>CM060950.1:148424342-149151842 GCA_030765055.1 Mantis religiosa | reverse complement strand
CTCTGTCAAGACTGAAGCAACTAACAAATGCGATGAATTTCTCAAAACCTCACTGGTATTATTTGAGGCACTCTTCACCAATGAAAGAATAAATTTATTACAGTGACGAACTTCAAATCTTCTATTACTTGTGCTTCAGGTAAGAGGAAGTCCTGTGCAAATAACGGAAATCTTTTTCTACTACATCGTACACGAAATTACACTAACATTCTAGAAAGATATACCAAATTCCATGTTAAAGCCCCCTTTACATTCCTTATCCTTTTAATTTCGTCTTCAAATTGTTGATTGTGTGGGATATGGAATAGTGCATATGTTCGTGTCGTGCTTAATTTAATGCGGAGGACCACCTTGATTTTAGCAGTAACCAAGGAAACTGATTTTGTGGACTGTACTCGATAGAGCTGTATTCATATCACTAGATAAATTTATTGCACACGCTACATTTCTTATGTGAATAATCATGAAGAAGACAACAATACCTTTAATATTTGAGATAAACTAAAACGATTCTTTCATTGCAACAACAAGCTGCACGCAGCCGCACAACGAAGCACATCACATGTCTCAACATGTCTGTAAATCTAAAAGAAGAAGAAGCCTCTATTTTGAGCGCTGGCGAGTCACATGATTGGCTGGCCGCATAACCGGCGCCAAGTGAAATATTCATGTGCCCGCCGGAACAAATGACGATAATGGCGCAAACATACTGGGGCCCAAAGAACTGAATAGTTTTTTTTTTTTAATTTAACATAAACACACTTTGAAAAATATCACTGCTGTTCTTGAACTGGCAGAGGACACAGCTTCACAATGGGACGCCTATATTCACCCTTAGAAGTTCGCACTGTAGCTACCCGCACTAAACCATCACCACCAGGATGAGTCTCAGTGATAATTCCCAATGCAGAGGAGATGAATTGTCTTCCGTTAGCAGGACCATGGGGTCTACCTTAAGTTTTTCACTGGAACTGGACCACTTTTGCCTCTGCTGGAGTGAACGTAGATAGTCGGTTGACCACCGTTGCCACAGATGTTGTTGGCGATCTTGGAGCTGTTGCCATTTCTTTAAATGATTCAGATTGTCAGAACAAGGTGATGGTATGGAAGTCAATGGTTCTCCGATGAGGAAATGGCCTGAAGAAAGGTAGGAAGTATCAAAAGGATCATAAGTAAGGCGTAGCAATGGACGGGAGTTCAAGCAAGCCTCAATTTGAATTAGTAATGTGGTTAATTGTTCATAGGTCAGTACTTGTGTACCCATTACCCTGCGAAGATGATATTTCATAGATTTCACTGCAGTCTCATGTAATCCTCCAAAGTGGGGTGAGCTGGGTGGTATAAAATGCCATGTGCATTCATTAGATGAAGCGTAGTCTTGTACAATCTCTTGGTGCTTGCGAGATTGTAAAAGTAGTCTAAGCTCTCTAAGTTTGTTGTTAGCACCTACAAAATTTGTGCCATTGTCACTTAGGATCTCTATACAGAATCCTCGTCTAGCTGTAAACCTTCGTAAGGCAGCAACAAAAGCATCAGAAATCACGTCTGAAACCAACTCAATGTGAATTGCCTTCGTGGATAAACAGAC
The DNA here is from genome assembly GCA_030765055.1 of Mantis religiosa. Classification (NCBI taxonomy): domain Eukaryota; kingdom Metazoa; phylum Arthropoda; class Insecta; order Mantodea; family Mantidae; genus Mantis; species Mantis religiosa. Next base: position 149,150,254 of record CM060950.1, on the reverse strand, counting down.
AAAGATAGCTATGTAGGCCTTCACCTGACTCTTGCTGCGAGGCGAGCCATAACGTAGGAAGAATGGACCAGCGTAATCAACTGCAACTCGTAGGAAAGGTCTCGCGGGAGTCACTCTATAGGTAGGTAGATTGCCCATTAATTGTTGAGCTCCCTTGGCCTTGAGTTTGAAGCACGGCAGGCACTTGTATAGGACTGACTTAAGAGTTTCTCCTATTTTTGGTATCCAATACCGTTATCGAAGAGAAGAGGTAAGTAGCTGATTGGAAGCATGCAAAAGTTTAACATGTTCACTTTCAATAATTATCTTGGTAAGATGATGCTTAGGAGGTCAGATGAGCTGATGCCTTGACTGGAAGGAAATTTCAGCCTTGTCAATTCTTCCCCCTACTCGGAGTAAACCTTCATTGTCGACAAATGGATGCAAAGATTTCAATGAGCTTTTAGTAGGAACGTGTCCTTTATCATTAAGTTCTGTTAACTCCGTGATATAAGCTGATTGTTGAGCAAGTTTAATGCAGCAGTGCAATGACTGTTGAAACTCAAGTGCTGAGAGAGTACCTTGTCGTCTCGTGTTGCTGTTTCTACAGTTGAATGCAAATCTCAGCATGTATGCTGTCACTCTCTGCAGGCGTAACAATTATGAAAAACGAGAAATAATATCATCACTTTCTGTAGTGACCATCAAGCATGCAGTAATGCGTTGCTCAGTAGCACCTTGAATATCTAATCGTTTGGGTTGTTCTGGCCAAGATGTAAAGGGTTGTGAGATCCAATCAGGACCTTTCCACCTCAAGTCATTTGAGGCAAGAGGTTCAGTCTAAACTCCTCTCGAAATGAGATCTGCTAGATTATTTTGAGTAGCTACATATCGCCAAGCACCAGTTTCTGATAACTCTTGTATTTGTGAAACTCTATTGGCTACAAAAGTCTTCCATTTGTGTGGGTTGGATTTAATCCATGCTGAAACAATCATAGAGTCCGTCCATAGATAGTTCTGTGAAGTCTGCAGCTTAAGGTTAGCTACAACCTTGTAAAGTTTAGCGAGTAGTAAAGCACCACAAAGTTCGAGCCGAGGAATGGTTTGTTTCTTTAATGGTGCAACCTTGGATTTGGAACAAAGAAGTCTGGTTTTAACCTCATTGCAGCTGTTCATGGAACGAAGATAAATACAGGCACCATAAGTCTTTTCTGAGGCATCGCAAAACCCATGTATTTGTATGTCCCTTAATGTAACTGTGATTAGGACGTGTCTTGGAATACGTATAGTATGAATGATGGACAATGTCTCGCAGAAATTTAGCCATTGTTGGATGAGGTGAGATGGTATCAATTCATTCCAACCGAGTTTTTCCAACCAAAGAGATTGTAGAAACATCTTGGCATTTATGACAATAGGACTCACTAGGCCTAAAGGATCAAAAATAGGTGATATGACAGAAAGTATGCTTCCTTTGGTGTAGCTAGAATTTAGATTATTCTGAAGAGATGGATTGGCTTGTATCTGGAATTGATCTGTTCCAAGATGCCAGAGGAGACCAAGAGCATGCGCATTTTCACTGCTATCCAATGAAAGTGGAAGTTGTGTCTCTCTGTGGTCCGGTGGAATGGATTTTAAAATATCTTCATGATTAGAACACCATTTCCTAAGTATCCGCCACTGTCTAACATCTGAAGTAGCTGCCTCTGAATATGTAAAGCTTGCTGTAGATCATTATAACCACATAAGCAATCATCTATGTAGAAGGATTCACGGATAGCTTGAGAAGCTAGTGGATATTTGGCCTCTTCCTCTGAAGCTAGTTGATGCAAAGTTCTTATGGCCAAAAAGGATGCAGGTTTGGTACCCTATGTGACTGTAGTAAGAGCATAGTCCTTGATAGGTTCATATCTGTTTTCTCGCCATACTATTCTTTGGAGATCTTGTTCATCAGGATGCATTTTCACTCACCTGTACATCTTAGAAATGTCAACTGAGAATGCATAGCGATAAGTTCTGAAACGTAAAATTATGGAGGTAAGCTCATCCTAAATAGTAGGACCCAACTTCAGCACATCATTCAAGGATAGTCCTGAAGATGACTGCGCAGATGCATCAAATACACCTCTGGTGCGAGTAGTAGTAGACAAAGGTTTGAAAACTGCATGATGCGGAAGATAGTAACAAGATTCGCCTTCCTTTGGTAGTGACACTTGCTACATGTCCCCATGGATACATATTGTGACTTTGTGGGCTCGTGAAATGAAAAGTTCAATTTCACCACTCAAAAATGTTCTTTATTTCTTTCGACTTACAGTTAAACACTTGCCAATTACACAGAATTACGTAATGCACACAATTACGATTCACCAGTTCGTCCGTTACAATATCACTTGCATTCGTAATTATATACAATAATCCGATGCACGTACACAGTCTTCTCGTCGTAAACTGCACTCTTACACTGCTTGCCAAGAACTCCGACTAACTGACTGACTACTCCTCTTGCCCGACGTGCTGCTTATATAGGGCCAGCGGGTCGATCTGGAAGGTTCTAGATTAGATGAAATATCCCGTAAGTTCGAGTACACAGGTGGAACAGAAAGAGGCGGCGCAGTGATGTTTTTTCTCCCAGCCGCCCCTTGTCACCACTATAAGATAAACGAGGGGGGCGTGGCTAACGCCGACCTCCCCTGCTCGCCCGCTCTCAGCTGGTGTACCAACGATCGGGTGACACTGCTCCCTCCTCAAAGCTGGTCGTCCCGAACAGCACCATCGTAGCGTGCCAGGCGATCCAGGTGTACCACCAACATCTTCCCTCGGGGAACCTTCTGGATGCGGTAGACCACGTCGTTAATCCTCTTCACCACCCGGTACGGTCCTTGCCATGGCTGCTGGAGCTTCGGGCAGCGCCCCTTGGTCCGGGTAGGACGGTACAACTAGACCAGGTCACCTTGCTGGAAACCTTGGCTGTTGGCTTGCCTGCCATTCCTGGTCTTCATGCGGTCGCTCGCCTTCTGGATGTTCTGGCGAGCCATCTCGTGCATGTCGTGGAGATGGTCCACCAAGTTCTCCACCAACTCGGTCGCTGGCTGTTTCGCTTCCGGAGGGCTTCCAAAAGCCAGGTCACAAAGGAGGCGTAACTCTCGGGCAAACATTAAGCTGGCTGGCGTCATCTCAGTTGTGTCGTGTGTAGACGAGCGGTAGGCCAGCAAGAACAGTGGCACCTTGACGTCCCAGTCTCGCTGATGGCTGGCCACGACCTTCCTCAGGTGTTCCTCTAAGGTCTTGATGTACCTTTCGACCATGCCATCCGATTGGGGATGTAGAGGCGTAGTGCGAGTCTTGTTCACCCCAAGCCTTTGTAGTGCCTCCTTCATTAGGTTGGACGCAAAGTTGGTACCCTGGTCACTGTGTAGCTCTAACGGCACCCCAAATCGACAGAATACTTGCTCGACGAGGCAGTTTGTGATTGTCTTTGCCTCTTGGTTTGGCATGCCATACACCTACGGCCACTTGGTGAAGTAGTCCACGACCACTATTAGGTACTTGTTGCCTCGGTCTGAAACTGGGAACGGTCCAGCAATGTCAACGGCGATTCGTTCGAATGGCGCTCCAACGTTGTACTGCTGCATGCGACCCCGGCTCCTAGTCTGGGGGCCACGACTCGCCGCGTACACGTGACACTGACGGCACCATCTCTCAGCATCTGCTCCGAGTCTCAGCCAGTAGTAGCGCTGCCGAAGTTTGTCGATCGATCGGTTCGCTCCCAGGTGTCCTCCCGAAGTACCGGCGTGCACTTCCTCCAAGACTTCCGGGACCTTTCTCTGGGGAAATACCAACTGTTCTCTCTGCGTCTTCCCATCGGGTGACTCCCATACCCGGAACAGCACCTCTCTGGTCTTCAAGGAGTCCCATTGGGCCCAGTACGACTTGTAGGTGGCGCTCCTCGGTGCGATGTCCTTCCAGGTTGGTCTCGTCCCTGCCTCCACTTCCCTCAAGAGTGGCCCCAAGTCTGCGTCCGCCAGCTGCTCCCTCCTCAGGTCTGCGCTATCCCAGCCATCCGCAGGCACTGCCGTGACTACTCGGACTGCTGCGGCACGCTCCTTCTCCTCCACTCTTGTACACCGGCTGCACTCTTCTGGACAGGGTCTTCGGGACATGGCGTCAGCGTTACCGTGGCTCTTCCCTCTACGATGTTCCGAGGTGAAGTCGTACTCCTGAAGCCTCTGGACCCAACCTACTCTCTGGCCTTCTGCTCGCGCCGTCACCATCACCTCGCTCCTCGCGGGGGCAACCACGTCATCGTTCAAGACGACCCTGCAGATTCCAAGGCGCTCTTCGGGTTGACGGAGTATAACCTCTTCTCCGTTGAGCCGCAGGACGTTCCTGCCGACGTCGACCGTCGCCTCGTGGCTCCTGAGGGCATCCAGTCCCAGAATCACCTCCTCAGCCACCTTTGCGACGAACACCCACTGACGCACGGCACTCCGCCCCAAGGTCAGCTCCAGCAGGGCCTCCTTTTCCACAGGCAAGGTGTCGCCCGATGCCGTGACAAGCTCCTATGGTCGGCTCGGCTTCCTCGTCGGCAAACCCTTCGCCACGTCAGGTCTGATGATGGGCACGGCTGCCCCAGTGTCCACCAGCACGCGGCACGGCTTTCCTCTTTCCCAACCGTCCGCGATGAGGCTGTCATCCATACGCCGGCTGACGGCGCGCAGTGTCACTCGAGGGGATGGTGGTGATGGCGCCGACGTGCCCCTCTCAACGCCGGGCCTTACTAGTTCTTCCAGCTGCTCTTCCTGGTGTGGGCAGTCTCTCTGCAGTTGTCCGGGCTGTCCACACCCTCAACACAGGCCCCTAGGTGTTCGCCGGCGTCCCTCAGCTGGTCTTCTGTCTCCGGCGTAACGGACACTCCTCGTTCTCGACGTCGGGATAGATGTTATCTTGGCCGCCTCCATCCTTAATGCCTCTGTCAGCATCTCGTGGATGGTTTTATAATCGCCGAGCATTAGGCGCAGACGAATCTCCGTGTCCCGTACCACGTCGACGACGTTGTAGGCGGTTTCCTAGGATACGAACTCCAGTGGCAGGTCAGCCAAGGCCTTGCTAGCCAGCTGCTCAATGGCCATGGCGAACTCCTGCAGCGTCTCCCCCGGCTGCTGTGACCTTGGCTTTAGCTGGCTGAGGTATGCTGCGGCTAAGCGGTGGTTCCCGAAACGGTTCTCCAGGGTCTCCCAGATGTCCTTGGGCGCCGCCGTTGTCTGCACCGCGTTTAGGACTGCGGCCCGTCCCTGGAGGCTGGCTATTAACTGTGTGGCATCCTCCTCCGGTGACCATCTGTTGTGCTTGGCCACTGTGTCGAACTGGCGGCGGAAGACCTCAAATGTTGACGCGCCGTCATATTTCGGAGGTTTGACGCGCGCCGATGTTGTGTCGCGTCCCGGTGCGTCGGCCTTCAAATCCTTCAACCTCCTGCCGACGACGTCCTCCACCATGGCGTTCAGGGACTTGACGCTGCTGTCGGCCTTCCCTTCCAGGTCGTTAACGCGGCTCGCCAGGTCCTCGACGCGCTCGTCTACATGGCTCATCCGCTTGCCCAGCTCCGTCACGTCATCCCTCACGCCGGCCAACTGTTCTTCAAATTTGGCTGCGAGAGCCTCGTTCGCCACCTTCATTTCCGTGGTCAGTTCGGCCATCTTTGCGGTCATTGTCGTGGCCAAGTTGTTGTTTGCCGTTTCCGTCTTCGCAGCGAGGTTTTCATTTGCCGTCTTCAATTCCTTCAACTCGGCGGTAAGGTTGTCGTTAGCCACCTTCATTTGTTTCAACTCTGCGGCCAGGTTGTTATTTGTAGTCTCCAGCTTCGCGGCCATGCTGTTATTTGCCGCTTCCGTTTTTGTTTTTAACTCGTTCATCTTCACCAATAGTATTTCCAATGCCGATTCCATGGCCGTAATGTTCGGTGATGTTATCGTCCCGCTTCCTGACACCAGTGTGACTTTGTGGGTTCGTGAAATGAAAAGTCGAATTGCACCACTCAAAAATGTTCTTTATTTCCACCGACTTACAGTGAACACTTGCCAATTACACAGAATTACGTAATGCACACAATTACGATTCACCAGTTCTTCCGTTAAAGTTCTACTTGCACTCCCGATTACGTAAACTCCTCCGACGCAGTCTTCTCGTCCGTTCGCTAGCTCGTCGAGCACTGACTAACTCAATTCACTCACTGCAGCCCTTTTTATAGGAGTATCACCGTCTTCTAGAAGTCTCTGGTTTCAGTGAATTTTTACGAAAGTTCCAGATGGACAGGGGCAGGGCGGAAAGAGGCGGCTAGCGACAAGTGACATTTTCCAAATCACCCCCCTCAGTTAGTGACAGAGACTAATGGGAGGGTGTGGTTGGCTGCCTCTGGCACGCTGGCTCAGCTGCCGTTGGTTGTGCTTTCCGCTAATTGGGTGACAATATATACGTTGCAGAATATAAACTTTGAAATACCCTTATCAGATGTTAACAATAACTGCTTTGATACATTATTTTCCAAAGTTTTCTATCAAAAGCTTTTCGTAATCGATAAATAGTATATAAGTTGGTAGATTCAATTCCTGTTTCTTCTGAATGATCTGGTCTATTACAAATATGCAGTCAGAACAGAAACATCCCTTCCGAGTCCATTCTGTTCTTCTGAAAACAAACATTAATTATGTTTAGTCTACGAGTTATTATGTTAGTAAATCTTTTAGAGCTTATACTTAATAAACATATGCCTCTATAGTTCTCAATCACTTCTATTTCTTTTTTAAAAAAACTAAATATACTTTGTCTCTCTTCCATTCCTGGCTTACATTTCAGGTGTTCAATATTGGTATTTTATACATTTAATTAGCCATATAAAGTATGTAAAGGGCAAGGCAGTAAATGTCGTTACCAAATGGTCATCCATTGTACAAAAGAGCTACAGGCTGAATGCTGCAACCTACTGACTAAACAAGGAATTATATGGGAATGTCTTTAAAATCACGGGAAAAATATGCAGTACTAAGAAAGAAGTGTGGAATTATTTACTACAGGAATGGCAAGAAGAGTGGGGATAATGCACACGTAGGAAGAAGAGTACACGATTTATGTCCAGACATTAAAGAGAAGCTATGTCCCTGTTAAGAAATATTGTGGTTAATTAATTAACTTTTATTTGGATATTTGATATAAAGGTATTCCGCAAACACAAGTTCTCCAATATAACTTTCACCACCAACCCTTTTCGTTGACACTGAACCGTTCATTCCAGGAAAATAACGTCTAATGCCTGTTTCTCCGGCTCATATATAATAGAGCTGAATGTACTCATTAACTGCAGTTGGGGAGAGAATGGGGGAGGTAGTGATATCGACTGCGTCTGAGTCACAGTCTTGCTAATTCACAGTCGCTTTTTTCCCACACATTGATCATTGCGTAAATTAATTGTGTCGTCAGTGTACTTTATAAATTATTATGTGTTTCAAATGGGAAGGTTTCTGGAGTCCAGCTAATCAGATGCCGTATCACACTCAGCGTTGCCAGCTTGTCACCTCACTATTTTTATATTTCCCTCTCTCAAGCATGCTCATACAACATGCACGTCTGCTTGACGATAGACGTAAGGGTATGTGAATTATATTTTACAAACTTTTATAATGATGCAGTTGCCAAAATCAAAATTGGAAAAAGAATTTTCGCAAATTATGTGTATTTTGAAATATTATAACTATAATTATAGTTTATGAATTACCTGCCTTCCTAATCCAAATGCGGGACACACTTGTTCTACCTACACCACACGCTTCAGCAGTAAGCCGTTGAGCATTTTTAAATCGAGCTGATTTCTATATTCCTCATTGCCCAATTGTTTGAAGAACGTGTACACCTTAAAAACAATACTTCGTGCCTGACTTCGCAATAATTGCCTTCTTGACTCGCCACTAAATTCACTGCAAGAAGCCATTGCACTATCTAACTCTTACTCTACTTTTGTGTAAAGAACAATTGAATGATATTGATCTGAACTCTCCAGAGTAAATAAACACTTTTTATCCAGCATTCATTTATAAACATAAGCATACAGCATTCCACAGACTAACAGGAAATGAAGTGTTTGCGCTTGATCGAATTTAACACCTTGATTTATTCACAATAATTCTTATATCACGTCAAGCAGTAGTTTAAATTTCAGTTCTCAGCAATAAAAAGTATATGTACATACACACCAACCACTTTGAACTCTCCGGAGTAAATAGAGATTACAAACCATTCATAAGCAAAGATATAATGTGACCAGTCACGCTCTGCCAGGGCAGCAGGAAATTTATTGTTTTCTCTCGCTCGAATTGGCTTATTCAAAGTAATTCTTTTATCACGTCATGTCAAACATTTACGTTTCAGTTCTGAGTAATTACACGTATACATGCCAACCAATAATGATATTCATACAGTGCTTACGTCGCGATTTGTTGCTATAATACAGGTAATAGTGGTTTATTTATTTGTATTAGAAAAACTATTTGAGCTGAAAATATGGGGTTTTCATGGTTATCTTTGACACATTACTTTCTACCTTCCACATGGATCAGTTTTGGCGAACTCTGAATTTTTGTCTTAGCGCGAACAGTATTTGATACAGATTGATTAGGTTGGCGCTCCTCACACACCACTTAGCGGGAATACAATACGGAACCACCGCAGGACTCGCCTAGTAGCGCACAAGGACAAAAACCTTCCCATCTGAAACACATAATAGGATGCAAAACATTACATAGAGTCGAGATATTGTTTCAAATGCATTAGTATATATAAAGAAAGAAGTTAAAAGTGAAGAACTGGTTACATCAGAACTTTTTTAAAAAAAAGATTCGAAAAGTTAACATGTATATCAGATGATACAGAAGTTATAGAAAGAACCGTGAAAAGAATTATTAAATAATGCAAACAAAATAAAAATCAGAGCAGATCCTTGTAACTCCAGGTGAAAATACTAGAGTTCCGAAACAAGTAATAGATCTAGATGACTTATGTGTCGTTAGAAGGAGTATTCAACATTTTTATAATCAGGAAACTTTTGCTCCTACAGGAACTAAATTATCTATTATTTGAAGAGAAATCATTAATAACCAGGGCAGTAAGTCATCCTTAAACAGAATAGTGAGTAAACTGGGCTTCAAGTGGAAAAACACTAACACAAAAGAAAAACATGACATTCGTTCTAAAGGTTCCTCTTAAAGAAGGCAATATGTCTGGTATTGAACAACTAGAATAAATTTAGTTACATATCTGAAATTGCGCTGTCAATAATATTAATAGATTTGCATTTATAATTCAGCGGGTAAATTGTGTGGTCAGTTTATTTGCAAGGACTGTACCGCTTTACTAAGAATGCGCTGGGAGGTGGAAGAAAACATTCTGAATGTTAATGAAGTGATAGCTCATTTAAACAATGTGATTCTGTGGGTGGAAATGCAAAGTTAATCAAATAGCATTCATATGCCCCATCTTTCCGCAAAACTTAATCAGTTTTTTAAAACAAGGACAAATTTGGTTGGTGTAAAATATATAAATCAGATGCTTACGGGCTGGGATGCTTCTCCCAGCATAACCGGTGCGTAATTTTTACAGTATTGAAATACATTTATATTGTATACGAGAGTTTAATACAGTACTGTAATTTATTGTTACATGCATATTTCCCTCCTCCAAATGCACGGGATTGATTTGTGTCCAATCTAGTGTTACGTTCTTAAATACAGAGGTATGTTTATAACGCGAGGGTAAAGGATGTCCACCAAAAACTGCGTTATATCCGGCTTCTAATATACATACATCCTAGGTTCAAGACAGAATGGCTCTGATAAACTCTGGAAGTAGATTATTCTAAAGCCGGCAAAAAGAAGACTCTTAAAGATTGGCTGCCGGCAAAACAAAATCCAACAAATGCTCCAGTTTGTGACAGCAGAAGTGGCAGGTAGTGTACGCTAATTTTCTTCCTTTTACCAATGACCCAGCTTTGTGAAGTGGTTAGAGTATTCTCATTTGTCACTTTTACGAAGACCATAACCATTACACTCTTTAAATACAAGTTATTCGAAAGGTGATGGTGCGCTTCTGACCTGTCACAGGAAATCAACCAAACAAGACAGAAATGTGAAATCTGCACAAATTAAAGGAGTTAAAGTAAGTTAAAGATATGTATGATTAATTATAGGGTTACTAAGCTAGACATACCGACATAAAATTTTATACAGCGTGTACCCAAAACACTACAGATCAGCACTAAAAGCAAATAAAGCCAATCTCTGTTCGGATATAATTGCTAATTCAGAAAATAAAACTAAATCAATGTGGAGAATAATAAAAAAGCAAAGTATTTACCTACACAGAGGTGCTGAAATAATAACAAGTCCTGTTAACATAAGCAACATATTCAACAACTATTTTGTATATATTTCAAATAATACAGCTCAAAATAAAATGGAAAATGCCAAGAGAAATATATCCAAATCCGTGTATGTGAATGAAACAAATGCTAGTGAATTGAGAAAAAACTATTTGCAGTTGCTTCTTTTAATACTTCGTCACTTACTCCCGTGGATCTTTAAGGTTTCGTATAAATGTTGTCACCCAATCGTCGGAGTAGCGTCAAGCCAGCGGGGAAAGAAAGAGACAGATAGGTGCAAGCTGCGCCCATACATGGGTGAATGGTTGGCACTTGACGAGGGAGGGATGGCGGCTGGGAGAAAAAGAAACAGCGAGGTCTGAATGATTCCTTTCCTTCCCTCGCCATCGTAAAAGACCGTGATGCTTCGACAAATTTCGAGAAACGATGGTTCGGTTATAAATAGAGAGAGGCGAGCTGAACCGCCATTTAGTTGCTAGTGGTGAGTCGAGAACTGTTAATTGTGCCGTGTGCAGACGGCCGGAAAGATTGCGTTCGTTATTGCGTTACGTCATTTTCAGAGCCTGTAAGGGATGTACAAACTGACTTTATATGGAAATAAAGAGAATTCTGAATTTCTGCAACTAAACTTTTAAGTTTACGAACCCAAAATGTCACAATATATCGATGACATCTTTGCAACAGTCCCAAATAAACATGTAGATGACGCATTAGAATTATTTAATCTGCTAGGAAAGACTATTAAATTCACAATAGAAAAGGTAATCAATGGACAACTTTATTTCTTGGACCTAAATTTCATCAGGAATGACACAAAAATAAAATTTGGAATATACAGGAAGCCAACAGAAACTTACATTAAAAAGTCATAGCTATAACCCAATTACACATAAACATACAATAATAAACAGTCTTACACACAGACTAGTCAACATGCCAATGAATGAACCAGAATACTACAAGGAACAAAAAGCCATACTTCGCATAGCAGAACAAAACAGATACAACAACAGTCCGGTGTTTAAGAAACTTGAAACGGCTAAACTAAACAGAAGAAAGCATTAAGCCACCTCATTAGAAAATGAAACAGCTTATTCAGTGCATTCGCATAACACCCAAAGATCTTTAAGGAACAAAACATGAACTTGGCACTTACTAATAGATACTCAATTTTAAAATTGCTAAATTCAAAAACAAAAGATGAAATACCACCAATTAACAGATCCGGAATATACTAAATACGTTGTAAGAAGTGTGAAAAATGCTACATAGATCAAACTAAAAGTAACCTAAAAACTAGAGTCAAAGAGCACTTTAGAAACATCGAAATGAAACAAGATAAGTCAGTAGTAGCATTTCATTTACGGAACGAAAACCGTGACATTCATCCAAGTCCAAAATTACTAAAAGGAGTATTAACCAAAATAAACTAACAACATGGAAGAACATATGCATACGCAAAAAATAAGAACTGAATAATTAACTTTGAAATCCTGCCAGTAGATACTTTGACAAAAAGGTTCATAGCTCTACCGCATAGAGAGAGAGAGAGAGAGAGAGAGAGAGAGAGAGAGAGAGAGAGAGAGAGAGAGAGAGAGAGAGAGAGAGCAGATGACAACAGACAGTTGGAAAGATGTTGACGATGTAGGCGATGGCTTCCAAAACTAGTCCCTCAAAAATATAAAATGTAAGTGACAAATTATTAAAAAAACCAACTACAAATAGCTTTTTCAATTATTTTTGACGTCACTGTTACTAAATTCCTCCAAAAATGCATAAATACTAGTGAACTAAACACATTAGTAACCGCTTTAAGAGCAAGAGATCTTGTGGACGGGATGGCTTTACATCTGTTATGTTTAAAGAATGTGCACATGCCCTAATAGATATAAAGGAGTACTTGACAAATTTGTCGATCAACGAAGGTATTTTTCATGAGAAACTTAAGATCAGTACAGTGCATCCTCTACAGAAGAGTAGTAATATAATGGATGAGACCAACTACAGACCTATTACCTTAACACTGGTATTTGCTAAGTTATATGAAAAAGGACTTGAGAAAACGAAAGATAAGTTACTTATGCTAACATAACAGTCAATTCCCAACATGGATTTTGAAACGGATATTCGACTATTAGTGCTGCTGTAGAATTAATTCATGAAGTACTGACAAATACTGATAGAGGCGGAAATACTATAGGGTTGCTTCTAGTCTTATCTAAAGCCTTTGTGTGTCACATGAAATATTAACAAAATTAGTAACTTATGGACTAAGAGGTAAAATAAACAAGATACTACACCTCTATTTAGCAAATTATAAACGACATCGTGAAATTTATTGGTAATATGGAAATAATCTAAAATTAATGCAATCAGATGCTCTAAACATTAAAGTTGATGTTTCCAACTTTTTTAGAGCCATTGTTCTCTATTATACATGTAAATAATTTCGTGGAAACAACTGAAAGTAAGCATATCATTTGCAGATGATACTTCACTATTTGCAAAAGAAAAAACTTGCAATTAGAAAATAAAATTACTCAAAGTTATCACAAATTTAAATTTATCTTACTGGCAACCCCCATAAATTAAATATTAAGAAAAAAAACATTCATTTTCAGCATCAGCACAACAGAAGTGATGAAATGAGTTACATAAATGTAAGACTAGATAATACTAAAATAGAACAGTTGTCTATGCATTACTTTTTAAGAATATACCTTGATAAACAGCTAACGTATGAAAATCATGTAAACAAAGTTGGTAGAAAAATCATGAAAAACATATATCTACTAACTACCGTAACTCTGCAGACTACCTTAATGAAGAATAACTTAGATCTATAGGTTATGGAATGTATGCGCTCATGGAATGTGGCACTGCAATTTGGAGAGTGCTTGGTATGACAAAATTAAGCTGGTTATTATTACTACAGAAAATATGCATACGTTGTATTTATCAACTAAAAATGATGTAAGACAACTTTTAAAATGAATAAAATTCTAACAATCATTGCCATTTAAGTTAATAAAGTAATTATTTTGACTCAAAACAAACTACTTATTAAAAATAGTGATATTTACTCATTCATAAAACACACATAAATAAGGCCTCAACAATAAAGGATCCAAACATAATAGGAATGATATTATACCAGGTGAGTCACCTGCCCCAATTTTTTGAATGTATGCAACTTGCTAAGCTACATATGTGACTTATGCCTTTCTTGAATACATTCTAATGGATGACTTGCAGAACCGTTTATAGAGGTAAGTGTTGTATGGGACAAAAAGAAATCACTATGCATGTCGATTCCAAAAACATCATACCCAGAAGAGAAAGCTGCAGTAATAATTTTAGAGTTTACGAACTTTTATTCATTAGCATACATTCTCGTACACCTTCAAACACGCCCCTGAAGGAACAGCCTATCACGTGCATCAGTTGACAATAACATTGGAACACAAAATGGCAGATCTACACAGTGGGACCAATTGGATTTAAATCTTCAGTCAACACGTGTTTTCATTGTAGAGCCATACCAAAAATGCTAAGAATTAGGTAGACAGTTTTCGCTTCTGTCACAAATTACGGCAGTTTTTAGTCATACAGTAACTGTAATGGAAGATGCAGTTTTTTTATTTGTGTTAAAACTACCAAAACGAGCTCAAAACACCGTATAAATCTGTAGAAACCCAGTAAAAATTCGAGGTGGGTTTTAGGTCCGTGGTTATTTAATTCATATAGAAACCTTCCTACACAGCACGGAGGTGTCGTCGAAGGGAGTCCTCCTCCGCAAAGGAGGGTCCTTCGACTATTGCCATACCGGGACTACGTCCCTTACTGGCTTAAGGATTGTTTTTTGTAAGGGGTGGTGGGTAAATGGTGGCGATAATGTTTAGGACAGTATTTTGGAAGTCCTAGGAAGGTTTTTGGAGTAGAAACCTTCCCTAGCAGCGTAGGTTAGCTAAGTGGTATCATACAGGTTGCTTCACTAGTATGCCCGTTTGATTTGGGTCCAAACTCTTCGCTCAAACATTTTATTACCCTTTGTTTTATCTCTCGGGGCCTATAATTTAATATTATAATACAAATAACACTTTTATAACATTATAGGTGTTTACAAAATAAAATAGTAGCAATGTTTTCCGCTGGCAGATAGTTATAAATGTGTAGTTCCTAGTATATATATTTTATTACGGTGGGTACTGTGCTTGACCCATTCAACCAAGTTTCAAACATTTCACAAGTGCAAAGCGAAACATAGATATAAACATGAAACAAAAACTATTAGATTTAATGTTGTTGAAATTCTGCTAAAAATGAAAGCCAACTACGGAACATGGTTTACAACACATATACCGTACAGATTATAGCTTTCTATTGTGAACTGTTCAACAGTAAGGGAAACAAAAAGCAAACCAGTGTATATCTTGTAAAACACAGAGCAGAGCCTTTATGAAAGCAAATGTAGTAATTTCCTAGTAAAAACTCAACACATGGGATCACTCAAGAATTATTTTCCTGAAGGTAAGGTTATGCTACATTTTGTTTTGGAAATGCATAAAGCAGATCTGAAACTTTTTAAGCTGTTATAGAATTTAGGCAGAATAATAATATTCTACACGGGGGTGCTAAGAAGCAGTAACTCTTTTTTTTCATAGTTGCGAACGTAGAAACATTAGTGATTGACAACAGTGATCAGTTAACTTTCTCATTTCTGATGACATGGTTTTTGTGGAGCTCTGCATTACAGAGTGAAACACAGTGCCTGCCTATGGTAGTGTGTCTGCCTCACGTTCAAGAGGTTGCAAGTTTGAATCTTGGTCAGGTTGAGTTATCTGGATAAGGCTTCCCAGGGGTTTTCCCTTATTCTGAAAGACAAATGCCGGGTAATTCTAAGTTCCATGAATTGGAACTGGACTTGGAAATTGGGTCATTTGAGCATCATTTCACCAATTTCATTCATCGTCCAATACGGTTTAATGTTGGAGGATGTAAATTACCACAACTGTGTCAATACATATGAAGCAGCTTATAAGTTTTTGTCAGATGAAAATGTGTTCCTGATTAACATCCATTAATTACAATAGGTAGGAGAAAGCAGAATTAATAATACTTGACTTCCTGTACACCAGAACACAGAAATAAAGCTGCTGAGAAGCAATAGATCAGGTACTGAACAAGAGGACAGTCCACATTTCAGTTGAACCACTCTGAACACACATCCATGCCTTTATGGCCCATATATACACCAATCAGGCACAGCAGCAGTATTCTCAACTCTTGAGGAGCAAGCTATAAATATGAGAGCCCGCCTTGGTAGCATGGTGGTAGCATGTCTGCCTCACATTCAAGAGGTCCCAAGTTCGTATCTCGGTCAGTGTGCATTACCTGGATAAGGTTATTTCCGGAGTTTTCCCTTATCCTAAAAGACGAATGTCGGGTAACACTAAGCTCTATGAACCCCGAGCTCATTTGAGCATCATTTCACCCATTCCATTCATTGTCCGATATGACTTAACGTTGGAGGACATAAATTATATATAAATACGAGGGTTGTTTGATATAGCTGGTAAATTTCCATCAAGTGATGGAAATTTTTTCTTGCAACTTTGTGGGTGGTAGGCTTGATTATTCAAAAGGTTGTACAGAAAATTTGAATGTGCTACAATATACAGTTCATTGTTGATAGCCATCTGAACTGGTCAGTATGATTGCTGTGATTGAAAATGGAAAAAAAAGCAACAACAACAAAACAACTACAAGAGTTTCGGGCTGTTATTAAGCAGGGCTGGACTGCCGCAAAAATCAAAACTGAATTGGATGAAGTTCACGCGGATTCTGCACCAACATTGAAGACCATTTACTTCTGGAATTTAAACGTTGTTGTAGAAGCACCGAAGATGAATTGCCACAGTCTGGTTACCCAATTGACATCACCATACAGGACACTAGTAAAAAAATCCACTAATCTGGTTATGCAAGACCGCCGATTCAAAATTCGTGAGATTGCTGAGGTTGAGGGCATCTCAAATGAGCGACTGCACAATATCCTGCATGAAAAATTTACAGTGAAAAAGCCGTGTGCCAGATGGGTGTCGCGATTGCTTACATTCGACCAAAAGTGCATCCGGAAGAACACTTCTACCGAGCGTCTGGCGATGTTTAATCTCAATCCTCAAGACCTTTTGCACTGATTTGTGACCATGGATGAATCTTGGATCCATCATCACATACCAGAGTCAAAACAGCAGTCAAAACAATGGACAAAGGCTGGTGAAAGTGCACCAAAGAAGGCAAGGACCATTTTGTCAGCGACAGCTACTTTTTTGGGAGGATTCTCAAGGAATAATCCTCATAGACTACTTGGAAAAAGGCAGAACCATAACTGGGGCCTATCATGATTCATTGTTGGATCGTTTGCAACATGAGTTGACTGAAAAGAGACCAAGATTGAAAGGCAAAAGGTGCTCTTTTACCAGGATAATGCACCATTGTGCACATCATCACAATGGCAAAAGTGCATGAGTTGGGCTTTGAATTGGTTCTCATCCACCTTATTCACCAGACTTAGCCCGAAGTGACTTCTTCCTGTTCCCAAACTTGAAAATTTGGCTTGGTGGCAAGAAGTTTTCATCAAAGAAAGTGATAGTCACCATCCACGAGTATTTTGTAGACCTTGACGGAACTCATTTTTCCAACGGGATGAAAAAGCTGAACATTGCTGAACCAGTTGTACAGCCATCAATGGAGACTAAGTCGAGAAACAAGGTGAGATGTTAAAAAATCATTCTTGGGTTTTTAACAGATTTATCAAACCACCCTTGCATATTAGTGAAGATGGATGGTGCATCTGCATCTGAAACATTTTCAAAAGTTTATGTCCACAAATCACAGCCCACAAGCCTGAAAGCTGCATTCAGCTACATAGTTGCATGTGAAAAAATGACATAATAAAGTTCACCTTAACTCATTTTATTTGTCACTAGAATCATTAAGCAAATGCTAACTTACAATCACCTTCTCTTTTTATAAATACACAGGGTAAACATATCTCTTTAATGTTGCTTTATGTCTCTGCTGCATGCATCTCCTTGCGCTGCTTGAAATGTTTGACGTACACAGACTTTCCATTTTATACTGCTCTGATTGCTGACTTTGACACAACTCCAATGTTCAGTGGTCAATTCACAACTAGTAACTACTCCTCTGCACTATACACACTGCCTGCAGACTCATTAAACTGAGCTGGAATGTACTGCACTCTTGCAGACCAATTCACAACTATTCTCCTTTCATGACTCATTCTGAACCCTCGAATGCTCTGAACTGAACTGTGAACTACTCGAGGCATGCATGCTGCCAATGGCAGGCTGAAGGACAGCCCAAGGAGTGCCATGCATGTACCTGCCCTAAATTGGACTTCACCACGAGATGGGACGCAAGGTTCGCAGGTTGGTGGGTGAAAATGAGGTAGTGGTAAGGAGGAAGCATTTTTAGCTCCTCAGTGGTGGCAGTCTTGGATGCAGCAGTCCTTGTGCACAGGTGATGCATTAGATTTTAAAATGAGTGACTTAATTTCGAATTCCAGACAAATTCTAGGATGGATATTGGAGTACTGTTTTAGGGGCTGTTGTAAGTGCTCTATGGATACCGGTTATGCCAGCAAGCCATGTGGGGAAGATTTAAGACAGCATTCTCTGAGTCAATAATTCTCAAGAAACCAAACCAGGATTCTCTGATAGTATGGCAATTAGCCATACAATTTTGCAGCCCTGAGACTAATTTCATCTTCTACATATGGGAGAGATTACGGTTCATGAAATAGTCTCGCAGGGAAGCATCTGTATACAGAATAGATGGACCGAAGGCATCTATTCTGCACATGATGAACCTGCAGCAGCTTGGAACCTGTGTCATGCCCCAGATTTTTCAGACATAAAGCAGTAGAGGGATCACAAGAGCTCGAAAAATGCATATCTTCAAAGGAACCGACATCCTGGACCACACAGAGGGGTACAGTGAGGCCAAAGCTCCACATGCCCGATTCGACAAATCCCTGATGTGCTCCCCGAAAGTTAGGCCTTTATCTAGCTTTACACCTAAGTAGTCCACTCTAAACTTCGACTGGAATATCTGAATGTGGGAAAGTTGGCAGGAAAGCGACACTTGGTGAATAGCACAGCAGGCTTTTCTCTGGGTTGATGGACAATCGCTATTGGCTGTACCATCCTTACAGGAGCAGAGGTGTGTCTTAAATAAAGGTTAAAGGTTTTGAGTGGTGTTTATCTGTACAATATAGCAGCATGCCACCAGCATATTGCTCTATATTGATGTGCAGCTCTGTGGGAAGATTGGCCACGTAAACACTAAAAAGCATAGTAGAAGCACAGAACCTTCAGAAACTCTGCCATGGACAATCACTACTGCCTGTACCATCCTTACAGGAGCAGAGGTGTGTCCTGAATAAAGGTTAAAGGTTTTGAGTGGTGTTTATCTGTAAAATACAGCAGCATGCCACCAGCATATTGCTCTATATTGATGTGCAGCTCTGTGGGAAGACTGGCCACGTAAACACTAAAAAGCATAGCAGAAGCACAGAACCTTCAGAAACTCTGCCTCTGATGGACCTTCTTGTGGATTTCTTTCCTGCCACCGAAACTAAAAAAGATCTGTGTTTCAAGGAGGAATGAAGAAAGTGCAATACATGTGCAGGTAGCTTCAGGTTGATGAGCTTATACAGGAGACCTGCCAGAAAAGTCATAGAAAAAGCCTTCTCAACAACCAGAGATACTGCTGCAGTGTATGCCCTGTCCTAGAAGCCCAGGGCAGCAGCCTCCATCACATACAGCACATACTGGGAAGTGAAAGCCCAGGACGAAAATCAAACTGGTGTGGAGGGATGACTTAAATATCCCCCAATAGAGGGGACAAGCAGGTTATAAACTGCCTCTCAAAAACTTTCAAGAGAACTGAAAGGAGATTAATAGAGCGGTAGTTGGCTGGATGGACCATATCTTTCCCCTCTGTCATGGTGAGAAGGTTCTGTGAAGTAGAATGCTCTTAATTTCTGCAGTTCAAATGTTCTAGAACAAATCCCACAAGGTAATATGGCTTGCACTTTCCGCTCCATTACATAAGTTTACCGCTCCACCGATGGCCATTTAAACCCTTCAGGGGCCGGAAACGGATACCCAATAAACAGAACAAGACATTTAAATTGTTAAATGCTGTAAAAATGCATCATAAATACAATTCCGTATCTTCCGTATTTATTAAGTTATTTAAACGAAAAAAAAACTGGTTTAAAACTCATCAAAGGCAGTATAAATCTACAGTAACAATAAAGTAGAGACTACATTAATAAATTGTTGAAATTTCACTACTTTGTTTCACTGTAGCAAAAGCCATTCTTTGCGCAGAATGCACCTAATATTTGACTCATTTTGTTTTGTGTGTATACGAACGAATGTATGTATCGAGATTCAACTGTATTGGAACACCACAGTGAAGCGAAAAATTATTAAATTTTAGATGAGTCGCATTTTTTACACATCTGCTTCACTTTCGTACCTATTTTGAGGACATGTTTCGCAAATCTTCGTTTGCATCTACGGCTCTTGTGCGACTGACGCTAGATCCAGCGGTGTGGGTAATTCTGGGGTTGTTCTTCGATGGAAAATATTACAAACAAATTTCAGGACTAGCTATGGGAAGCCTGCTATCACCATTTTTGGCCAATCTATACATGAGCTTTTTCGAAACACATATTACTAAAGCCTTCCCTCATATGTTTAAAACATGGTACAGATACGTAGACGACATCTTTGCAATAGTGCCCTACAAACTAATAGATGATGCTTTGAAACTACTCAACCTGCAAGAACCCAGCATACAATTCACAGTAGAAACTGAAGAGGACTGTACTCTACCTTTTTTAGACCTTAAAATCAAAAAAGGCAATGAAAAACTAGAATTTGGCATTCATAGAAAAGCAACACACACAGATAATTACATCAAAGCAAATAGTTTCAACCCAATTCCACACAAACATGCAACCATCAACAGTCTGACACACAGATTAGTAAATCTACCTCTCAGCCAGCAAGAATATCAAAACGAATACCATCAAATCTTAAAAACTGCAATTAAAAATGGATATGGAAAAAACCTTGTAGATAAAAAACTAAAATTATTCAAACTTCAAAAGAAATTAAAACAGATCACAGCTCTCACACCAATAAAACAAGAAACTAGATTTGCTAAATTTACTTACCACCCCTGGCCCACAAAAAAGTTCCAAAAAATATTCAAGAAATACAATATAACATTGGCACCAAAAAACAATTACAACATTAAAAACCTACTTCACAGTAATAATACTGATAAGATAAAACCAGAGGAAAAGTCAGGCATTTACAAAATTAAGTGTAAAGACTGTGAAAAAATTTACATAGGAAGGACAAAAAGGAACATAGGCACTAGAAAGAAAGAACACTTCAGGCACTTAAGATACAAAAATATTGATAAGTCCGCAATAGCAGCTCATTTCTGGTCTGAAAATCATGAAATTGAAGATAGCACAGAATTACTAAAATACGTACAAAAGCATAGTGAACTCGTCATATGGGAGAGGATATACATAGAAAAACATAAAAACCAACTAATGAACTTTGAAATCCCGCTAGAAGATAATCCCACATTTCAGTTCATCACTAAATCAACAGATGGCAGCAACAACCCCAGAATTACCCACACCGCTGGATCTAGCGTCAGTCGCACAAGAGCCGTAGATGCAAACGAAGATTTGCGAAACATGTCCTCAAAATAGGTACGAAAGTGAAGCAGATGTGTAAAAAATGCGACTCATCTAAAATTTAATAAGAATGTATGTATGTATAGCTACACAAGCGACTTCTCTGGCTCAAGTTTAGTTTATTTATGCTATACCAAGCGATAATCATATTGCGAATATATGTTGCATTACACACACATACGCTGGAAAGAAAACTTTCTGTCAGCATCTGTTATTACAGTGTTTCTCAACCAAGGTTTCTGGTAGCCTTATGTAGCTGTTTTCACTCAGTATTTCAGTTATTTATACCCTCTCTGTGTTCAGAGTGATTTCTTATAGCTACCAAGAGCTAATTGAATGGCACATCTGAAATTGTTAAATTTCATTGTTAACCATGGTGTACCCCCGTAATGTACCAAATAAATTATAGCTTGCGTATGATGTGTACAGGCTTCTAAAATTACTGTAGAAAATCTGGAAGATGTGTTGTGCGATTATGAAGGAGATGTTTAGGATATAGGTAGCAGTGACGTGTACTGGTCTACAGATGGCATGTTAGCTACTCCATTGTTTGGGGAAAGGGCGGGTCATATATGGGTGATGCAGATAAGCTATTATTGACTATCCCTCTTTACGAAAAATAGTTAAATGGTAAAAAAAGTATTTTTATACCACTGGATGTAACCGTGCACAATTTTTTAGTAATTTTCAGAGCTGTAAATTCATGCAAGACATTCATCTACCTGTACTTGCACGTATAAAGTGCTCGTAACCTAATTGAGTACTATAATACTCAGAGGCCTCTTTATACTGGGGGGTAAGAAATTCACCACGACATCACCCCTCGTACTTGAGAGAAAACACTTCCCTAAAAGGATAACACCCACAACCAAAAAAGCTGCAACCATTTCGAAAATGTCTAGTGTGTTGCAAAAAAGAAGTTCGCAAGGAAACCAATATTATTTGGTGTGAATCTGCAGATGTGCCCTTGGGTGTTTATCCAGCTTTGGAGGTGTACAATTCAAAAGGAAACCTTTAAGGGTACGTTTACATCCTTATAGAACTAATTTAAATTTATTGTAAAATAGGAAGATTAAAATAATTGGCATTAAATGAGCATTAAATGCATGTATGTGCAGGACGTCTATACACGTCCATACCGGTTTGGGGCATTTTAACTTGGACGTCATATGACGTCCATATCGGTGAAAGGATTAATGGCTGTCCTTGAATGCTGCATTCTTTTTTGGTTCTCTCACTGGCAAACAAGGTGGTGAAATGGTTTGATTCACATTTAATTTCTCCACGGCAGACACTTGGTATTGCTATGACAACATAAAGCTATCCGCTGTTTGCCATGTTAAATATTTGTCACATGACATCTTTTAATAATGTTTACAGCAATATTAATTTAACTCATTAATTAATTTAACAGAATTGAAGGTACTGCGAATATTCCATAGTAATCAAAGAGATGCATGTTCCAACAATGACCAATGAAAGACAGTAGAAATGAAGAGCAAGCTTCTGGAACAAAAACTAGCAGCAGGCTACTGCAATGTGACCAGTGATTAGTACATTTTTATCAATTCTAAAATAATAAACCCTTCAGATTGCCCATGTAGAAGTAGGTAATGTTGTTGAAGATGTAATTTTTGAGAATTGCTCTAGAGCTATTCCAGGTACACTGAATTTAATTTAAGATTTAACTTAACTGAATTTAAAATGGCAACAATTGGAGTTTTAACATAGCATATGCACCAGAAAATGTACGATAATAGTGGAATTGTTTCGCTAATTCTAATAAAGAGCGAAATGTCTTAGTTAAAAACAACAGTGTAAAAGACAGGAATAAAGGGAAAGTGATGGATGGTGGTGGAGATGCCTAAAAGCAACACAATATAACTACGCCTGTAGCCGAAAGGTGGGAAACTGGCGACAGTGAAATTATAGCATCACTCTATACAATAATGGGCATCCAAATAAGGTTTTGTATGGATAGTCAACATGAAAAATTCAATGCCATGGCCGGGATTTGAACCACGGATCTCCTGGTTTCCGTCCAGTCGCTACAAACGATGTATCTCGGATACGAGAGCCCTTAGTGGTTTACCGGGAATGTATGAGTCAACTGGAGAAATTAATGTCAGGATGGCACGTTGGCCAAGGTAGCTCAATGGACTAGAGCGACTGGACGGAAACCAGGAGATCCGTGGTTCAAAGCCCGGCCATGGCATTGAATTTTTCATGTTGACTCTATCCATACAAAACCTTAGCCTATGTATGGCTAGTGTGAAGAAATGATTAATTTCCACCAAATAACTTAAAACGCAAATAAGGATTTGAAATGTGTGCAGTAGGAAATGAGAGGCAAGAAAAAAGAAAATGGTACTCCAAAGATAAAGCCAGCCAAACTCAGCACAGAATTGGAATTCGCCTTAACTCACGTGGAACATGGCAAAACAGAAATGGAGGCTTCTAATCAAAAACTGTTGGATGGATTCATGAAGGTGGTTTATACAGAAAGTCGATATGTACGAAGGTATTCTGAGCCATATAGGAGTACGGCTGAGAACAAAATCAAGTGCAGCACAGACATTAAATAGATCTGAAGCGCTAAATGTTTGTAATGAGGTTGTGGATACTTTGCAAGTAAAAAATCTACATATGGAAGCTCCAAGTGCTCTAAATTGCACGCTGAGAGAAATAAAAAAAGGGGGGCTAAATTTTTAGTGGTAGGTAACTACTGAGATTTGCTGGAGAAATTTGTAGGGACAAAAGATATGATGTCCAATGTATTCCAGGAATAAGGGCTACAAAATTAAAATATTAAATTGAGCAAATGAACCACAAAAAATCAGACAGGAAGTTGTGGTTCTACATGTGGGAACAAATGAAGTGAGAAAAAGATTGCATGTTTGGAGGAATTTAGTAACAGTGGCATCCAAGTTAAGATAAAATTACTTGTAGTTGGCTTTTCACACTACGTCATTTATAATTTGATTTTATAAGGGACTAGTTTCAGGAGCTGTTGCTTTCAGTATCGTCGAATGACAGTTGGGTCTTCGAGGTTGAAAATAGAAACACACAGCTCCCAATTCTAACCCATAAAAAAATTGAAATGTAAGTCACAGTGTGAAAAACCAACTAAAAATAATTTTATCAATTAAGTGAGAAATGGAGTTTGTGCCAAAGTAATTATGGGGGAAATCATGGATATAGATCAGACTACAAAGCAGAAACTTCCAGAAGCAAAAGTGGTTGTCAATGGGGTATTGAAAAGAAAAGGTGTGAGCAACAGAAGAATATTCCAGCTCAAAAGTCAGATAAATTGGATGTGTAAAATGATAGACTGTGAAATGATAGGTAGAAACTGGTGGCTAAGTGACAATGACTATGCTAAAGATGGGGTGCCCTTAAACAAAAGAGGCATTTTCATATTTGGCAGTTTATTATGTAATACTATCTCTTCTGTCATGTGCAAGGGGAACTGAAGGTAGGTAGTGATGCTGTTAAGTCAATGCCAATGGTAAAAGGCTTAAACAGCTCAGTCAAGGTAAACCATTCATGTAGAACAAGAGAACAACAAAAAGTTCTAATATGCTAAAAGTATTTCATTTAAACTGTCAGCATTGTGAGAAATATTAAATTGCATAGATACTGATATTCACATTATAACTGAGCATGGTGTAAAGAGTGATGAAATTTGTAATACTGAGTATCATATGATAGCTTTAAAATTATATATATAAAAATTATATATATAAAAGTGGTGGGGTTGTGGTATACAAAAAGCCTATACTGCATTAATGAATTTATATCACAACTAGAAATTACACTCCAACAATATTTAAAGAAAGATGCTCAAGTTATCCCCAGTGAGAGGTCTTATTAATCTAAACCCTAATGATCCATCATACAAAAGCTTAAAATAATTAATTCATAAAATATAAAAGATTTAATTCAAGACCCAAGAGGGTAATTGCTAGTACTTCAACTACCATAGACCATGTTGCATAAAATATAACAAATATCTTCTGTTATATCGAGATTTAACTGTATTGGAACACCACAGTGAAGCGAAATAATTATTAATTTTTAAATGAGTCGTATTTATTACACATCTGCTTCACTTTCGTACCTATTTTGAGGACATGTTTCGCAAATCATCGTTTGCATCTTCGGTTCTTATGCACATAAGAGCCGAAGATGCAAATGATGATTTGCGAAACATGTCCTCAAAATAGGTACGAAAGTGAAGCAGATGTGTAATAAATACGACTCATCTAAAAATTAATAATCTTCTGTTATGTTAGAAACTTGTATTTCTGATCATTATACCCAATAAACTACTTTTAATGTAACTCACTATGGGCTAGAGTGTAAAGAAAGAAGAATTTTAAGTAATGAAAATTTAAACAATTTAACAGTTTAGCTGTAATAGACTTGGAAAGTGCATTAAGTGATAGTGGTAATGTAAGTGATAAATGGATTAAGTTTTATAATTTATTTACACTGGATTTTGATGCCACATGTCCGAAAATTAATGTGGATGTAAACAAGATTAGAAGGAAAAGAGTAAAATTACTTTTTAATAATGATGAAACAGAAAGAAAAAATGAAAGATATGAATGTTTTGTATAAAAATACATCTCTTGAATAGCATAAAGATAAGTATAAAGCAGTGACATGTGAGAAACTCAAGTATAAGGAGCATTCAAAAAGAAAAGAGCCGGAGGCATAAGAACAGAAACCAGTACCTGTATACACAAATATAACAATTTGTAACTTAAAACTTCACATATCTGATAAGAAATGATGATAATTTTCTTATAAATTGTCCAGGATCACGATTTCATGTAAAACTTTTACATCCTCAGTGGAAATAACAAAACTGTCATCGTTACGAACACTAGATGTTAATATTGTCGTGAATGCATTGTTGCGGTGAGGTTGCGCGGCTGACGAGTTAAAGAGATGGGCAGGCAGTGCGGAGATAAAAGCTTGCTGAAACGGTGGGGGGAAGCAGACAGATTTCTGGAGAGTTCGTCTTTCTTCTAGCACCATCTTGATTGTTTGAGAACATTCCACAGATTTCCGGAATAGTGAGTAAGCTATAAAAGGAAGCTGCTGCCCGCCACTGTGGAACAGTTGTTAATTGGACTCGTGTGCGTGAACAGCTGTGTGAACTTTGTTTGTGGTCGATGACCTTGCAAGTTGTATTGTGTATGTGGCATAATTCTGCCACTGTAAGGGTTGACGAAGGTTTGTTTCTACGGAAATAAAGAGCAATTTTTGGGGTTTGTAACCTGGGCTTTTAATTTCACGAACCCACAAAGTCACAATATGTTCTTGTTAGTACTACCAAAATCTGAAAATAAAACAAATTTAAACACAGAATCGACTGCCAGTATTTCAAAATTCATTACGCAATGTTTGTTTTTTAAAATGAATATATTTTCCCAAGCCATTAAATCTACTGAACCATTTAATAATTTAACTTATATTTCATGGTTAAATGACCAAAAATGATCTGCTATGGCCAATTTATGTCTGTTTATACTTAATGTTACGAAAATGTTCTTTCGTTCTGGTTTCTAAATTACGTTTTCTCTTTCCAATATAAACTTTATCGCAATCGAAACAAACTGATAAATACCAGATTTTTTATTATTAGGAATTTTATCTTTTTTACAGAAATGCAATCAATTTTTAATACTATATTTATTTTGAGGAACTAAAGTAATACCAAACTCTTTGAAAATTTTTGAAAATGTTTATTAACCCAAGGATGGTAAGTCAATTTTTTAAAATTATAATGGTCTTTTTAAGGGTAGAAATATCAATTGCAAAACTATCGACAACAAATCTATACCAAACTTTAAAAATTGAAGGGAATGCCTTAGTGACTTGCATTTTGAAAAAACTCATAAAAAGACCAGCAAGAAAAGGTGACAGAGGATTACCCATTGCTAAGCCAGCAGTTTGTTGAACAAATTCACCATTAAAAGCGAAAAAATTTTGATCTAAACAAAATTCAGTAAATTCAACAAAATCAACTATTAAGTCTTCATGTAAATTTATTAAATTCAACCAATTTTTTAAATAAATTAAAAGTTTTTCTCTAGGAATACAAGGAAATGAGGCAGTTACATCAAAAGAATTTTTAATACCTAAACTCTCAAATTTATCAAAATTACTAAATTTTTTATGTAACCATTTAGCTAAATTATAAGTTGGTGCATTTATACAATTTACAATAGGTCTCATTTTATTTCCAGGTTTAGGAATTTTAGGAAAAGCACAAATTTTAGGTAAAATAGGGTTACTAACTTTTACTAAATGTTTTTTTTTTTTTTTATTTGATATAATTTTCACTTCATATTTGTTTGCTTCACTGTTAATAGCTTAATATTTTATGTATTTATCAGCACCTGTATGCTGGAAGTATTGGTCCTGGCTGTTGAGACACTTGTCCCACTGTGACACTGTGAATGGCTACCTCATAAAATTCCTGGGGCTGCATTATGAACCAGTTCAGCTCATACAACTTGACGTCCGAGATGAATTGTCTGCCCTTCAGAGCCTTTTTTAGGGGAACAAACATGACATGATTGCAGGGAGAGAGATCTGGACTATATGGAGGGTGGCCGAGAACCTCTCATTTGAATTTTTGCAAGAGTGATACAATTGTGTTGGCCATATGAGGCTTTGCAATGTTGTGGAGCAGATTACCCCAAGTGCGAGATTGCCTGATCGTTTGGATTTTATCGCTTGGTGAAGAGTTGTCAAAGTCTGCGAGTAATGTTCACTGTTGTCCTGTGCAGCAAGAAGTGCATCAGAAGGGGACCATCTTGGTCAGAGAAGAACATCAGCTTAACCTTTCCTGCACTCGTGTGGATGGTCTTGGATTTTTTTGGTGGTGGTGACCCTGGGTGCTTCCATTGGAGATTGTTGTTTTGATTCTGGTTCAAAGTAATAACAAAAAGACTCATCTCCAGCCACCATTTATGCCAGAAATTCATTCCCTTCCCTAGCATAGTGCTGCAGATGACCATGACAGTGGGCCATTCGACATCATTCCTGGTGTGGTTGAAGACTGTGGGACACCCATTGGGTGCACACTTTGGCAGCTGCAGGTTTTCCTTCATGATGGTGTGAACACTTCCAACGCTCAATCCGACCTTGGTGGCTATGACTTACACTGCCACTCGGCGGTCCTGGGTAATGAGTGCATCAACCAGCTGGACAACGTCATTGGTAATGCAGTGTGGTGCTCCAGAATGTGCACTATCCTCTAACGACACCTGTCCTTCCCTGAAGTGCTTGTGCCACGCCTTGACCTTTGCAAGGAACATGCAGTGTTTGCCATACACTTGTGACATTCATCGATGAATGTCTGTTACCTCTACTCCTTCTGCTATCAGAAAATGAACAACACCTTTTTGCTCTTCTTTTGATGCTTCCATTTCACTGTTTGAAATGAGAATGGCAGCGTTGGATGATTGATGCATGCTCCTGCTAGCTGTGTATAGTCACATAACATGCATACGTGCCCTCTAGCAGCGGGCTGTGAAGTTGCACACTCTTGTTGGAACCACTCTTAGTACACACGCCACGATATTACCATCCTGTCATTGGTTTGCGCATTCCAGACATTTCTTTTTGAATGCCCCTTATACATATAGGCTGTCAAAATAAATACATACAGAGAGAAATCAAAAAATGTCAGCAAAACACTTGGGGTTCAATAAATGAAGGTACAAGACATGCTGGTTTACATAAAAACATAAAATTAAACATAAAAGGTTGATGATTTGTTACTATAAGCAAAAGATTTACTGATTATTTCATAAATATACCCACGCAGATGGCTACTGGGAAAATTCTGTAAACGTAAATGTTCATACAAGTAATTTCTCTTTCTTTCTCAAACTAGTTAAAGAAGATGAAATCTTTACGATAATCAAAACTTTCCAAATAAAAGGAGTAATGGGTGGGATGAAATTAGCTCATTTTTATTAAAAATGATGTAAATGTGTTATTGCAAAACCATTAACTTATCTAATTAATTTCTCCGTTGAACAGGGAAAGGTTCCAGAAATATTGAAATTATGAATAATTAGGCCAATATTTAAAAAAGGAGATGAACTAATTATTGTAGTTATAGATCTATAGCTTAAACATTTGAAATAAAGTTGGTCAAAAGGATTTTGCTGCTAAGATTAAATAACTATTTGAGTACATACAATATATAACAGATCTTTCAACATGGATTTCGGAAAGGGAGATGCACTATTTCAGCTATAAATCAATCTATACATGAAAAAGTTGGGAATCCAGAAAATAATGAGAAGGTTAGCATATTATTTTTGACTTGTCTAAGGCCCCTACTGTGCCAACCATAATATGTGAATTAGTAAATTGGAAAACAATGACAGAAGAAGATTGATTACCTTTGGATTTAATTCATAGATACCTCGGAGAAAGCAGTTTGCTGAAATATTATACAAAAAGGAGACACACATACCAAAAATAAAATTTGAAAATTGTGAAGTACGGTATACCACAAGGGTCAGCATTAGGACTGTTATTGTTTATTATTTACATCAATGATATTAAATATCCCCTGAATACTTAGGTGGTAACTTATAAAGACGATACTATAGCTCTGTGCTGGAATAAAACGGTAGAAGGATTAAATACAATACTAAATAACACTGCTTCTTGGCTGTTAAATTACTTTAAATCAATAAATCGATGTACACAAACATTCAAAAAAAAAAAAAAAAAAAAAAAAAAAAAAAAAAAAAAAAAAAAAAAAAAAAAAGATGCAATTCAATAAAAATGGTAATAATGTATCACTGAAACCAGATGGTAATAATATTTTTGAAGTAAAAAGACACAACATTTTAGGTCTTGTTGATTATTATTGTAATAAGCTAACATGGGCTGAGGATGTAGAACATATATGTGGTAAAATCAGTAAAACGGGTTTATGTATCTACTAAAATACTTCAGTAATTAAAGCGATGGTAATATACTGAAACTACTATACTATGAATTTTTTTTATCCATACATATCCCAGAGGCTTGAAGTCTGGAGTGCTGGTATAAAAACGCAAATGGGTACATTGCTTATATATCAAAAGAAATGTATCAGAATTATGTTAAAGCAAAGGAATGATGTAAGGAAACCTTTACTCATAATAAACTACTTACCATCTACTCTCTCTAGGCATTCACAGCAATAAGTATGTAATAGATAAGTTCAAATCTATTATTATTATTATTATTATTATTATTATTATTATTATTATTATTATTATTATTATTATTATTATTATTATTATTATTATCATTATTAATATTAATATTGTTGTTGAAATACAATATCTCCTTTGCTGTCAGAGTGACTTGTTTCCAGTTCAGCACAATACATGACTAAGTGTTTCAGCATTCTAGAAAATATTCTAGTAATGATACTGTAACTGTAAGTGTTGGGCTTGCAAACTAAACTTTGTGCTGAAACGTGTTGGGGAAGCAGCTACGAGATTTGAATTCCGAAGTACTCAGAATCAATTCAGCTATTTTATTCAAGCAAAAATGAAAGTATTCCTTCTGGATAAGTACCCAGAGCATAGCATACCACTGTTTTCTATGCCATTTTTGAGTAGGTGGTATTCATGGTATGAATCAGCAGCATACCTTGCAAAGCAATTATGAGATGCAGCTTTATAATATTATTAATTTCAAAGTGTGCATTAACTCATTAAATATTATTACACTTTAAATTCTGCACTTCATTTCAATTAGATGTACTCTGTCTGTAAAAGAAGTACAAAATACTGGTGTTGATTATCCTCTAAACTTAAGAGAAGATGAGACTGCTGCTGGAACATCAGCTTGTTTTTACAAAATAAGTAATAGTAGCATTTTTGAATTCATTAACATCTTGCCAAAATCTTGAAACTGAAATCCCTAAAACTTTTCCTTGTCCATCAAAGCATACTTACTTTACAGTGAGAAATTTAAGTGGAGTAAAATGTTCGGTGCAGTAAATGTGTAAAAATTACATGCACTACAAAAGTTCTATTTTATAAAAACCTTGATGATCCCGTAATATGCCTGTTTTCTGTTACACATACTCAAATTCTTCCTGGTACCATAAATAGGTATTAAATACTAACAAAGAACACCATTGCTAAGCTATATGCAAACTTTTAGTCCATATTTTATGCTTCATACAATGAGCTATAACCAAAGTCTGTCAAAAATATATGTAACTTATACTCTGTAGTCACAGAACTTGAATAAGATAAATAATTTACAAGAGAGAATTGAATACAATTCACGACATCTATTATTGAACATTCATGCCCACTGACTGCTTATTGGTTTAACACAAGAGGTTATTGTGCGATCAAGTTTTAAATCCTACAAATGAAAGTATGCCCATGTTGCATTTTGTTGCAATCCAGTGAAAGGTGAGCATCATGGACAGATGAACAGATAAACTCTGGCCATTAAGCACTATTATTAGTGTGGTACATTCAGGCTGTAATCTTTAAGTTAGAAACAATTCTTAATTTACTATAATGAAATAAATTACAATACAATGAAATAGATATTAATGTTTTGTTATATCCATGGTGGAAAAGCCACCACTCTGCAAATTTTACAGGCAATCCATGTAAGTTAGTATCAATTCAACATATGGAAAGCCTTTTTATTCTTTGTTCTGCACATAGGTTAAATGACTATCTCAGAAAAACTGAATAGATTTGAAGGTCTGGCATATTTTGAATGAAAATCAACTCAATGCCTGAGGCTTTTGAAACTGCCACAGCAAAGCACAAACAGTGAGAAAATGCTTTCCAATGCTACTTCACACACAATTTTATTACAGAATGACTTCGTAGGCGCATTTTATAAAGCAGTGAAAGTTTATGAACCTTTCAGGAGATGCACAAATGAATATCTACAAATAACATTAACAAGCTAAAGTTCTGTTAATTTGCGTGACTCTGCAATCACAATGAGCTAGGTAAGAGTTTCAGACACTATAAAGAATAAGTTAAGCTCCAACAAAAAATGGAATTTCTGTACTACAGGGGATGACCACGGATAAAATTATGTAGAGTTTACAAAATCTATGTTCTGTGTTGTAACTGTCATGTATAAATGCTGAATGTCAACAATTTTTACCTTCTTACAGAAATGTATTATCAACGGGAACCATTCTGAGAAAATATAAATTGCTTTCTGAACTATAGTTTGAAGAGTAATAATTATTATTACTAAAAAATAAATATTTTTCAGTTACTAGTTTATTAAGACTGGCTTTTGATGTGTGTGTGTGTGTGTGTGTGTGTGTGTGTGTGTGTGTGTGTGTGTGTGTGTGTGTGTGTGTGTGTGTGTGTGTGTGTGTGTGTGTGCGCGTGCGTGCGTGCGCGTGTGTGTGTGGTGTTTTAGGGCCCGTCGACAACAAGGTCCTGGCTTTTGATGATATTGAATGACTGTATAAAGGTAATTAAATGATAACAATTGTTACTGAACATACTGAAAAATTAAACGAAAATTCTGGTTTTCTGATTTAAAAATACTTCTATTTCTACCTCTAACTCAACAAAACAGTTCCTTTCCCTTCCGATTTATAACTTATAATTCAGTTACTAATTAGTCTTCTGAAATATTGATAAAATAATCTCCCAGAGAGTATTTAAGATTTTAAATTAATGTTGACTTGATTTCTCAGAATAGATAAGCATTTCTTCAATAGTATGCAATGCTCCTCTTTAGATTTCTGTTATACATAAAAGTCGTTAATTACATGAAGTGTAATTCATATGCCTTATATTAATGTTTTATTTAAAAAAAAACTCTGGGTACAGCATATATAAGGCCTGCAAATGTACATATGGGAATATTTCAAACTATATGGTTGTTTGGGTTGCTAAAGGAGTGCTTATTGTCTGCAATTACAGAATATATTATTGCTCTTTCTCAAAGATCTCAGAGTCAGTCTAAATTTCAGGATATAAAGCTATTTACTAAAGCTATTTGTAACAATTGGAAGATATGTTCATTTGTATCTGGAGTTCAGTACATCTTAGCCTCTACAATTTTATGTAAACATTTTATCAAGAGATTTTTAAATATGATTCAAGCTGATATGTCCAACATTAAGCCATATATCACAGATCTTCTTTCTTCTAAAGCAAACTTCATTAGAAAGCAAGACCACTTCATTAGGTCAATATCGGAATTAATAGCACATCTGAAACAAAATAAAAATTAGGTTTCTAATCACTGAAGTAAGGAGGCTGTATAATAAATGAACTGACTTATCCATAACTTTAAAAGCTACACAACATATGTGTAATTAAGTATCTACCAATAATGAAAAATTACACTCTATTAAAAATATCTAATAAATAAGTCAATTGATACTAAAATTAGGCAAGTGAGTCAACCTTGTGTATACTTTTCTCCACTTACAAGTTTTTTGATGAAGACCAGCTTCTGGGAACTTCTCCCCTATCGTCAGTTCTGTGGTTGACTGATGATGCATCTGGTGTCTGCATCTGGCTTGGTGTCGTGCTGCCATCTAATGTCCTGGTAAGTTTGATGACGTCATCTACCGCGGGAATTTCAAAATTCATCAAGAGGTCCTGTTTCTTCGTAATAAATATGTTATCCCAAATCTGTAGTTCCAGAGGTTTCTTTGCCTGTTTGATCAGTTCTATTTCTTGTTTTATGTTGTGATTCTCAGACCAAAAGTGATGTGCTACGGCCGACTTGTCCATTTGTTTGAATTCAATTCACTTGCCTAATTTTAGTAACAATGGCACTCCACTTTCTGAAATATTTCTTTTTATTCTATATAAGTCAATTGATGTTCAACATATATAAAAATACATAATTTTCATGAAATATATTATTAGAAGTATTGTTTAGAAATAATTACAGTTCATTTCTTACTTTTATACAATAACAATCCAAAATAATTAAGAGGCTACACTATTATAATGTTTGCTGTATGTTTTAAAATCATCATTATATAAGATGCAACACTAAGTAGTACTCCAAGGAAGGAGTAAGGCAGGGATGTGAACTTAGTCTAGTATTATATAACCTATTGTCACATATATGTTTGAGGAATACTTAGGAAAATATCAAATTCTAGAATCTTAGGATCCAAGGCTAACTTATGTGACTTGTCTTATTCACATGTTTAGGAGTTCTTAATTCTGCTGAGTAATTAGATCAGCAGCTGTCAGACTGCACATGTGTTTGAACGTATGGCACAGTTTCCTGTTTTTCCATACCGACTACAGGTAGATGGTGCACATATGGATTCTGAGAACCATGATGTACACTCACGTAAGTGCCGGACCGCAAGTATGATTTGGCTTAATTTGATTGGGGAATGGCTACGTAACTTTCTAATTTGGGAACATTGACGTAGCTTTCTAATTTAGGAATGTTGAGTCGGTTTAATAACGTCATGTTAGGACCCGTATTTAAGCACTGCTTAAGCCAGAAGTGGAGGGCATATGTTGCATAATGTAGATGTAACCTGGATTGACTAAACTATATGTTGTGAATAGGATTGTGTATACTTAAAGGGGTTTTACCTTAAGGGTCTACAATCTACTCTGCAACTAGGAGTGTAGCTGGAAAGGATAGGGGATCAGATGGTAGAACTAAATGGTAGAGCAAGGTTAGAGCTAGATTAGAGATAGGTAGATATAAATAGAAACAACACAGAATTCTATAAAATGCCAATTTACTTTAACCTAATGATTAGGCCTCAAGACAAGTCACTCCCGAAGTCTTGAAGAGATTTGGGGTGAAATGGTGCTAACAATTACATTAGTATATTACAGACCCATTTGGACTTACCTTGAGGATGCTTTGTTTTGTATGGTTGAGGATATGTGTAGCATTGCCATCACTGGAGGGCGACATGAAGTGCCTGATTCTAAGATCTGGAATTGACTAACTGGACAGAATCACTGAACAGAATATACAACAACAACAACAACAACAACAACAACAACCGGAACTGCTGGCTTATGCAGTGCTTAACTACGGGTCCTAACTACATGACATTATTCAGCCGACTCAGCATTCCTAAATTAGAAAGCTACATTGATCTTCCCAAACTAGAAAGTTACGTAGCCATTCCCCAATCAAATTGAGCCAAATCATATTTGCAGTCCGGCACTTACGTGACCATACGTCACGATTCTCAGAATCCATACATGCACCATCTACCCACAGTCAGTATGGAAAAACAGGAAACTGTGTCATACATTCAAACACATGTGCAATTTGACAGCTGCTGATCTAATTACTCAACAGAATTAAGAACTTCTAAACATGTGAATAAGACAAGTCACAAAAGTGAGCCTTCAGTCATAAGATTCTAGAATTTCAAATGTTCCTAAGTGTTTCTCAAACATCCATGTGATGCTATATATCAATGGTATTTTAGAGGAGATATCAAGTTGTAGAGTACATTCGCCAGTCATTAACAATAAAGAAATCCCAGGGCTACTGTTTGCAGATAACCTAGAGTTGGGTCCATATCAAGTGGAAGGCTGAGAAGAGCAATCGAGGCCCCCAATTCTTAATGCAAAAAATGGGATTTTAAAGTGAATGAAAACAAAACCAAGATTATGGTCTTCAAAAAAGAATACAGATTGTCTAAGGATGAGAAATGGCAGGTTAATAGAAGAGAAATAGAGGTGGTAAGGAGATTTGATTATTTGGGGACAAGGCTGAGTACAGATGGTAGCTGGAAAGAACAAAAAAAGATGTCTTTGGCAAAAGGTAAAATGGCCATCATGGGTGATAAGATCATGCTACAGTAAACTGCCAGATATAAATGTCAAATGGTTGGAGAGGATTTATACGGCAGTAGTAGAAAATAGAATGGGGGTGTAAATGAGGATATGAGAGAGACCGATTGAGTGCATAGATACTTTTGTAAATATATATTGGATTACCGATAGTATCACGTAATAGGGCAGCACAATTGGAACTGGACAAGGCACTCTATTAAAATTAAAATCTTGTCAAGGGCAATGAAATTAAAGAGTGTTTTCATATTCAAAGGGGAAGTAACTGGGGAGGGTCTTGGGCACATAAAATGAATGATGTGTTGAAGCAGATAGGAATGGATCATTCTTGGAGAAATGCAGAGTATGGGTGTAGAGGCTTCTGGAAAGAGGTTAAGTTAAGATTAGAAGATACTGACAGACAAGACATTTTTGCCAGTACAAGTGACAAAAGCTACTGACGTTATTTAGAGAAATAAAAACAACCTGGGGGAAGGAAGGATATACAGATATATGTAATAAGTTAGGGTGAGAAGGTTTTGCTTGGGCGAGAACAGGAGTGAGAAACTTGCAAGGTAGAGGTCAAGATAGGGAGCTAGATAAATGTCCATTGTGTGGAGAAGAGAACGCAGACTTCCATTGTATATTATACTGTAGTCAAACTAAGATATGGAGAGAGCAGGTCTAGTTATGTAAATGGGACAATTTGGGGGGATGAAGTAGTAATTAGAACAATTTTGTCAGTAAAAGGGGAAAAGAACATGAGAAATATAGGGAATTTTTAGGGAAAGTTAAAGAGAGATGGCTAAGATCAATTAAGAGAAAAATGTAAGTTAGGATAGGTGAACTGACAAAAGGTGTAAAAAGGAGTACAGGGCCTCCAATACACAAAAACCTAGGGTTAGGTGTATGGGGAATGAATCATTAAATGACAAGCAACATGGTAGGAATTCCTTTCTTGGAAGTGTTGAAAACAGTGTTGTTATGATAAATTAACTTTAAAGAGAGTCGATTAAAGACACTAGACAACACTTACTTTTAAATTTTTCCGGCCGATGATAGAGGCAAAGCCTCTGAAACATGTTCCGGAAAAATTTAAAAGTAAGTGTTGTCTAGTGTCTTTAATCGACTCTCTTTAAAGTTAACATGGTAGGATTTTCAGGATTTAGGAATATATGGCATTTTCCAGTATGAATTTTATAATAATAACCTAAATTTTGTACTTTGAATTGATGATGTAAAAGGAAAGATGAGAAATAAATTACTAAGTAGGTATTGTGTAAGTTTGATAATTTTAAGTGCAGCACTGCTTATATTTGAATGTTTTCAAATTATTCATTACACCTTTATTGGCGAGTGTACCCCTTAATGTGGTCTGGAAATTATTATTTTTTCCCCTTGTGTTATACCCATATATGTCAGTGTCTTTTATACATTGGCATCCTAAAAGCACATATTTTATACAATTGAATATATACATGAATGATAAGGTTAATATTTCTAAGTCTATAAAGCTGTACTTACATGAATCGTTTATGCTTAATTTGGTTAAAATTTTTATAACCTTTTTCTGTAATCTTAAAAAGTTTTTGCAGATCTTTTTGCAGCTATTTCACCATAAGATTATTCCAGTTTAAATTTGAGCTGATGAATGCAAAGTTCACCTGTTTAAACTCCTTTTGATCTAGTATCTGTTGTATTTGCCTCAGCATATAAATTCCACTGTTTACTTTTTACTAACTTTGTTAACATGGGTATGCCAGTTTAGTTTACTATCAGAAATGATTCCAAAGGTTTGTATGTGTAACCTCTGGTATTTCAGTATCCTGCATTTTTGTTACACATACCTTTTAACTGAAACTTTATCCACTTGGTTTTACTTAGGTTTAAGACCCTGTCAAAGCTGTTATAATATTTACAAACTTCATCCATTATTTTATTCACTTTAAGGTTTTCTTCAACTGTTTTAGCTTTTACAATAATTGTTGCTTCATCAGCATATACTATGATTTTGTCACCATGATTTTTTATCAACTCTGAAAGATCATTTATATACAATAAGAAGAAAAAGGGCCCAAGTTCTCACCTTTGGGGTACTCCCTGTATAATTTTTTTAAATGTACATCCTATGTTCGTAATTATTTGATTTTTATGTTTATATTTAATTTCTACATACTGTTTCTTATTTTTACCTAAGATCTTAACCATTCTTCTGTTATACCCCTTATTCCATATTTATATAGTTTTTATAGTAAAATATTTACATTTACACAGTCAAATGCTTTGGAGAGGTCCAGAAAAACAGATATTCCAATTTCTTTCTTGTTCACTGCATTCACAGAGTATTTCAGTTATTCATTGCATCTTGGGTAAATTTTTTCTTTTGGAAACTATATTGAAACTACAGCAGAAGTTATACAAATATAACAATTTGTAACAAAAGCTTCACTTAAGCAAATGGTGTTAATTCTACTTTCTAATTAATATTCTTCTTTCTAATTGATATTCTTTTTTCTAATTGATATTCTTTTTTCTAATTGATATCGATTTCACAAACTCTTGTCCGCATCTTCAGTCAAGGTGGTTTTCCTTGAAAACAACATTTGATTAGAAAAATTATCCAGACCAGTAGATGCTTTACACTTTAGTTCATTTATCTCCTTAATTATCTCTTCTGTTGTTTCTGTTAGTAACATTGATTTGCAGATTTGCTTGTTGTGAACTGTTTTTGAGGTTAACTGAATTGCTTTAATATTTAAAGACTCAACAAAATAGTAGAAATTACACAGAAAATGAAGCTATTTACAGTGGAGTAACAAACACTACACAAATACAAATATTTAGTAAATTTTCTAAAAAAGATAAAATTCCTAATAATAAAAAATCTGGTATTTATCAATTTAATTGCTTAGATTGTGATCAGGTTTATATTGGAAAGACAAAACGTAGTTTGGAAACCAGAAAGAAAGAACATTTTCGTAACATTAGATATAAACAAATTGATAAATCGGCCGTAGCAGATCATTTTTGGTCATTTAACCATGAAATAAATCCCGAAGTTAAATTATTAAAATAATTAAATGGTCCCATAGATTTAATAGTTTGGGAAAAAATATTTATTTTAAAAAATAAAAATCGCGTAATGAATTTTGACATACTGGCAACTGGTTCTGTTTTTAGGTTTGTTTTGTCTTCAGATGTTGGTAATACGTAAATGCATGGTATCCTTGACAACGAATTGTGTTGACTGAAGATGTGGGCAAATGTCCATGAAATTAATTTCGCAAAAACATAATAGAAGTATTGTCATCGGCTTCTTAAGTTAAGGGGAGAATATTTACTAAATATTTTTATTTGTGTAAAATAGTAGAAGCCTGCTTAACCGAACTTCACTCAATTGAAACCCGGTTTAACTGAAACGATAGGCCCAAAAAATAATAATATAATAAAATAAAGCACAAATAATACTCTAATTTTACTGTACCGGCACTCAAAATAGAACTGGCAATGTTGCATGTGGAAAGTGACATATTTCAGTTATCCCTCCTGACCATTGTAATTTACTTACACTGTTAACTTCGCCTTCCACCATATATTCCATTCATTATTTCCCTCCAGAACAAGATCAGTGTACCTGCTTCTTCTATGATAGGATCATATTCTTCAAAAGAATTTTTGAAGTAGGTACATGGAAGAAAGGCAGAAGTTCCCACATTTCTCTATTTACACATTAGTTCTGTGGTTTTGAGTGCAGTAGTAGGTTAATTTTGTGAAGTTTCTTTTCTAAGCATTTTGTTTTGTGGTTACAATAGGGTAATATAACTATGAAAACCAACACATGCTTATAAGCATAAAAGAAAAACTTGAAGAGGTGAGGTGAGTAGAAAATAGTGCAATTTTACGAAATGTTGCTACCGATTACAAGATAGGCATATCAACTGTTTCTGATTGGGTCAAATCAAAATCGAAATTCATTGAACATTCTTCATAAATACCAAACCATAAAAATATGAAAGAAGCACAGTTTGAAACAGTTAATGAAGCATTGTATCCTTCTTTTACTCAACAACGTGAGAATGGGATACCACTATCTGGATCTATCATACAAGTAAAGGCAAAACTGTTTCCTTTTCTTCTTTAATTTACTTCTCACTATGTTAAGTCATATCGGGCAAAACTACTTGCAGAGATGTTAGGGGAAGATGGAAAAAAGTTCAGAGCTAGTTCTGGCTGGCTGGACAGATTCAAAAGTAGGTATGGGATACGTCAATTACATTTAAGTGGGGAGAAATTACCTGCAAATGAAGGGGCTGTGGATGTTTTTAAAATCAAATTTCAGGACTTTACAGAGGGATTAACAAAAGATTAGATTTTTAATTGCAATGATACTAGAATCAATTTCAAAACACTAACAATAAAATCTCTTAGAATCCTTAAAGGAAAGATTTGCACCAGGACACAAAGTTAATAAGGAGAGAATAACAATTTTAGCATGTGCCAGTGCTTCCGGTACCCATAGGCTTTCCTTAATGTGTATTGGAAAGTCAGAACATCTCAGGACTCATAAG
Organism: Mantis religiosa; assembly: GCA_030765055.1. NCBI lineage: Eukaryota > Metazoa > Arthropoda > Insecta > Mantodea > Mantidae > Mantis > Mantis religiosa. The sequence goes on along the minus strand of CM060950.1, from coordinate 149,109,634 downwards.
AATATTGCTCACAATCTGCTAATGGTACATCATAGAGCTGAAAAATAGTGCTTGAATGTCTTCCGAACTCTTTGAAGAATCAAGATTTAACTGTATTGGAACACCACAGTGAAGCGAAATAATTATTTATTTATAGATGAGTCGTATTTATTATACATCTGCTTCACTTACGTACCTATTTTGAGGACATGTTTCGCAAATCATCGTTTGCATCTTCGGCTCTTATGCGACTAAAGCTTGATCCAGTGGTGTGGGTAATTCTGGAGTTGCTGCTGCCATCTGTTGATTTAGTGATGAACTTGAATGTGGGATTCTCTTCTGGCAGGATTTCAAAGTTCATTAGTTGGTTTTTATGTTTTTCTATGTATATTCTCTCCCATATGACGAGTTCACTATGTTTTTGTAAGGTCCTTTTTTGGACCTTAAAATCACAAAAAGCAATGAAAAACTAGAATTTGGTATCCATAGAAAAGCAACACACACAGATAATTACATCAAAGCAAATAGTTTCAACCCAATTCCACACAAACATGCCACCATCAACAGTCTCACACACAGAGTAGTGAATCTACCCCTCAGCCAGCAAGAATATCAAAAAGAATACCATCAAATCTTAAAAACTGCAATTAAAAATGGATATGGAAAAAACCTTGTAGATAAAAAACTAAAATCATTCAAACTTCAAAAGAGATTAAAACAGATCACAGCTCTCACACCAATAAAACAAGAAATTAGATTTGCTAAATTTATTTACCACCCCTGGGCCACAAAAAAGTCCCAAAAAATATTCAAGAAATACAATATAACATTGGCACCAAAAAACAATTACAACATTAAAAACCTACTTCACAGTAATAATACTGATAAGATAAAACCAGAGGAAAAGTCAGGCATTTACAAGATTAAGTGTAAAGACTGTGAGAAAAAATTTACATAGGGAGGACAAAAAGAAACATAGGCACTAGAAAGAAAGAACACTTCAGGCACTTAAGATACAAAAATATTGATAAGTCCGCAATAGCAGCTCATTTCTGGTCTGAAAATCATGAAATTGAAGATAGCACCGAATTACTAAAATACGTACAAAAACATAGTGAACTCATCATATGAGAGAGAATATACATAGAAAAACATAAAAACCAACTAATGAACTTTGAAATCCCGCCAGAAGAGAATCCCACATTTAAGTTCACCACTAAATCAACAGATGGCAGCAGCAACTTCAGAATTACCCACACCGCTGGATCAAGCTTTAGTCGCATAAGAGCCGTAGATGCAAACGATGATTTGCGAAACATGTCCTCAAAATAGGTACGTAAGTGAAGCAGATGTATAATAAATACGACTCATCTATAAATTAATAATCTTTGAAGAATGGTTTCATGACAAATTTGTACAGAGTGTTTTAAAATTTCTAGATTATAAGAAGTTACCAAGAAAGGCCATTTTATTGGTTGACAATGCTCCCATACATCCTGGTAACTGCACAGTGGTGGCATTTTCATAGAGTTTCAGCTCCCAAATGTCACATGTTTAATTCAACCGATGGACCAGGATATTTTAGAAGCCTTCAAAGGCCATTACCGTGGATTTTTATTGAGGTCCGTACTACAAGAATGCGGGTCATTCGATAAGAGTATAACATGCATTGAAGTCAATCAACATGAAACAAAGGCAGCAAAGGTGCCCATTTTCATACTTGATTTCCTCTAGAATATCATTGATGAACAAATTAAATAATACAGGACTTAACTAGCAACCTTGTCTTAACCCTATGTAATTTGAAGTCATGTTCATCAATAGATTATTTGCTTATTATTTGCTTATTCTCTATAGATTATTTGCTGTTCTTATACAAAAATCATTGCTTGCATATATCCTTTATAATGTTCCTATGAACATATTACTCATTCCTTTCTTGCTCAGTTTATACCATAAGGCTTCACTACTTATTCTATCAAACGCCTTTTCGAAGTCAACAAATAACATATACAATCTCCCCCTTTTATTTGCAAAATATTTACTAACCAATGTTGATATTAAAAAGATATTATCTGTTGCTCTCCTACTTTTCCTAAAGCCTGTTTGTAGTTCAGATAATTTTCCCTCCTCTTCTGCCCAAATTTGAACCCTTTCTGCTAGTACCCCAGTATAAATTTTTCGTAACACTGATAACAGGCTAATCCCCCTGTAATTTGCTGGGTTATTAACATCCGCTTTAATCTTAAATACTGGCACTACTATTGCTATTTTCCAATTCCTAGGGACATTACCACCTTCAAAAATTGCGTTTAGTATCCTTACTAAGTCTTAATCTCCTTTCATTTAGACTCCATGCTTTCCAAAACTCCCCTGGAATACCATCAATTCCACTTGCTTTATTCTTTTTTATTCTTTTGATTTGTTCCCTTCTTTGATTCCTATTTGGATATATAAAAATTCATTGAAGTCGTTATTCTGTAATACCCAAATATTTTCCCTTTTCTGTTCTCCTCCTAGAAGACTTTTAAAATAATTAAGCTATTCATCTGCACTTATATTATTTTCTCTTACTCGAGCTCTATACAATCTCTTAACTATAGTCCATATTGTTTTACTATCATTAACTGATGCTGCTTCATACAGTTTTTTATTCATTTTCTCCCCCCATTCTTTTCTTTTTTTTTCTGCAGCAAGCTTCTGTTATAGTGGTTAACTATAAAGCCCGGGCCTTAAAGTACTTACATGTTGTAAGTCGCCATTAAGGTAGTTGTCTCATGTGTTTATGAGAACTCCTAAGTGGTTTACTGGGAAAATACGAGTCAGTTGGAGAATTTAATGTCATATCGACACATTGGCCATAGTAGCTCGATGGTAGAGCGGCTGGACAGAAACCAGAAGATCCGTGGTTCAAATCCCGGCTATGGCATTGAATTTTTCAGTCTGACTCTACGTTTCAACAATATTATTATTATTATTATTATTATTATTATTATTATTATTATTATTATTATTATTATTATTATTATTATTATACTTTTAATGACCAACGAAATAAATAACTTGATTATTTTGCTTGACAATGACAGTTCAAATACAAAATCATGTTAGCGTCACCGGCAGTTGGGAGGTTTCACGGAGAAATTCTTTAAAAGTCAGTAAAACTGATATGATGCATTTCACTTTTAGCCACATGTAGTAACCATCAACCTAGACCAGGTTTGAACTCAAATAATAATAATAATAATAATAATAATAATAATAATAATAATAATAATAATAATAATAATAATAATAATAATAATAATAATAATAATAATAATAATAATAATAATAATAATAATAATAATAATAATAATAATAATAATAATAATAATAATAATAATAATAATAATAATAATAATAATAATAATAATAATAATAATAATAATAATAATAATAATAATAATAATAATAATAATAATAATAATAATAATAATAATAATAATAATAATAATAATAATAATAATAATAATAATAATAATAATAATAATAATAATAATAATAATAATAATAATAGTAATTTTTTTTTTTTTGTAATTTTACGTCCTCCAATGTTAAGTCATATCGGACGATGAATGGAATGGGTGAAATGATGCTCAAATGAGCCCAGGGTCCATAGAGCTTATAGTTACCCGACATCCGTCTTTCAGGATAAGGGAAAACCCTGGAAAAAACCTTAACCAGGTAACTCACCCTGACCGAGATTCGAACTTGGGACCTCTTAAACTTGAGGCAGACACTCTACCACCATGCTACAGAGGCGGGCTAATGATGATGATAATAATAATAATAATAATAATAATAATAGTAATAATGATAATGAACATAATGATGATAATGAGGAGAAGGAGGTTTAAGCCTAACACTGTAGTAAATTGGACAGTTTATTATATGAGGTTCCAATTGAGTGTTGAGTTCTTTGATAAATGCAATGCTTAAATCTTAATTTTACTCTAGAATTTAAGTTGTTTTATGCTTCATAGTTATTCAGACATAAAATAAAGGATAATTTTCATTTCAAATAATTAATATGTAGGTAAAACTGAAATCAATTTCTAAATTGTTTTATTTAAATGCCTAACGTGCATATGAAGAAAGGAAAGGATGGAAATATTAGCTTAAACATGAATGAAATTATATGGGATAGGGAACAAACGATTGATGGCTTAATAGCTGGTCTACCAATCATTTACATCTAAAAGAGAATTGAGTCTCCTAGGAAGAGAAGCGATGAGAGATTCACAAATATGAGGTCGCCTGCGCATGCTTTCCCATACTTCCTGAATGTGATCCTCGAGGCTTCCAGAAGTTTTTCTGCCCTTCTATCCATTCGTTAACATAATATCCCAAATGTGTTTAATGGGATTCAGATCCGGTGATTTGGCTGGCCAAGGGAGAGGAGAAATTTCAGAAAGCTATTCTATCCAATCTCGGATAAATGCTGAAGTATGAATGCTGCTGTTATCATGAACATAGTTAATGATAGGCATATCTTCCTTAGGATATACGAAACGAACACTTGGTAACATGGAGTCCTCTAACACCTCCACATACTCCTCAGAATTTATTCTCGGGGATACACGTACCAGGTGACCTACACCGGCAGCCGACATCCAGCCCCAGAAAGCGACACCAATCCTGCCGCTTCTTGCTGTGGTCACTACGTGTTCTCGGTTGTAAGGTGTCTTGTCTGTACGCCAAAGTATCATCCTTCCCTCTTCGTTGGAAGAGAACATTTTCTCGTCTGTCCATATTTAAGTTTCCCAGAATGTCTGAGGCATTGGAAGGAACTGGATAGCAAATCCCACACAAGTAGCTTGATGTGCTTCTGTGAGGTCCTCTTTTTGAGCTGGCTTCCTAGTGCGGGTCCTGGCATCATGAAGATGCCTTCTAACAGTCGAAGGAGTTATCTGATGTCCCATGTGCCTTACGATTGACGTAGAAGGACGGAATGGATTCTCTCTGGAATTCTGTACTCTGGCCGCATCTATATCCGGAGAGGTAAACCAGGGTCTTTCGGATTTAGGTCGTGGTTTTAATCCTTCTTCTCCCTCTTCCTGGAACCACCAGATCCAGTAAACAATGCAGTCAAGTCCTCTTCCCACAGAATTAGCTATTTGTGTGGTAGCAAGACCTGCTTCCCACATACCAAAAATACGTGGAGTGACTTCCGAGGTAACAGGAGGAACTCTAATGCATGATGCAATAATACTCTTTGTCATTTTTAAAACAGCTGCAAACCTTACAGGTGACCGTTTACTCCGAGGAAGTAACTACCAATCGTAGAGTTCATCGACCACATGCCCATATAACCACAGTGACAGTTCTGTTGCCTATGTGGACCAGTTCTCTGGAAAATGGAACTTTTAAAATATTCTTGAAGTAAATCTATATTATTTTCCTAAAAAAGTGAATGAGGAAAGTGCTAACACTATCTCATTAAACTGACCGGTTTCAGCAACAGCATCTATACGACAGTTCATTTTTCTTTGTGTTAATTTGTTACCTGAAGTGTTGTAATGTTCACAGCCTCTAGAGCAAATAATGGCTGCACTCTGCTTCGAACAACAGATGCTTCAAATACATAAACTATTTCTTGCTTAAATGTTTAATTCTATTATAGCCGTGTATTAGAATAGCATTACACTCTTATTTGATCTTTCAGCTTTTCGTTGTTGTTATTATTATTATTATTATTATTATTATTATTATTATTATTATTATTATTATTATTATTATTATTATTATTATTACCATCATCATCATTATTTTTTATTATTTTCATTATCATTATTATCACTATCATTTACAGAAAAGCTACAGAACGAGATATGCATATTGAACATTATTAGTTATATCAATAAATGTGCAATATATGTATAGATAAATATGAAAGAAACAGATAATTTCATTTTGAATAGTTTGATGTACATAAATATAGAAAACAATTATTACTGTTATTATTATGATTATTATTATCATTAGTTATCGTTATCATTATTATTACCATTAGTATCATCATTATTATTAATTATTATTATTATTATTATTATTATTATTATTATTATTATTATTATTATTGCTGTGTAGACTGCTTAAAGGCAGGATTATATGTTATTACATTCATCATCTCCCAGCTCATGTGGTCGCTGGACGGGAATGTTGTCAGTGTTGATTAGCAGGTTAACTTGACCTTTCCTCTCACCAGGCTAACCTAACCGATCATAGACATTTGCTCCCCTTGCCTCTCCAACCCCCTCGTCCATCGGAATCCTTTTGCACGTCTGTGTACCAGGCTTTGAAAGTGACATTACTAACACTTCACAGAACACAATATAAACATGTGAATTTTCTGCTTATTGTCATAGTCATAAAAAGCACCTAATACTCAATTTGCGTTAAGGACTGGTCTTGATCCGAGCCAAAGAATTTGCATGACTGCAGTGATCTGTGGTCAGTTAATTTATGAACTAAATATACACAGTTCCTAACGACACTTTGTAATGTCTTACTCTGTAACTACATAATGAAAAGGAATAAAACACACAGGTAAGATTGGAAGTTGCATACATAAGCATAAACACAGGAGTCAGTTGTTTATTCTCAAAGCGATAACTCAAGAACCATACATAATAGAAAAATGGCCTTTGTATAGGTTGCCTCAAAAATTCTTGTCGAATACACCAAGACACATTAGAATGTCGAATTTCCAGTAATCATTTTGGGCACATGAAAAAGAGAAATCTCTGTTGCTCATGCTTAAGCTGTGCGTTCCGAACTAGGCACCGTTGTACAACTATGATAGGACAATCGTTCCAGGCGAGACCTCTCGAGCTCCACCTCATGTGCCTTCTAATAATGTGCACCTTACACATACCTCTGTGTGTTGACCTGATGATCAATTATATGACTGTACTGTTTATTATGATGAGGCTTTTATTTCTGTACAATGAGCAGCGTGAAAAATATTCATTCATTTGCACAATCCACGGATTATGCTACTGGTTTATGGATAACTTGGGAACATGTGCATCTGCTGCAGAACAATTGTATTATGAAAGAAATCTCCAGAGAAGTTATCCTTAATGAAAAATTTTCAGTCTCTTAACCCAATGACTGACAGAAACAAGAAGTTAGTTGGTACACAAACCAGATGCAACTGCTACGTAAACACTTCATACTGTCTGCTTCAAAATGAAAGTGCTCAATAGATTTCAAGTACATACACCTGGTAACACCCACACCATTGCACAAATAACGTGGGTACTGCATGAACAACATCCTCACCACCTGTTCAAACTACAGATCTTAGGAGCAACAAGATTTCCTTGATGCTCTTTATACATGAGGCAATCTTCACCACAGATATTGTCACATTTGGGATTATGAAAATTCACATGGAGTCAAGGCATAGCAGGTTTGGAATGAACATGTAAGTAATAACTGATGACCATTTGACAGGCTCATACCTTCTTCCTGAAAAAAAAAAAAAAAAAAAAAAAATGGTTATGTTACTGTCAAGTTTCTAGTCAGAGTGCTGTCTGAGCTTCTTGGAAATGAAGCTAATTATTAGAAGTGAGGTTCCAGCACACTTTGATATGACTGTAAAACACCATCTTAACAATATATTGCCAGGCACTCCCTTGAAACCACTCCTAAGATTTCTTCTTAATGGTTTAGTGTTTGAAATACTAATTGGTGGCAAGGACTGTGATTGCCTCTGTGCCATTCCAGAGTTGAAAAAAATGACTTCTTTCCTAAACAGATGTTGTCTCTACAGGTATTATTTGTAGTAGACCACCTAAAGAAGTTCGCAAAAAATGTAGATATTAGCAGCAAAGAGATGAGATACAATGGATTTACACGGCCCAACTAATAATTTACAATTATTCCAAAAAGGGATTTATTTTCCCGTATGGTACTAAATGATACCAGGCCATCACAGAGTACACTGTCATGGTGTTTAAACTATGTTGTTATGGCAGTTAAACACCAACTCATGTCTCAGTAATTTTTATATATATATATATATACCAAAACCATAAGCTTTCCTGCATTAAGAAGGAACAAATTCAATAATCTCAGAAACTATTTGTAGTTGGTTTATTAATACTCGTCACTTACTTGTTTATATTTATGAGAGACTAGTTTCAAAGACATTCACCTCCATTTTCAATCTCTTTCCAACTGGCATCTGTTGTTGTCTGCTCTCTCTCTCTCTCTCTCTCTCTCTGGTGGTGGAACTATGAACTTCTTTGTCAAATTATCTACTGGTGGGATTTCAAAGTTCATTACGCGATCCTTATTTTTCCATATGAATATGTTCTCCCATGTTGTCAATTTATTTTGATTTATCACTCCTTTTAATAATTTTGGATTTGGATGAATGTCATGGTTTTCATTCCAAAAGTGAAATGCTACTGCTGACTTATCTTCTTGTTTCAATCTGATGTTTCTAAAGTGCTCTTTGACTCTGGTTTTTAGATTTCTTTTAGTTTGACCTATGTAGCATTTTCCACAATTCTTACAACTTATCTGATATATTCCGGATCTGTTAACTGATGGGATTTCATCTTTTGTTTTTGAATTTAGCAATTTTAAAATTGAGTGTCTATTGGTAGGTGCCAAGGTGATATTTTGTTCCTTGAAGATCTTTTTAAATTTATTAAATGTTTTTGGGAGATATATGAATGAACTGAATATGCTGTTGCTTTCTTTTTCTTTTGTAAATGTGGTTGCTTCCTTAATGGTTTTCTTTAGTTTAGCTTTTCTAATTTTCTTCAACACCAAACTTTAGTTGTATCCATTTTCTTCTGCTATGTGTAGTATTGTTTTTTGTTTGTTACATAGGTCAAACTAAAAGAAATCTAAAAACCAGAGTCAAAGAGCACTTTAGAAACATCAGATTGAAACAAGAAGATAAGTCAGCAGTAGCATTTCACTTTTGGAATGAAAACCATGACATTGATCCAAATCCAAAATTATTAAAAGGAGTGATAAACCAAAATAAATTGACAACATGGGAGAACATATTCATATGGAAAAATAAGGATCGCGTAATGAACTTTGAAATCCCACCAGTAGATAATTTGACAAAGAAGTTCATAGTTCCACCACCAGAGAGAGAGCAGACAACAACAGATGCCAGTTGGAAAGAGATTGAAAATGGAGGCGAATGTCTTTGAAACTAGTCTCTCATAAATATAAACAAGTAAGCTACGAGTATTAATAAACCAACTACAAATAGTTTCTGAGATTAATTTTGACGTCACTGTTACTAAATTCCTCCAAACACATAAATTCAATAATTGTTATAGCATGGTATTAATTTAGGCAAAGTTATATTTACATACCATTAAACTAGTCACCTATGTCCCATGACATAGCCATACACTCCTGGTTGTAGTTTCTCAGCCACAGCTAACACAATAAGAAAATCTGCTTCCTCCAATGCAAGAGCCTGGCTTAAATGACGCTGGCACTCTGACTGTTTACGATCTTGTTTTCTATAAAGTAACACAAATCATTAATATAAATGTTTCCAATGTTTAAATTTAAAGGCATATTCATTGTGATTTTGAAAAAGTAAAAAGAAATAATGCTTCCAAAAGGATACAATAGTGCTTTAGTTCATATGATTTTATGCCAAGAAGTCCAATCTGAAAATAACACCATAAAAAGATAATTCCATCTTTAGAACATGAAATAAGCAGTAAATGCAACTTTAAACTTCAAGTACCTTTTGAGACAACATACCCCAATGGTAGCTTATAATGTTTTAAGTATTTTTAAGTCTTGAGGTTCATAGTTAGCCACTACAAAGTCAATGATGATAATTAATTGTTCTTCCACACATGCCGGGTGTGCGCAAAAGTTGAGAAAGTAGAACAAAACGTCTAAGATCCATGGTTCAAATCCCAGCTAAGACATTAAATTTTCAGTCTGAGTCCTTTCCAGTGTGGTACATGTGGAAGAACCATTAATTATTAGGAATGTTTTAAATGTGTCAGAACATAGAAACAAAATGGACTCATCTTGAACCCAAGAGGATATTTAACAACTTCAATTCAATTTTGGGACTAAATTGTGCTTTGTGAAAACTGGCAGCCCAAAGAAATAGAAAGATTATTGTAATGAGGTTCACCACTTATTGCAGTGTTGCATAAGTGAGGAAATGCAGTTTTTAGTTCATGCATGACAAAAATTCCACAGATACAATCAAATGAATTGTAAACCAGGAGATACAGTGGAGCCAGAAAAAGAAAGAATACATACTTAACATAACCTTAGTTTATAAAATATAAGTCTTTTTAACATAAAACTGTGGCAAAAATGTGCAATTTTCGGGGTATAAAAATATTCCGCTTTTTGTTTTCTGAAGTGTAACACTGCTGTTTACAATTCACCAACTTAAAGACCCTAACACCTTTTCGCAACACAATGTGCTAGGTTACTTATGTATTTCAAATGGGAAGAGTCCTGGACTGTAGCGAATCAGATGTGTTAAAGCACTCAGGGTTGTCACTCATTACCCCCATTTTTTTTATATTTCTCTCTCTCTTGCACATGTATGAGTCTTCTTGGCGCTAGACATATGTGAACACAAACTAAATTTTCTGAACTTTTATAATAATGCAGTTGTTGATATCACAATGCAACATGGATATTTGCATATTATGCACATGTTTTAAATGATATAATTGTAACAATAGTTTATGATTACACAGAAAATGAAGCTATTTACAGTGGAGTAACAAACACTACACAAATAAAAATATTTAGTACATATTCTCCACTTAACTTAAGAAGCCGATGACAATACTTCTATTATGTTTTTGCGAAGTTAATTTCATGAACATTTGCCCACAACTTCAGTCAACACAATTCGTTGTCAAGGATACTATGCATTTACGTATTTACGTGTTACCAACATCTGAAGACGAAACAAACCTAAAAACAGAATCAATTGCCGGTATATCAAAATTCATTACGCGATTTTTTTTTTTTTTTTTTTTTAAATTCACAAGCCCGGTAATAAAATGAGACCTATTGTTAATTGTATAAACTCCCCAACTTACAATTTAGCAAAATGGTTACACAAAAAAATTTAGTAATTTTGATAAATTTGAAAGTTATTAAGAGTATTAAAAAATCTTTTGAACTAATAAAAAAGATTGATAGTGTTGTATTATCTAAAACTGATACACTTATTTCTTTTTATGTAACTGCCATATTTCCTAGTATTCCTTGAGAAAAACTTTTAATTTATTTAAAAAAGTGGTTGAATACAATAAATTTACATGAGGACTTAATAGATGATTTAGTTAAACTTACTGATTTTTCGAGATTTAACTGTATTGGAACACCACAGTGAAGCGAAATAATTATTAATTTTTAGATGAGTCGTATTTATTACACATCTGCTTCACTTTCGTACCTATTTTGAGGATATGTTTCGCAAATCATCGTTTGCATCTTCTGCTCTTATGCGACTAAAGCTTGATCCAGTGGTTTTGAGGACACTGGATCAAGCTTTAGTCGCATAAGAGCAGAAGATGCAAACGATGATTTGCAAAATATGTCCTCAAAACCACTGGATCAAGCTTTAGTCGCATAAGAGCAGAAGATGCAAACGATGATTTGCGAAACATGTCCTCAAAATAGGTACGAAAGTGAAGCAGATGTGTAATAAATACAACTCATCTAAAAATTAATAATTACTGATTTTTGTTTGGATCAAAATTTTTTCACTTTTAATGGTGAATTTTTTCAACCAACTTCTGGCTTAGCAATGAGTAATCCTCTTTCACCTTTTCTTGCTGATCTTTTAATGAGTTTTTTTTTTTTTTTTTTTTTTTTTTTTCGAAATTCAAGTCACTAAAGCTTTTCCTTTAATTTTTAAAACATGGTATAGATATGTTGATGATATTTTTGCTATTGTTCCTGAAAAACAAATTAATGATGCCTTAAAATTACTAAATTTACAAGATAAAGCTATAAAATTCACATTAGAAACTGAAATTAATGGACTTCTTCCTTTTCTAGATTTGAAAATAATAAGAAATAATAATAAATTAGATTTTGGTATTTATAGGAAACCTACTCATATTGATAATTAAATAAAAGATAAAAGTTTTAACCCTTTTCCACATAAATTTGCAGTTTTTAATAGTTTGATTTATAGATTAATAAATATACCACTGAATAAATAAGAATTTAATAAAGAATATAAACATATTATTAATACTGCTTTAATTAATGGTTTAAATAAAGATTTTATACAAACGAAAATTGAAAAATTTAAATATAAAAAAAGTATTAATGATATTTCTACTCTTAAAAAAATAAAAGATGATTATAAATTTAAAAAATTTACTTACCATCCTTGGGTTAATAAACATTTTCAATTTTTTTTGAAGAATTTGGTATAACTTTAATTCCTCAAAATAAATATAGTATTAAAAATTTATTACAATTTTCTAAAAAAGATAAAATTCCTAATAATAAAAAATCTGGTATTTATCAATTTAATTGCTTAGATTGTGATCAGGTTTATATTGGAAAGACGAAACGTAGTTTGGAAACCAGAAAGAGAGAACATTTTGGTAACATTAGATATAAACAAATTGATAAATTGGCCATAGCAGATCATTTTTGGTCATTTAACCATGACATAAATCCCAAAGTTAAATTATTAAAACAATTAAATGGTCCCATAGATTTAATAGTTTGGGAAAAAATATTTATTGTAAAAAATATAAATCGCGTAATGAATTTTGATATACCGGCAACTGATTCTATTTTTAGGTTTGTTTCATCTTCAGATGTTGGTAATACGTAAATACGTAAATGCATAGTATCCTTGACAACAAATTGTGTTGACTGAAGATGTGGGCAAATGTCCATGAAATTAATTTCTCAAAAACATAATAGAAGTATTGTCATCGGCTTCTTAAGTTAAGTGGAGAATATTTACTAAATATTTTTATTTGTGTAATAGTTTATGAATTTATTTTTCTAATCCAACAAAACTGCCAGTGGCTCACCCATATTGCTGTGAATGTCACTTACTTCAAGAAAAAATTTGTCATTGTCAGTTTCTTCATCGTCCAGGTACTGTAAATTTAAGATGATAGGCTCCAAAATCTTGTCACGTGCTAGTTTTTTCTAAAAATTGTCTTCTTGTAGTTTAATATAATTTTGAGTCGAACTAGTACTCAATGCTCCACTTATTGTTAGTAATTATCTAGAACGCGTTTCGTTATGATCTTCCTAACATCATCAGCTGTTGTCGACTAATGGATGTTGGTTTGGTGAACTCCCTGGAGGTGATAGGGGCATCTCTGTCGGTGTCTTGATGAACTTGAAGATTGGATTCTCTTCAAATGTAGTGTCGAAATTGAACAACTTTCTTTCATATTTCTTTATGAAAATGTTTTCCCATGTGGTTAATGCAGCTGGATCTTGGACACTTTTTAATAAGTGGATTTCTCGTTCTATATCATGATTCTCCTTCCAAAAATGGTACGCTACTGCCAATTTATCTATTTCTTTGTTCCTGATGTTCCTAAAATGCACTTTAAGCCTAATGTTCAAATTCCTTTTTGTTTTTTCAATGTAAAAGTTATCGCAGTCTTTGCAGTTTATCCGGTACACACCTAATTTTTTTTGTTTGTAGGTATCTCCTTTGTATTATGTGATTTCATTTTTGTTTGTAGGTATCTCCTTTGTATTATGTGATTTCAAAAGGTGTTGTCACTGAATTTGTTTTGTGGAGACAAAGTAAAGTTGTGCTCTTTGAAGACTTTTTGGAAAAGGTGTGTAGTTCTGGGATGATCTGTAAATTTTCTGTATGAAGTTTTATTGCTGATTGGGGTAAAAGTATATATTTGTCTGCATCTTTGTTTTCTTTTGAATTTATCAATTTTCAGGACTGAATCCATACTAGCAGTAAGCGGGGCATAAAGTACTAGTTCCACTCAAAATTATATTAATTTTGTGCTTCATTGTATCATAGTCCTTAAACATTGGAATTCTTGTAGTTTATCTGCATGTCTCACTCAGTTTACCCAGTCTACCTTGTCAATTTCTTTGTGAATTAGTTGCTCAACATCAATTAGTTTAAAAGTATTATTTCTGTTTATAACATAATATGTACCCACAATTACTCAACTGTATTGTACTGGCAGTGCAAAGGAGGAAACCGGATTACCTTATATCTCATTTCAATTGTGAATTGATCCAGCTGATACAATTTTCCCTGGTTTTTAAACAGAAGAACAACTGAATAATAATACTTTGAACTCTTTTAAGTAAAAAGAGATTACAAACAATTCATAAACAAACATATATTGTGACACATCACATTCTGCCATGCTGCAAGGAAAACAATGGAATAATAAAAATAAAGTTGCTGTGGAAAACTTCAAGAACAAATGGCATCACTGCACAAGGTAATGGAGTTCTTTAATACGGATTTGGCTGAATCTTGAGAGGAGATATATTGATTCAATCAAGAAAACAAGGTTCTGAAAGATAAACTAATGGCAAGCAATATCCAGAATAAACAATCCAAGCAAGCCAACTGTGAAAGTGAAAACTGGAACATGAACGTTAACAACCCATGGAATCAAGTAGACTAAATGTAGCAGAAAATGGTGGTAACCACAAGCTTTATTGAAAACAAATCCACAATGGAACTGCAAAACTTATTTGACATGCTAGTAGATACTGTGACTTTGTGGGTTCATGAAATCAAAAGTCCAGGTTACAAACACCAAAAATTGCACTTTATTTCCATAGAAACACACTTTGTACACAGCAGTCCTGAATTATGTCACACAATACAACTTGCAAGGTCATCAAACACAAACACAGCTCGAGATTCAACTGTATTGGAACACCACAGTGAAGCGAAAAATTATTAAATTTTAGATGAGTCGCGTTTTTTACACATCTGCTTCACTTTCGTACCTATTTTGAGGACATGTTTCGCAAATCTTCGCTTGCATCTACGGCTCTTGTGCGACTGACGCTAGATCCAGCGGTGTGGGTAATTCTGGGGTTGTTGCTGCCATCTGTTGATTTAGTGATGAACTGAAATGTGGGATTCTCTTCTAGCGGGATTTCAAAGTTCATTAGTTGGTTTTTATGTTTTTCTATGTATATCCTCTCCCATATGACGAGTTCACTATGTTTTTGTACGTATTTTAGTAATTTTGTGCTATCTTCAATTTCATGATTTTCAGACCAGAAATGAGCTGCTATTGCGGACTTATCAATATTTTTGTATCTTAAGTGCCTGAAGTGTTCTTTCTTTCTAGTGCCTATGTTCCTTTTTGTCCTTCCTATGTAAATTTTTTCACAGTCTTTACACTTAATTTTGTAAATGCCTGACTTTTCCTCTGGTTTTATCTTTTCAGTATTATTACTGTGAAGTAGGTTTTTAATGTTGTAATTGTTTTTTGGTGCCAATGTTATATTGTATTTCTTGAGTATTTTTTGGAACTTTTTTGTGGCCCAGGGGTGGTAAGTAAATTTAGCAAATCTAGTTTCTTGTTTTATTGGTGTGAGAGCTGTGATCTGTTTTAATTTCTTTTGAAGTTTGAATAATTTTAGTTTTTTATCTACAAGGTTTTTTCCATATCCATTTTTGATTGCAGTTTTTAAGATTTGATGGTATTCGTTTTGATATTCTTGTTGGCTGAGAGGTAGATTTACTAATCTGTGTGTTAGACTGTTGATGGTTGCATGTTTGTGTGGAATTGGGTTGAAACTATTTGCTTTGATGTAATTATCTGTGTGTGTTGCTTTTCTATGAATGCCAAATTCTAGTTTTTCATTGCCTTTTTTGATTTTAAGGTCTAAAAAAGGTAGAGTACAGTCCTCTTCAGTTTCTACTGTGAATTGTATGCTGGGTTCTTGCAGGTTGAGTAGTTTCAAAGCATCATCTATTAGTTTGTAGGGCACTATTGCAAAGATGTCGTCTACGTATCTGTACCATGTTTTAAACATATGAGGGAAGGCTTTAGTAATATGTGTTTCGAAAAAGCTCATGTATAGATTGGCCAAAAATGGTGATAATGGGCTTCCCATAGCTAGTCCTGAAATTTGTTTATAATATTTTCCATCGAAGACAAAATAATTTTGATGTATACATAATTCAGTCATTGCCACATATTCTTCTATTGCATTGGCATCCAGGTTTATAGAATTTAGCCATTTTTTCAGTTGAATCAAAAGTTTGTCTAATGGAATGCTAGGGAAGAGGGAGCGGACATCAAAGGATACTAAAGTGTCATGAGGTTTAAGTTTAAGATTTTGAATTTTTTCTACCAGGTCTAAAGAGTTTTTTATACTCTGAGTATGGAATTGTGGAAAGGACTGAAATTTTTTGGTTAGCCATTTTGCCAGAAGGTAAGTAGGAGTGTTTATATTATTTACAATGGGTCTCATGGGTATGTTAGTTCATCACTAAATCAACAGATGGCAGCAACAACCCCAGAATTACCCACACCGCTGGATCTAGCGTCAGTCGCACAAGAGCCGTAGATGCAAGCGAAGATTTGCGAAACATGTCCTCAAAATAGGTACGAAAGTGAAGCAGATGTGTAAAAAACGCGACTCATCTAAAATTTAACAAACACAGCTGTTTACTCACGCGAGTTCAATTACTGACTGACTTAATACTGTGGCGGACGGGCTGCCTTTTTATAGATTACTCACATTCCATAAATTTCTCAAACAATCGAGATGCGGCTAGAACAAAGAACTAGAACTCTCAAGAAATCCGCCCCCTTCCCCCTGCCGTTTTGACGAGCTTTCATCTACACACTGCACGCCCGTGCTTTGAACTAGTCACCGGCGCCACCTCGATCAACAATGAGCTCCCGACACTGCTCCCTCCTCAAGGCTGGTCGTCCCGAACAGCACCATCGTAGCGGTCCAGACGATCCAGATGTACTACCAACATCTTTCCTCGAGGCACCTTCTGGAAGTGGTAGTCCACTTCGTTAATACTCTTTACCACCCGGTACGGTCCTTGCCATGGCTGCTGAAGTTTCGGGCAGCATCCCTTGGTCCGGGTATGGCGGTACAACCAGACTAAGTCACCCTTGCTCGAACCCTTAGCTATTGGCTTGCCTGTCGTATCGGGTCTTCATGCGGTCACTCGCCTTCTGGATGTTCTGACGAGCCATCTCATGCCCATCATGGAGACGGTCCTCCAGATTCTCCACATACTCGGTTGCTGGCTGCTTCGCCTCCGGGAGGCTCCCAAAAGCCAGTTCACAAGGGAGGGGTAACTCTCGGCCGAACATTAAGCTGGCTGGCATCATCCCAGTAGTGTTGTGTGTTGACAAGCGGTAGGCCAGCAGGAACAGTGGCCCCTTGACATCCTAGTCTGGCTAATGGCTGGCCACGACCTTCCTCAGATGTTCCTCCACGGTCTTGATGTACCTCTCGACCATGCCGTCCGACTGGGGGTGTAGGGGTGTTGTGCGGGTCTTGTTCACCCCCAGTCTTTCCAGTGCCTCCTTCATCAGGTTAGACTCAAAATTGGTGCCCTGGTCGCTGTGGAGCTCTCTAATGGCACTCCAAAACGGCAGAACACTTCCTCCACGAGGCAGTCTGTGATGGTCTTCACCTCCTCGTTCGGGATGGCATACACCTCCGGCCACTTGGTGAAATAGTCCACGACCATCATCAGGTACTTATTGCCTCAGTCGGACACTGGGAATGGTTCAGCTATGTCGACAGCGTTCCGTTCGAATGGCGCTCCGACGTTGTACTGCTGCATGCGACCCCGGCTCCTAGTCTGGGGACCGCGACTCGCCGCGCGCACGTGACATTGACGGCACCATCTCTCAGCATCTGTTCGGAGCCTCAGCCAGTAGTAGCGCTGACATAGTTTGTCAATCGTTCGGTTCGCTCCCAGGTGTCCTTCTGAAGTACCGGCGTGCACTTCTTCCAAGACTTCCGGGACTTTACTCCAGGGAAGTACCAACTGCTCTCTCTGCATCTTCCCATCGGGTGATTCCCATACGCGGAACAGCACGCCCTCTCTGGTCTTCAATGATTCCCATTGGGCCCAGTACGACTTGTACACAGCGATTCTGGGTGCGATGTCCTCCCAGGTTGGTCTCGTCCCTGCCTCCAATTCCGTCAAGAGTGGCCCCAAGTCGGTGTCCGCCAGCTGCTCCCTCCTCAGGCCTGCGCTATCCCAGCCGTCCGCAGGCACTGCCGTGACCACTCTGACAGCTGCGGCACGCTCCTTCTCTTCCACTCTTGTGCACTGACCGCATTCTTCTGGGCAGGGTCTTCGAGACATGGTGTCTACGTTGCCGTGGCTCTTCCCTCTACGATGTTCCGAGGTGAAGTCATACTCCTGCAGCCTCTGGACCTAAGGGGCTGTCTGACCTTCCAGGTTCCTAAAGCTAAGTAGCCAGGTTAGGGCGGAGTGGTCAGTCCTAAGGTGGAATGGTTGACCGTACAGGTACTTGTGGAAGTGCTCCACGGTCTTTATTACTGCCAGTAGTTCTCGCCGGGTGACGCAGTAGTTCATCTCTGCTGTATTATTCTGCAGTAGGCTATCACTCGCTTGTGGCCGTCTTGCGCTTGAGATAGAACGCCTCCAATGCAATGGTCGCTGGCATTGGTGTCCACAATGAAGGCGCCACGTGGTTGTGGAAATCCCAAAATAGGAGCACTGCACAGTGCCTTCTTCAGCTAATGGAAAGCGCCTTCGGTGTCCTCCGTCCACACATATGGCCGGTGTTCTTCCGTAAGCGGGTGAGGGGCTTGGCGTTGTTGGAGAAGCCCTTTATGAAACGGTGGTAATAACTGCACAGCCCCAGGAAACTGCCCAATTCTCTCTTATCCTTTGGCCGAGACCAATCTCTCATGGCCTGTGTCTTCTCCAGGTCTGTGGCCACTCCGGCTGTTGAGACTATGTGGCCCAAGTAGTCGATTTCCTTGCGGAAGAGCTGGCACTTCTTTGCATTTAGCTTCAAATTGGTTGCCTGCAGTCTCTGCAGCACCTTGCTCAGGTTGTCGAGATGGTTTTCGAAAGTATTGCTGACGACGATGTCCAGGTATAGCAGGCAGGCGTCATAGGTCAGTCTTCTCATTACTGACTCCATGAGACGTTGGAAGGTAGTTGGTGCGTTGCAGAGACCAAAGGGAATAACTATGAACTGCCAAAGCCCTTGGTCATCGAAAATGCGGTCTTCTCCTGGTCTCTCGGGTCTAGAGCCACCTGCCAGTAACTGACTTCAGGTCCAGGATCGAGAACCACTGCGCACCAGCAAGCGTATCCAGGGTGTCGTCAATCCAGGGTAAGGGGAAACAGTCCTTTCTGGTGAGAGCGTTCAGCTTCCTGTAGTACACACAGAAGCGTAGCTATCGTTCTTCTTCATCACCAAGACTACAGGGGAACACCTAGGGCTGTCAGACTCTTCGATCACTTCCCTCCAGCATGTCTCGTACCGCCACTTGTTTTTCTAGCGGAACACTTCTGGGTGGTTGCCGAATAGGCCGGGCATCTGCGGTGTCGATGTGGTGCAGCACTCGGTCCATGCGGTCGTAGTCGCTGTTGCCTTGGCTGAAGACGCGCTGGTATCGTCTCAGCAGTTGTCGAACCTTCTCGAGCTGTTCTGCAGTCAGGTGGTCGGCCGCCCTCTCCAATAAGGCTTCCAGCCCAGGCCCCAGGTGTAGCGTCGGCACCGGCTCCTGGGTCTGGTCGACTGGCATTAGGCTCACAACGGGCTCGCACGTCCCCAACTCCGTGCAGGCCTGGACGTCGTGATCGGTGTTTGTTAGATTAAGGAGCCTCACCGGCACCTCCTCTTGTAACGGTAACAATAACCTGGCTACACAAAGTCCGTGCAAAGGCGTCTTCCGGTCTAGCATCATGTTCTGCGTGCGCTGGCCCTCCAGTCGCGCCGTCACCACCACCTCACTTCTCCTGGGGAATCCACTTCTTCCCTCAGCATGACCCTGCAGATTCCAAGTCGTTCTTCGGGGCGCCGGGGCATCACCTCTTCTCCATTTAGACGCAGGACCTTCCTGCTGACGACGACCGTCGCATCGTGGCTCCTGAGGGCATCCAGTCCCAGTGTCACCTCCTCAGCCAACTCCGCGACGAACACTCATAGATGCACGGCACTCCGTCCCAAGGTCAACTGCAGCAGGGCTTGCCTCTCCACAGGCAAGGTGTCGCCCAAAGCCGTAACTAGCTGGTATGGGCGGCTAGGTTTTCTCGACGGCAAACCCCTGGCTACATCAGGTCAGATGACTGTCACGGCTGCCCCGGTGTCCACAAGCACGCGGCACGGGCTCCCCTTCACCCAACCGTCCGCGATGAGGCTGTCATCCATTCACCGGCTCATGTCACGCAGTCATTCGAGGGGATGGTGGTGATTGCGCCGACGTACCCCTTGCCACGCCGGCCCTTATTCGTGTGGGCAGTATCTCTCCAGGTGTCCCCGGCTGGCCTCACGCCCAACAAACGCCACTTGGTCTTTGTCGGCGTTCCTCGGCTGGCCTTCGGTCTCCATTGTAGCGGATACTCCTTGTTCTCGAAGTCGGGGTAGCCGTCACCTTGGCCACCTCCATCCTTAATGCGGCCGTTAGCGCCTCGTAGATGGTTTTGTAGTCGCCGAGCATTAGGCGCTGACGTATCTCGGCATCGCGTACCCCGCCGACGAAGGTGTAAGCGGCTTCTCGGGATACGAATTCGGGTGGGAGGTCGACCAAGGCTTTGATGGCCAGCTGTTGGATTGCCAGGGCAAACTTCTGCAGCGTCCTTTACTTCAGTTGACTGCGCAAGGCTGCGTCTAAGCGGTGGTTTCCAAACCAGTTTTCCAAGGCGACCCAGATGTGCTTGGGTATCGCCGCTGTCTGGACCGCGTTCAGCACCTGTGCGGCCCGTCCCTGGAGGCTGGCTATTAACTGTGCGGCCTGTTGTTCTGGCGACCACTATTTGCACTTGGCCACTGTGTCGAATTGCTGGCGGAAGACTTCGAAAGTTCACGTGCCGTCATACTTATGTGTTTGACGCGCACAGATGTGTCGCAAACCGGCGCGTCGGCTTTCAAATCCTTCAACCTTCTGCCGACGATGTTCTCCACCATGATGTTCAGGGACTTGGTGTTGCTGTTGGCCTTTCCCTATAGGTCGGTAACGCGGTGCACCTGATCTTCGAAGCGCTCACCCAACTCTGTGACATCCTCCTTCACGATGGCCAACTCCTATTCAAATTTAGCTGCCAGGCCCTCGTTCGCAGCCTTCATTTTGGTTAATTCGGCCTTCATTTTAGTAGCCAGGCTGTCATGCGCCGCTTTTATTTCCATGGTTAACGTTTCAGCAAGGATGTCATTCTCTGTCTTCCTTTCTTCCATCTTCTCTAAAATCTTTGCCAATGCAGCTTTCATCGTCGTATCCCACTCCTGACACCAAATATGACTTTGTGGGTTCAGAGAATTAAAAGCCTTGTTTATGAAATTTAAAATGCTCTTTATTTCAGTAGAAAGATGCTTTGTACAGCCCTTACAGGCTCTAAAAATAAGGTGTCATACACAAACACAGTCTCTCATTGCTTCACCACACACACACGCGCACGCACACACACACACACATCATATTGATAATTACATAAAAAATAAAAGTTTTAACCCTTTTTCACAATTTGCTGTTTTCAATAGTTTGATTTATAGTTTAATAAATATGCCCTTGAACAAAGAAGAATTTAACAAAGAATATAAACATATTATTAATACTGCTTTAATTAATAGTTTTAATAAAGACTTTATAAATAAAAAAATTGAAAAATTCAAATATCCAAAAATTGTTAGTGATATTTCTACCCTTAAAATAATAAAAGATCATTATAATTTTAAAAAATTTACTTACCATCCTTGGGTTAACAAACAATTTCAAAATTTGTTTAAAGAGTTTGGTATAACTTTAGTTCCTCAAAATAAATATTGTATTAAAAATTTATTGCATTTCTGTAAAAAAGATACAATTTCTAATAATAAAAAATCTGGTATTTATCAGTTTAATTGTTTCGATTGTGATAAAGCTTATATTGGAAGGACAAAACGTAATTTGGAAACCAGAATGAAAGAACATTTTCGTAAAATTAAGTATAAACAGTCTGATAAATCGGCTGTAGTAGATCATTTTTGGTCATTTAACCATGAAATAAATCCAGAAGTTAAATTATTAAAACAATTAAATGGTCCGATCGATTTAATGGTTTGGGAAAAGATATTTATTTTAAAAAACAAACATTGCGTAATGAATTTTGAAATACTGGCAGTCAATTCTGTTTTTAAACTTGTTTCATTTTCAGATTTTGGTAGTACTAACAAGAACATATTAACATCTAATGTTCGTAACGATGACAACAGCTTTGTTTCCGGCTGAGGTTATGTAAAAGTTTTACATGAAGTTGCAATCCCGGACAAA
This sequence comes from Mantis religiosa, assembly GCA_030765055.1. Classification (NCBI taxonomy): domain Eukaryota; kingdom Metazoa; phylum Arthropoda; class Insecta; order Mantodea; family Mantidae; genus Mantis; species Mantis religiosa. Next base: position 149,087,143 of record CM060950.1, on the reverse strand, counting down.
TAATAAGAAAATCATCATCATTTCTTATAATATAAATGAAGTTTTAAGTTACAATTTGTTACATTTGTATATATTTATTTGCTTTACTGTTAATAGCCTTATATTTTACATATTTATGATATCTGAAATTTATTTATTTGTACAGTTTCCATTACATTTTCACTACAATGACTTTAACATTGAACAAGCACTATTATACATCCTGTAGAAATACATGAAATTGCTGACCCAAGATTTACTCACTGATTCAGGTTCCCTGGCAGCTTGGTGTCATTTCTTCCTGATGTTCGCTTCTTTTACCCTAATCCACTTTTCTCTTAACCTATATAAGAATTCTTCTATACATCTATTTATCTTTTCACCCATCCCCGTTAACATGCGTAATGTCACTACCTCTTTGCTCACACTGTCCCATTTCTTTTCCCATATTTTTCTCCTGCAATTTGTTAACTCCTTACATTCTATCAGATAATGAACAGTGCTCTCTTTATCTCTACAAAATTCATATATCCTTACCTCATTACTTCTCAACCCTTTTAGATATATTCCTACTCTCATCCATGCTATACCTTCTCTTCCAATTTTGTCACATAGATTTATATATTTTTCCCTACCCCATTCTGTCTTTAATTGCTTATAAAATTTCAAAGATTTCTTTTCTTCTATACTTTCCCATATCTGCCTATCTATGTCTTGTACTCTGGTTCTCACTTCCTTCCAAAAACCACTATGATAAGACTCCTCTGCTCTCCATAAATCTCCCATACCTATCTTCGCTACCATTCTTTCCAATTCTGACACAAACTATTTGTGTTCCTTATGCTTTTCTGTTGATTCCTGCACATATTCAATAATTTCCCTTTCTGCCCTTTAATACACTTATACCTGAATTTCAGTATTCTCTCTATTATTATTCCCCTCCTTTTTGTATTACCCAACTCTAGTAATGCCACTTCTCTTGGTGCCGATTTTGGTATTCCTAGTAGTTCTTTGCAAAACACTGCATACATCTGGTCTAATTGTGTTCTTATCTCTGATGTGCCCCATACCTCCACTGCATACATTGCTCTGGATTCAACGACCACTTAATATATTCTTTCTAACCATCTAACTGACATCTCCAGTTTATGTTTACATATTCTTATCCCTGTCATTGCTGCCCTGCCATTAGCTATCACTTTTCTGGCTTGTGCGGCCCACCCTCCACTGCTACACATCCTTACACCTAAATAGTCATATTCCTTTACCAGTTCTACCTTTTGATCTCCTATGAACCACTCCTTTCCTTTCCTCAGTATCGATCCTCTTTTAGATACCATTATTTTTTATTTTTTTGCTGTTTATTCTTAATCCCCAGTCAGTGCAAAACCTATGAATTGCCTCAACTGATTTTTGTAGACCTTTACAGGAATTACTCCTACCATAAATCATTCGCATACAATAAACCAGGAATCTGATTGGAGAATTTAGTAACAGTGACGTCAAAATTAACTGAAAAAACTATTTGTAGTCGGTTTTTTCAAACATTATTGTTTGCGAGCGGCAGCAAAATTGCACTCAATGGGAGTCGATTTGTCACCCCATTACTATCAGAAATTCTGCAGAAATGGTAGGTATTGACTTTGGTAATTGAACTTCTTTCATTTTCAATGTCATTTGTGGCCTCTCGCATTTCTGCCTTTACGTAGACACTTCGTGTTGTTTTCCAACAAGCTGCTTGAGCTTCTTTTGTTTGTTTTTGACTGTGATTTTATACTACTTTCTTAATGGTGGCAAATTCAGAACTTAGGCCATTTGGTATTTCTTTCTGTTTTAATTCAATTCTCATGCAGTTATTTCAGAAATCATCACATATTCCTTCATGTTACTCTCACTGTGACAATTCACATTTTCTATGTGCTTCTTTACTTTCTCTGTTTCACTATGTACTCTTACACTTCTTCCCTAACTATCAAAAATTCCTCACTCATATAGTTCTGCCCTGAACTAATTTTATCAAACACTTTACTTTGTTTTCCTATCTGAGCTCTAACTTCACTCATAACCTTACCTTCTTAATCTTTCTGCTGTTCTGCTAGTGTTACTAGTTTTTGGTTCTGCCTATCCAATTTCTTCCCATGATTTTCTAATTCCTCTAATATTTGCTTTATTTCCACTTTTTGCATTTGTAACTGTTGGCTTTAACTATATAGTTTTTAATATACTGCCTGAAATGTGATAACATCTGCTGTAGGAGGCTTGCTACATTGCTATCCTGATTTGGTTAATTTTCTGTTTGCCTACCAGAACTTTTGATTATTTCTACATCTTCCATTACTACATCAATCTCAGCATTTTCTATTTCTTGCCGCATTTTGCTTTTTATTTTACACTGGGTCATTACATTTTGATTCCTCAATATCAACTGATAAATCAGCCATAGCAGATCATTTTTAGTCATTTAACCATAATATAAATCCTGAAGTTAAAGTATTAAAACAATTAAATGTCTCGATCGATTTAAAGGTTTGGGAAGACATATTTATTTTAAAAAATAAACATCGCGTAATGAATTTTGAAATACCAGCAGTTGATTCTGTTCTTAAGTTTGTTTTGTTTTCAGATTTTGGTAATACTGAAAAAGCATAATAACATAGTAACTTCCTTAACGACAAATTTGTTTTCTCCTGTAGTTTTCTTTGACTGACAACACAAACAAGGGTTCGTGAAATCGATTTCAACTTCAACTAATTCAACTGATAAGAAAAATCAACATCAATTTTCTTAAGATAATGAAGTTTTTTGTTACAAATAATTATATTAGTATAATCTAGCTGAATTTTTGTATAATTTGTTTCACTTTTCATTGCACTGCTGCTGCTGGTGTTAACTTTACCTCCAGTGGTCCAGCAGTCAAACAGGTTCCGCATGTCAGCGTCACATTCAAGAGGTCCCGAGTTTAAATCTTGGTCAGGATGAGTTAACTGAATAAGGTTTTATCTGGGGATTTACCTTATCCTGAAAGATAATGTTGGCTAACTCTAAGCTTTATGGATCTTGGGCTCATTTGAGCTTCATTTCAACTACTTCATTCATCTTCCAATATGTCTTACCTTGGAGGAAATTAAATAAAATTATCTGTTAATATAAATTCTGTTAATATATATTTTAAGATAATTACTAAAAATACTACTATATTTCATTCTTTGGCTCCTGGAATATACTCCAATATTACAATAAAATAAATTTAATTTGTAAAAAATATATATTTAGATAACATTTATTTACAAGATACAGGCAGGAAAAGAAAATACAGCTGTTATTTAGGAATAGTTCAGAGGATGGAACCTTTCCAAAAATAACCATAGGTCCATTATGTGATTCCAAAACATGTCCTTAAACTTCATAATAATGCAACTGTTGGAATATTTTTATAACCAGTTCCAAATGTAATGTTCCTATAGAGAGCACGTTTCATTACAATAGTACTATGCACTGTGCATAGCATTAAGGCAACAGGTTTTATAGGCCATTTTAAACTCTGTCGCTGGTATCCATGCACAATGAAGTGGTAGTTAATGACTTAATAGGTTATATGTGTTTGGAGGAATTTAGTAACAGTTTGGTGTTGAAGAAAATTAGAAAAGCTAAACTGAAGAAAACCATTAAGGAAGCAACCACATTTACAAAAGAAAAAGAAAGCAACAGCATATTCCGTTCACTCACATATCACCCAAAAACATTTGATAAATTTAAAAAGATCTTCAAGGAACAAAATATCACCTTGGCACCTACTAATAAGACACTCAATTTTAAAATTGCTAAATTCAAAAACAAAAGATGAAATCCCATCAGTTAACAGATCCGGAATATATCAGATAAGTTGTAAGCATTGTGAAAAATGCTATGTAGGTCAAACTAAAAGAAATCTAAAAACCAGAGTCAAAGAGCACTTTAGAAACATCAGATTGAAACAAGAAGATAAGTCAGCAGTAGCATTTCATTTTTGGAATGAATATCATGACATTGATCCAAATCCAAAATTATTAAAAGGAGTGATAAACCAAAATAAATTGACAACATGGGAGAACATATTCATATGGAAAAAATAAAGGAACGCGTAATGAACTTTGAAATCCCACCAGTAGATAATTTGACAAAAAAGTTCATAGTTCCAACACCAGAGAGAGAGAGAGAGAGAGAGAGAGAGAGAGAGAGAGAGAGAGAGAGAGAGAGAGAGAGAGAGAGAGAGAGAGAGAGAGAGAAAGCAAACAACAGATGTCAGTTGGAAAGAGATTGAAAATGGAGGCGATTGCCTTTGAAACTAGTCTCTCATTAATATAAAAAAAGTAAGTGACGAGTATCAATAAACCAACTACAAATAGTTTTTGAGAACTTGATAGGTTCCTAAATGTAAGTGTCACAATGTACGGGTAATTGTTCAGTACTTCTGATTCCATTGTGGTGTGCACACAAAGAGTAAAACTTTGCTGAAGGACGATTTTCGCAAAAATGGATATACGTTTTGAGTAAGTGTAATTTTAAATATCTATAAATTTTTATTTTGTCAAAACTGGAACTACTGATAGTAAAGAAACACAAATATTATTATAATAAATTATAACAATTGTGACGAACTTCACTTCTCTATTTGAAAATTGACAAATCCTTCAGGACTAGTTTCGCTATCTCATCTTCAGTTGACACAGTGATTGTTTTTCTATGGTTACTGCCACTAGGTGATGGATTGTTTGCTATCATCCTGCTATCTACTATTGACCCGAATATATTGACAATACTTACAATTTCATCACATGTTTTCTATTTTTCAAGATAATATATTCTCTCAATCATTAAATCTATCAATCCATTTAATTGTTTTAATAATTTAACTTCTGGATTAATTTCATGGTTAAATGACCAAAAACGATCTGCCACTGCTGACTACCTAAAATGTTCCTTCACTGTGGTTTCCAATTATGTTTGGTCCTTCCAATGTAAATCTGAATGCAATTTGAACAGTTAAATTGATAAATACCAGATTTTCTATTATCTAAAACTTTATCCATTTTAGAAAAATGTAGAGTTTTTATGTTGTATTTATTTTGAGGAACCAAGATTATAGCAAATTCTTAAAAAAAAAAATGTTGGAATTTTTTATTCACTCAAAGATGATATCCAATTTTTCATTTGATTTTTTAAGGGTAGAAATATAATTTACATTTTTTTATATTTAAATTTTTCTACCTTTTTATGTATAAAATCTTTATTAAAACCATTTATTAAAGCAGTGTTAATAATGCTACTATCAAATACAGAAGCAATAGCAAGGAAAAAGCGAAAGGAAAAGGAGATAAACATCAATTTCTTCAGAACCGACACTATGGTTAAAAGACAATGGATGGAGAGCAACCAACCATAGTATAATATGTCTTGCAATTCATGGATTCCACCATCTACTGTGTGCAACCAAGAAATTTCAACCATCGAATAACCAATATGTATACAAATCTTGTGAAAAAGTGCTAACTCTATCACTATAACAAGTGCAAAAAAAGGACATGCACCCTAAATGAACTCATAAAAGAAAACAGATAAAACTACTTAAATCCTCATTTGAGTGCAACTTTCATTTATTATTAATACATTTTAAGCATTGTCCCCTTCAATATAGTCCCCTCTATTGACAATACATCGCTCCCATCATTTCTTTCATTTTTGGAATGCCTCTGGGAACACATTTTGTGGGATGGCATGCATGTCTCTTGTTGATTGTCCTAAATCTCCTTTTACTCGATTGGAAATGGCGTCCTTTCAACATGTTTTTCAGTTTGGGAAACAGGACAGAGTCTGCTGGGGCTAGATAGCTGCAGGCAAGGAGTGATACGTGAGCTGGCACACTCATGCAACATCCAATTATAGTTTTACCACAATTTAGGTCTCTTCCTCTGCACAGCATCCCTCATGCACACTAGGTTTCCCTGGTAGATTTCCTTGTTTCCCATCTGACTACAGGGCACAAATCCATGATGGATAGTGCCTTTGTAGTAAAAAAACACTACCAACATTACCTTGATATTTGACGACTCATGCATGCTTTTTTGAACAGGTCATGGTTTGCCCACCAACTGCAATGACTGCATCTTCATTTCAGCATCATAGCCATACACCCACATCTCATTACCTGTTATGATGTTCTTAAGAAAGTTTTCAAGTCATTAGCAGTGGCAAGCAGTATCTCACACATTTCAACAAAAGGATATTAACTCAACAAATAATTAAAAAAAAAAAAAATAAGAATATCAATCCTTATTAACTTTAAAGAGAGTCGATTAATGAAACTAAACAACACTTTTAAATTTTTCCGGAACATGTTTCTGAGGCTTTGCCTCTATCATCAGCCGGCCCTCGACCCAATGATGGAGTCAAGGGCCGGCTGATGATAGAGGCAAAGCCTCAGAAACATGTTCCGGAAAAATTTAAAAGTAAGTGTTGTTTAGTGTCATTAATCGACTCTCTTTAAAGTTAATTTATCATAACAACACTGTTTTCAACACTTCCAAGAAAGGAAATGTCAATCCTTTTTCACACAAATTAGCTGTTTTTAATAGTTTAATTTACAGGTTAATAAATATACCCCTAAATAAATGGGAATTTATTTGAGAATATAAACACATTAACACTTATGTGTGTTTGGAGGAATTTAGTAACAGTGACATCAAAATTAATCATAAAAGCTTTCTGTAGTCTGTTTATTGACACTCGTCACTTAATTTTTTTAATATACTATTGAGGGACTAGTTTCAAAGGCCATTGCCCCCATTTTCAACCTCTCTCCAACTAGCCACCGATACACCATTTGTGGCGACTTACTATTGTAACATAATGTATTAATAACTCTTATAAGAGTTTAATGATGAAGCCTGGGACTCAAGTACTTACAATTTTACAAGTACTTATAATTTTAAATGTATTTAAAATTATTGTTAAATTACCTCTGTTCTTCCATTACATATAGCACCCACCTGGTTATCTATGTAATGGAATTTTATCTTAAAACTTTTGTCCGAAGAGTCAAAATTACATTTATATCTCAATCAAAATTCTCTCCATTATTCTTTCCCTTAGTATTACCTACCTTCCACAGACAATTTTGCCTCACTTTACCTAAATATTATCTTTTATTTCATTTGGTAAATTCACCCACTTATGCAAAAGGTATTCACTCCTCCACATTTTAGTTTGCTTGCATTCTAGAATACAATACCATATGTTATCATCTTACCCATTAAAATAAGGCAGACAAAAGATATAGAAACATTTAGTAAAGCTGTCAAAGACATGCTCGTAAAAAGGGCATATTACTCAGTAAGAGAATATCTAGAAGATAGTTTATAAACATTAATTGTACTGTCTCCACTTTGTAAAGGCATTTTGCCTAAATATTGTACATTATTAGCTGTAAATACCTGTATATATGTAAATAATATTTGTTATTTCATTGATATGTCACCTGTTTACGGAGTTAATGCTCACTTTGTAAATGTTTGTGATGAATAAAATTATTATTATTATTATTATTATTATTATTATTATTATTATTATTATTATTATTATTATTATTATTATTATTATTATTATTATTCACACATTCAACCCTTATTACACCCATTGCTTGTTCCACTTAAATACTTCAACCTGTTTTAACATGCCCAACCTTCTGTTCCTGCTTTATCGCAAATTGCAATTGTTTTTCTATATCCTTCATTTCGTTTATTCCCTCTTTCCACCATCCCTTTTCCTTTCTTTCTCTATCAAACCACATAGCTCCAAACCAATTTCCTCTAGAATAATTTAAATGTTATATGTCCATGTTTCCTTCCCCTTAATTCTTGCTTAAATTAGCATGCACTGTTTGATAATATTCTCTTCTTTTAACTTCCATATTCTGTACTAATACTTCAATACTCTTTCCACTCTCTTACTTTTGAAGCCTTATCTTCCTATTTCATTAGAGCAACTTCATTTGGTTAAGATCTACATAATCCTAATGCAAGTTCAACAAAATGGTCTGTTCATCACATTTATTGTTTTCCAGCCCTCATCTGACCCCCAAATTTCTACTCCATACATCACTTTGCTCTCTACTATTAAACCATATACTCTTTCCAACCATTTTACTTGCATCTTTGGTAATTTATTTACACAAGAACTAATCATATTCATTGCCATTTTGCCTTGTGCTAGTGGTTTCTTTTTTGATCACTCCATTTTCTATTACTTGGCAGTCTAACTACTAAATAATCAATTTTCTTCAGAATTTCTCTTTCTGAGCCCTCCCACTCACCACCACTTCTCCTAAATCAGGTAAGTAGCAGTGGATCAAGAGTATATTGCTGTTACAGTTATGCATAAATGCTTATGGATGTACTTGACTGTTATTTGGAACCTAATTATTTTTTAAAACTGGAGCAGCCTATTACTGAAAAACAACCCTTTTTCCCATCTCCATTTAGAACTTAGCATTTCAAGTTGCTGGTTAGCCCTTTTTGTATATTACATTTTTCAACCAGGAAGAAAACGTTAAAATGAACAGAGAATCTTACACTCTATTGCAAAGAGGAATATTTCAAGTTTACAAACTATATCAGTCTTAATGTTTAGTAGCTACAGAGCATTTATTTATTTATTTTTTTTTTATGTAGTACATCTTAATGCAGTATATTGCAAAATTTTTCATTTGTTGAAAACGTTAAGGGTTTCACAAAACCTACACTGCTTGCCACAAAAATGCTGACATTTAGTACTAACTGTATTATCTACACATACTGATTGTTACTATAAACTATCTACATCTTTAAAATTGTAGGAGCAATTTTCATTAACATTACAAATATACCTCTTTTCAGGTGTGAAAGAGTAAAATAAATTGCACATACCGAAACCAGTAAATTAGATTCAGAAGAGCATAAGCCATGGTTTCCAGCTTCTTTTTGAAAAGTTTCACTAATGTTGACCACTGACTAGCAGGCAGATGTTTCATGTCTCTCAGAAGCGTACTTGCTAGATGAGCCATGTCTCTTACTGGCAGTAACATACTTCTGAAATGATGAAAACAATTTTCTCTCAGTCATTTTTAAAATGTTCATCCACATTCTACCTAATATATGTATTTACATTATGCACCTCTATCACTTGTTTCTGTATACCTAATGGTGAAATACTTTACTTCCAGGCTTTTGTAAACTATGCTAAAATTTTGTGAAAATTGCCTATCCGGTAATGTTTAATATACTGAAGAGCAATAATGAATAGATCTAAAACTCCAACTTCATTACTGTGGTAAAATATGTTTGAACATGTTAGAGGCATATTGCATCCAATATCAGCCGTGATCCAGTGATGAGTTTCTTGCATGGATGCAAATGTTGCATTTGTTTGGATATATATGGAGATGAGACTGGTCAGAAAACTGTAATGTATACTTCGTTCTAATTTTTTTGAATTATTATTTTTCCCATGTAATCAACTTGCTTGGGTTTCGGATCATTTTTATTACTTTTATTTTATTTTCTATAATGCAATTTGTTTTCCAGAAGTGAAATGCTACTACAGAATATTCTATTTCTTTATATTTAAAGTGTCTTTGGAATTCAGTATTCCCCTTAGATATATTTTCCAGCATGTCCTCCAACTCCATTTGTTTTGCTAGTGAGAATTGTCTAGGTAACTGGGCATGTCAGTTTCACTATGTTGGAGGATGCAATCAGTGCACCTGTGATCTCAATTCTCTCAGATGTTCAACTGCTAAGGTGATGAAGCTGTACACCAGCTTTATGAATAACAGTGATATTCTTTGTGCTGTCAGCACACAAATGGTTGAAGAGGGAAGCACTTCTGGGTAAGGAAGTACCTACAAGACTAATTGAAAAGGATGACAGAATTTCATTACTGATCTGCTCTCCCTCTTGGCAGCCTAAGTTTACTGAACCTTGTAGGTATGAAAAGTGCATATTTGTCTAGAAGCAGGTATTGATTTGAAGCAAAGTGCTGTGTGCTGTTCTACAAGCCTCAGTGAGCAATAGAGTGAGAGGAGAGTAGTCCTATGTCCAACATTCTAGTGAGCTAATGAAAGAGAGGAGTCCTGCTTTTGACAATGAACAATGAAATAAGCAATTGCAGAAAAGAGCAGAGCAGTCCAATGTTCAACATTCCAGTGAGCTAATGGAAGAGAGAAGTCCTGCATTTGACAGTGAAACGAACAATCACAGAAGAGAAAAGAGCTGTATTGTATTTGACAGTCTACAGTTCCACTTGAACAACCTGAGACTGCTCACAGCTCACTTGAAGCGTTAAAGTGTGAGAGCTGCATTGATATGCTGTATTAGAACACCCATCACCTGTTTAGCAGTGTGCCAAATAGCAAATTTCTTGCATGAAATTAGGCTGATACAGTTAACACTAGAATCATAAATTAGCATATGATCACTCAATAGCAAGCGAAAATAAAAGGAATACACATGAAACACTAAACCACATGTCACAGTGCAGAGTAACCTGGCAACATTACTCCTCAAAGTTCAGTTCAACAGTAGAGGGAACATCATAATACTAATATACCCCTCCATGATCATCAGAAGTCTCAGCTTGTTTAAATGAAACTGTAGTTTAGTTTATTTGAAGTAGTAAGTCAATACAATTTTTTGACCACTCACTGGTGCTTGGCACAGGCCATTAATTCATTGAGCAGTTCATTATAGATTACAATCATATTACAATGTGCACTACTACAAAGTTCTTATGTATAAACTATTGCTCGTTTTCCCTCTAAGTCCATTTCCATTTATTTCTAATTTTTTCTAAGAATTGCCCTATGTTCTCAGTTTCTTTGCATTCAAAAACTATGTGTTTTACATCTTTATTTCTCCCCCTGTGGATATTCATTTGATTGATCTCTCAACCTCTATATTCCTGCTCTTGAGCATGCCATTCCCTTATTATATATACTATTTTTCATTGAAGCATTGAAGACAAGTGACCTCTTCTCTGCTAATTGGCTGAATATCTTCTAATCTTTTTCTCTCTGCCATCAAAAACCATTGTACTTTGTTTCTCTTTTACTCCAGATATCATTTAATCCGTTAATTTCTGAATTATTTCCAAGTTGTTTGCGCCCCCCTGTATTTAGTATGGTTGATTCTGGTACTTTAGGAATTATTTCAGTACATTTTCATCATTTAAATTCTGCATCCTTTACTGATATTTTAAGGGTCTTTCCATAACTAGTCTTTTCCTTGCTAGTTGCCCCACTTCAATTTGAGCCACTTCATTTGCTGATGCTATTAGCACCCTAGAATTTCTTTACAACACATCCAATTTACAGCTTGCAAGCCATTTTCAAGACCCCATACTTCAATACTGTATATCATCTGAACTTCAACTATCGAAATTTAACTGTATTGGAACACCACAGTGAAGCAAAATAATTATTAAATTGTAGATGAGTCACATTTATTGCAGATTACATAAGTGAAGCTGATGTGTAATAAATACGACTTATCTATAATTTAATAATTCAACTATCAAGTTATACATCCTTTCCAACCATTTCACCTCCATCCCCGACATTTTATATATACAACTTCACACAGCCATCATTGCTGCTTTCCATTTTGCCAGTGCTTTTGCTTCTCCCATTTTCACGTCAATTTTTATTCCTAATTATGTACCACTTAATATTCTGTGCCTCTGCTCCTTCTCTTCTCATGTTTGTTACAATATTATCTATTTTTTTTTGTAGGGACATGGTAATTATGATAACTAAACCTATTATCAAGTCACTTTCAAAATGTACATCTGGGATTTGAATATTATTTATTACTAGCAATAAATTGTTATTTTTTTCTTATATTTTGCAATATATCATCAATGAATAAATTAAAATAAACTAGGGCTCAACTAGCAACTCTGTCTTAGGCTCTTTTTTTTGGTGTTATTTCCCTAGTTAATGTTCCTTTATAATTTATGCCTGAAGTGTTCTTCTTATACATCCTTTTTAGGATGGTCACCATTTTACTACTTACTCCTTTCCTTAATAGTTCATGCCATAGCACTTTCATGTCTATGTAGTCAAAAGCCCTTTTTAGATCAATAAAAACCATATATAATTTGCCTTTTTTATTTCTTAAATACCTGACCAATAAAGTTTTTATAACATACACATTGTCAACCATCTGCTTTCCTTTCATAAATCTCATTTGAAATTCTGAAAGAATGTTCAATTCTTCTATTCACTTTTGCAGCCTTACTACCAAAATTCCTGAACAAATTTTTCCCAAATTGGACACAGTTCTATGCCCCAATAATTGGTGGGTTTATACTTATCCCCTTTAAATTTATATATTAATTGTTTTCCTCCAACTTTCTGGTGTGTATCATTTGGTTTTCATTGAACTGAACAAGGACATTACACCCTTAACTCTATTTATATCTCTACACCATTCTTTGAGGAGTTCCCCTGGTATGCCATCTATTCCAGTGGTTTATTTCTTTTAGTTCTATTAATCTCATTCACTAATTCCTACTGTGTTATAATCCCATCCAAAATCTCAATCTAATTATTCTCTATTTCTGGAATCCATCTTCTTTCACATGCATAAAGAAATAATCTAAACATTCTTCTTGCCTTATATTGGGTTTAACTACATATTTTTAAATAATGTCTTTATACCATTCCATATTATTTTCAGCAATAATGTTACTTTATTTGTATTTTTTCTGTCCATTGACATTTTTTTTAATCTCTAATAGTTTAGCATGGTAAAATTTACTTTTTATACACTCCTCTTAAGATTGAGTACCCCTATTACCCTCCAATTTAACATTGTTGCCTTTAGAATGCTTTTATTAATTTTGCAGTCTTCATCAACCAGTAGTCATTAATATTCTCCCTGTTTTCACTTTCACCTTCTGCCCAACACATAATGAAATTCAAGATATTAATTACACTATTCAATATCAAATGTTTTTAGGTTATCTATTATCCCACACTAACATAATTTACCTATCGAAATTTAACTGTATTGGAACACCACAGTGAAGCGAAATAATTATTAAATTATAGATGAATCGTATTTATTACACATCACTTACGTAAGTGAAGCTGATGTATAATAAATACGACTCATCTGTAATTTAATAATAATTTACCTTTCTTGGAATCTAGGGTAAATTCAAAATTTGTCTTGTATTTGTCTTCTATCTGCATCTTATGAATTTTCTTTTTGCTGTTATAGCTTTCCCATCTATAATCAGTAGTTTCATTCAGCAATTTAATTTTTAGGTCTGTAATTGACAAAAATGACTACTACTAGTACTCATATTTGCTATCTTAAAATCATTATTCATAACATGAATGACTTATGTTACATGATCACAAGCACCTAATCTATTTCGCTTTAACCATCTTTATTTATAAAGGTAAATTTTTCAAGTTCATCTTCTCTACATTTGCCACCAAAAATGTCACAAAAGTCAATGAATTTCTTACTTTGTTGCTCTACCACTTTGTCCACATAGTGCCCAATAAGCTCTTTTTTTACCTATTGCATTCTTATTTTCACCCACACATCTAACAAATATATATCAGAATTTTCTGTTCTTATGTTTAAATCCCCCAATATTAGGATCTCTATGATCTTGTATTTATCCCTTAACTTCTCTAAGTCTTTATCTAGAATAAAAAACATTAAGGGTTGTGAAACTTTGATGAAGTTGGTGGCAGTGGGGGTTAAATACAATAGCTATGCATATTGTACCCTCACCTAGTCCTGTATCTTCCATTACGACCCAAAGAACTTCTTTACTTCTCTACCATGTTTCTTTAATTGTAGAATTAGTAACAAAAATCCTGCCCTTCTGATGGTCTTGCTTTCTTCCTGTATGCATCACTATTTTTCGTAAATATTAAACATCTCTTATTTTAATATCTACATCTTTTTCCTACACAAAGTTATGGAATTAAAAACAGATCCGAATCTTCCTAATTCTAAAGAAAACATTTTAATCAAAGTAAACCCACTGACTTTTGAACCAATTAATATTCAATTAGATTTAGAACAAATAATTACAAAATCTGAAACTTCCAAACCTGTACTAAAAGCACTAGCATTAGAAACTGTGAACAATAGATACCCACCTGAAGAATGGTTACATATCCACACATATGGACCTAACTTGGACAACAACTCAGGAGCAGGAATTAAGTGTGCACTGTTCTCATTCTATCAACCAGCAGGATACCACATAACAAATTTTGATGCAAAAGTAATGGCTATTCATATTTCACTCCAACACCTTCTATACAGAATAGATAAATTCAAAAATGCTGTCATACTTTCTGATTCTAAAGCAGCATTATGAGCAATAAGTTCATATAAAATGAGGTCAATCCAAATTAAAGAATGTCACAAAATGATCCAACAACTTCAAATACTACAGAAAAGAATTATATTACAGTGGATACCTGCACATTGTGGAATTGTTGGAAATGAATCAGCTGATTTTCTTGCCAAAAAAGGTGCAAATTTAATTCAGAACAAAAGTAAAAACTTACCCTTTTCATCCATAAAAAGATTAATCAAAAGAAAATATAAAAACAAACAAAACCAATCAATATCTAACAAAGCCAAAGATAAAAAGTGGAACATTTTAATTAAAAATGCAGAAATTATTCCAGAAATCCCACGTAAAGCTGCAGTAGCAAATTTTAGATTACTTACGGAACATGATTGTTTGGCCAAACACTTACACAGAATAGGAATTTATACAAGTCCAAATTGTCCTCTGTGCAACAAAGAAGAGGAAATGACTGAAGAACATCTTTTAACCTGTGAAGCCCTACCTGCCGGACCCACTACAAAGAAATATTGGAGAGCAAGGGAGCTAATGGCTTCATTGCCAAAGCCTACATCTTTTAGCCATGTTTTTTCCCACTGCTAAATAGTCCAACTCCCCCAATATGTGCTGTAAATTTCTTGTGCTGATTTTATTTTTTAAGCCTTCAGAGTTCCAAAACCCTAGTCTCCCAGTTATATGTTACTGCAAACCCATCCCCCGCCCCCTTGATCACACATATTTTTCTAATGCTTTTTTAATTCTCAGCAGGATGCTTTCACTTTGGAAGGCTCATTTGTCGTTTTGTAATGCCAATTATGCTTCATTGTGGTGTGGTTACAATGTTTTCTTCCCCTTTCATATCCATTCCACTTCTACTGCTTTCCTCTCCCTCCTCTTTGCTGCTACCAACAGTTTGCATCCATGTCAGTTTTCCTCTCTGCACTAAACTATACTTTTTATTCCTCAAAATAAATACAACATAAAAAATGTACTACACTTTTTTAAAAAAGATAACATTTCAAGTAATAAAAACACCAAGTTACACCAAGTAATAAAAAAATCTGGCATTTATCGATTTAACTGTTTAGATTGTGATCAGGTTTACATTGGAAGGACCAAACATAATTTGGAAATCAAAGTGAAGGAACATTTAAGGAATGTTAAACATAAACAGATTGGTAAGTGATCAGTGATGGCAGATCATTTTTTATCATTTAACCATGAAATAAATACATAAATTAAATTATTAAAACAATTAAATATATCAATAGATTTAATGATTTGGGAGAAAATACTCATCTTGAAAAATAGAAATCACATAGTGAATTTTGAAATACTGCCAACGGATTCTTCAACAAATTTGTTTTGCTCCCACAGGAAGTGCCAGCTGAAGATGTGGTGGAAACATCACAAAACTAGTCCTGAAGAATTTGTCCATTATCAAAAGGTAAGTGAAGTTTGTCACAAGTTATTATAGTTTATTGTAATATTTGTGTTGCTTCAGTTTTTACAAAATAAGCATTAAAATTATAATTTCCAGTATAAGACTGTTCATCTTACTGTCTTCTGCAGTGTTTCTCTTGAATCTTATCTGCCTGAACAATCCAGTTCTTGCTCTATACAATGAAATTTCTTCTCCCATTGCTATCTGTGTCTCTTATGTACTCACACACTAGAAACTCACTGTACACACATTCTTCTTTTTCCACTGTTGGTTTAACACCATTTAGCAAGAAGGGAGAGAAGACTACTTTGCATGTAGTTTACTGCAATGCTATGAGCATTGAAACTGATGGAAATGCTGGACAAAGTCAACAGTATTGCATCAACAGGTACCGAACATACTTTGTTTTGCAATTCAGCCAGTGGTTAGCCTCTTTCCCAAATAGATCTTCTAATTGATAAACCTGGATGCAGGAATCCATCATAGGGTGGTATGCTCTGAGAAGGCTCACATTCTCAACTCTGTCCCAGACTGGATATCCTGGTGTGTACCGAACTGAATATGAAATTGTGATTATATTTATGGACACTCTTTACCTACGTGGTTCACAGCATCCCATTCTATATTGGGCATGAAAGACCATTTAATTTTGCTCAGAGGCTTCTTTAACAGACTTCAAATTCTTGTATGTGCTGCAAATCTACAACATGGGGCACCAACTATACTTCCCTTCAGAGGGAAGCCAAGATAAGGATATTTACACCTGAAAAAATCCAATGCCTTCTACCAGGTTTCAACTTGTGATCTTGTGAACAAGAAGCTAGCATGTCACACCTATGCTTATGGTATATGTTAGTGAAATGTACACAACATAGAGACACTATCATTAGGATGCAACAGCACCTTGAGTGCAAGATGTTGCCAATCCAACATGAGGCTTCTGGTATGCCAACCTTCCAGTTGCGCAGCATTATCTGTAGTTCCTTTGAATGTTTCTCTGGGTTTTGAACCACTACCTCATCCCACTCTAGTCACAGGAACCTCTGGTATAGTTAATAGTTGCCTCAAGGATTCTCAGTTCAAATAACTTCTGTGACTTTCACATGGAATAAAATACGACAGTTCCCGGTTAAAATGCATTAAAAGTTCTCTATCCCTAACTAATACATTTGATATTTGTTTATTCCATGGGCTACACTGCATAGTAGAGACTGATCACAGTAACCAGAAGTTGATTGTCTTGTTTCCAATGTCAAGAGTACTTGAACTCAGTTGATATAGAAAATAAAATGCAGTACATATGTAGCTGCTTTTCAGTGCAACCAGAAATCATAAAGGAGCTGCAGGATAGGAATAATTCATTATAACACTCATTGTCCCTAGCAAATCAGGTATTACAAGCACTGTTCTTCGAAACACAGATTACAAAACTTGCTTTTAATAAGCTGAATGCAGTTCTTGGTAAAAATAGAGGCTATAAAACAATTTGTGAAATTGCAAAACAGCTGGCTGGGGAAACGTGTGAAGTACAAAGGAACTCATTAAAGAAGAGATTTGTAGTTTCTTCATGCACAGGTGACATCTTGTGATGCAGAGAGATCTTTTTATCTTGGCAAAACCTTCTTTAGTGACAAAAGAAGAAGTTCTACTCCAGAGAATC
This sequence comes from Mantis religiosa, assembly GCA_030765055.1. Taxonomy (NCBI): domain Eukaryota; kingdom Metazoa; phylum Arthropoda; class Insecta; order Mantodea; family Mantidae; genus Mantis; species Mantis religiosa. The sequence continues at coordinate 149,069,663 of CM060950.1, read as the reverse complement.
TCAGTGTGACATTTCTCCCCTAATGCAAAAGCAGTATTGTAAAACATGTAGAGTGAGTTGGTAATATAATATTCCTTCACTCCTTATTAAGATTTAAATAGCACAATACAAGTAATACTGATTAGCAATTATTATTAATTAATCAATAATAATAAACAACTTAAATTAAATAAATAATTGAGGCACTGAGAACCAAAAGGGCCCAAAGCAGAGAAACATACTTTTGAGAAAAACAGATGTTTGCTAAAATCAAAATTTCTGTGCAAGAATGGAGACTAATAGGTTTAATGTATTTTAAAATAATTCTCAATATCCTCTTTTTTCTATGAAAAAATCACAAACCCACTTTATATTATCATATGTTTTAATTTTAGAGCAGCCATCGCCGCCGCCCCCACCGTCATCATCTATGTTGATTCACAACATTTTTATAAACAGACTGGCCACAGTAGAGTCATGTTTTGCAGTTAATATTGTATTGTCACCTAATTACCGGGAAGCACGGCCAGCTAGCAGCTGGGTGGGCGACAGAAGGCATTGAGGCGACGCCTATCCATTCATCTTGTAGTGTTCACTGAAGGGGATGGTGAGGGAAGTGTCACCAGTCGCTGGCCGCATCTTTTCCCTCCCCCTGAGGTCTGGAACACTCGGGATATTTCACCTAACTCGGAACCTTCTAGATAGGTCAGTAGGTCTTATATAGGTGACGCGCTGGGCTAGAGAGAGTCAGTTCTTGTCAAGCGGCCGTGAGGAGCGCCCAGTGAGAGAATGGACTGTGTACGTGCATCGGAGGAGTGTACATAACTGCGTGCAGTGGACCTGTGACTGACGAATTGCGGAATTGTAATTGTGTGCATAACGTAATTCTGTGTAATCAGCAAGTATTATGATTGTAATTTGGTGGAAATAAAGAACATTTTTGAGTGGTGCAATTGGACTTTTAATTTCACGAACCCACAAAGTTACAACTGGTGTCAGAAGTGGGATAACGGCCATGGAATCGGCACTGGAAAAGATTTTAAACAAAATGGAAGAAATGAAGGCGGCCAACGACAACCTTACCGCCGAGTTGAAGGAAATGAAGACGGCAAATGAAAACCTCGCTGCAAAAACAGAAGCGGCAAATAACAGCCTGGCCGCGAAGCTGGAGACTACAAATAACAACCTGGCCGCTGAACAGAAACAAATGAAGACGGCTAACGACAACATCACCGAGAAGATGGAAGAAATGAAGGCCGAGTTAACCACAGACATGAGAGCAGCGAACGGCAGTCTGGCCACGGAAATGAAGGCGGCGAACGAGGACGTCACAGAGTTAGGCGAGCGCGTCGAAGACCTGGCGAGCCGCGTTAATGAGCTGGAAGGAAGGCCGACAACAGCGTCAAGTCCCTGAGCGCCATGGTGGAGGACGTCGTCGGCAGGAGGTTGAAGGATTTGAAGGCCGACGCACCGGGACGCGACACAACATCGGCGCCCGTCAAACCTCCGAAATATGTTGGTGCGTCAACGTTTGAGGTCATCCGCCGCCAATTCGACGCAGTGGCAAAGCACAACAAAAGGTCACCAAAGGAGGAGGACACACACTTAATAGCCAGCCTCCAGGGACGAGCCGCGGTTGTCCTAAACGCGGTGCAGACAACGGCAGCGACCAAGGATATCTGGGAGACACTGGAGAATCGTTTTGGAAACCACCGCTTAGCCGCAGCGTGCCGCAGCATACCGCAGCCAGGGGAGAAGCTACAGGAGCTCGCCTGGCAGTTGAACAACTGGCCAGCAAACCCTAGTCGACCTCCCACCAGAGTTCATATCCCGGGATGCTGCCTACACATTTGTTGACGGGGTACGAGACACGGAGATTCGTCAGCGCCTAATGCTCGGCGATTATAAAACCATCCACGAGGCGCTAACGGCAGCGTTAAGGATGGAGGCGGCGAAGGTAACAGCTATCCCGACGTCGAGAACGAGGAGTGTCCGCTTCACCGGAGACACAAGACCAGGGGGGACGCTGGCGAAGACCGAGTGGCCTGTGTTGGGCATGTGGACATCCGGGGCACCTAGAGAGAGAGATTGCTGACACGAGGAAGGGCAGCCGGAAGAACGAGAAAGGCCCGGCGTGGCGAGGAGCACGTCGGCGCCGTCCACACCATCTCCTCGAGTGACACTGCGCGCCGTCAGCCAGCGGATGGATGACAGCCTCATCGCGGATGGCTGGGTAAGAGGAAAGCCGTGCCGCGAGCTGGTGGACACCGAGGCGGCCGTGACCATCATCAGACCCGACGTGGCGAAGGGTTTACCGACAAGGAAGCCGAGCCGACCATACCAGCTTGTCACGGCATCGGGCGACACCTTGCCTGTGGAGGAGGAGGCCCTGCTGAAGCTGACCTTGGTAAGGAGTGCCGTGCGTCTGTGGGTGTTCGTCGCGAAGGTAGCTGAGGTGATTCTGGGACAGGATGCCCTCAGGAGCCACGAGGCGACGGTCGACGTCGACAGGAAGGTCCTGCGGCTCAACGGAGAAGAGGTTATACTCCGTCAACCCGAAGAGCTCCTTGGAATCTGCAGGGTCATCTTGAACGAAGACGTGGTTGTCCCCGCGAGGAGCGAGGTGGTGGTGACGACGCGACTGGAAGGCCAGAGAACCAGGAACTTGATGCTGGACCAGAAGACGCCTGTACACGGACTATGTGTAGCCAGTGCATTGCTTCCATGCAGAGAGGAGGTGCCAGTGAGACTGCTAAATCCAACGGACACCTACCACGACGTCCAGGCCGGGACGGATTTGGGAACGTGCGAGCCCGTGGTGAGCGTAACAGCAATCGACAAGACACAGGAGCTGGTGCCGACGCAACACCTTGAGCCCCAGCTAGAAGGCTTACTGGAGAGGGCGGCCGACCACCTGACCGCAGAACAGTTGGAGAAAGTTCGACAACTGCTGAGGCGATACCAGCGCGTCTTCAGGCAAGGCGAAATTGACTACGGCCGCACGCATAAAGTGCTTCACCGCATCGACATCGGGGGCACCCGGCCTATTCGGCAAACACCTAGACGCGTTCCGCTGGCGAAGCAAGGGGCGGTACGCGACATGCTGGAGGACATGAGACCCAGGGGAGTGATTGAAGAGTTTGACAGCCCTTGGTGTTCCCCTGTAGTCTTGGTGACCAGTTGGGCTACTAGCAGGTAGCTGTAGACCCGAGAGACAAGGAGAAGACCGCATTCTCGACAGGCCAAGGACTCTGGCAGTTCACAGTTATGCCCTTTGACCTCTGGAACGCACCAGCTACCTTCCAACGCCTCATGGAGTCAGTGATGAGAGGACTGACTTACGACGCCTGCCTGCTATACCTGGACGACATCATCATCGGGAAGACTTTTGAAGACCATCTAGAGAATCTGAGTAAGGTGCTACAGAGATTGCAGGCGACCAACTTGAAGCTGAACGCGAAGTGCCAGCTCCTCCGCAAGGAAGTTAACTACTTGGGCCACATAGTCTCAGCAACCGGAGTGGCCACAGACCCGGAGAAGACACAGGCTGTGAGAGATTGGCCTCGCCTAAAGGATAAGAAAGAGTTGCGCAATTTCCTGGGCCTGTGCAGTTATTACCGACGCTTCATAAAGGGGTTCTCCAACATCGCCAAACCCCTCACCCGCCTGACAGAGGAACACCGGCCCTATGTGTGGACGGAGGACGCTGAAGACGCTTTCTAGCACCTGAAGAAGACCCTGTGCAGTGCTCCAATTTTGGGATTTCCATAACCGGGTGGCGCCTTCATTGTGGACACCGACGCCAGCGATCATTGCATTGGAGGTGCCCTATCCCAGATCCATGACGGCCATGAGCGGGTGATAGCCTACTACAGCAAGACGCTATCCAAGGCAGAGAACTACTGCGTCACCCGATGAGAGTTACTGGCAGTAGTAAAGACCTTGGAGCACTTCCAAAAGAACCTGTACGGTCAGCCATTCCACCTGAGGACTGACCATTTCGCTCTAACCTGGATATTGAGCTTTAAGAACCTGAAAGGCCAGACAGCACGTTGGGTTCGGAGGCTGCAGGAGTACGACTTCACCTCGGAACATCGCAGAGGGAAGAGCCACGGTAACGCAGACGCTATGTCCCGAAAACCCTGTCCAGAAGAGTGCGGCCAGTGCACAAGAATGGAACAGAAGGAGCGTGCCGCAGCAGTCCGAGTAGTCACGGCAGTGCCTGCGGATGGCTGGGATAGCGCAGGCCTGAGGAGGGAGCAACTGGCGGACGCAGACTTTGGGCCACTCTTGAGGGAACTGGAGGCAGGGACAAGACCAACCTGGGAGAACATCGCACCGAGGAGCGCCACCTACAAGTCGTACTGGGCCCAATGGGACTCGTTGAAGATCAGAGAGGGCGTGCTGTTCCGGGTATGGGAATCACCCGATGGGAAGACGCAGAGAGAACAGTTGGTACTCCCCCGGAGTAAGGTCCCGTAAGTCTTAGAGGAAGTGCACGCTGGTGCTTCAGGAGGACACCTGGGAGCGAACCGAACGATTGACAAACTGCGGCAGCGCTACTACTGTTTGAGGCTCCGAGAAGACGCTGAGAGGTATTGACGTCAGTGTCACGTGTGCGCGGCGAGTCGCGGGCTCCAGACTAGGAGCCGGGGTCGCATGCAGCAGTACAATATCGGAGTGCCATTCGAACGGATCGCTGTCGACATAGCTGGACCATTCCCAGTGTCCGACCGAGGCAACAAATACCTGATGGAGGTCGTGGACTACTTCACCAAGTGGCCGGAGGTGTATGCCATCCCGAACCAAGAGGCAAAGACAATCACAGACTGCCTCGTGGAGCAAGTGTTCTGCCGATTTGGGGTACCGTTGGAGCTCCACAGCGACCAGGGTACCAACTTTGAGTCCAACCTGATGAAGGAGGCACTAGAAAGACTTGGGGTTAACAAGACCCGCACAACACCTCTACATCCCCAATCGGATGGCATGGTCGAACGGTACATCAAGACCTTAGAGGAACATCTGAGGAAGGTCGTGGCCAGCCATCAGCAAGAATGGGACGTCAAGGTGCCACTGTTCTTGGTGGCCTACCGCTCGTCAACACACGACACCACGGGGATGACGCCAGCCAGCTTAATGTTCGGTCGAGAGTTACGCCTCCCTTGTGACCTGGCTTTTGGAAGCCCTCCGGAAACGAAACAGCCAGCGACCGAGTATGTGGAGAACCTGGTGGACCATCTCCACGACATACACGAGATGCCTCGCCAGAACATCCAGAAGGCGAGCGACCGCATGAAGACCCGATACGACAGGCAAGCCAACAGCCAGGGGTTCCAGCAAGGTGACCTGGACTGGTTGTACCGTCGTACCCAGCCCAAAGGACGCTGCCCGAAGCGTCAGCAGCCATGGCAATTCCCTCCTGCATCAATTTTCATTCCTAATTACATTCACGTACCACTTTATATTCCACTCCCTCTTTCTGCAACTTCTCATGTTTACTCAATTTGGTACCTTTTTTAAATACTACAATTTGGGTTTTACCTCTATTCACATTTGGGCCCTAATCTGCCAAATATTTATCTATTTCTTGTAAAGATATTTTTAACCCATTTATAGTAATGGCACTAATCACCAGTCATCTGGAAACAACAGTAATCCAGGGATTTGTAAATTATTAATTGCAAGCAAAAAATTATTATTGTTGCTTATATTTTTCAGTATATCACTTATAAACAGATTAAACAAAACTGGACTTAACTTGCAGCCTTGTCTTAGCCCTTTTTCATGGTTTAAATCCCTAGTTATTGCTCCTTCTTCATATTGTCACCCAATTATTGGGAAGCACAACAAACGACAGCTGAGAAGGGACCGGAGGCCACGCCACACCCACTCATTTGTCTCCTGTCACTAACTGAAGGGATGGTTAGGAGAGGGATTGCGGGCCCCTGAGCCGTCTCTTTACCCTTCTCCTAGGTTCTCGAACTTACGGGATATTTCATCTAATCTAGAACCTTCCAGATCGGCTAGCTGACCCTATATTAGCAACACCTCGGGCAAGAGGAGTGAGTCAGAGTCAGAGTTCTTGGCGTATGAATGCAGTGCTAGTGTACGACGAGAAGACTGCGTGAGTGCATCGGAGCATTGTACGTAATTACAAGTGCAAGTGAAATTGTAACGGACGAACTGGTGAATCGTAGTTGTGTGCATTACGTAATTCTGTGTAATTGGCAAGAGTTTAACTGTAAGTCGGTAGAAATAAAGAACATTTTTGAGTGGTGCAATTCGACTTTTCATTTCACGAACCCACAAAGTCACACTAGTGTCAGGAAGCGGGACGATAACTTCACCGAACATTACAACCATGGACGCGGCATTGGAAAATTTTTTGGAGATGATGGAAATGAAGGCCAAATTAACAGAGAAGACGGAAGCGGCAAGTAACAACCTGGCCGCAGAGTTGAAGGAAATGAAGACGGCAAATGAAAACCTCGCTGCGAAGACGGAAACGGCAAACAACAACTTGGCCACGACAAAGACCGCAAAGATGGCCGAACTGACCACGGAAATGAAGGTGGCGAACGAGGCACTCGCCGCCAAATTTGAAGAACAGTTGGCCGGCGTGAGGGATGACATGACGGAGCTGGGCAAGCGGATGGGCCAAGTGGACGAGCGCGTCGAGGACCTGGCCAGCCGCGTTAACGACCTGGAAGGGAAGGCCGACAGCAGCGTCAAGTCCCTGAACGCCATGGTGGAGGACGTCATCAGCAGGAGGTTGAAGGAATTGAAGGCTGACGCACCGGGACGCGACACGACATCGGCACGCGTCAAACCTCCGAAATATGACGGCGCGTCAACATTTGAGGTCTTCCGCCGCCAGTTCGACACAGTGGTCAAGCACAACAGATGGTCACCGGAGGAGGCCACACAGTTAATAGCCAGCCTCCAGGGACAGGCCGCGGAAGTCCTAAACGCGGTGCAGACAACGGCGGCTCCCAAGGACATCTGGGGGGCCCTGGAGAATCGCTTCGGGAACCACCGCTTAGCCGCAGCATACCGCAGCCAGCTAAAGGCAAGGTCACAGCAGCCGGGGGAGACGCTGCAAGAGTTCGCCATAGCGATTGAGCAGCTGGCTAGCAAGGCCTTGGTTGACCTGCCACTGGAGTTCGTATCCCGGGAAGCCGCCTACAACTTTGTCGACGGGGTACGGGACACGGAGATTCGTCAGCGCCTAATGCTCGGCGATTATAAAACCATCCACGAGGCACTGACAGCGGCATTAAGGATGGAGGCGGCCAAGGCAATATCTATCCCGACGTCGAGAACGAGGAGTGTCCGCTACGCCGGAGACAGAAGACCAGCTGAGGGACGCCGGCGAACACCTAGTGGCCTGTGTTGGGGGTGTGGACAGCCCGGACACCTGCAGAGAGACTGCCCATACCAGGAAGAGCAGCCGGAAAACGAGTAAGGGCCGTCGTGGAGAGGGGCACGTCGGCGCCATCACCACAATCCCCTCGAGTGACACTGCGCGCCGTCAGCCGGCGTATGGATGACAGCCTCATCGCGGACGGTTGGGTAAGAGAAAAGCCGTGCCGCCTGCTGGTGGACACCGGGGCGGCCGTGACCATCATCAGACCTGACGTGGCGAACGGTTTGCCGACAAGGAAGCCGAGCCGACCATACCAGCTTGTCACGGCATCGGGCGACACCTTGCCTGTGGAGGAGGCCCTGCTGGAGCTGACCTTGGGGCGGAGTGCCGTACGTCTGTGGGTGTTCGTCGCGAAGGTGGCTGAGGAGGTGATTCTAGGACTGGGTGCCTTCAGGAGCCACGAGGCGATGGTCGACGTCGGCAGGAAGGTCCTGCGGCTCAACGGAGAAGAGGTTATGCTCCGTCAACCCGAAGAGCGCCTTGGGATCTGCAGGGTCGTCTTGAACGAAGACGTGGTTGTCCCCGCGAGGAGCGAGGTGATGGTGACGGCGCGACCAGAAGGCCAGACAGCAGGTTGCGTCAAGAGGCTGCAGGAGTACGACTTCACCTCGGAACATCGTAGAGGGAAGAGCCACGGTAACATTGACGCCATGTCTCGAAGACCCTGTCCAGAAGTGTGCGGCCCGTGCACAAGAATGGAGAAGGAGCATGCTGCAGCAGTCCGAGTAGTCACGGCAGTGCCTGCAGATGGCTGGGATAGTGCAGGCCTGAGGAGGGAGCAGCTGGCGGACGCAGACTTGGGGCCACTCTTGAGGGAAGTGGAGGCAGGGACGAGGCCAACCTGGGAGGACATCGCACCGAGGGGCGCCACCTACAAGTAGTACTGGGCCCAATGGGACTTGTTGAAGACCAGAGAGGGCGTGCTGTTCCGGGTATGGGAGTCGCCCGATGGGAAGACGCAGAGAGAACAGTTGGTACTTCCCCGGAGTAAGGTCCCGGAAGTCTTGGAGGAAGTGCACGCCGGTACTTCAAGAGGACACCTGGGAGCGAACCGAACGATTGACAAACTACGGCAGCGCTACTACTGGCTGAGGCTCCGAGCAGATGCTGAGAGATGGTGCCGTCAGTGTCACGTGTGCGCGGCGAGTCGTGGCCCCCAGACTAGGAGCCGGGGTCGCATGCAGCAGTACAACGTCGGAGCACCATTCGAACGGATCGCCGTTGACATTGCTGGACCGTTTCCAGTTTCCGACCGAGGCAACAAGTACCTAATGGTGGTCGTGGACTACTTCACCAAGTGGCCGGAGGTGCATGCCATCCCAAACCAAGAGGCAAAGACAATCGCAGACTGCCTCGTGGAGCAAGTGTTCTGTCGATTTGGGGTACCATTAGAGCTACACAGTGACCAGGGTACCAACTTTGAGTCCAACCTAATGAAGGAGGCACTACAAAGGCTTGGGGTGAACAAGACCCGCACGACGCCTCTACATCCCCAGTCGGATGGCATGGTCGAAAGATTCATCAAGACCTTAGAGGAACACCCGAGGAAGTCGTGGCCAGCCATCAGCGAGACTGGGACGTCAAGGCGCCACTGTTCTTGCTGGCCTACCGCTCGTCTACACACGACACAACTGGGATGACGCCAGCCAGCTTAATGTTCGGCCGAGAGTTACGCCTCCCTTGTGACCTGGCTTTTGGAAGCCCTCCGGAAGCAAAACAGCCAGCGACCTAGTATGTGGAGAACTTGGTGGACCATGTCCACGACATGCACGAGATGGCTCGCCAAAACACCCAGAAGGCGAGTGACCGCATGAAGACCAGGTATGACAGGCAAGCCAACAGCCAAGGGTTCCAGCAAGGTGACCTGGTCTGGTTGTACCATCCTACCTGGACCAAGGGGCGCTGCCCGAAGCTCCAGCAGCCATGGCAAGGACCGCACCGGGTGGTGAAGAGGATTAACGATGTGGTCTACCGCATCCAGAAGATTCCCCGAGGGAAGATGTTGGTGGTACACCTGGATCGTCTAGCCCGCTATGATGGTGCTGTTCGGGACGACCAACTTTGAGGAGGGAGCAGTGTCACCCAATTATCGGGAAGCACAACAAACGACCGCTGAGAAGGGACCGGAGGCCACGCCACACCCACTCATTTGTCTCCTGTCACTAACTGAAGGGATGGTTAGGAGAGGGATTGTGGGCCCCTGAGCCGTCTCTTTACCCTTCTCCTAGGTTCTCGAACTTACGGGATATTTCATCTAATCTAGAACCTTCCAGATCGGCTAGCTGACCCTATATTAGCAACACCTCGGGCAAGAGGAGTGAGTCAGAGTCAGAGTTCTTGGCGTAAGAATGCAATGCTAGTGTACGACGAGAAGACTGTGTGAGTGCATCCGAGCATTGTACGTAATTACAAGTGCAAGAGAAATTGTAACGGACGAACTGGTGAATCGTAATTGTGTGCATTACGTAATTCTGTGTAATTGGCAAGAGTTTCACTGTAAGTCGGTGGAAATAAAGAACATTTTTGAGTGGTGCAATTGAACTTTTCATTTCACGAACCTACAAAGTCACAATATTTTATGCAAAATGTGTTCCTTTTGTATAAATCCTTTTAGAATGGTTACCGTTTTATTACTCACCAACTTCATTAAATTTGTGACACAGTAAATTTATCTCTATTTGACTGAATGCTTTTTCAAGATCAATAAAGGCTATATATATTTTACCTTTTTATATCTTAAATGCTTGTCCACTAGAGTTTTTATAATAAAGACACTGTCCTCTGTTCTACCTTTCCTAAGGCACATTTGATATTCTGAAAGAATATTGAATTCTTCAATCCATTTTTGCATCCTATCAGCCAGTATTCCTGTAAAAAATTTTCTCCACATTGCACAACAGTGCTACTCTCTGATAATTGCTGGGTTTATTTATCTCCCCTTTAAACTTATATATTGGCTGTATAATTAAATTTATCCAACTTTTTGGTATATAACCTTTAGTTTTCATAGAGTTAAACAATGATGTTAATAATTTAATCCTGTTCTCATCTTCACACCATGCTTTAAGAAATTCTCTTAGTATACCACCTATTCCAGGGGCTTTATTTTACTTCATTCTTCTAACCTGGTTTATTACTTCCTCCCGTTATATCCCTATCCAATATCTCACTAAAGTTATTCTCTATTTCTGGGATTATCCTTCTCTATTTAGACTTTTCATATGCATATTAAGTTGAGTCAACTTAACCACTTTTCCAGACTTATATTATGTTTGATTACATATTTTTTTGTACAAGGTCTTTATACCCATACATATTTTACTCACATTATTTTCAGCAATAGTAGTTGTTTTTTTGTTTTTTTTAATTTACGTCCTCCAACCTTAAGTCATATCAGATGATGAATAAAATTGGTGAAATGATGCTCAAATGAGTCCGGGGTCCATGGAGCTTAGAGTTATGACATTCGTCTTTCAGGATAAGGAAAAACCCTGGAAAAATCTTATCCAGGTAACTCACCCTGACCGAGATTCAAACTCGGAACTTCTTGAACATGAGGCAGACACGCTAAAAACCACGCTACCAAGGCGGGCGGTTAGTAGTGATTAGTTTATCTACTTTCTTTTGTCTTCATTGAGATTTTTTACTTTCTAGTAATTCATTGTAGTAGTATTTACTTTGCTGATAGTCCTCCTTAGAATGAGTATCTCCTATTTCCCTCCACTTTACGAATTTTGCCTTTACTGTGTTTTTATTCACCCTACATTCCTCGTCAAACCAGCCATCAGTAATAGAACAACCTCTGTCATTTTCATCCCCTCTCCTGCCCAAGTCATAATAAAGCTCGGAATACTAATTGCATTTTCAATTTCATAATGATTCAAACTATGCATAATGCCGTTAATATATTTTCTCTATATTGGATCTAATATATACAAAAATTTTGTCTTGTCTTGTTCATGCCATTTGTATCTTACTAATTCCCTTTTCGCTGCACTAATCTTTGCTAGTTGTTCATTGTTGCTCTCTGAGCTTTAATACCTATGTCTACTACTAATGGAAAATGCCCACGTTTAGTGCTTATTTTAGCCACTTTAAAATTGTTCATCATATGATTTAAATTGCACAACCACAACACAGTCTATTACACTATGACCATTTGCATTTATTAAAGTAAATTCACCAAGTTCATACTTTCATTCTCCATATTTTCCATTAAGAATATCCAGTGCATTTTGCTCACAAAAATTAACAAGTTTCTTACTACTCCTTTCTGTCACCTTATCCTTCCTATGCCTAATATTTACACTTTTTCCCCTTACACTGCTATCTTCCCACCAATCTGTAAAGCTAACATCACAATCTGCAATTCTTATGTTTAGTTCTCCTAATAGTATTACGTCAATATTCATATATTTTCCCCTTAACTTCTCTGTACCTTTAACAAGAAGATAAAACAGTTCTGGAATATGAAACTGTGAAGTAGCTGGAGGGTTATATATTACTGCAATACATATTATACTATCCACTATCACTTTATCTTCCATTATAGTCCAAAGCACTTCCTTACTTCTAGACCATGTTTCTTTTATTGTTTTACTCAATTTATTCCTGATAAAAAAAATCTAGCCCTCCCGATGGTCTTCCCCTCTTTGCATACATTTCCCCTTTTCTTCCTAAATAGTTACAATTCATTATTTTGATTTCTTCATTTTTTGGCCATGTCTCTACTACTGCTAGGCAATCCAAATTCGCTAATAAATGCTGTATGGAACCTGTACTGATTTTAGTTTTTAGCCCATTGCAATTCCAAAACCATAGCTTCCTTACTATTTACTATTGTGAACCTGTTCTTCCCCTGGACCACACAAACTGTTCTAGTGCTCTTTTGCTTCTCAGCTTTATTCCTTCACCCTGCGTCACTCATTTATCTTTATCTAAAACCAGAATACTGCCATGTGGCGATGTTACTATATTTTTACCTTCACCTCGCACTATGCTTGTATCCCTCCTACAAGGGCAGGCCATGCCGTGGCTCAGTGGTTAGACCGCTTGGCTCTCACCAAGGCGGCCCGGGTTCGATCCCAGGCGACCGCAAAGTGAGATTTGTGGTGGGCAACACGGCGTTGGGGCGGGTTTTCTCCAGGACCTCCGGTTTCCCCCGCCATCTTATTCCACCGGTGCTCCATCTTCATCTCATGTATCATCATTGTCACCGCCTGTGGTGCCGTATGTAGTAAAAGCGGGCGTTAAACACTACACATTTATACAACCTTGGGTGGTTACCTCTCCCTCCTCCTCACTGCTACCAATTGGCTGAATCCAGCTTCCTTTTCCTCTCTCCACTGGACCATATGCTAGGTTGGGTGACACTTTTTTTCTTTGCTGCCGCCATTGCTCCCTCTTGCCTTGCTGACGTCACCTCTTTTATTTTGTCATCTCCTGCTGATTCATTTCTTTTATCTTTCACTTTTCCTTGTGATGACAGATCATCTGACGTGACTACTGGCATCATGGCTTCTGATGACGTCACTACTGACTTATTCTGCCTCTCCTCTTCTCACGTGTCTGGACCTTGGTGTGCTTGATGTTGCTGCTGCAACATTCATTTTCTGTAAATATGTAAAATATGAAGCTATTAACAGTGAAGCAAACAAATATATACAAATATGATAATTTGTAACATAAGTTAAGTTTTTATGTTACAAATTATTATACTTGTATATATTCATTTCCTGTGTTTCGCATAATTTTTGCTGACTTATTTCCATTTGCGTTGGCCCACTGCACCATACATCTCTCTTGCCCATAGAAGTAGCACTGACTCTTTCTATCCATAATTGTAAGTTTCTAATATATGCTCTTTTCTCTGCTCTTGCTTCCATCATCTGCCAGGTTAGTTTATTTTTTGTGATTCTTTGTGTTGGTGTTAGATCCTTATTTATGAATATTTCACTCCCTTTCAGCATCTTTGCTCTGTCCAGCATTTCATAAATTAATTGCATCGTTGCAAACTGAACAATGATTGGTCTCCTTTCTGTCTGTCTTCCTATACAATAGGCTTCAACAATCTCCCATCCTTGTAACTCTAATTCCAGTTTATCTTTCAGTATTTCAGATACTTCTTGCACTGGCCAAAAACCTCTCCTTTCCGTCACTCCTATTAACACCAAGTTAAATCATCTTCTCCTCTCATCTGCTCTTTCTAGTTTTATTTTCATTTCTTCCACGTCTGACCTAATCCCTTGAATTTCTGTGCTAACTTCATCTTTTATTTCCTTCACTATCTTGTCCAAATTATTGGTTATCCTTTGCTCCATACCATCCACTTTGTTGATTTTTTCCACCAGCTCTGTTAAAATTCCATGTATTTCCTCAAGGCCCAGGTTTTACTCAATTCCAGCTATCAATAGCAGCATTAAGATTTTGATTACCAATAGTAGTCTCTTAGTAATCCCTCCATCTTACTGCCTCCTGTTGCTTGCTTTCTCTCTTTCTTTCTTTCTTTCTTTCTTTCTTTTTTTTAATATTATTTGCCTGAAGAGCTCAGTTCTTGCTCTGTAGACTGTGATTTCTACACCCACTGCTGGTCAGGTCACTTTTGTTCCCACACCTCAGGAGCTCACTGTCACATGTCCTCCTCCTTCTACTGATCGCTTAGCACACCCAATTTATTCATAATAAAATAATAAAAACATTAGTAGACAAATATTTAAAGGAGAAAACGGGGAAACTGTACATTGCATTCATAGACCTTAAGAAAGCACATGGCAAAGCAGACCTAAATTTGCTATGGTATAATCTTTTGAGTAAGAGTGTGAGTTATATGGTGAGCTTCTTTAAAGTCTTATACAAGCATAATACTTTTTCACGAGAGTAGAGGAGGGATGGGTAACAGAGGAAATAACTCAAAAGAAGGGACTACAGCAAGGGTATAAAGCTGGATAAGACTCAAATATCATTATTTAAAAAAGGAGCAAAATGAGCAAATCTGCAAAGTGAAAGAAAGGAAAGCAAGAATATAAACAAGGTTAGAGATTGTGCATGTTTAGGAATTAAAATGATGGAAAATGGGAAAAACACAAGAACTTGGTTTTTGCAAAAAGGAAAGGAGCATTGGCAGCAGTTAGAGGGTGTAAGTACAGAATACCAGATATTAATGTCAGGTGATTACAAAGAATATACAACATGGTAGTGGAAGCAAAAATGTTATATGGGAATGGAGGGTGGATGGGAAGTCCTGAATGCAGTATAGAGAGTGTTCTGTAGAGAAGTTTTAGAACTACCAAGCACCACAGCAAAGGAATTTGCCAAAATGGAAATGGGTAGAGTAGGACAGAAAGAGAGAGAGGGCACTTAAATTTAGGTTTAGAATTTTAGATTTAAATGAAAAGTATCTGCTAAGACAATGCTTAGTATACTGTGACTTTGTGGGTTCGAGAAATTAAAAAGTTCAATTACACCACTCAAACTGTTCTTTATTTCCACCTTATTCCAATATCACAATTACAATTTAATGTACACAATTACATTTTTGTCAGTTCGTCTTTACACGTACGCTCGACGCTACTTACACACCGCACGCCACAACAACACTACCCTCAACTGACTGTCGCTTCCGGTATTGATCGGCCCGAAGTTTCCCGAATCTCCTTTTATTGAGGCGGAAAACATTCTCGAAGCTTCGTGTCACTTCGAGTGGCAGGAGGAGGGGTAAACGAAGACTCAGCTACCCCTCCTGTCTCCCCTCTCTCCAGCGGCCATCATTTATTGATCGGCATCGCGAGTCTGCCACCTGGGTAACACTGCTCCCCCCTCAAGGCTGGTCTTCCCGAACAGCGCCTTCGTAGCGGGCCAGGCGATCCAGGTGTACCACCAACATCTTTCCTCGGGGCACCTTCTGGATGCGGTAGACCACGTCGTTAATCCTCTTCACCACACGGTACGGTCCTTGCCATGGCTGCTGAAGCTTCGGGCAGTGTCCGGGTCGGGAGGTACAACCAGACCAGGTCACCTTGCTGGAACCCTTGGCTGTTGGCTTGCCTGTCTTATCGGGTTTTCATGCGGTCGCTCACCTTCTGGATGTTCTGGCGAGCCATCTTGTGCATGTCGTGGAGGTGGTCCACCAGGTTCTCCACATACTCGGTCGCTGGCTGTTTCACCCCCGGAGGGCTACCAAAAGCCAGGTCACACGGGAGGCGTAACTCTCGGCCGAACATTAAGCTGGCTGGCGTGATCCCCGTGGTGTCGTGTGTTGACGAGCGGTAGGCCAGCAAGAACAGTGGCACCTTGACGTCCCAGTCTCGCTGGTGGCTGGCCACGACCTTCCTCAAGTGTTCCTCTAAGGTCTTGATGTACCTCTCGACCATGCCATCCGACTGGGGATGTAGAGGTGTTGCGCGGGTCTTTTTAACCCCAAGTCTCTCTAGTGCCTCCTTCATCAGGTTGGACTCAAAATTGGTGCCTTGGTCACTGTGCAGCTCTAAGGGTACCCCAAATCGGCAAAACACTTGCTCCACAAGGCAGTCTGTGATTGTCCTTGCCTCTTGGTTCGGAATGGCATACACCTCCGGCCACTTAGTGAAGTAGTCCACGAACACCATCAGGTACTTGTTGCCTCGGTCGGATATTGGGAACGGTCCAGCAATGTCAACGGCGATCCGTTCAAATGGCGCTCCGACGTTGTACTGTTGCATGCGATCCCGGCTCCTAGTCTGGGGGCCGCGACTCGCCGCGCACACGTGACACTGACGGCACCATCTCTCAGCGTCTGTTTGGAGCCTCAGCCAGTAGTAGCGCTGCCGTAGTTTGTCAATCGTCCGGTTTGCTCCCAGGTGTCCTCCTGAAGTACCGGCGTGCACTTCTTCCAAGACTTCCGGGACCTTACTCCGGGGAAGTACCAACTGTTCTCTCTGCGTCTTCCCATCGGGTGATTCCCATACCCAGAACAGCACACCCTCTCTGGTCTTTAACGAGTCCCATTGGGTCCAGTAAGACTTGTAGGTGGCACTCCTTGGTGCGATGTCTGCCCAGGTTGGTCTCGTCCCTGCCTCCACTTCCCCCAAGAGTGGCCCCAAGTCTGCGTCCGCCAGCTGCTCCCTCCTCAGGCCTGCGCTATCCCAGCCTTCAGCAGGCACTGCCACAACTACTCGGACTGCTGCGGCACGCTCCTTCTCTTCCACTCTTGTGCGCTCGTGGCCGTCCTGGATCTGCGGTAGGACACCTCCAATGTAATGGTCGCTAGCGTCGGTGTCCACAATGAAGGCGCCACCCGGTTGTGGGAAACCCAAAATTGGAGCACTGCACAGGGTCCCCTTCGGGTGCTGGAAAGCGTCTTCGGCGTCCTCCGTCCACACATAAGGCCGGTTTTCCTCCGTCAGGCGGGTGAGGGGTTTTGCGATGTTGTCGGCCTTTTCCTCTAAATCATTAAGGCGGTCGTCTACTTGACCCTTCCGCTCGCCCAGCTCCGTCACGTCATCCCTCACGCCGGCCAACCGTTCCTCAAACTTGGCGGCGAGGACCTCGTTCGCCTCCCTCATCTCTGTTGTCAGTTCGGCCATCTTTGCGGTCATTGTCGTGGCCAAGTTGTTGCTTGCCGTTTCCATCTTCGCTGTTAATTCGGCCTTCATTTCTTCCATCTTCCCGGTGATGTTGTCCTTAGCCATCTTCATTTTTTTCAACTCGGCGGTGAGGTTGTCATTTATAGTCTCCAGCTTCGCGGCCAGGCTGTTCTTTGCCGCTTCTGTTTTTGCAGCGAGGTTTTCAGTTGCCGTCTTCATTTCTCTCAGTTCCGCTAAAATCTTTTCTAATGCTGCCTCCATTGTTGTAATGTTCGGTGATGTTGTTTTCCCGCTTCCTGACACCAGTGTGACTTTGTCATCCCACTTCTTGACACCAGTGTGACTTTGTGGGTTCGTGGAATAAAAAGTCCAATTACACCACTCAACAATGTTCTTTATTTCTACCGACTTACAGTTTAACTGTCGCCAATTACACAAAATTACTTGCTGCACACAATTACAATTTACCCGTTCGTCCGTTACAACTTCACTGTACTCGCGGTTACGTAAGCTCCGATGCACGCACAGTCTTCTCATTCACAATCCTTTCGTTCATTAACACGTCACTGACTAACCCTTACACCAAGAACTGCGACTGTCTTCTCGCTCACACTAACCAACTGATTGACCAACTCAACACAGCACAACAACTGACTGACTACACCAAAACCAACTCAACAACTGCCTCACACTGTCTGTCTGTAACCCTCTTTATAGGAATATCGCCGGTTTCTGGTGTTTACACGATTGTTCTGGTAACAGAAAGATCGAGAACCAGGTGGAAGGAAAACAGACGCACAATTATGTTTCTTTCCGACCGCTGGCTGTCACCACTATAAGACAAACGAGGGAAAGGCGTGGCTAACCGAGCCTCCCCTGTCTTCCGTTGCCAGCTGCTCACAGGGTGTTTCAGCGCTCCCCGTTACAGTATATTAATTATGTTATATATGTATTAAGTTGTATATGCAAGATATTGTAAGAAGAAATTGGAAATAAACTAATAAAAAGCATGAGGAGTGTATAATGACAAACTAAACAAAGAACAAAGAAAGGTTAAAGAATGGGTGAGAGCAGGTTTATTAAGACTGAAGGGAATGAGAAAAGGTTTTCCACAAAAAGGTGCCAACATGCAGGAGAAATGATAGAGAGCACATAATATTGTATTCTAAAGGTACAGAGTTATGGAGAAAAGAATGTATAAATGAGAAATGGCTCAAACTGGATAGAAAAATAACATTAATTAAAATTTTCAGTAAAGACTATATGAAAGCTGGAGGGCTTTAAAATGAACTTAAAAAGAAATGAATTGGTCATTTAAAAGAGAAATAAATATGGTATAATTTACGGGAAATTAATGTGTAGTTAGCAGAAGTTGTAAATAAAAATGGCAAGTTAGTAGCCTGGGCTGAACACTTAACCACATTTCTGGTAATTTTTATTTGTAAAGAAGCTTAGTACAAATAAATAATTTGAATATTTATAAATAAAAGAGTTGTTAACAGTGAAGCTAATTTCATGTATAAAGACTAAAATTGAGCCATACCTTTTAAAACTTTATAACTTCACTCACATCCTTTTACAAAATCAGGAACGTTTTCAAAACTGTTGCAGTTTCATCCTCAGCTGATTAGCGACTCATCACAGTTGGTTGTTGTCTGGATCTCTTGTAACTGGCTCCCTCTCTCGGAAGATTCTTTACATAAGTTCAGTAGACCACTCATTGATGGCACATAAAAATTTAGAATATGTGGAATGTTTTTAATAATAACAATTTTTCCCATTTGTAAGTTCAAGTTTTGTTGACAATGGTTTTAGGAGTTTGATCTCCTCTCTGATGTGGTGGTTATCATTCCAGAAATGAAAAGCAATTGCTGATTTTTCTGTTTATTTGTATTTTATGTTCCTATGGTGTTCTGTTAATCTAGTTTTTAAATTTCTCTTTGTCAAACCAATATAAAACTTGTCACAATCTTCACAATTTATCCTATATATGCCTGATTTTTGTTCTGGTGGGAACGTGTTTTTTGAGAGATTATTTAACAATTTCTTGAGTGAGAATCTGTTTTTTGGTGCTAGTTTGATGCCATAATCTTTAAATATTCATTAAAACTTCGGAGATGCCCAAGGGTGGCAAGTGAGTTTTTTGTATTTCCAGTTTTTATTTATGTTTTGAAGTGTAGTGGTCTGTTTTAATTTCTTTTGCTTGTAGTCCCAATTGATCATTTTTTTTGGTTGAGTTTGGACTGAAACCATTTTTTTGTGCTGCATTTAAAATATATATAAATTCCTCATTATATTGTTTTTGATCTAAAGGTATGCTGTTCAGTCTATGGATCAAACTTCTAAGAGCAGCAATTTATGTGACAGAGGATTGAAACTGTTGTGTTTTATGTAATTATCTGTGTGAGTAGGTTTCCTATAGATTCCAAATTTTACACTGTCGTTTTGACTTATAATCATCAAATCTAAGAAAGGCAATTGATTGTTTTCTTTAACTTCCATTGTGAATTGTATATGATGATCTTGTATATTCAGTAGTTGTAAGGAGTCAGTTAAAAACTTTAGAGGGACTACAGCAAAAATATCATCAACATATCTGGCCCAGAATCTAAACATATATGAGAGGGTTTTAGTGATGTGTGTCTCCAAATTGCTCATATACAGATCGGCTAAGAAGGATGAAAGTGGATTCCCCATTGCTAGGCCTTTTGTTTGTTTTTGTTCGGGGCATATATAGGACAAATTGTGACAAATTTTATATTGGTTTGACAAAGAGAAATTTAAAAACTAGATTAACAGAACATCGTAGGAACATAAAATACAAACAAACAGAAAAATAGGCAGTTACTTTTCATTTCCGGAATGATAACCAACACATCGGAGAGATCAAACTACTAAAACCATTGTCAACAAAACTTGAACTTAAAACATGGGAAAAATGTTTTATCATTAAAAACATTCCACATATTCTAAATTTTGATGTGCCATCAGTGAGTGGTCTACTGAACTTATGTAAAGAATCTTCCAAGAGAGGGAACCAGTTACAAGAGATCCAGACAACAACCAACTGTGATGAGTTGCTAATCAGCTGAAGATGAAACTGTAACAGTTTTGAAAATGTTCCTGATTTTGTAAAAGGACGTGAGTGAAGTTACAAGTTTTAAAAGGTATGACTCAATTTTAGTCTTTATACAAATAAATAATTTTGTATTTATGCAGTGAGTTGAAGATGTGTTTTGCAACAGTTTGCTATAATTTATTTCAGGCACTGCTAATTTGTTTTTGTTTTGGCTAATATAGACATATTATCTGTACTTTGAATTACCATGAATTTGTGCAAAATTGTTTTGTGACATTACAGTTTGTCTTTTGCATCACTATGCCTTTTTTTCAGATAGTTGATGCTGCTGTTTTTCTTTCTCTCCTTCTAGGTTGTTGCACATGTGTATGTCTTGGTGGCTGCTGAAATGTGCCCCGTGGATTTACACATGGAAATGTGTGTTTTATGGCTGGTTGGAGTTGCTGATGTTTACCAGTCGCAATGTTGGCAAATGGATTTTCTGCAATAACAGCTTCTTCTTTTGAGTATGTTGCAACAATTGTGTGTGTTTTTACAGATGTTTTCTTTATTTGCAGTAGTATATTCCTTCTGAATGGTGATGAGAACTGTGCAAACTGAATGTTTAATTTATCGAGATTTAACTGTATTGGAACACCACAGTGAAGCGAAAAATTATTAAATTTTAGAAGAGAATCCCACATTTAAGTTCATCACTAAATCAACAGATGGCAGCAACAACCCCAGAATTACCCACACCGCTGGATCTAGCTTCAGTCGCATAAGAGCCGTAGATGCAAACGATGATTTGAGATGTGTAAAAAAACACGACTCATCTAAAATTTAATAATGAATGTTTAATTGTTTGGCTTAGTGATGAGCTTTTCTGCCTGTTAATGAAATTTGACTAAATGTTGCTATTAATTTCATTTATTGTTTGATACATTGAATATTTTTAGCTGTTTTACTAAATATATCTCATTTCCACTTCATTTGTCACTGCATCTTGCTAACTATTGATCATTTTGAGTCATGTAAATCTTTCCTGGATGATTGTTAATGCACAGTTGGATGCCCTGCATTAGAAGTGATGCCTTATATGAAAGATTATTTTGGTAAATTTGTCACATTTAATTGCATGGTTTTATTGCAGTTAAATAATTACTAATTGCTCAAGTACTTCATGGTTTTAGTGCACCTTATGTTATATGCTTACTGATGTGCACAAATATTTGGCTTTGCTGGTATGCTGTTTCTGGGAAATGAATATTAATATTAGCTACTACATTTACAAAATGAAGGGGATATTTGTTATATAATTCAGTAAATACAGCATTAGATGTATAGTATTTTTTTGTAAATGGTACCAGTTTCAAAATAAATTAAGTATAGAAAGAACAGAGCACAAGGTAAATGTTAACTCAAATGTCAGTTTCAATAAGAAAAGAGTTACTTAGACTTTGTATTAGCAATTGTATCTTGTCTGTCGAGATTTTTCTTTTTTTACTCTGAGTTTAAGTATTGAATTTTGTATTTTAAAATGTACCTTAAATGTGTGTTAGGTATGCATAGTTTTAACCTTTGAAGTTTTATTGTTCATTGCTGGTATACACACATTCTTGTAGTTTTATTCTAATTTTGTAATATGGAGCTCAGTTCAAAATGTTTCTGCATAAAACACTGTATGATTTATATATGTGTTTGGAGGAATTTAGTAACAATGACGTCACAATTAATTGCAAAAACTATTTGTAGTTGTATGTGTTTGGAGAAATTTAGTAACAGTGATGTCAAAATTAATCTCAAAAACTATTTGTAGTTGGTTTATTGAAACTCGTCACTTACTTTTTATATTAATGAGAGACTAGTTTCAAAGGCATTCACCTCCATTTTCAATCTCTTTCCAACTGGCATCTGTTGTTGTCTGCTCTCTCTCTGGTGGTGGAACTATGAACTAATATTAACTATATAGTTCATAGTTCCACCACCAGAGAGAGAGCAGACAACAACAGATGCCAGTTGGAAAGAGATTGAAAATGGAGGCGAATGCCTTTGAAACTAGTTTCTCATAAATATAAAAAGTAAGTGACGAGTATCAATAAACCAACTACAAATAGTTTTTGAGATCATTTGTAGTTGGTTTATTGATACTTGTCACTTACTTTTTTCTATTAATTTGAGACTAGTTTCAAAGGCAATTGCCTGCATTTTCAATCTCTTTCCAACTGGCATCTGTTGTCTGCTCTCTCTGGTGGTGGAACTATGAACTTTTTTGTCAAATTACCTACTGGTGGGATTTCAAAGTTCATTACGCGATCCTTATTTTGGTTTATCACTCCTTTTAATAATTTTGGATTTGGATCATGTCAGGATTTTCATTCCAAAAATGACATGCTACTGCTGACTTTATCTTCTTGTTTCAATCTGATGTTTCTAAAGTGCTCCTTGACTCTGGTTTTTAGATTTCTTTTTGTTTGACCTATGTAGCATTTTTCACAATTCTTACAACTTATTTGGTATATTTCGGATCTGTTAACTGATGGGATTTCATCTTTTGTTTTTGAATTTAGAAATTTTAAAATTGAGTTTCTATTAGTAGGTGCCAAGATGATATTTTGTTCCTTGAAGATCTTTTTAAATTTATTAAATGTTTTTGTGTGATATGTGAATGAACTGAATATGCGGTTTTCTTTTTCTTTTGTAAATGTGGTTGCTTCCTTAATGATTTTCTTTAGTTTACCTTTAAATGACCTTGTTGTCGACGGGCCCTAAAACACCACACACTCACTCACCCCTTTTCTAATTTTTTTCAACACAAAACTTTTGTTGTATCGATTTTCTTCTGCTATGTGTAGTATTGCCTTTTGTTCTTTGAAATATTCTTCTTTTTCCATGGGTGTGTTGACTAGTCTGTGTGTAAGGCTGTTTATTATTAGCACAAAAGTGAATCGAGAAGATATTGACACACTGCTTCACTTACACTGTTTATTCACAGGTCATGTTTCAAGAGCTTTTGCTCTTATCATCAGCTGGTACTCGATTAGTGTAAATTGTAGTGGTTTCCTCTTTCTCCTATCATCGATAGATGGCGTGATGTACTTGTCAAAGATATCTGGTGGTGGAGTTTCAAAATTCATGACTCTATGACGATTTTTGTTAATGAAGATTTTTTTCCCATATGGAAAGGTCTATGGGATGATTAACATATTTTATTAGAGATGTTTCCAAGTTGATGTCATGTCTAGTATTCAAAAAATGAAAAGCCACTGCTGATTTTTCTGTTTCACCATTTACAATGCTTCTTATATGTTCTTTAGTTCTGATGTTAATACTTCTTTTTGTTTTTCTTATATACATTTTAGGGCAAGTTTCACATTTGATCTAATATATTCCTGGTTTTTCTTTGGTAGTGATTGAATTTTTGGGAGGGCATTTTAACAAATTTCTGATATTAACTTATTTTGAGGTGCAAGAATTTTTCAAGTTTATACTTTGACTGTTTATTATTGCATGTTTATGTGTAATTGGGTTGTGGCTATTATTTTTTATGGAATTTTCTGAATGTGTTGGTTTCCTGTAAATCCCAAATTTTATTTTTGTGTTGTTCCTGATGATATTTAGATGTTGGCATGTTGGCCATAGTAGCTCAAGGGTAAGAGCGGCTGGATGGCAACCAGAAGATCCGTGGTTCAAATCCCGGCAATGGCATTGCATTTTTCAGTCTGGCTCTACCATTTCATAGTGCATCCTACACATGGCTAGTGTGAAAGAACAATTAATTTCCAATAAAGTGAGTGCCAGTATGCCTCGTCAAAGTCAAAGGGAGCCATATAGGCATGTGACCAGGTTCGAACATGGCAGAAAGATCGGTCTCCGGGAAGTGGGTTTGTCATACCGTGACATTTTGGATCATACAGGGCATGCTGCTATGACAGTGATGCGTATGTAGAAGCAGTGGACAGATGGTCATACATGGTAAAGAGTGGGAACTGGACCATGAAAAATGACCACAGCGCTGGATAACTGTCATATTGTCCTTACGGGCATAACAGATCGTACAGCTTTGTACACAGTTGGCTTGACACTGGAGCACTGCAACACATGCGAACTTGTCTGCATCATTGGTTCGTCACCATCTACTGAAGAGTGGTATGGTTGCACGCATGGCATTACATCGGCTTCCATTGTCCAGAAACCACAAGCTCCTCCGACTGCAATGTGCATGTGAACACTGTCACTGGGGTACTGAGTGGCAAAACACAGTCTTTTCGGATGAGTCCTACAACGATGGCTGCATACATCTCCAATGGTACCGTGGTGAGCACAACATGAAGGGCTGCATTGTTGGGCGGCATAGTGGACAAACACCAAGTGTGACCGTTAGGGTAACCACTGGTTACAACTGATCTCACCTTCTAAAATTGAGGGAACTTTGAACAACAACCGGTACCTAACAGTGATTGTAGATCAGCAGCAGCAGCAGTAGTTTTATTCATCCGTTAAGTCAATACAATGACATTGGATACGTCAATACAAATATTTAGAACAATACAAATAATATAAGTATAAAAAATAAGTTGCATCAAGTGTAATTAATAAGATCTAAGCATGAACTCATAAATATATACAGTTGCAAGGCTCTACAACTACACAGCATTTAAAATGTATCACAAATATATTCAATTATATGGCCAGCTACGGTGAATCTAGAAATTCACTTGTATCATAATGTGAATTGCTTAGTAAAATTTCTTTCAACGATAGCTTGAAACACCGCATGGATATTATGTTTTTCAGATTGGCCGGTAGTTTATTATACAAAGTGACTGCTGAATATCTAACTCCTTTGGAATAAAGTGTAGTTCTATGTGTTATTGTTCTTAAGTCTGTTTGAGATACTCCCTCTGCTTCAGGTATCTCCTCAGACCATATTTCAAGAGGACAATGCCCGGCCACATATTGCAAGGAATGTACAAGCATTCTTCACAGAGCATCGGGTACCACTGTTTCCCTGGCCTGCACATTTGCCTGACATGTCCATCGAACTGTCTGGGATATGGTTGGTCGGCACCTGGTCTTCCAATAATTAGTGTCACGGAGTTGTGGGCTCCAATACAAACTGCATGAAGGGAAATCCGTCAGGATGTAGCAGCTCTAATTGCAGCGGATGGAGGACACATGAAATACTGATTATTAGGGCTCAAAGATCATGTACAGATTTGAAGTTAATAATTTGCTACTTGTCATGTACCTAACCTGTGGTATTAAATTCATTGAATTCATGTGTTTCCTTCTTGGTATTCCAATTTTCACAAACAGTAGTGGATAATGTCCCTATCTCTCATATATGTGCATTCAGTATCTAGCTATATTTCCCCCTCCCCCTCCTAAGTCTCATAACTAATGGCCAACATGGCTAGAAGTTATGAATCCCTTGTCATTCACAGTACGACATGACATTCTACTTCATTTAACTTTTCACCTACATTTCACACAGCAACTTTGCAAACATTTCCTTTATCTTGTTTCAAATCTGTCACGATATGTAACAAATAAACAAAAGTAAATGAAAATTTTGGGACTGTATTTGCTTTATATTAAGAAACTGCTTTTAACATGTATCATCCAACTGTTCTCCTGCATTGTAGATAAGATGTGACATACTGCAGTCAGAACAGAACTCACTTTGTTGCTGGTAGCATGAAAATCATTTGAGGATGGTTTAAAAGTGTGGCTTCCTTCCTCTTCCAGAGCATTCTGCATTTATAAGTTTTAAGATTGAAGTCTTAATAAACTAAGACCCTGTAAGTCTTTTAATATTATAAACAGAACTTCTGAATTTCTAAGAGGTATTGCAAATTCTAACTCTGTCATGACAATGGGAAGTAAAAATATAACCAGTGTTATCAATAAGAATTGCAGCTTGATTCAGAGTTTTGTGAAAATATTAGGTTAACTATTGTGTATTTCAAATGGGAAGTGTTCTGAATTGCCACTAATCAGATTCATTAGCACACTCAGCATTGCCACACTCATTACCCCACTCTTTTCATATTTCCCTCTATCTCTTACACATTATCCTATCCCTAAACATAAGAGAAACCAAATTAAATTTTTCAAACTTTATAATAATGCAGTTGTTGAAATCACAATTGCAACACGGTAATTGTATATTATGCACATGTTTAAAATGATATAAGTATAATTATAGTTTATGAATAACCTATTTATCTAATCCAAAGGAACTGACAGTGGCACATCCACATAGCTGTGAATGTCACGTCAAGAGACAATTTGTCATTGTCATCTTCATTGTCCGAGTATTGCAAATTTATGATGATAGGCTTCGCAACATAATTTGAGCCCACATTAACTTAATTGGATTGCACTGACCATGTGAATAAAGAAGGCAAATTACCCCTTGTTTGATTTCAATTGCAAGTTAATCCAGCTGATACACTTTTCCCTGGATTTTAAACAAAAAACTGAATAATAATGCTTTGGACTCTCTAGGGTAAATAGACATTATATTAATGTGACAACTTATGTTTTGCCTAGCCAGCAGGAAATATACTGTTTGTCCCCTTTCGAATTTAACACCTTGGCTTATTCAAAGTAGTTCTTTTATCACATCATGTCAAACGTTTACATTTAAGTTCTGAGTAATTACAAATATACGTACATGCATATATGTCAAACAATAATGATGTTCATTACAATACTTACGTCGTGATGTACTGTTATAATATATTGGTACTTTGAACTACTGGAGCTAAAAAATATGGGGGTTTTATGGTTATGTCAGATATATTACTCCCTACTTTCTTCATGGATCACTTTTTGCAATGTCTGAATTTTTGTCTTAGCACAAATAATATTTATTAGAGGTGGATTCAGCTGGTGCTCGTTGCACATCACTTACAGAGAATGCAATATGACAACACCGCAGGACTCTAATTGGTTGCTAACCTAGTAGTGTTCCAGGACAGACATCATCCCCTTTGAAACACATTATATATCCCTATTTTACAGTGATTTCATATCCCTAAAGCAAAGTTTAAAAGGCCATACAAAGCAGCAACAATAACAGTAGTGGTCGCAGCAAAGTTTGTTCTAATAAATATTATTTATCCAAATACACAATAGAGTAAGCAAAACTTCTAATATCTGCAATGGCACTTCACCGTTTATCACCAAAACACACACCCTTTATTACTTTTTGTTCATCTCACACCTTGATTTTTTTTTGCATTCTTCTGACCATTGTGCTTTTCATATGACTTTGCAGTCATAGTTAATTTATACAATGAATATTTGCAAACTAATACATATTAGTCAAAAACATATAAGCTTTCCTGATATTCCTGAGCTCTGGAATTAATTGTTGAGATTAAAATGTTCTCATTTATATTTATAGATAAGCACATCTAATGACCATTCACATACATCAAAAATGAAGAAAAGTTGCTCCAAACTACAGATAACTTATGAAAATGCTTAACAGTATTATTTCTTCTAGTGTATTGCAGTTCCAGTATTCAATGCAATTACTCACTGTGTTATTGATGTCAAGCATGGTTTTCTTTGCTCAGAAGCAAATCCAAAGAGTAAAAAAAAGTTTAAAAAAAAAAAAATTCAAAGTTTATTGAGAGAATGATGTACATTTTAATATTTCTGTAAAAAAATGCTCCTTTTGCACTTATAATTTGACAGTTTACACATAAGACAAAAGAAATAAGGGTGTATGAATAACCAATGTTTATAAAAGCATGAAATTTTGTTATACTTAAAATGTGAATAGGACATTTAAGGAGTTATTCTAATTTATTTTATTATTTGAGTATATAAACGTGGTAGCAGTAGCGGTGGTGATTGCAGCAGTGGTGGTATACTTTGTAGTGTTTTTAATGTCTGCTATTACTTCATATGGTACCCAGTCAATATCACTGGTGATACATGAAATTAAATGACTGGAAAAGGAAATGTTCCAAGTGTAAGTTTAGGGTACCTCCCCAGCATTTGCTAATTATGAAGACTACAGAAAACTTGGAAAAAGCTTCAGTTCAGAGAGGATAGCCTGGTGGGATTTGAACTGCATATCTCCCATTCATAAGTACATTACTTTAACTCTACCACCCATTTGCTGGTTGTGACAGCATTGGTGGTATGGTACCATGATTGTGAATACAGAATTGCAAATAAACACCACCACCATTGAAGAAGTAAAATCATATAGATTTCTTGGAATAATTGTTGATAAACAGTTAACATGGGCTAAACATATAGATTATATATGTAATAAAATTAGTAAATTTATATACTTGCTTAGGTATTTTCAAAGTTACAAAGACACTAGGCTTCTGCAGATGATTTATTTTGGATGTATATATCCTTACTTTAACTACGGGATCGAAATATGGGGTACAGCTGCAAAATGTCACATGGACATGTTACTAATTCTACAGAAGAAATGTATTAGATTGATTTATAGCCTAAAAGGAAGGGAATCATGCAGAGAAACATTTAAAACTGAAAATATGTTCACAGTCTATTCTCTTTATATATACAGAACTATATTATTCATAACCGATAGACTTACATTAGTACGAAACAACCAAATTCACGACTATAGTACAAGAAATGGTGATAACTATCACATGTATAATATTAACAGGTGTGTCACTGAAAAGGACATTAATATCAGAGGGATCAAACTGTATAATAAACTACCTAGTGAGATAAAAATTTTGACGAATAGCTCAAAACCAAAATTTAAAAGTAAATTAAAACAATATTTGTTAAATAAATGTATATACAGCCTAGATGAATTGTAAATTATATATGTAAGAATTTGGTACTAGCATACAAATGTCATATTGTTAAATAATTTGTATAGAAATGACGTGTCCAAAATCAATGTACATCTGATAAACTGGATCAATAAACTATCAATATCAATATCAATGGAGAACAAGAATGAACTTGAACATCTGATTGTCAAAAGCTATTTTTGATGCAGGCAACATTGCCTATAAAACATGTTTAGGTAATAGGTAGGATTAGGAGTCGATATTAAGTAGATATTATCACAATAGTATCCGAAAAATTGTTCAAAATGCCTTAAAACAGTTCAGTTTACAAGATCAAGCTAATAACTTTATTGTAAAGACAGAACTAGACATATACCTGCCTTTTCTAGATATAGGAATACTGAGAAATAAAAAGATTTTACTTTGGGATTTATAGAACACCCAACCACACTGATGACAACATCAAATGGAATAGTTTTAATCCGAAGTCTCACCAAAAGATAATTTTCAACAGTTAAGTACAGAAGTTAATTAATTTTCTTTTAACCAAAGAATATTGTTACGTAAGGGAGATTGAAAGAGGGTTAACAAATTACCCGATAACTAGGGGCATAGCTAGGAGGGATGAGGAAGGTAGATGGTAGTACGCAGGAAGGAGAAAAATACATAAGTCCAACATGACTCATTTCTGGTCTGAAAATCATGAAATTGAAGATAGCACCAAATTACTAAAATACGTACAAAAACATAGTGAACTCGTCATATGGGAGAGAATATACATAGAAAAAACATAAAAACCAACTAATGAACTTCGAAATCCCACCAGAAGACAACCCCACATTTAAATTCATCACAAAATCAACAGATGGCAGCAGCAACTCCAAAACTACCCACACCACTGGATCAAGCTTCAGTCGCATTAGAGCCGATGAAGCAAACGATGGTTTATGAAACATGTCCTCAATATAGGTACGTAAGTGAAGCTGATGTGTAATAAATACATCTCATCTATAATGTAATTATTTTGCTTCACTGTGGTGTTCCAATACAGTTAAATTTTGATACATAAGTCCAAGTTTAAACCCATTTACTAAAAACTAGTTCTTAAAATGTAGTAAAAATCACTCCCTTAGCCTTGAAGAGACTTTGGGGTGGAAGTGGTGATACAATATTATATTGTATTGTACAGACCCATAAGGGCTTACCTTGAGGATGTGTGGTTGTGTATGGTTGAGGAGTCACCAGGACTCTAAGTTGACTCTCTGAATTCAACTCTGTCAGACTAACAT
The DNA here is from genome assembly GCA_030765055.1 of Mantis religiosa. Lineage (NCBI taxonomy): Eukaryota > Metazoa > Arthropoda > Insecta > Mantodea > Mantidae > Mantis > Mantis religiosa. The sequence goes on along the minus strand of CM060950.1, from coordinate 149,039,541 downwards.
TAACTGACTAACAAAGACGACTGTTCCTAACAACCCCCACTGCTGTCTTAAGCAATGCTTAAATATGGGTAATGATATTACTAAGCTGATTAAGCATTCCCAAATTAGAAAGTTATGTAGATATTTTCCAATTAAATTAATCCAAATCATACTTGTGATCTGGCACCTACGACACGTATGACACAGTTCCCAGAACCCGCTCAAAGACCATCTGCCCGTAGTCGATATGGAAAAACAGGAAACCATGTCATACGTCAAGACAATGTGCAATTCGACAGATGCTGATCTCATTACTCAGCAGAATTAAGAATCCCAGTACAAGCAAATAAGACAAGTCATAAAAAGTGAGCATTGAGTTCTAAGATTCTAGAATTTGATATTTTTTAAGTATTCCTCAACCATACATGTGATAATACCCGCTAATGACAAAAATAGCATATACTCATGGATTTAACTAAAAATGGACAAGAAGATACAACATTTAAAAAAAGGAAGGAAAAAATCCAAGGAAATCAGCAAGACAAGAATATTAAGAAATTTATGTTCATTCTGAAAAGATATTTTATTAATCCTTTAATGGAAGTGTTGAAAACAGTGTTGTATAAATTAAATTAATTCGGAGTCGATTAATAACACAAAACAACACTCACCTTAGCAAATAAGAAGAAACTACTAAAGGAAACCACAACCCTCTCAGCTACAGAAACTAAAATGATCTTCAAAAAATTCACTTACCATCCATGGGCCTTTGATAAATTCAAAAAAGTCTTCAAAAAACAAAACATTCAACTAGCTCCAGTGAACCATTACTCCTTAAAAAACCTAATTTGCTCAAACATCAAAGATGCCATTCCATCTAACAAAAAATCTGGGATATATCAAATTGAATGCTGTGACTGTAGTCAAATTTATATTGGAAAAACCAAAAGAAATTTAGAAACAAGAGCAAAGCAACACTTTAGGAACATAAAATACAAACAATTAGAAAAATCAGCAGTTGCCACGCATTTTTGGGGAAAAAACCACAACATAAATCCAGAACCAAAATTACTACAACATACAACAGGAAAAGAAGAACTGTCCACATGGGAACAAATCTTTATTTCAAAAAATAGGAACAAAGTATTCAATTTCGACATCCCCCAGAAAGATTTGTTCAGCAAGTTCCTCGAACCGCCACCAGAGGAGACCGATGACAAAATATTGCCAGAAACACCAATGAGAACCAGTCGATGTCCGGCTGAAGATAGAGGGAAGGCCTCAGAAACATGTTCCGGGAAAGTTTAAAAGTGAGTGTTGTTTTGTGTTATTAATCGACTCCCAATTAAATTAAGATATTTTATTATTTAACCTCAAGCTTCATAGATGGCGCCAGTGGTTGGCATGATTACAAGAGCAGCTACTAAGCTTTTACAAGAAACCAGAGAAGACGGAAGAAATTTTCTCTCAGGAATAACATGTGTAAAAAAGAGCGGCCAAGAAAACAATATTAATAAAGGGAAAACCGGGGAACAAGAAATGAAGCCAAACAGTGATAGTCTAAATGCGAATATCTCACAACCAAGCAACGATATGAAGACACTGGGTGTTATATTAAATGGTAGTAACGAAGTTATGTCTCAAAGTACTATGGAAAATGTGAGTGAATGTCAGCGAAATAGTTTGAGCAACAAGGAATGTAATGTAGCACTGGAAAATTTGCTCGAGAATGGAGAGGGCAAATTAAATGAATGTGACCAAATTGATGTGTCCAAAAATGGCAGGATTGAATGCATAAGCTCGTTTCACAAAGTTATCAAAATTATGAATGTGGAGTTGAAAGATGCGAAAAATGAAATTAAGAGGCTAACAGAACAAACTCAGTATTTACTGGAATTACTACAATCCGCAACGCCAGACTGGAAGCAAGAGAAGCGTACATCGAAACCAAAATTGAAACAAAACTCCGGGAACACTATTTCTACATCCAATAGGTTTGAAGTTCTTCAGCCAAATGAAGAGGATACAGCAGATCATCTAAACCAAGTGCAAGTAACGCTCAAGAAGCCAATAGTAAAAAGACAAAACCATACCACGAAAAGTAAAAACCCTCGAAACATAACCTCTACCCCATGTCAGCGAAAAAAACAACTGGGAAATGTGCTGATCCTAGCAGATAGTCATGGAAGAGGAATAGCCCAGAGGCTTAATGCCTTAGGAATACCTATCCCAGCAGCAAGTGCAGTGGTTAAACCGAGTGCTAAATTTGAAAATGTGGTTGGAAACATTGAAGCAAAGTGTACCCATTTTACAATGAACGACTTTGTAGTGCTTGTGGGCGGAAGTAATGATGTGGCAAGTGGAGAACCCGAAAATGTGGTAGTGAACTTAGAAAATACACTTAACTCCCTGGTAAACACAAATGTAATTATTGTGAAACTCCCACAGAGACACGATCAACTCCCAAATTCATGGGTGAACCAACAAACTAAAGCGATAAATGCAGATATAACCAAAATCAGTGGTAAATATAAAAACGTTAGACTAATAAACACCTTCAGTGAAGGTCGACACATGCATACTAAGCATGGCATGCATCTAAACAAACTAGGGAAAAGAACACTCAGTGAAATTATTGGTCGTGTTGTTTTAGATATGAAATCCAAAAATGAGGAAAACAATGTGCTCAGTGTAACACAGAATGATGTAATATTGGATACAAAAAACTAGGCAACATTTCACACAGGCATGTAAATAGCGATTCTTCGCATTTGCAGGTTAAAGGTATGTCATTAAAGCTCATACATCAGAATATTCAAATGCTCTCTAACAAAATTGATCCCTTGAATATTTTTGTAGATGAAAAACAACCTGATATTCTAGTCCTTACTGAACATGGGCTAAGGGAATATGAATCGCACAATGCATTTATTAATAATATGAAATTGGTAGCAATATACTGCCGGGGAAAAAAGAAATGGGGCGGTGTAGGCATTTTTATAAGTATAGCACTAAACAACTCCTATGAAAATATCGATCTTACATCTTTAATCACTGAAGGTCAAATCGAGCTGGCTGGAGTCAGATTGATCTGGCAAAAGCTAAGAGTAATAATTATCGGCATATACAGGCCACCTAATGGGGATATTAATATTTTTTTTTTGAGAAAATAACGCTCTTACTAGAAATGTATCTGGCAAAAAGTAACACAAAAATTATAATATTAGGTGACCTAAATATAAATACCCATAATAATACACCCTCAAAAATTAAACTCGAATGTTTACTAAATGAATTTAATCTAAAATTAACAATCAATGAGCCCACTCGTATTACCACAAACACAGCCTCAATAATTGATAACATTATCACAAACATCACTGACTTGCCATATAAAACTAAAGTAATCCATTCTTGTCTATCAGACCATACTGCCCAAATGATCAGTTTCCAAGAACTTTTTGAAAACAAATTTCCTTCTGTATCCAAAACTGTAAAAAGAAGTTATAATTCCTTTAAAGAAACCAATCTATTTCTGTTAAAAAAAGCCCTTATAGCTGTTGACTGGGGGGATATATACATGGAGTCTGATCCAAATAAAAAGCTAGACATATTTTATAAAATTATAAAGGACAATATAAATATTTACTGTCCTCTTATTAGTAGTAGAAATAAAATACAAAATAAAGCCAAGAATATACAATGGATTACACCAGAAATTAAACAAATGCGAATTCAGTGATAATTAGCTATTTCTAAGGTAAACCACTACAATACTGAAGCTAATAAAATTGATTTAAAAAGCTTAAAACGTATCTATGATCAAACGGTTGTAAATGCCAAACGAGAAAGCATAAGTCGTAAAATCCTAAATTCACCAAACATTTGTAAATCCAGCTGGCAGGTAATAAATGAATTCCGAAAACCATCAAATTTTGCTGATGCTAGCGTCTATGTAATCAAGACGAAAGAAGGTATTACAGATGACCTGGGAAAGGCAGCTGCAGCTTTCAATGATCATTTTGCCTCACTTGGAAAAAATATACATAACCTCAATAAACTGCAATAACTCGAAACCAAACAATATGAGTGATAAAAACGAGATCGAAAAATCAGTCAAGTATTTACCTCTACCCAACCTGTGCAAATGAAATCCGTAGTATAATAAAACATTTAAAAGCAAAGAACAGCCTTGGTGTAGATGGTATTCCTATGTCATTACTGAAAACATGTAGTCAGGAAATTGTAAATCCCCCTTGCTAATATAATAAACTCTTGTCTAGAAATTGGAATCTTTCCAGACAAATTAAAAATCGCCAAGGTAGTACCAATCTTTAAAAAAGCAGACAAAAGAGAACTAAATAATTACCGCCCAATATCTATCTTACCTGCCATCTCAAAAATCCTTGAACAATTAATCTATAAAAGATTCATGGGCTTTTTAAATAAATTCAGTCTTATACCTAAACACCAAAATGGTTTTGTAAGAAATAGATCAACAGTCTGTGCAGTCACTGAATGCATTCAAGAAATTATAAAAAACATCAATGCAGATAGATATGCAACAGTAATCTTATTAGATCTTACTAAAGCTTTCAACTGTGTTGATAAAAGTATACTAATGAACAAACTGCAGCTTTTGGGATTTAGAGGTCTAGGATACAAATTAATAGAATCCTATATGACAAATAGGAAACAATATGTAGTTTTGAATTCCATTAATGGCGATGTTATATCAACTACAACGGAACTGACATATGGGGTCCCACAGGGATCAATCCTTGGTCCTCTTTTATTTATTTTATATATACACGATATAGCTGAATATGTACATGACAATACAAAATTAATACAATATGCAGACGACATCACTGTCATAGCCAGCAATACATCAAGCAAAATGCTAGAAGAAACCCTATATATAACAACTACAAAACTATTGCAGTACTTTTCTACATTAAACTTAAGTATAAATGCACCAAAATGTGAACTCATAACATTTGGCTCGAAGACACTGAATGCGCCTATACAATTAAATATTGACAACAACTTGATAAATAGTGTTGACACTGTACAACTACTTGGGGTCACACTGGACAAAAAATTATCTTTTACACCCCATGTTGACCAATTAGCATTAAAACTAAGTAAAAATTTATTTCTTTTAAAGTGTCTAAAGAACTATGTCCCAGAAGCAACTATTAGAATGATTTATTTCTCCCTCATTCAGTCACACATCTCATATGGTCTGGAGATCTGGGGCAATACTTCAAAATTAAATTTACACAAAATTTTTACTTTACAGAAAAGAGCAATTAGATATATATCTAATTTAAAAACTAAAGAATCATGTAGGGAAGCCTTTCGTCAGCAAAAAATAATGACACTGACAAGCCTGTACATCTACAAAACAATTTTATATATGATAAAATACATCCCATTGCAAAAAAATTCGGATATTCATAACCACAACACAAGAAACAAGAATAATTTCGCTACTATGATGTATAGACTCCACCTGTGTGACAAGTTGCCTAGTTACATGGGAGCCAAGCTGTATAACAAACTCCCAGCAGAAGTTAAAGTGTCTAGTAACTTAACAAAATTCAAATTTTTCTTGAAATCATATTTAATTAATAATGTTTTTTATTCACTTGATGAATTTCTAAACTAAGACTACAACTTCAGAATTTATCGTTTGAGTGCTAGTTTCTTATTTTACAATACTTATGACTAAAACCTAGACATTGTATAGGTGTACAAGATATTATACATTTAGAATAACTTCACCTCAGTTTTAGTTTCTTCTAATATCTGTATATATTTATCAAAATATCCAGCAACTTTAATTGTATATAATTGACAACTTGCCTGTTTTCAACAATGCTTGTAAAAGTATTATTATTATTATTATTATTATTATTATTATTATTATTATTATTATTATTATTATTATTATTATTATTGTTAGTGTGTATGGATTTATTAAAGCAAGTTAGTATACTATTTATATCACACAACCTGTATAGCTGTGTTCTTAAACTGTATAAATTCATATGACGTGGTTCTTTTGTGTATTTAACACTATACTGAACTGAAAATAAATAAATAAATAAATAAATAAATAAATAAATAAATAAATAAATAAATAAATAAATAAATAAATAAATAAATAAATAAATAAATATATTTACCAATAACAGCAAAATATGTATTAGCATTTATGAATGAGACCATTTGTAAAATGAGGTGAAAACATTTGATAACAATTAATAGTTAATTCATGCATCACACTTTTTAATTATGATTATGAATTGTCAAATATTTACAACTTACTCATGAAGTTTAGAATCACCACCTTCAGAATATCTGCTTTGATGCTTATGTGCAGCTTGTAAATGAAGATGATAGCGAGGGGTTTGTTTGACTGCTCCTTGACTCAAATCTACCGCTGTCACAGGATAAGGATTTGCAGCCAGCTCAATGGAATTCAGTTCTCGCCTGCCATATTCATTCAACAGCAAACCCTGAAGACATACATGTAGAGCTGTATGAGCAATTTGTGCTATTTCTTTTACTTTCTCTAATACATTCTTACAGCAAGTAGAGGAAGTACTGTATTCCATCCAGAAATTTGATGTTAAGAATTCATCAGCAATATATATTCCAAGGCCACCTGGAGTAAAAGATCATTTTTTAAAACTGGTACTTGTTAAATGGATAACAATTTACCGCATAGAATACACAGAACTCTTTAATACACAAATTTGTTTCAAATAACTTTTTTGTGCATCAGCTACTTTCAATATATTTGTTATGATTGGTTTGAATGTGTCAACACTTTTGCCCATTTTTAAACTGCTGTCTTTACTCAATGGTTTCTCATGATGTTCCAAAAAGACTGTAGAATTTCAAGGCCAACTTATACCAGCATACTTTAAAACTATGCATGATTGGAGGAATTTAGTAAAAGTGATGTCAAAATTAATTAAAAAACAATTTATAGTTGGTTTTTGACACTTCGTCACTTACATTTTTATATTACTGAGGGACTAGTTTTGGAAGGCGTTACCGTTGCCTCAATAATATAAAAATGTAAGTGACAAAGTGTCAAAAAACTGACTACCAATAGTTTTTTCAAATACTTTAAAACACCTATCAGTTCAGTTTTCTTGTGCTGATTATATCTATAATGAAATATGTAATGAAACTATATCTGAAAATGTACTGATTAACATGAAGTAGACAGTAAGTTCTTGTATGAAAGATTATAAAAGTGTATAAAATAAATGATAGCAAAGTATGTGAATGTAATACATCAGATTTTTCTTGTATTCATGAAAAGAATACAGAATTTAGCCATCATTTTATAGTGATACGCATTTTAAAGATTGATCTCCCTTTGCCGTATTGTATTGTTCTTACACCTATGATGAATATGTAATGAAAGTTTATTTCAATTATCAAGCAGACAGAAGAATAAGATTTTAAGAATAGTCTGTAAAAGAGTGAGTAGAAAAGGTCAAGTGCATGCAATACTGATTTATTTGGTTTTCTACAGGAGTGCTTCAAGAATACATAAAACTTATCTAAAAAAGTTTTTTGGATTCTTAAGCCAAGGACATCTGTTATACTTCACTAGCCAATAACTCATCTTCTTGCAAATAAACAGTCCTTACTCATAGGAAAAGATCAGTAGTTGACAAGGAAACACTATTTAATGGAAATGTTTAACTGAATTTGAAATTTGGCCAACTTGCACTGCAAGCTGAAAAAAGCACTTCCAAGAATTTGGAAATCAGCCTGCATATATGCCCACCTCCCAACACACCCTGTGCTACTTATCCTTTCACTGCTACAAATGGAATGTTAGGTACCTGATATACGCAATAAAGGGAGGTGTTTGAGGTGTTTTCATTAAAAAAATATAAATAAATAAAAAAATAAAAGTAAATAAAAATTTCAAAGCTGTGGTGCAAAGAAAAATGAGAGGCTAAGAAATAGACTTAATAAACTAAGGTTCTTGTACCTGCATTAATTATGGGTCTTTTACCAGGGGCGGCCGGTGAGGTATTGTATTGATGGTGCCATAAATAAATAAGGGTTGTTAAAATATAAATATGTGCACCAATTACGAACGATTTAGGTAATCTTATCAATAATCCAAACTATTTTATAATATACTGTACCATACAGAGCGTACAGGGAAACGGAAATAGATATTTATTACATCGGTACTCTTGTTACGCACAGGTGTAATGAGTGCAGTAACAGTTTGATAATACAGTTCATGGAGAATGTGATACGAAGCGTTCGTGTACGACTTCGTGATAGAGAATCAGCCATAAATTTCCTTGCACTGAAATCAAACGAAACAAACTCGAGAAATCTTTGTCTCACACTCACAAACACATACGAGCGAGCGAGCACGCACGCACGTACGCACATACAAGACGCAATTTTTCACTGCAAAATGAGTAATCTGAATTTTTAAAAATGGTTTAATGAAATTACTAACTTTTAAAAATTAAAATCATTGTACTCACCGAAAGCAACAACTCTATGACTTTATGAAGACAGCTTCAAATGAATTAGTAGGAACGGTATTGAAAATCCATTCGTCGCTCCTTCTTGTTGGCAAATAAATCTATCACCTTTGAATTGAAATTGTCAATTTTGCACACGAACAGCTTTTCACAGGACAGCATTCCTAAGGCACTCAATCGCTCTTCTTTCATTGTGTTTCATAGAAAAATTGTAATCCTCTTGAGCTTTGAAAAGCACCGCTCAGCTTCTGATGTCGAGATAGGCATAGTGATTAACAGTTTCAAAACTTTAACAGTCTCTTCAAAAGTAGCACAGAGTTCATCCTCTAGAATCAGCGAAAGAAACGGAACCGCACCGGAAACTGCTCTCAACTCAGGCCTAGCATAGAACACTTGAAGCTCTCCCTTCAACTTTCTTTTCTCCAGAAATGTATATGTGTCCGTAATTTCAAGATATTTGTCTGGGAAATGTGTTACATAATTGTCAAACTGGCTTACATCAAATAAGTTGGTTGCAATTAGGTGCCCAGTGAACTGAAAACGTGATTTTATTTCACAAAATATGGCATCACACACCTCCAAAGCATTTTGCTTTTTGTTATTATCATCAACCCTTGCTCTCTTGTAAGGCATTGTTTCGTCATTTTCAAAACTAACCTGACTGATGGAGTCAATGTCATCTCTGATGTTTTGCATTATTGTTTTAAAGTTATGAATGTCTTGTTTTACCTTGGTTGGTTCAGTTGTCTTCTTTTGAAATTGATTAAAAAGTATGTCCACATGAGGCATTATCTTATAGAAAAACGATAGCCAGAAAATGAAGTCTCTATCTTGCAGTCTTTGTTTGTATGAACCAGCTTTTTCAATAGTAGAGGGTAATTTTATGTTCTCACTCGTTTCAATTGTTTCCATGACAGTAATAAGCTCCTTCCTGTTTTCATAAATATCCTTTACTACTCGCGAATGGTAATTCCATCTTGTGAGAGACACACGGGGTAAGCTTTTCTGAATTATGCTATGCAACACTTTCGATCTTTGTGGCGAATTTGAAAAGAAAGAAGAAATGCCTGAAAGATGTGCAACGAAGATGCGGGCTTTGCGATTAATTGAGGCTGCAGTAGACATTATAAGGTTTAACTGGTGCGCATAGCAATGAATGTAGTGCGCATTTGGGTATTTGTCTTTTATTAATATCTGTACTCCGTTTGACTCGCCACTATTAACGTTTGCACCATCGTAACTCTGAGCTATTAGTTTTGCTCGGTCATCTCCAATTAAGCATTCGATTTCTTTCAGAATACACTCCGAGATAGACTGAGCATTCTGACCTTCTGGATTAACAAAATTCCAAAATCTTTCAACGGGGGTTCCATAAACAATGTATCGCGAAACAATAACCAACTGAAATTCGCAAGACACATCAGTGGTTTCATCCGCGATTATTGCAACATAATCCGCACGCTTTATTTGTTTGCGAACTTCCTCGTGATACACTTCCAACATGCACTGCAGGAGTTCGTTTTGAACAGTCTTAGAAATGCCTTTGAATACTAATGACTGACTAATATGCAATTGAAGTTCTTTATCCAACTCCGCACTAAACTGAATGATCTCACGAAAAAAACCCTTATTTTGAGAGGCGTCAGATTCGTCGTACCCCTAAGAGCCAGCTCCAAAGCACCACAGAACCGAATACAGTTTATAATTACGTTCAATATATACCTGTTCTTGTCTACTTGTTTGTTATGGCTGTTGACTGTTTGCCTATACTGCGAATCTAATTTGTCCTGAATATTGGTTTTGCCTAGAATGAAAGACTCAGAACATTGTCCATGTGTCGCTTCGATGTTTCATGCACTTTCATTTTAGACCATAAATGCCCAATATCAGTTATTCCAGTCTTACACAAATGGACATCTCCCCCAAATAACACACAAGGAAAACAAAAAACTGCATTGTTTTCATCACAGCCGCAAATCCATTTGTTCTTTTGATAAATATCCAGATTAAACTTACGGCATCGATTTTTTGTTTGCTGCTGCAGATTCAGTGGCCTACCTATTGTTTTTATCTGAATTTTTTCACTTAGAGTCCTGTTACTAAATGAAGTTTTCAGTAATTCACTCACCTTGTTCATGTTCGTAACTTTACTGTGAATTTTAACTTAAAGAAAAAACACTGAACACTGTTTTAAAAATCCTTAATCACGATGAGCACATACAGGAGCACATACAGAACTACTCTACCATTGCTTTGAAAACATGTGTCCAACACATGCTGGACGCGCGGGTTTTATGTTCTACCAACAAAACTGCTGCTGTGAAATATGCACATGTTGAAATACTGTCTCTAAATTTTAAAATCTAATACTATATTCACATTGAAACCCAATTAATTTTATTTATAAGGATATCTATGTGTTGTGTTTCCACAAGTGATTTCATTAAGCATTAATTTGCGTTTTGAAGTTCCTCAGAATTAACTGCAGTAGGATGGTGACACTGCATTAAAGGAAGGTATAGCGTGAAATGTATTCTTACCATTGTCTTTCGCTAGGTGGCAGGATCGTGGTTCTCTGAAGTGCCGTGTTTTACTGCACTCTAACGGGCAAAGCGTAAGTTATGCGCCAGAGAAATCCCGGCACTACCTTCTCTGACTTTCTTCCATAAGAAGCCGTGTATAAGTAGACATCTTAGCCCCTAGCCCTAACACAGGCGTTTATGAGCGTAGACGGTGCCGTTCTGGAATCGGCACCAAGCTACGGAAAACAACCAAGAGAGAGCGCTGGCGTTCAACGCGCCTATTCAAACGAGGGAGCAACTACTCATAAACAATTCCTTTTGCGCAATTCTTATACACTTCTCTTTCTTTCGCTTTCATACAGATGGTGCCATGGCACAGCGGCACTACCTCAGAAGCCGCCCCTGGTCTTTACTATGACTATCATCTGATAGGTATACTGCATTTTATCCAATTACCACCAACAGATTTTTACCTGAAACATCAGTATCTGCAAGCTCTGGTATTATTTTTATTTTGTTGGCCATAACTCACATAGCAGTGATGGGACAGTACCTATATTTCTCAATACTTAATACTGATACTCACACTCACTTTATTAACCGTTTCACCGATTAGGATATCATAATGACACCCATGTTAAAATGTGGAAGAACCGATATGGAAGTGTATAGATGCCCTCGGCACACATGCTTCTAATGCTTATTTAATGCTAGTTATTTTAATGTTTCTCTTTTTCAATAAATTTAAATATATTCTATAAAAGATAAAAGCTTACCTTTAAAGGTTTCTTTTTCAATGGTTCACCTCAAAACATTGGTAAACACACAAGGGCACATGTCCACAGTCATGGCAAATCATACTGGTTTCCTTCCAAACTACTTTTTTGCAACACACACATTATTTTTAAAATGGATGCAACTTTTTTGTTAGGGATGCTATTATTTAAGGAAAGTGTTTTCCATCAAGTATGAGGGGTGCTGGGGTAGTGGATTCCTTAACCCCAGTATGAAGTGGCCTCTGAATGTTGTGCCCAGTTAGGCTGCGAACTGTTGATAGATAGACAGATAATTTATTCATCTTGTAAATCATACAAGTACTATGATATAGTACATGAGTACTATGATATAAGACGCGTCAAATTGTGAACATACAGTGCAATTAACTATACTTGTAAATTAACAAGTCGCATCCAATAAGGACAAGTCAGTGTCTGTACAAAATAATGATTTATAAAGATATCTCAAGAATTTTATAATATACACAATTAATTCAGAAACATAACAATATTATAAACTTTCCATAAATTCGCTGACAGAATAAAAACAGTGGTCTAGCAAGTATGCCAAAACTGACTTTTTAAATGCTGAAAAATTGAAAGTGGTTTTATTGGCTATAGGCAGTTTATTAAAAAAAAGTGATTCCTAGGTTTATTACACTGTTTTGATGAGCTCTTGTGTTACTTCTATTCACATGAATATCCATTCTCTGTCTAGTATTATGGTTATTAACTGTGTCATTAACTGTGTAAGTCTAGTTAGGCCGTTTTCTTGCATGGGTTTAGAGCTCTCCAAATTACTAAACAATTGTATATAGTTATATCCAGCTGGTTTAAATATAGTATTTTATACCATTTAATTTTTCATAAAGAGGAATATGCTTATAAAACCTGATCTACTAGATCCACACCGCCCATATTTAACCTGTTATTTCCCAAAAAATGGAGTAGCTAGCATGTCATCTGTAGACCAGTACATGTCTATTTTGTAGTTATCAATAAGACGCACACTATCCACTTCAGAATTCTCCTCTTAGGCCCTAAATTGCCATTAGAGGTCAGCTCTTCCTTCACCCTACTCACCTATATATTTGTTTCTGTAACAATGAGAGATATTAAGTCAGCATTAAAAACAAATTGTAAAAATATCAATTGTTTGGCTGTCAAAAGTTAGCTGTACACCAGAGACTATGTTAGTGAAAATATGTCTACTTGTGTTTGAATTATTTTGACCACTTCAAAAAGTTGATTCTTCAGAATGCCTGAAGGAAGTGGGTCATTTGCTAACTGCTGCCTATATTGTCAACACCTCCCGCAAATCTGAAAATTTGTCATCAATATCCAAATCACTGTCAAAGAGCAAAATATCCTCTAAATTTTCTGGAGTGAAACCAGAAGCCCGTACACTTCCTATGCAAGATAACTTATTTGCTACATTAGTAAGACAAGCCATGGTTAGCACTGAGTTGTAACAACAATTTCAAATATACTTTTCAATTAACTCCCGATAGCTAAAAGAAATCACTCTGAACCGCAAGGGAGTTTAAATAACTTACTGAGTGAAAATAGCCTGCATAAGATTACTATAAACTATAGTTGTGAAATATTCTAAGATGCACATACAGATGCTGACAAATTTTTCTTTGCAGCATGTGTGACATAATATATACAATGATTATTGCATGGTAGCATAAACCATAAAATCTTGAACCAGAGAACATTTTGTTTACGCAACTATATATACATCATTCATAGGCAAATAAAACGACTCACGAATTAGATGAATTCAATGCTAAGAATGGCTTTACCTACAGTGAAACAAAATAGTAAAATTTCAATGATTTAAGAATAAAGTCTCTACTTCAATGATACTGTAGTTGTACACTGCCTTTGATGGACTTTAAACCAGTTTCTGTTTCGTTAAAATAACTTAATAAATACAAAAGTTACAAACGTGTATTTATGAAGCATTTTCACAACATTCAACAATTTAAATGTATTGCGCTGTTTATTGGGCAATCGTTCATAGCCCATGCAGGGTTTAAATGGCCATCACTGAAGTGGTTAAAGGTTTAAAAGGCAATAGCCTGTTGACTGCATTATGTTCTTATTAGTAGTTTTTATATATGAACACATGTAACCAATAAACAATTGGAATTAACACTATTAAGTAATGTAATAATCCAAAAGTTTTACCCTTTGAGTTGACTAGACACTGTACTACACATCTTAAATTACTTTCAATGCCTTTTGCCTTCACTTGAACAAAGAATGACTTCAACAAACAACTTGTAGACAAGAAAATTAAAATATTGAACAACAGAAAGATCTAAAAGAAGTTACAACACTACAGTTTTTATGGACAAAACAGTACACAGGAAGTCATATATCATCCCTGGGCAACTCAGAAAATTGAAACAAAAAGTCCTCAGTAAGTTTAACCTTACTCTGGCACTAATAAATATATTCAGTCACAGAAACCTCATTAAAATTCCACATACTGGCAAAAATTCCACAACAAAAGAAATCCGGGATCTACAAAGTTAACTGTTCCAAGTGTAAAAGGATATACAAAATGCAATATCGGAACCAGATTAAAGAGCTCTTTCTGAACATTAAAAAAGATAGATACATTGTATATAAGGGCGCTCAACTGCTGCGGTTATTAGTGACCTTTAAAAAACTGTTCATGGCAAAAGCCAGATATAAATAACACTATAAGTTGCTAAATTAAATAAAAATATAAATCACAAATAAAAAAATATGTACATAGTTAAGGCAAAAGCCAAAGAAAACTATAAACAATATAAATACAAAAAAAAAAAAACCATTAACTTCACTAAATTCTAAAACCCAATTTAGAAAACAATTCAAAAACCTTCTCCACCGCTTTGCTGTCATCCACAAGCATCTCTGCAAAGTTGGCCGGCAGCTGCACAGACTTCTTAAGGTGTGCTAGGCAAAAACACTCTAGCAACACACGATGGATGGATAAAGCTTTGTTGCAAAACCGACAAACTGAAGCAGGGTTCCTTCTTAACAAATAACTATGTATAAAGAAAGCAGTGCCCAATCCGTAAACCAAGCCAAACTCACTTCCTCTTGACAAGATGAACGACAGGAGGTAACCCAGGAAATCGGAAGTTCTTTCAAAGATCTAAGTTTATTGCTGCAGAGAGTAGACCACTCTTCCTGCCAGAAGGACTGTGCAGCTTTCCACAATACAAGCATAAAATTTTCCGATGTGACAAATGATATCTTAACCCTGGCCTGCATGGTAGCCATCTTTGCTGCTGAATCCGCCAGTTCATTCCCCGGCAAGCCAACGTGACCAGGAATCCATGCACATACCTGCTAATGCCAGAAGCATGTAAAACTTGGAGGGCATCCTGGATACACTGCACAATAGGGTGGTAGTTGCACTGCTGCTGAAGGTTTTGAAGAAGTGCACTAAGGGAATCACTTAGGACTTAGCACCTGGAATATACATGGACACCTACCACTCTTCCTTCAGCAGTTCATGAAAGACCATGTTTTCCAAATAAGGGTCGGTTCGATTTTTTTGAATCTTTTTGTTCAGGAGAAAAGTGTATCGGTGTATCACAGGGATCAGTACTAAGTGTTATGCTGTTTGTTACTGCAATTAATTCTACCTCGAAATGTATTCCTCCAGGGGTTTTGTCATGCCTATTTAGAGACGACTTTGCTGTCTACTGTACTCAATGCACATCATTTCTAGAGCGCTGTCTACAGACCACCTTAGACGACCTTAAGGACTGGAGTTTGAAAAACGGTTTCCGATTCTCAGCTGAGAAAACAATCTGCATTAACTTCTGGCACTGTTGGAGTCGATTACCACCTTTGCTCCATTTAGGCCCAGATCTACTATCCTTTGCAGATGAGACGAGGTTCCTTAAATTGATATTTGATAGGAAACTTATTTGGTTATCACATATAGCACAATTGAAAGCATAATGTGACCGTTCTTAAAATATATTGCAGGTACTAAGTGACAAATTGTAGGGAGTGGGTCACACAGTGATGCTGCGACCCTATCGCGCACTGATTCATTCTAAATTAGATTATGGTAGTATTGTTTTTGGCTCAGCAAGTCCATCTGTGTTGAAGAAATTACACACAGTCCATAATTGTGACATACATATAGCAAGATTTAACTGTATTGGAACACCACAGTGAAGCGAAATAATTATTAATTTTTAGATGAGTCGTATTTATTACACATCTGCTTCACTTTCGTACCTATTTTGAGCACATGTTTCGCAAATCATCGTTTGCATCTTCTGCTCTTATGCGAATAAGCTTGATCCAGTGGTGTGGTGGGTGTGGGTAATTCTGGAGTTGCTGCTGCCATCTGTTGATTTAGTGATGAACTTAAATGTGGGATTCTCTTCTGGCGGGATTTCAAAGTTCATTAGTTGGTTTTTATGCTTTTCTATGTATATTCTCTCCCATATGACGAGTTCACTATGTTTTTGTACGTATTTTAGTAATTCTGTGCTATCTTCAATTTCATGATTTTCAGACCAGAAATGAGCTGCTATTGCGGACTTATCAATATTTTTGTATCTTAAGTGCCTGAAGTGTTCTTTCTTTCTAGTGCCTATGTTTCTTTTTGTTCTCCCTATGTCAATTTTTTCACAGTCTTTACACTTAATCTTGTAAATGCCTGACTTTTCCTCTGGTTTTATCTTATCAGTATTATTACTGTGAAGTAGGTTTTTAATGTTGTAATTGTTTTTTGGTGCCAATGTTATATTGTATTTCTTGAATATTTTTTGGGACTTTTTTGTGGCACAGGGGTGGTAAGTAAATTTAGCAAATCTAATTTCTTGTTTTATTGGTGTGAGAGCTGTGATCTGTTTTAATCTCTTTTGAAGTTTGAATGATTTTAGTTTTTTATCTACAAGGTTTTTTCCATATCCATTTTTAATTGCAGTTTTTAAGATTTGATGGTATACGTTTTGATATTCTTGCTGGCTGAGGGGTAGATTTACTAATCTGTGTGTGAGACTGTTGATGGTGGCATGTTTGTGTGGAATTGGGTTGAAACTATTTGCTTTGATGTAATTATCTGTGTGTGTTGCTTTTCTATGGATACCAAATTCTAGTTTTTCATTGCTTTTGTGATTTTAAGGTCCAAAAAAGGTAGAGTACAGTCCTCTTCAGTTTCCACTGTGAATTGTATGCTGGGTTCTTGCAAGTTGAGTAGTTTCAAAGCATCATCTATTTGTTTGTAGGGCACTATTGCAAAGATGTCTACGTATCTGTACCATGTTTTAAAAATATAAGGGAAGGCTTTAGTTATTTGTGTTTCGAAAAAGCTCATGTATAGATTGGCCAAAAATGGTGATAGCGGGCTTCCCATAGCTAGTCCTGAAATTTGTTTATAATATTTTCCATCGAAGACAAAATAATTTTGATGTATACATATTTCAGTCATTGCCAAATATTCTTCTATTGCATTGGCATCTAGATTTATAGAGTTTAGCCATTTTTTCAGTTGAATCAAAAGTTTGTCTAATGGAATGCTAGGGAAGAGGGAGCGGACATCAAAGGATACTAAAGTGTCATGAGGTTTTAGTTTAAGATTTTGAATTTTTTCTACCAGGTCTAAAGAGTTTTTTATGCTCAGAGTATGGAATTGGGGAAAGGACTGAAATTTTTTGGACAGCCATTTTGCCAGAAGGTAAGTAGGAGTGTTTATATTATTTACAATGGGTCTCATGGGTATGTTGGGTTTGTGTATTTTAGGCAAACCATATAGTGTTGCAAGGGTAGGGTTGTCCGGTTTGATAGTTTTTTGTTCTGCAGTTGTTAAAATTTTACTATTAATGATGGTTTTTTGTACATCTTTTATGCATCTGTTGAGTGGATTAGAATCTATTTCTTGGAATTCTTTTTGTTGTAGTAACTCTAACATTTTTTCCTTGTATGTAGCTGTATCTAAGATTACTATTTTGTTCCCTTTATCAGCCCTTGAGAAGATTACATCCTTTTTCCTTAAAGATTTAATTATCTAAATTTGTTTCAAATGTTTTCCTGGCTTTTTATTTATTAAGTTTTCCAATATAGGAGCTGATTTTTTCCTAATTATATTTTTGTCCATGGTTTCCCACACCGCTGGATCAAGCTTTAGTCGCATAAGAGCCGTGGATGCAAACGATGATTTGCGAAACATGTCCTCAAAATAGGTACGAAAGTGAAGCAGATGTGTAATAAATACGACTCATCTAAAAATTAATATGTTATACATGTTTTTAGGCCTTGGTTAAGCACATCTATTTCTTCAGTGTTAAAATTGTGCTTTGAGAGATTAATTACATTGTCTAGGGATGTGTTCTTTGCTGAAATTTTGTTTTGTTTTGGTTGCCAATGATTATGGTTATGCTTTAGTTTCTTCTTTTGACGATAAACTTTCTCTTTGACTTTATAATTGATATGTTCAAATGATTTGTTTTCTAAATGGTCCCATGCTGTGTTTCCTAGTAATTTTACCAGTTTCAAATGTAGGTTGTACAATGAGAGGTCTATATTAGTTAGTTTTCTGTAGTGATTTGCTTTTTCGGATTTTAACAAGTCAATTTTTATTAAATTTTAGATGAGTCGTATTTTTTACACATCTGCTTCACTTTCGTACCTATTTTGAGTTCATTAGTTGGTTTTTATGTTTTTCTATGTATATCCTCTCCCATATGACGAGTTCACTATGTTTTTGTACGTATTTTAGTAATTCTGTGCTATCTTCAATTTCATGATTTTCAGACCAGAAATGAGTTGCTATTGCAGACTTATCAATATTTTTGTATCTTAAGTGCCTGAAGTAAATTTTTTACATAGGGAGGACAAAAAGAAACATAGGAACTAGAAAGAAAGAACACTTCAGGCACTTAAAATACAAAAATATTGATAAGTCCGCAATAGCAACTCATTTCTGGTCTGAAAATCATGAAATTGAAGATAGCACAGAATTACTAAAATACGTACAAAAACATAGTGAACTCGTCATATGGGAGAGGATATAGATAGAAAAACATAAAAACCAACTAATGAACTCAAAATAGGTACGAAAGTGAAGCAGATGTGTAAAAAATACGACTCATCTAAAATTTAATAATTTTTCGCTTCACTGTGGTGTTCCAATACAGTTAAATCTCGATATAAGTCAATTTTTGTTTCGCTTTAACCTCTCCCACAAATAGCTCACTTGCTGTTGCTATAGGTTCTTGCTTCTTGGATTTTCTCTCCAGTTTGTTAACCTCTTCATGAAGGTGAAATCCAGTTTTTGCCAAGCATATTCGCTCTTCCCCTTCTAATTAATTTTTCAGAAAGGATAACTGTTTTAGCTTCTTACTGTATATATATATATCCCAGTTTACTTTCTCCAGGGTCGTCTGATACTGGATTCCTGAGCCAAACTCTTAACATATCTTCAGGTATACAGGAAACAGCATTACAGCATAGAGTCAACTTGAAAAATTCAATGCCATGGCTGGGATTTGAACCACGGATCTCCTGGTTTCTGTCCAGTTGCTCTTACCCATTGTGCCGTCCATCTCCAATCAACTCATATCACGTGACTCACATTGGCCGTGGTAGCTCAATGGGTGAGAGCAACTGGATGGAAACCAGGAGATCCATGGCTCAAATCCCGGCTATGGCATTGAATTTTTCAAGTTGACTCTATCTACCCAAAAGCTTAGCCTATATACGGCTAGTGTGAAGAAATGATTTATTTCCATCAATTAACTTAAACCGTTACAGCATATTTGTCTGATGTCATTCCTATAGATTCTAGTGATCTCAATTGCAATTCTAACTTATCATATAAGCGAACAGTATCACCTTTCCAATGAGTACAAACTATGATACACTGAAGCACAGATTAATATAATTTTGAGTCAAACTAGTATTTACTGCTAGTGTTTACCTACAACACATTTCATACAACCTTCCTAACATCATTCATTTATTTACTGCCCATAGACTAATACAAGTATCGAGCATTGTCAATATATAAAATACAATTAAAATACAATTTACAGCTGTTGTCGAATACTGGATGTTGGATTTGGATCAATGTCATGATTTTCGTTCTAAAAATGACATTGATCCAAATCTAAAATTACTAAAAGGAGTGATAAACCAAAATAAACTGACAACTTGGGAGAACATATTCATATGGAGAAATAAGGACCAAATAATGAATTCTGAAATCCTACCAGTAGATAATTTGACAAAGAAGTTCACAGTTCCAACGCCAGAGGGAAGAGAGCAGACGACAACAAATGCTAGTTGGAGAGAGGTTGAAAATGGAAGTGATGGCTTCTGAAATTAGTCCCTCAAAAATATAAAAATGTAAGTGACGAAGTGCCAATAAACCAACTACAAATATATTTTACAAGTACTATCTACTTCAAAATAGTTCCACACTTCACTCATGTTTTATTTAATGTCACAGTTGTGCATTAGTGAAAAAAATATTTATGACAATTAGTCATATGGTGTACCTGAAAGTTACGATCCTGACCCAAGCTTGACTTGCAAAACACAATCAGATGGAAGAAAGAATATTTTCATGAATCGAGATTCAACTATATTGGAACACCACAGTGAAGCGAAAAATTATTAAATTTTAGATGAGTCGCACTTTTTACACATCTGCTTCACTTTCGTACCTATTTTGAGGACATGTTTCGCAAATCTTCGTTTGCATCTACGGCTCTTGTGCGACTGACGCTAGATCCAGCGGTGTGGGTAATTCTGGGTTCTATGTATATCCTCTCCCATATGACGAGTTCACTATGTTTTTGTACGTATTTTAGTAATTCTGTGCTATCTTCAATTTCATGAAATTGAAGATAGCACAGAATTACTAAAATACGTACAAAAACATAGTGAACGTCATATGGGAGAGGATATACATAGAAAATCATGAAATTGAAGATAGCACAGAATTACTAAAATACGTACTAAAATATAGTGAACTCGTCATATGGGAGAGGATATACATAGAAAAACATAAAAACCAACTAATGAACTTTGAAATCCCGCTAGAAGAGAATCCCACATTTCAGTTCATCACTAAATCAACAGATGGCAGCAACAACCCCAGAATTACCCACACCGCTGGATCTAGCGTCAGTCGCACAAGAGCCGTAGATGCAAACGAAGATTTGCGAAACATGTCCTCAAAATAGGTACGAAAGTGAAGCAGATGTGTAAAAAATGCGACTCATCTAAAATTTAATAATTTTCATGAATGATTGATTAGTGGTGTTTTAGGGCCCGTCGACAACGAGGTCATTTGGGCCCGGTAGTATCATGAATTGTGATATCTGATTTGTTTCTGCTGGATTCATATATTTTGGCACTGGAATAGGTAAATTAATAAGATAAGATAAGATAATAGCAAAGAGTGAGTCACAAAGTCAAGCTATTGCAGAAACTCTTAATCTAGTGCATCAGCTAAATCAGTTTTATTTACAGCTCAGTTAACGCTGCATGTTACATGGGTACCTCTACTCACTTCCACATTGTTTTACTTGTTTTCATTTAGACACAAAAGTTCATAAAATGTTGTGTTTATTCACTCACAAAATGCAATCAAAATCTATCAAGAACTACAGTCCATCAGCTCATTGGGAACAAGTGTGAGGCAATAATGTGAAGTCAACTCCTTTTATTCCTTATCTAGCATAAAATTAAATACATAACTTTCACTAATGGAAAATTTAAACATTTAAAGGTATTAAAGGTTTATCTCAAAGTATGAGACATTCTTTGATTCCATTGAGTATCAAGAGTATTAAGGTATGGCAGTTCAATTACTAAAATATAGTAATTCTGGGGCTGTAACATAGGTTACAGTGGTTTCTCAGCTTTTTCTGTGTGAAATATTTCAGGACTGCTCTTACAAATAGACTGTAAGAGACTGAAACATTACTTTATTTCAATTATTTCTAATAAAGTAGCCAGAAAGTATGCATAAAACATGTTTCTTAATACATTAAGATCTTAAATTTCAGATACTAAAATAACAAAGGAGTATACTGGTCTGTTTAATCCATAACTGACAATTTCTGCAATAATAGTTACACTTCATGAAAAGAAATGCTAACATTAATTTTCTGGTGTAAATTTATTGTAATGTAAAATGTACACTGTAAAATGTAATGTAGTTTAAGATACAACCGTTTCTGGGATTTTTGTTAACATTGTTTTAAATTGTTCAATATTTAGTCTTTTTTTTAGTGCTGTTCAATTGTTTAGAATGCAATGTTATTGAAAGAGTAAAACACCCAGAATATACAGATGCATTTTTAAACACATGATTATCGCTCATTTCCTGTATTACTCTTGTAACTGTAAGGAAATGTGTAATCCATTTCTACAAACATTTACAGTGAAGATAATGTAGATATTATCGCCAGGTCATTGTTGATTGAAGGCAATGCGGGTAACAAGATCGAAGAGACAGCAGTGCAGTGTGGAGATGGAGGTTTGCCAAGATGGTGGGCAGGAACAGATGGATTTGGCAAGAGTTTGCCTTTGTTCTAGCTGGTCTCGATTGTTTGAGAAATTTCTGGTGTGTTAGAAATCAATAAAAAGGCAGCCTGCCTGAAAAGAGTTAGTCGGTAACTGAACGCGTGCGGGTAAGCAGCTGTGTTGGTTGACCTGTATGTTACATTGTGTATGTGAACAGTGTATTGCTACGGAAATAAAGTGCAATTTTTTTTGTGTTTGTAACCTGGACTTTTTATTTCACGAACCCACAAAGTCACAATATGAAGATTTACTTTTGTAAGAATACTTTCTGCCAAAGAGGGTAGAAATATCATATAAATATAACACATAGGTGTTATTTAAACTGTGTTTATATTCTTCTAAGTAAATGCTACATTAAAGGATTTACAATGGGTATTGTATTGTATTGTATTTTATTTATTTCATCCTTTGGAACATAATACATATGTTATAGGATATGTCAGTTCAAGATACAAAGACAAATATAAAAAGTTAATAAGACTAAAGACTGTGACAGATATAGGATCCAACAAAAGTCTAAAGTAGAAAAGGAAATAAAAACAAAATATATAAAGACCATAGAGAAATGCTATATAAAAGTAATTATTCACAAATGTGGAGTTTACTCTATTTCATGATTTAGGAAATCCTCTACACTATAAAAGTTTCTCTCCATTAAGAAATTAAATAGAGCCTTTCTGAATTTTGGTTTGGACTCAATATCCTTTATACTCTGTGGTAGTTTATTGAATGAATGTAGACCAGCATATGTGGAGCTACTTTGATACAATTTGGTTCTATGCGAATTGATAAATAGATTGTTCTTTGCTCTAGTATCATGTGTGTGAACTTCTGCATTTGTTTTGAATGAATTTAGGTTTTCTTTCATGTAGTTAAGTATTTCATATATATATACATGCATGGCAAAGACAAAATTTTAAATTTTTTAAAGTATGGTTTGCAACTAGTTTTGTTTGTGATATCAGCCATAATCTGTATTCCTTTCTTTTGCATCCTAAAAACCTTAATGCTATTTTTTTAATTTCTCCAGAATGTTAATAACTCCCATATGTTAATAAGACTATGGGTTGTGGTCATCCACACAAGTTTATCTTATGTTTCTTTTATTTGAAAATGCTTTTACAGAATATAGTCCAACAACAGCAGTGGTCATACATAGCTAACTACTACAACAGAATTAAAAAATATTATCAATTTTATTAGCCTATATCCCAAGATAGCAGTAATTATACTGAATATCAGAAGGATGTTTACCTGTAGAAAAAGTCCTGCTTGAAAAGAGTATGTCCCTGGAGGAACCACTAAGCGTGAACAGTACACTTCATCACTATTAAGAAACTGGGAAAGGAATAAAATTAGCTGAAACAAAAATCATTTAATCACATTTTAGTATACAAAGCAAATATCCTCCAAAAATAAATAAAATACATGTGAACATATAGGGAAAACTATACAAAATTGATAATACAAATCAAGTGTGTAAAACGGTGGCATACTAATACACTACTAAAAATATTAAAATACTCAACATTTAAAAAATCCGTTTTTGCTCCAGTTAACAATAAAATAGGACTAGTTCTGGAGAGACATTCTCTCCACTCTCAGATTCACTTACAATGAAACAGGACTAGTTTTACTGTTAAGTGAAGCAAAATTGTTTTTTAAGTAAATCAAAATTTTAAAAAGGACAAAAAATCAGAGGGAATTAACAGTGTGGGAAAATATTAACATCACTAAGAATACGATTAAGTAATGAACTATGAAATGCCACTGGCAAATATCTTAGAACTACCATTGGGAAGAGCACCATTCCAGGTAATAAGGGAAGGGTGAGGCAGTTACCCGACGAGTAAATCAGTCAGCTGACCAAATGAGAATGGAGAGGATGTCTCTCCAAAACTAATCCTGTTCTACTGTTAAGTGGAGCAAAAATATTTTTTAAATGTCGACAAATGTTTAAAGATAACTATTCCCGCTTTTTCACATTTGGTATGTATTTGACCCATGAGGAGTTACTGATCAACCATCCAGCACCTTCCCAGGTAAAGTTCATCAGATATGATGGGTACTGGGAAAGTAAAATACCAAAGGTGGGACAAAACCAGTAGCAGAGATGGCTCTTTATGTGTGGTGAAACCAGGATTTCTGGGAGAGAGAGCACCAAAATCAAAACAGCACTGATCTGGGAACTGGAAGAAAAACCACAACTGTTAGGTCCATTCCCCACACAGAGTATAGTACAGTCAAAGGATAATAAATGGCCTCAGAACAAGGAATATAAGCTGGAGATGACAAAGCAAAAAAAAGGAACATAAATAGGCACCTGGAATACAATTAGAGGTAAAGAGGTAGAAACGGTAGAAGAAATGGGAAAATATAAACTAGAGATTTTAAGAATAAGTGACACTAAGATGAAAGTATTAGGAGCATGTAATGAGACACTGGGCGTGCCATACAAGCAAAGGGAGTGGATATAATAGTCTCAGACCAGATAAATTCAAAAGCAATAAATTGGGAAGCAATTAATTGATGAATAATTTCAGTGGGGAAAAGTATAGAAGAAAACCTATACCTAATACAACTACATGCACCAAAAGAAGATGACTATCAAAAAGAAAAATATCAATTTTATGAAGAATTTCAGCAAGAAGTGAAAAATGCAAAAGCAAAACAAGTAGTGGTGATGATAATAGGAGGTAAAAATGCAATATTGGATTATAGATGGAAATCATGGGGAAATAGGCATGAGGAACAGCTAAATGTGAATGGAAAAATGATAACTGTCCTATTCAGAATGATTTATTAATAGAAAATAGAAAATATGATCATGAGAGAATATATAAAGTAACCTTTGTAGAAGAAGATAGAGAATTTTTGCTGTTGTTGTAATTTAAGTCCTCCAACGTTGTCATATCGGACGATGAATGGAATGGGTGAAATGATGCTCAAATGTGCCCAGGGTCCAAGGAGCTTAGAGTTACCTGACATTTGTCTTTCAGGATAAGGGAAAACCCCAGGAAAACCTTATCTAGGTAACTCACCCTGACCGAGATTCAAACTCGGGACCTCTTGAACGCGAGGCAGACATGCTACCATCTACGCTACCGAGGTGGGCAAGAAGATAGAGAAGCAAATAGTGTTATTGATTATATCATTTATACAGAATAACATATAAGATGTGATGTAAAAATTATTGGAGTGGAAATGAACAGAGATCATAAATGTTGGTGGCACAGGTACTATTTATAAAACCCAAGAAAGTAAGGTAGTAAGGAAGAGGATATAATAAATGAGGTAAAGATGGCAGTGAAAGAGAAAAGGGAAATGTGGAAATGATATATCCAAAGTAGAACAAGACAAGTAATAATGGAATACATGAATAAAAGGAATGAAGCAAAAAGGATGGTATAGGATTTAAAAAAAAAAGAGTTGGGAAGAGTTTTGGAAAGAATAGAAGAAGATTTCAATTAAAATAAGATAAAATTCTGGAATACAATTAAAATGTTATGGAGAAAGAATGATAAAAGAGTCAGAAGCATCTGATATGAACATGGATTAATACAAACAGAAACAAAAGTATAGAGCGCCCACTATTAGGAAAAATTGAAAAAAAATTAAGAAAGGAGAGCTAGAGAAGAAGAGAGGGAAATAGAAAGTGAAGAGCAAATAGAAATAGATTAAATAGATTAAATAGATCTGGAAATCTAAGTAAGATGGATGAAAAATAGCACAGCTGCAAGGGACAATAGTATAGCATCAGAAATTATTAAAAAAAAAAGTGTAACAGAAATGAGAGAGTTACTTAGAAGCATATGGAAGAAGAACAAAGCCCAAAGATTGGTGAAATTATAATATTGTCACCCAATTAGCGGAAGGCATGACCGGGGACAGCTGGAAGGGACCAGAGGCAGCCAAGCCACGCCCCCCTCATTAACCTCAGTCACTAACTGAGGGGTGATTAGGGAAATGTCACTTGTCGCTGGCCGCCTCTTTCCCCCCTCCCACTGCCATCTGGAACTTTCGTGGTAATTCACTGAAACCAGAGACTTCTAGAAGACGGTGATATTCCTATAAAAAGGGCTGCAGTGAGTGAATTGAGTGAGTGAGTGAGTGAGTCAGTCAGTCAGTCAGTCAGTCAGTCAGTCAGTCAGTCAGTGAGTGCTTGACGACCTAGCGAATGGACGAGGAGACTGTGTACGTGCATCGGAACGGTAATGCACGAACTGGTGAATTGTAATTGTGTGCATTACGTAATTCTGTGTAATTGGCAAGTGTAACTGTAAGTCGGTGGAAATAAAGAACATTTTTGAGTGGTGCAATTGGACTTTTCATTTCACGAACCCACAAAGTCACACTGGTGTCACGAAGCGGGACGATAACATCAACGAACATTACGGCCATGGAATCGGCATTGGAAATGCTTTTGGCGAAGATGAATGAGTTAACAACAAAAACGGATGCGGCAAATAACAGCCTGGCTGTGAGGCTGGAGACTACAAATAACAACCTGGCCGCAGAGTTGAAACAAATGAAGATGGCTAACGACAACCTTACCGCCGAGTTGAAGGAAATGAAGACGGCAAATGAAAACCTCGCTGCGAAGACGGAAACGGCAAACAACAACTTGACCACGACAATGACCGCAAAGATGGCCGAACTGACCACGGAAATTAAGGTGGCGAACGAGGCTCTCGCCGCCAAATTTGAAGAGCAGTGGGCCAGCGCGAGGGATGACGTGACGGAGCTGGACAAGCGGAAGGGCCAAGTGGACGAGCGCGTCGAGGACCTGGCGAGCCGCGTTAACGACCTGGAAAGAAAGGTCGACAGCAGCGTCGAGTCCCTGAAAGCCATGGTGGAGGACGTCGTCGACAGGAGGTTGAAGGATTTGAAGGCCGACGCACCGGGACGCGACACAACATCGGCGCGCGTCAAACCTCCGAAATATGACGGCGCGTCAACATTTGAGGTCTTCCGCCGCCAGTTCGACACAGTGGCCAAGCACAACAGATGGTCACCAGAAGAGGAGGCCACACAGTTAATTGCCAGCCTCCAGGGTCGGGCCGCGGAAGTCCTGAACGCGGTTCCGTCAACGGCGGCACCCAAAGACATCTGGGAGGCCCTGGAGAACCGTTTGGGGGACCACCGCTTAACCGCAGCGTACCGCAGCCAGCTAAAGGAAAGGTCACAGCAGACGGGGGAGAAGCTGCAGGAGTTCGCCCTGGCAGTTGAACAACTGGCTAGCAAGGCCCTAGTCGACCTCCCACCAGAGTTCGTATCCCGGTAAGCTGCCTACACATTCGATGACGGGGTACGGGACAAGGAGATTCATCAGCGCCTAATGCTCGGCGATTATAAAACCATCCACGAGGCGCTAACGGCAGCATTAAGGATGGAGGCGGCCAAGGTAACAGCTATCCCGACGTTGAGAACGAGGAGTGTCCGCTACACCGGAGACAGAGGACCAGCCGAGGGACGCCGGCGCACACCTAGTGGCCTGTGTTGAGGGTGTGGACAGCCCGGACACCTACAGAGAGACTGCCCACACAGGAAGAGCAGCCGGAAAACGAGTAAGGGCCATCGTGGACAGGGGCACGTCGGCGCCCTCACCACCATCCCAAGTGATACTGCGCGCCATCAGCCGGCGTATGGATGTCAGCCTCATCACGGACGGTTGGGTGAGAGGGAAGCCGTGCCCCGTGCTGGTGGGCACTGGGGCAGCCGTGACCATCATCAGACCTGACGTGACGAAGGGTAGCCGACAAGGAAGCCGAGCCGACCATACCAGCTTGTCACGGCATCGGGCGACACCTTGCCTGTGGAGGAGGCCCTGTTGAAGTTGACCTTGGGACGGAGTGTCGTACGTCTTTGGGTGTTAGTCGCGAAGGTGGCTGAGGAGGTGATTCTGGGACAGGATGCCCTCAGGAGCCACGAGGCGACGGTCGACGTCGACAGGAAGGTCCTGCGGTTCAACGGAGAAGAGGTTATACTCCGTCAACCCGAAGAGCGCCTTGGAATCTGCAGGGTCATCTTGAACGAAGACGTGGTTGTCCCCGCGAGGAGCGAGGTGGTGGTGACGGCGCGACTGGAAGGCCAGAGAACCAGGAACATGATGCTGGACCAGAAGACGCCTGTACACGGACTATGTGTAGCCAGGGCATTGCTGCCGTACCGAGAGGAGGTGCCAGTAAGACTGCTAAATCCAACGGACACCTACCACGACGTCCAGGCCGGGGCGGAGTTGGGAACGTGCGAGCCCGTGGTAAGCGTAACAGCAATCGACAAGACACAGGAGCCGGTGCCGACGCAACACCTGCGGCCCCGGCTAGAAGGCTTACTGGAGAGGGCGGCCGACCACCTGACCGCAGAACAACTGGAGAAAGTGCGACAACTGCTGAGGCGATACCAGCGCGTCTTCAGCCAAGGCGACAGTTACTACGGCCGCACGGACAGAGTGCTTCACCAAATCGACACCGAGGACGCCCGACCTATTCGGCAACCACCTAGACGCATTCCGCTGGCGAAGCAAGGGGCGGTACGAGACATGCTGGAGGACATGAGATCCAGGGGAGTGATTAAAGAGTCTGACAGCCCTTGGTGTTCCCCTGTAGTCTTGGTGGCAAAGAAGAATGGCGAGCTACGCTTCTGCGTAGACTACAGGAAGTTGAACGCTGTCACCCGGAAGGACTGTTTCCCCTTACCCCGGATTGACGACACCCTGGACACGCTAGCTGGTGCACAGTGGTTCTCGACCCTGGACCTGAAGTCGGGCTACTGGCAGGTAGCTCTAGAACCGAGAGACAAGGAGAAGACCGCATTCTCGACAGGCCAAGGGCTCTGGCAGTTCACAGTTATGCCCTTTGGCCTCTGCAACGCACCAGCTACCTTCCAAAGCCTCATGGAGTCAGTGATGAGAGGACTGACTTACGACGCCTGCCTGCTATACCTGGACATCATTATCATCGGCAACACTTTTGAAGACCATCTCGAGAATCTGAGTAAGGTGTTACAGAGATTGCAGGCAACCAACTTGAAGCTGAACGCGAAGTGCCAGCTCTTCCGCAAGGAAGTGAACTAATTGGGCCACATAGTCTCAGCAACCGGAGTGGCCACATCCCCGGGGAAGTGACCAACTTGAAGCTGAACGCGAAGAAGTGCCAGCTCTTCCGCAAGGAAGTGAACTAATTGGGCCACATAGTCTCAGCAACCGGAGTGGCCACAGCCCCGGGGAAGACGCAGGCTATGAGAGATTGGCCTCGCCCAAAGGATAAGAAAGAGTTGCGCAGTTTCCTGGGGCTGTGCAGTTATTACCGACACTTCATAAAGGGGTTCTCTAACATCGCCAAACCCCTCACCCACCTGACAGAGGAACACCGGCCTTGTGTTTGGACGGAGGACGCCGAAGACGCTTTCCAGCACCTGAAGAAGACCCTGTGCAGTGCTCCAATTTTGGTTTTCCCACAACCGGGTGGCGCCTTCATTGTGGACACCGACGCCAGCGACCATTGCATTGGAGGTGTCCTATCGCAGATCCAGGACGGCCATGAGCGGGTGATAGCCTACTACAGCAAGACGCTATCCAAGGCAGAGAACTACAGCGTCACCCGGCGAGTTACTGGCGGTAGTAAAGACCTTGGAGCACTTCCACAAGTACCTGTACGGTCAGCCATTCCACCTGAGGACTGACCATTCCGCCCTAAGCTGGCTATTGAGCTTTAGGAACCTGGAAGGCCAGACAGCACGTTGGATCCAGAGGCTGCAGGAGTACGACTTCACCTCGGAACACCGCAGAGGGAAGAGCCACGGTAACGCAGACGCCATGTCCCAAATACCCTGTCCAGAAGAGTGCGGCCAGTGCACAAGAGTGGAAGAGAAGGAACGTGCCGCAGCATTCCGAGTAGTCACGGCAGTGCCTGCGGATGGCTGGGATAGCGCAGGCCTGAGAAGGAAGCAGCTGGCGGACGCAGACTTGGGGCCACTCTTGGAGGAAGTAAAAGCAGGGACAAGACCAACCTGGGAGGACATTGCACCGAGGAGCACCACCTACAAGTCGTACTGGGCCCAATGGAATTCGTTGAACACCAGAGAGGGCGTGCTGTTTCGGGTTGAGTCCAGAGGTTCTACTCCCATTAGCCTTGAACCCGTAGGAACAAGACCCGGGCCTCTTTCAACCAGGGAGTATCCGAGCTGTCCCAAAGGGTGCTCGGCATCCTCCGTGGGGCTTTCCGTAGGGCAAGACCTAGTTACCTAACAAGCCCCCCATTGGTCCTAGGGACACAAGACGGGATGGAGGTGGATACGCCACTTACTGGCGTCAACACTCAAGGTGAAGACTACCGATATGACCTCGGTGGGGCCGCCTGGTGATCTCGTGCTGTTTCGGGTATGGGAATCGCCCGATGGGATGACGCAGAGGGAACAGTTGGTACTTCCCCGGAGTAAGGTCCCGGAAGTCTTGGAGGAAGTGCACGCCGGTACTTCAGGAGGACACCTGGGAGCGAATCGGACGATTGACAAACTACGACAGCGCTACTACTGGCTGAAGCTCCGAGCAGATGCTGAGAGATGGTGCCGTCAATGTCGCGTGTGCGCAGCGAGTCGCGGCCCCCAGACTAGGAGCCGAGGTCACATGCAGCAGTATAACATCGGAGCACCATTCAAACGGATCGCCGTCGACATAGCTGGACCATTTCCGATGTCCGACCGAGGCAACAAGTACCTAATGGTGGTCGTGGACTACTTCACCAAGTGGCCGGAGATGTATGCCATCCCAAACCAAGAGGCAATGACAATCACAGACCTCCTCGTGGAGCAAGTGTTCTGTCGATTTGGGGTGCCATTAGAGCTACAGTGACCAGGGTACCAATTTTGAGTCCAACCTAATGAAGGAGGCACTACAAAGACTACACTACAAGACCCACACGACGCCTCTACATCCCCAGTCGGATGGCATGGTCGAAAGATACATTAAGACGTTAGCGGAACACCTGAAGAAGGTAGTGGCCAGCCATCAGCGAGACTGGGACGTCAAGGTGCCAGTTCTTGCTGGCCTACCGCTCGTCTACACACGACACAACTGGCATGACGCCAGCCAGCTTAATGTTCGGTCGAGAGTTACGCCTCCCTTGTGACCTGGCTTTTGGAAGCCCTCCGGAGGCGAAGCAGCCAGTGACCGAGTATGTGAAGAACCTGGTGGACCACCTCCACAACGCCCGCCTCGGTAGCGTAGATGGTAGCATGTCTGCCTGACGTTCAAGAGGTCCCGAGTTCGAATCTCGGTCAGGGTGAGTTACCTGGATAAGGTTTTTCCGGGGTTTTCCCTTATCCTTACAGAGGAATGTCGGGTAGCTCTAAGATCCATGGAACCTGGGTACATTTGAGCATCGTTTCACCCATTTCATTCACCGTCCGATATGACTTAACGTTGGAGGACGTAAAATTTAAAAAAGAAAAAAAAACTCCACGACATGCACGAGATGGCTCGCCAGAACATCCAGAAGGCGAGCGACCGAATGAAGACCCGATATGACAGGCAAGCCAACAGCCAAGGGTTCCAGCAAGGTGACCTGGTCTGGTTGTACCGTCCTACGCGGACCAAGGGACGCTGCCCGAAGCTTCAGCAGCAAGGGCCGTACCGGGTGGTGAAGAGGATTAACGACGTGGTCTACCGCATCCAGAAAGTGCCCCGAGGAAAGATGCTAGTGGTACACCTGGACCGCCTAGCCGGCTACGATGGTGCTGTTCGGGACGACCAGCTTTGAGGAGGGAGCAGTGTCACCCAATTATCGGAAAGCACGATCAACTGACAGCTGAGTAGGGGACCGGAGGCATTCAGACCACGCCTACGCATTTATCTCGGTCACTAACTGAGGGGATGATTAGGGAAGTTTCACTGGTCGCTGGCCGCCTCCTTCCGCTCCCCCTGCCGTCTCGAATCTTCGTGATGATTCAGAGAACCGCGAGATTTCCAGAAACAGCAATATTCCTATAAAAAGGGGCTGCAGTGGCGAGTGAGTTCAGTTCTTGGCATGCAGCCGTGAGGAGCGACAAGTGAGGTAACGGACCGGAAGACTGGGAACGTGCATCAGAGGAGTTGTCGTAACTGTGAGCGTGCAGTGGACCTGTGACAGATGAACTGGTGAATTGTAATTGTGTGCATTACGTAATTCTGTGTAATCGGCAAGTGTTCCGACTGTAATTCAGTGGAAATAAAGAAGATTTTTGAGTGGTGCAATTGGACTTTTAATTTCACCAACCCACAAAGTCACAATATTGAGCACAATTTTAGATAGTGTAAGCGTCCTCTAACAATTTTTTACGATAACCATTGTTGAAACTTGAAACAATGCCTCTGATAACAAAGAAACTGTGGCGCAATTGTTCTCTTACACTTTTTTGTTGATTTTCTGCACCAGAAGGTCAGTGATCACTGAGAGCTGGCCGCTCACTCTGTGCCTCGTCATGAACATTATTTCAGTCATCTTTGGAACCTCTTACCCATTTGCATTATCATTGCATTGCTCATTATGTTTTGTCCATACATTTCACAAAGCTGATGGTGGATGTCAACCGCTTTCATATCTTTAGCACTAAGAAAACAAATAATACTGCATACTTCACAGTCAGCGGGATTCACAATTGGTGGAGGTATTTTAAAGACAGAAAAGCAAACGTAAACAGAATCAATTGTTACTGCAATGGTATCTGTGGTTTGCCAACACAATGGTACACAATGCACAGGCGCGGGTCATTGACTGCAGCATTACAAAGGTGGATTTTCAAAACGGTACTTACTTAAAAAAGAGGCCTTGTATTATAGTGAAAATGTAAATCTGAGATCTTTTGATAAAGGTTCAAAAACTGAAAGTTTTATACCACTATAAATTAAAAAATATATATAAACAAAGTACTTTTAAATACAATTTTAAGAGACACATAACTGAGACACATATCAAGTATTATACAGGATGTCCTAAAAATAGACCAACAACCTTTGGGAGCTGATAGATAACATTGTTTTAAACACTTTTTGTTAAGGAAATTTTTAGTTGCAGTGCTTCATTTAAGCACTAGACGAGTTTATGTCAAAGCAAACATTGGAATGCACGCCCATTGCGATTAACACAAAGAGTGTATCAGTGTGCCATATTCTGCCGTACTCTTGTAAAGACACCAGCCATTTCTCCTTAGACAAGCAAAGATCAAGGTTGGCCAAGTTCTGTGTGGACTCCTGAGAACGAGGAAGATGTGTTTAAGTGCATTGAGAACAACCCTGCAGCTAGTACTCGCGCCATTGCGTGACAATTGCATCTAAGTCCTAGCATTGTAGGATTAATTGTGCAGCAAATGTTGCATCCTTTTCACCTTGAAAAGGTTCACGCAATGAGACCTGAAGACCATTCTCTGCAACAGCATTTTTGTTAGCAGTATCTGGACAAAATTGAAAACAATGTACTGTTTGCATCCTATGTCATGTTTACAGATGAAACAATTTTCACACTTGAGCAGTTATTTATCTCTCTGAATTCACAAGTTTGGGCCTTCGAAAATCCCCATGCTACATTTCAGAGGTCACATCAACTGAGATTTGGTCTTAATGTGTGAGCCGGTATTGGGTAAAACTCCTTAATAGCACCATGCATTTTGCTAGCCCGACTCAATGCTTACACTACTTATTAATTCTGCAACAAGTTTTGCCTGATCTAATGGAAACAGTTCCCCTTCATATCAGACAGAAGATGTGGTTTTAACATGATGGAACATCAGCTCACTTTGGTGTTGAAGAACATCATATTACCGCTACATATGGCAATCACTGGATAGGCAAAGGTAACCCAAATATTTGCTTCGACATTAACTCATCTAGCGCTTAAACGAAGCACTGCAACTAAAAACTTTTCATGAAAATGATAGAAACTTATGTTTCTAAACTAACAGAAATAATGATGATTCTTTCTTCTTATTTTCCTCTCCTTTGTTTGGGTTTGAAGCTAATGCTGTCTTTTGGTAGGGCAACAAAGCTCTAATGAACTTAATGCAAAATTTCAAAATTGATGACATTATAAGCATTCTTGTGAAATATTTTCTCCCAAATTTTCAGTTCTAAGATGTAGTGGTTTCAGCAGCTTTATCACTTGTGATTCTTTGACCAAAAATAATGTGATGCATTACACTAATCCATTTGATTTTGTTTTATATTTTGTCAAGCTAATGCCCAAATGTGAGTTTTACAAATTCCACTACAATCTTCACAACTGATCTGATATATTCTGGGTTTCAATTACTTGGGATTTTGTTTCTGACTGGTTTATTCAGCAGATTACTTAGGTTAAATCACTTTGGAGGAGTCAGTTGGATATTGCTTTCTCCTTCTCCTTCTCCTCCTCCTCCTCCTCCTCCTCCTCCTCCTCCTCCTCCTCCTCCTCCTCCTCCTCCTCCTCCTCCTCCTCCTCCTCCTCCTCCTCCTCCTCCTCCTCCTCCTCCTCCTCCTCCTCCTCCTCCTCCTCCTCCTCCTCCTCCTCCTCCTCCTCCTCCTCCTCCTCCTCCTCCTCCTCCTCCTCCTCCTCCTCCTTCTTCTTCTTCTTCTTCTAGATTTATAAGGCTGATGATTTATGTTTAAGGACGTTCAACTGCGCCCTTAGATAAAAGGAAGTTAAAACAAACTTAATTGTACACGAGAAAACATTTATTTTGCTTAATAAAAGATATCAAACATAAGGATTTCATAAAATAAGTTTAATTAATTAGGCATTACTACTGTATCACATTACACCAATATACATTGTATATACCATTTTCATAATGTTGGTGTTAGTTTGGAACAGTTCAGAACATGTTCAGAACCGCTTGTTCAAACAAATCTCTGGCATTTTCTGCCACCAGACTGTGGTTTCTGATTCATTTTGGACAGCCTCTCAGATGAAGACATCACAATCGCGTTCAGAATCTCTGCCGCCGGTTTGTGAAGGTTGGCTACTAGCTGTGGGTCTCATCTTCTGCTGACCATCAGTTGTGTGCAACAATGGCAGCGAATTGTTGATGGAAGACTTCAAAAGTTGACATCCCGTTGTACTAGGGTGGTTGATGCATGCAGCTGTTGTGTCTCGACCTTCAGTTACTGAGTTTTTCACCAAATATTTGTTCCATCATGGGGGTTAATTCCTTGGCGCTGCCATCAACTTCCTTCAACTATGCTAAGCCATACCCCAACGTCTTCCATGGCGTTAACTCATTGGCAAAGATCCTTCACATCCTTCTCTACACCTCATAGTCGTTTATTGATTTTAGTCGATAGCTTCATTTTTAACTAGAACATTTCCATCTTCATAATCGTTCTATTTTGTTTCCAATGTTGTCCATTCCATAATTTACATCCTTCACTTCAAATTTCATTTCCTTGTCCACCCGCATTCCAGTTTTCATTACTTCCATACTGGCAAATAATTTTTCAAGCACTACCTCCATCATGGATTTAGAATCCACTTCTGCCTCCAGTAAAACAAATAAAACACCAATTAATGCTTAACATGCTCTATTTGTCTCTTAGTAGATTAACGAATCACTAATGTTACACTGAAGTCACTTTTGCATACTCAGAACACAATTAATCCACCCAATTATGACAATACTGAACAGTTAATGCTCTATCATAATTCACATTGCACTGAGCACTATTCACTGTCCTTGAAAACTTCGTAACCACTGTTACACCAGTGAATGGACTCACTCAACTGAGTCCAGCTCTCCTTATATAGGGCCCGAACCTGGGCAGAACATTCTCAAAGGAGAAAATTTTAGACACAGTCAAAAGGAATCCTTCAGAAGCAGTAAAACTGTGAACAATGGCTACTGTTTGACAACAGGGCAGGACTTAAGCATAGATAAGTGATGAGGTCCATTCGGTATCAGTAATTAGCAGCCGCTGCGGTGACATTATAAAATCAAACTAAATTATTAAGCTACTGACTTCCAGATTTCTGAAGAGAGTGGGATCAATATTGGTTTTATTGAGTTACCTAGGCAAGGGTTTTCCAGGATTTTATTCTCAGAAAACATGTGTCAGATAATCTAAAGCTGAAGGAATCATTGGCTATTTCAGTAGTTGTTTCACACATTCATCATTCACCATGACCACCCAGTAAAATAACCCTTTCAAATAAAGAGTGGATATTTTTACTACAAAATAACCACACTATTTTGACGAGCTTTAATCATCACAAAATACACATTTGTTAAAATAAATTCTTGTTTGATACTATCAACACCAGAAACGACAAGTCATTCCTAAAAATACCCTTGCCTATAAAAAGGCACCTTTTAAATATTTTTCTAAGGCAAAAAGTATACTCACAGAATTAATGTCTTCTGAAGAAGAACCCATAACTACAGTACATCCAAATGTCTGGAGATGTGAAGTCAAAATTCTATCCAGTAATGACTGGTTTAATATATGCTCTTGTTGTACTGGAGATAGCATTCCAATCCCATATATCCTTAATGTAAGAACCATATTACAAAAGTCTATCATCCAACCATTTATATTATCATTTGATTTGAAGGGTACTTCTCCCAACACTGCTGCCTGAAACAAATGTCATTACTATTCTACAAAAAACTAAGTGTAGAGAACAAAAGCAAAACTAGATTGTCTTCTAGTAACCTTTTTATATAAGACAATATATTATCATGCTGATT
The DNA here is from genome assembly GCA_030765055.1 of Mantis religiosa. Taxonomy (NCBI): domain Eukaryota; kingdom Metazoa; phylum Arthropoda; class Insecta; order Mantodea; family Mantidae; genus Mantis; species Mantis religiosa. Next base: position 149,002,461 of record CM060950.1, on the reverse strand, counting down.
ATTAAAGCTTTTATTGCATTTTCAGTAAATCTATGCCATGTTTACGCAAGTAGCTGGTCAGTATTACTATACTGCTGAGGACAAAAGCCTGGACGTTTGGCAAAATGCCATTGTAATAAAATTTATGGAGATATAATACTTTGAGGTATTTGGAAGTAATAAAACTAGTTTTTATTTTGCTTAATTTGCCATTTTAAATTCTAACTACCTATTTTATTATATATACAATTTTTCCCTTTTTAAAATCAAACATTTTCTAGTATTTTTATAGATCAACAAATGTTAACAATAAAGTACAAATCTGCTCTCACTTCAAAGAGTGCTGATAAGAAAATAAGGCTATTTCCAACAGTCATTAGCACATCTAGCAGATAGCCACAAATCATTAGCTGATGCTGGCAGGGTGTAATGTGAAAATATTTATAGTGATAACTTGTGGTAGTCCGCAACAACAAAGTGTAATTAGTACAGCTTTTAAACAAAATTTTGCTCATTAAATATACTATCATTACAACTTTTTAAAATATATGCCTTTTCTAAAGAATGAATTAAATGATTGCCACAAATGTCTTAACATTCAGGCTACTCTGACTATTTTAGTTAATTGATGGAAATTAATCATTTCTCCACACTAGCCATATATAGGCTAAGATATTTGATGGACAGAGTCAACATAAAAAATTCAATGCCATGGCCGGGATTTGAACCACAGATCTCCTGGTTTCCATCCAGTCGCTCTTAACCTTTGAGCTACCATGGTCAACGTGCTGTCCTGACATCAAATTCTCCAGTTGACTCATATATTTCCCCGGTAGACCACTAGGGGCTCTCGCATCCGAGATACACCGTTTGTGGCGACTTACTATTGTAAGTACTTTAAGTCCCAGGCTTCATCATTTAACTCTTATTATTTTAGTTAATTGATGGAAATTCATCATTTCTCCACACTAGCCGTATATAGGCTAAGATATCTGATGGATAGAGTCAACATGAAAAATTCAATTAACTAAAATAATAAGAGTTAAATGATGCAGCCTGGGACTTACAATAGTAAGTCGCCACAAACGGTGTATCTCGGATGCGGGAGCCCCTAGTGGTCTACCGGGGAAATATACGAGTGAACTTGAGAATTTGATGTCAGGACAGCATGTTGGCCATGGTAGCTCAAAGGTTAAGAGCAACTGGACGGAAACCAGGAGATCCATGGTTCAAATCCCGGTCATGGCATTGAATTTTTCATGTTGACTCTATCCATCAAATATCTTAGCCTATATTGGCTAGTGTGGAGAAATAATTAATTTCCATCAATTAACTAAAATAATAAGAGTTAAATGATGAAGCCTGGGACTTAAAGTACTTACAATAAGTAAGTCGCCACAAACGGTGTATCTCGGATGCGAGAGCCTCTAGTGGTCTACCGGGGAAATATACGAGTCAACTGGAGAATTTATCAGGACGGCACGTTGGCCATGGTAGCTCAAAGGTTAAGAGCGACTGGACGGAAACCAGGAGATCCGTGGTTCAAATCCCGGCCATGGCATTGTATTTTTCATGTTGACTCTATCCATCATATACTCTGACTGTTGAAATATCCTCAAATATACATTACAGGTATATACAAATATAATAATTTGTAACTTAAAACTTTTCTTATAAAATTATACATATTTATTTATATTATATTTATATATACCTACAGTGAGTGAGTGAGTGTGTGGAGTTTAAGGGCCCGTCGACAACCAGGTCATTTGGGCCCCTATATACCTACATATTTGCTTGCTTCTGTGTTAATAGCTTCATGATTTATGTATTTGTACATTACAGGTATTTAAAAATCACATATGTGTGCACAATTAGAGAACAATCAAGTGATACCAAAATAGTAATTAGTGGTGTATTACGTAGATGTGGTATATATGCAAGGTATCTTAGGGATGCAAATCAAAATCTCAATTGGTTATGTTCTGTTCGGGACTGCCAGATGGTGGATGGGAATCAGTGGTTATGTGTTAATGATTTCTGCAGAGATGGAATACATTTAAATAGGAGAAGTGCTTATACGTTTGGAAGTCTGATGAACAATGTCATCTCAGTGATCAAGGAAAACTAGTAAGCTGTGTGGTGGATGTAAAGTCTTTAGATATTCGTAATATTCAAAATTGTACAAAGTCAGTAAGTAAATATTCTAGTAATCCCACATGTGCAATAAGAAATGATAGTGAGCATAAAATCAGTAGTATTGAAAGCCATGACACAAATACTTTTCGAATACTTCATCTGAACATTCAATATTTAAAAAATAATGTAGCAGCCCACGAACACTTCCTAAATGAAATAAAACCAGTGTTAGCTGTTGTGACAGAACATGGGCTGAATAAAGTGCAACTAAATTTGTGTAAAATAAATGGTTATAACATTGTTCGTTGTCTTTCTAGAACAAGTTGTAAGGCAGGAGGGGTTTTAATCTTGGCTGCAAATGAAATGGATATCTCTAAGGTAAATGTAGATAAGTATCAATTAGAAATGCATTTTGAAGTAGCAGCTGCAAGAATAAATTTTAAGCAAAAATCTGTATTGTTATAGGGATTATACATATCGCCAGGTACTTCTTCAGAGCACTTCATTGATTGTCCTGCAGATATTTTAGGTCAGCTCTACAATAAATATAAACAGTTAATTCTAGCAGGTGACTTTCACATAGATTTAGACCACACAAAAAGTGTGGTTTTTAACTCTTATGGTTAATGGATCTTGTATGTGAGCCAACAAGGGTAACAAATTCTTCATCTTCCATTATTGATCATAATGCTACAAACATGAATATGGAAGTTGTAAATATAAGGAATATAAACACACACATTTCCGATCATTATGCTCAATATGTAAAGTTTAAGGGGCTAAACTGTAATAAGCAAAGCAAATATGAAATCAAAACTTTTTGTGATTTGAATCAGGCATGTACCAGCAATCTGGTGGATAGCTTAAAAAAAGAAAATTGGGACGTAATGTATAATGCCAAAACTGTAGGTGAACAATGGAACCATTTTTATAATACCTTTAATAATCAATTTAATGCATGCTGCCCCAGAAAAACCAAAAAGGTTTATCTAAACAACTCTAGCCGCGTTAAACTTACAACAGAATCAATAAAACTCAAAAATGAAATGAAGCATTTCTATGAATTGCACAAATCTAGTGGAAGTACTATGTATAAGATCAAGTACAATACCATAAAACAAAAATATCTAAACGGCTTGGTAGATTTAAAAGCAAATGATTACAAAGAAAAGTTACGTAAATCAGGGAATGTGAGCAAAACTGCATGGGGTTTTGTAAATGTAGCGAGATCTGAAACAAAAGTACATAAAAACTTAGAACTTAGTATTGGTGATGAAATTGTAAATGAGCAAAATAGAGTATGTAATTTTGTAAATAATTATTTTTTCAGTATAACAGAAAAGCTTTCTCCTGGCAAAAACACACAACCATTTTTTGTGAACACTGTAAAGCCATCGTTTTTCATCGATCCAGTGTCTGCAAATGAGATTATTACTGAAATAACTATACTTCCGAAAAAGGTCACAAGTGGGTGGGGTGAAATTAGCTCAATCATTTTAAAACACTGTAAATACATTTTGGACAATCCCGTTGAACTTTTATTAAATGTTGCTATAGTAAATGGAAAATTTCCAGATTGTTTAAAGAAAAAAGTTTAGTTCGTCCACTACATAAACAAGGGAATGAGAATAACATAAACAACTACAGACCCATCACTTTAACACTCAGAGACAGGAAAGCTCTTTGAAAGACTCCTACTAAATCGACTATTAGATTTTCTGAATAAAAATAACATTATGGTAAACTTTCAGCATGACTTTAGAATTCAAGCAGGTCATATGGGGTACCACAAGGATGAGTCCTGGGACCATTATTATTTGTATTATATGTAAATGAGGGCGCCGGGGTAGCGCGGTGGTTTCGTTCGCGGCTCCCGTTCTAAGGGTCCCGAGTTCGATTCCCGGCTCTGGGGTTGGCGATTTTAAGTCGGCCCTATCCACGCCTTCACCTCTGTCTAGCACACGTGAAGTATCCCCTATGCCCAACGTGGTTCGGAGTCCACGGTAAAAACTGTAGGTCCTCTCACCTCACCGCCATCTTCACTATCACCCTATCATCGGAGGTAATGGACACCGCCCTCTGGGTGCCTCCACCTGAGAAATGGGTCCGGTCATCACTTGGTGGGGTGAGGTTACCCCGAAGGCCAAGGTTGCCATGTGGGGAGTGTTAGTAACTAACTAACTAACTTATATGTAAATGACATACCAATCTCAGAAAACACAAATATAATAGCGTATGCAAATGATACTACGGCTATATGTAAGGGTGGGAATATAGGCATTTTAAAGGATAACTTATTGAATTCTATTGATTTGGTTACAAATTATTTTACACAAAACCATCTTTCTGGTAATATGACAAAAACAATTTTAATTCTTTTCTCACAGAGTAACAAAAATGCCACAAATTTGGCATTACTTGTAAATGACTGCAACACCGAAGATGTAAGCGAACATAAATTCTTAGGAATATTTCTTGACAAAAAATGAACATGGGCAGGACACAAAAATCGTATTTGTGATAAAATAAGTAAAGCTGTATATTTGTTATGTTACTTCAAAAATATCTTTGATGAAAAAGGGCTTAAAATCATTTATTATGGAGTTCTATATCCACATTTATTATATGGAATTGAAATTTGGAGCTGTGCTGCTGCAACGCATGTGGCAAGGTTATTTAAACTGCAAAAAAGGGCCATCAGATTGATTTACAATTAGTTCCCGAGAATCATGTAGGGAAATATTTAAGGATAAAGGAATATTAACAGTATATTCTCTATGTTTATAAAGTAGTAACTTATGCGGTACAAAAGGAAAATCCTAAAAGTAGTAATATTGATAATCATAACACTAGGCACAAGGACGACTTTTTTAGGCAAAGTTTTAATAAGAATATTTCTGACAGGGATCCAAATAAGATGGGCTTATTGCTTCACAAAAACTGCCAGCACATCTAAAATCTTGTAAAGGCAAGCAATTCAAGGGTGCTCTGAAGAAGTACTTGATAACAAAAAGTCTGTATTGTTTTCATGAATTATAATCATTATACCACCAATTTTTGTTTTCATGTAAATTTATGTACATATATGACATGCTGAAATTATTCCTTAATTTGTAAATAAAAGCAGTTGTATTTATATATGTATTTATATGTATAAATTTTTGACAATGTCAGAAACTGCAAAGTCTATTTGCAATAAATTATCATTAATTATTATTATTATTATTATTATTATTATTATTATTATTATTATTATTATTATTATTATTATTATTATTATTATTATTATTATTATTATTATTATTATTATTATTATTATTATTATTATTATTATTATTATTATTATTATTATTATTATTATTATTATTATTATTATATAATCAATTGTTTGCAAACTGACTCAGAAGGAGCAACAAAGTTCCTTATTTTACACTGGAGGACAATTGATCGCATAAGTAGAGTTATCCAAAAATAAATAATTAAAACTATTTTGAAACTAATTAAGCACCTAAAATATTTTTGGGTTAAGTTAAAGAAACACAACATCTGTTTACATCAGCTGTATATTCAATAAAATGCAATTGTGGCTATGGCTATTTTGGAGATACCTACCAGAAAAAATAGCTGAAAAGATAGAATGAAATTACACTGGTGTATCAGAATATTATGGAATGAACATCTTGAGAGCCTTGCAACCACAAATAAATCATGTAAGAATCACATTTGGAAATAAATCATGTAAGAATCACATTTGGAAATTGCACTATCTTGGAATCCCACTATGAAAGGAATTATTTATGAACACATCATATGAGTCATTCCATGTCAAAACGAACACATCTGAGACATGACCTTTTTGTATTTTCTCCAAAAAAATTTTACATAACTAGAAAAGATTAAATAACCCGTCTATTTTGTTTTTGGTGTGGCACGATTATTTAGAAGTTTATTGAATATTATATTTTGCATATATTCGCCTGCTGTATTCTATGCAAATCGTGCCCGCCTCGATAGCGTGGTGGTAGCATGTCTGCCTCACGTTCAAGAGTTCAAATCTCGGTCAGGGTGAGTTACCTGGATAAGATCTTTTCCGGAGTTTTCCCTTATCCTGAAAGACAAATGTCGGGTAATTCTAAGCTCTATGGACCCCGGGCTCATTTGAGCATCATTTCACCCATTCTATTCATCGTCCGATATGACTTAACGTTGGAGGACGTAAACTGCAAAAAAGAAAAAAAAAAATATTTATACAGGGTGAGTCACCTAAAACTTGCACCGTAAATATTTCTGAAATGGTATGTGCTATTGATATGCGGTTTTCACGGAATTGAACTATAGGCAGGGGCTCGCATTTTCAAATGATACACAGATTTTTATAATTTTTAGAAAGTGTATTTATGTACAAAAGTTACATTTTTTTAAATGGAACAATGCGTATTTACATTAAGAAAATAAAAGTAGAATAAATTAGAATGTCAATGGTGTTTTTTGCACGATTCTAATGTAAGTAGTTTACGAGAAATCGTCATTTGAAAATTGAACGCACCGGCAGTTGTTTGTTCCATTCAATTGCTTAGTTGCTAGGCTAGGATGTTGTTATGTTTGTTTACAATGTGTTTTGTCTACACTGGCAGTTATTTTGTGATAGTTGAAGCAGTAGGACGTGCTTGGAAGATGGTATTTACCAATGCAGAAAAATCAGATATGCTCATAGTTTATGGTGAATGTAGAAAGAATGCAGTTCTTTCTTGTACAGTGTACTTGGAAACATATCCGAATAGACGTCAACCATCTCGTCAATTATTTGTGAACCTCTTCAACCAATTACGTGAAAGTGGTAGTATAACGTCTAGAAAACGCACCAGAAACAAACGAGCAACTGGAGAGCAAGGAGAAATTAATGTTCTAGCTGCTGTTGCAGTAGATCCCCACATTAGTTCTCGTGCAATCGCACGAGGAAGCGGCATCAGTCAAAGAAGTGTAATCCGCATCCTCCATCGTCATAAGTTCCATCCGTATCACATCTCTCTCCATCAAGTGCTGCATGGCAATGATTTTGAGAATCGTGTGAACTTTTGTACATGGGCATTGAGACATGATACTCCAAATTTGTCATGTATCTTGTTCACTGATGAAGCAACATTTACTAATCATGGCCAAGTAAATCTAAAAAATATGCACTATTGGTCTGTTGACAATCCTCGTTGGCTGCGTCAGGTAGAACGTCAGCATCCATGGAGTGTGAACGTGTGGTGTGGAATAGTGAACCATAACATCATTGGCCCTTTTTTCATAGAAGGAACACTGAATTCACAGAAGTATCTCAACCTCGTAACAGACGATCTTCCACAGATGTTAGAAGACGTTCCCCTTCAGACTAGGAGGAATCTGTGGTATCAACATGATGGCTGTCCGGCCCATAGTTCATGAATTACTACAGCTTATCTTCAAGGATTGTTTCAAAATCGGTGGATTGGACGAAGGGGACCTGTACCTTGGCCGGCCCGTTCACCAGATTTGACTCCTTTAGATTTTTTTCTGTGGGGGAAGCTGAAAGACACTGTCTACAAGGACATACCAACTACACCAGAAGATATGAAACGGCGTATTACTGCTGCCTGCGCTGAAATTTCCACTGAAATGCTAGAACGTGTACAGCAATCTTTACATACTAGACTGGAAGCTTGTATTGAAGCTGGTGGTGCTCATTTTGAACACAGGCTTTGAGGGTACAGTTTTGTTTACTTGTCAGAATCCTCATTTTTCTTCATTCACTTGTTTTTCTTTAGTTTGTCCTAGCCATTGTCCCGTTTTGTACAAATGACGATTTCTCGTAAACTACTTACATTAGAATCGTGCAAAAAACACCATTGACATTCTAATTTATTCTACTTTTATTTTCTTAATGTCAATACGCATTGTTCCATTTAAAAAAATGTAACTTTTGTACATAAATACACTTTCTAAAAATTATAAAAATCTGTGTATCATTTGAAAATGCGAGCCCCTGCCTATAGTTCAATTCCGTGAAAACCGCATATCAATAGCACATACCATTTCAGAAATATTTACGGTGCAAGTTTTAGGTGACTCACCCTGTATATATATATATATATATATATATATATATATATATATATATGAAAATTGTTATAACAAACATTATATGAATAATGAAATGTTAGTGTTTGAGACATTATGAAATACAAATATTGCAGTTTAATATGCTATTTTTTTAGGTTCGGTGAAAACAAAAAATGGGCGCCATTTAGGGGGGCAAGTTCTTCAAAATGTGTTTTAATTAGCAAATTTTTACTTTAAAAAAACGGAAAAAATATTATTACAATCTTTGAAATATTGTGCAAGGAATTTCATTGGTTTCAGAATGGGACTGAATTAAACAGCAGTGTTATAAACACTTTACTGGTGGCACGTGAGGTGATTCACGTCCGGACCGAGAGTGCTGTGAACATGTGGGCAAGCTATCATTTTACTTCTGGTGTTTACCGTTCACATCTGCATCTATGCATAATAAGTTGAAACCTCAGTATGTTGTCAACTGACATTTCGTGTAAGTTCTGAAGTGTGGAAGTTTATTTTCATTATGTCAGATTTGGTTCAAAGGAGTTATTGTTACTGTTTTAATCCATTCAAACTAGTTAACCACAGAGTAGGACATAGAAAGTTAAGGCCAGTAACCTCAACAATGCTCATTAAACTCAAACTGGAAGGCGTAAACCTATCTCGCTATTTGAAACTGTGTGACAATTGTCGCAAGAAAATTTCTAAACTTCCAAAGCAACAAAGTACAAGTGAGTTACGTGTACCAATTGCAAGTGAAAGTGCAGGACTAGAAGAATGTGAAAATACAGATAGTGATAGTTTTTCCTCATCCTCCAGTGATGCAGTAAGTATGGGCACAAAAGACGCAGCAAGACAACTGAATGACAGTTTAGTGGCAATAGGAGAATCACTATAAAAACAGAAAATTGTCGCAAAAACGCTATCCTCGGGATAAGTTTCAGAAAATATTGCAGGCAATGAAGGATTAAGTATTTCATATTGCAGACTCCACTTCAAATGAAAATTCACATTATTCTGAAATAATACAGAAACTAATAAATTTTTTCCATGAAACTGATGACAAAATTCTCAAAATACAAATATTGATGATTTTTGACAGCTGGTCTTATAAGAAAATAAAACAACATTTTGATGTGTCAACTCACATGATACGAATATCTAAACAGGTGGCTAAAGAAAAAGGAATTTTAGGAACTCCAGACACCAAATCAGGAAAAAGCCTTGACCCATCTACATTTAAAAAGGTGTCTGAATTTTGTAATTCTGATGATGTGAGTAGGGTTATGCCCGGCAGAAAAAATGTAGTTTCTGTTAAAGAAAATGGTAAGAGAATCCATAAACAGAAATGATTGATACTTTGCAATCTTAAGGAAACTTACCAAAGCTTTAAAGATATGCATCCGGATGTCAGTTTCAAAATTTGCAGAATTAAGGAATGTGTACTTCTTGGAACTAGTGGAACCCATTCAGTTTGTGTTTGTGCTCATCACGAAAATGTCAAATTAATGCTTGATGGTATCAGTATTTATCATCTCAATGCAAATTCAAATCCCATTTTAACCAATTTTAAGGACTGCTTGACACACATCGTCTGCAACCCCCCATCATCTAACTGTTTTTAAAGGCATGTAAAGCTTGTCCAGGAACTGAAAATATAACAAATCATTTGCAACAACTGTTTGATGAACAAGATACTCATGAGATTACCTACAGACAGTGGGTGACTGTGTATCGCACAAATTTAGAAACCTTGATATCGCCCGTAGAGGATTTTCTAGGCAAATTATCAACAAAACTCAGCAATTTACTTCCACATACATTCATAGCTCAGCAGCAGAATTTATTTTTGCGTGAGTGTAAAGAAAATGTGGCACTAGGCGAATGCATAGTGATAGCCGATTTCTCAGAAAATTATGCTTTTGTTGTTCAGAATTCTGTTCAAGGGGTACACTGGAACAATAGTCAGGTCACAATTCATGCTTTTGTGGTCTACTATAAAGACAATAGTGACATAAAACATTTTAACTTTGTTGCTATTTCTGAATGCTTAAAACACGACACCAGAGCTGTCCACCTTTCCCAAACAAAACTGTTATTAACTTTAAAGAGAGTCGATTAAAGACACTAGACAACACTTACTTTTAAATTTTTCCGGAACTAGTTTCAGAGGCTTTGCCTCTATCATCGGCCGGCTCTCGACTGATTCTCGTTGGTGTAGCTGACGATACCTTGTCACAGGTCTCCTCTGGTGGCGGCTCAAGGAACTTGCTGAACAAATCCTTCTGGGGGATGTCGAAATTGAATACTTTGTTCCTATTTTTTGAAATGAAGATTTGTTCCCATGTGGATAGTTCTTGTTTTCCTGATGTATGTTTCAGTAGTTTTGGTTCTGGATTTATGTTGTGGTTTTTTTCCCAAAAATGTGTGGCAACTGCTGATTTTTCTAATTGTTTATATTTTATGTTTCTAAAGTGTTCCTTTGCTCTTGTTTCTAAATTTCTTTTTGTTTTTCCAATATAAATTTGACTACAGTCATTGCATTCAATTTGATATATACCAGATTTTTTGTTTGATGGAATAGCATCTTTGATGTTTGAGCAAATTAGGTTTTTTAAGGAGAAATGGTTGACTGGTGCTAGTTTAATATTTTGTTTTTTGAAGACTTTTTTGAATTTATCATAGGCCCATGGATGGTAAGTGAATTTTTTGAAAATCATATTAGTTTCTGTAGATGAGAGAGTTGTGGTTTCCTTTAGCAGCTTCTTCTTTTTTGCTAAGCTCACTTTTTTGTCCACTAATGATTTGGGAAATTTATTTTTTTGTGCTATTTCAATTATTTTGTTGTATTCTGTTTTGTATTCTTCTGCTGTGAGAGGGATGTTTACCAGTCTGTGTGCTAAACTATTGAAGATTGCCTGTTTGTGGGATCTTGGGATCTGTACATGAGTGCATTAGAAATAAGGATCAACAAAGGTTTCCCTTGGATGTTCAAACTCTGGCAATCTTAGAGGCTACAACCCAAGATCCCACAAACAGGCAATCTTCAATAGTTTAGCACACAGACTGGTAAACATCCCTCTCACAGCAGAAGAATACAAAACAGAATACAACAAAATAATTGAAATAGCACAAAAAAATAAATTTCCCAAATCATTAGTGGACAAAAAAGTGAGCTTAGCAAAAAAGAAGAAGCTACTAAAGGAAACCACAACTCTCTCATCTACAGAAACTAATATGATTTTCAAAAAATTCACTTACCATCCATGGGCCTATGATAAATTCAAAAAAGTCTTCAAAAAACAAAATATTAAACTAGCACCAGTCAACCATTTCTCCTTAAAAAACCTAATTTGCTCAAACATCAAAGATGCTATTCCATCAAACAAAAAATCTGGTATATATCAAATTGAATGCAATGACTGTAGTCAAATTTATATTGGAAAAACAAAAAGAAATTTAGAAACAAGAGCAAAGGAACACTTTAGAAACATAAAATATAAACAATTAGAAAAATCAGCAGTTGCCACACATTTTTGGGAAAAAAACCACAACATAAATCCAGAACCAAAACTACTGAAACATACATCAGGAAAACAAGAACTATCCACATGGGAACAAATCTTCATTTCAAAAAATAGGAACAAAGTATTCAATTTCGACATCCCCCAGAAGGATTTGTTCAGCAAGTTCCTTGAGCCGCCACCAGAGGAGACCTGTGACAAGGTATCGTCAGCTACACCAACGAGAATCAGTCGAGAGCCGGCCGATGATAGAGGCAAAGCCTCTGAAACTAGTTCCGGAAAAATTTAAAAGTAAGTGTTGTCTAGTGTCTTTAATCGACTCTCTTTAAAGTTAATTTATCATAACAACACTGTTTTCAACACTTCCAAGAAAGTAATTGTAAAACTGTTATTGTTTCTGAAACAGAAACTGAGAGTACTGTGTAAAGTAATATATTTTTCAGATGGGTCAAGTGCTCAGTATAAAAATAAAACAAATTTTTCAAACATATGTTTAACGAAAATGACTTTCAAATTTAAGCAGAGTGGCACTTTTTTGCCACATCCCACGGAAAAGGACCTTGTGATGGCATCGGTGGTACTGTTAAAAGACTTGCAATGAAAGCTAGCCTTCAGCCTGGAATAGACATTATCACAACTCCAAGAAAACTGTTCACCTGGGCCGAAAAGAACATTTCCAATGTAGTTTTCAACTTTTTCTCTGATAGTCAACATAAGGAGCACAATAATGTATTTCAATCAAGATACCAACAAGCAAAAGTGGTACGAGGCACTTTACAATTGCATTCTTTTGTGCCAATATCTGTATCTCAGACAGCAATAAAAAACTATTCGTTGCAAAGCGAAGGGAGAGTGGTGGATATTAAAAATCCTTAACCGATCTATGATTAATTTTAAATAAATACAACAAAATATGTGGTGACTGCAAGTGTAAATTTGTGACTGGAATTTCAAACTTCGGAATGTCGTGTGATGAATGTGATCAAAGAGAACTATTAATAGTATCATGACTGAGCTTCTGGAAACAGAAATTATAATTGACCTTGTAGGTGATGACGGCAGTGCAACGCAAGATACGCCATCAGCTGGCACACGGTGTGTGTGCATCTTGACCTTGTCAGTAGTGCTGCATGACTTGGTAAGTTACTTAATTTCTCTCTTATTACTTGGAATCCCAATCTGAATTTTTCCCTAAGGTTATATGACATCACGAGGTTAGTTTTAAATTTTTTTCGGAATTTTTTTTAGCAAAGTGCTAGCACTGATAATGATATTTGTAATCTTAATGCCTTTGTGAAAATATAAATATTACACAAAATATTTTGTGTTTAATGTCTCAATGAAGTATACATTTTAATTTAGTAAATGAGTCAAAAATTATATTTTTCTGCCAAAAATAACCAGGTATATTCACATTAATGTAGAACGATGCGCACAAAATACCCAAATGTTTAATGCTTTTTATTGGTCAAAATAATTAAACCAGAGACTAACAAAAAAATACGTGTATCATTTTTTCCTTCATAGAACATATAAACTCAATATCAATGAAATCAGAGACATGAAGGTCAATTTTCCTAGAAATTTGTGCGATTTGACATGGAATGACTCATACATAATTACATAGAAAATGAAGCTAGTTACAGTGAAGCAATAAGTATTATGCAAATATAACTATTTGTAACAATTAACTTCACTTATCTTAAGAAAATGATGTCAATTTTTCTTAGTAGCTGAATTAGTTGAAATCGAACAAGGGTTTGCGAAATTGATTTCAACTAATTCAACTAATAAGAAAAATTGACATCATTTTCTTAAGATAAATGAAGTTTTTTTGTTACAAATAGTTATATTTGTATCATACATTATACACATTCATAAACTGGTTAAATTTTCCCTTGTAAGCACATCACAAACAACTTGCACAGTTCCTCTCATATATCAAGAAAGCTAACTACTACAGACACCACACCAAACAGAACTCTACAGAATCTTTGTTTTGAAGTACATTCAAACAGAATTTTCTTGGCACCAGGAAGCACACTGATTGCTGGCAGTCAGTCAAATATTTCTGGGGAGTTTAACTCATTCTATGAATTACTGAAAATATCTAAAAAATCAAAATTTGGTTTAAATAAGTGTGTTTTCAATACATGTGATGTTTTCAATTCAATATGAAAATATGGTAGCCATATTTAAGGTATAACATTATATGTTTATAGAATATGTTAATGCTTATTTTTCATACTATGATTTTCACCATTTTTTGTACTTCATACGATGTTTCTTCAGTAGCACTTGACTTTTAAGTTCATAAACATGTAATACTTTGTCACATATCCATTTTCATCCAGACTTTCCATTTTGGCTTTGATTACCTAATTACCTAAATAATAATAATCTGATAAACCTAAAAAATGAAAATTTAATCAAAGCCAAAATGGAATGTCTGGATATAATAAAACAGTTATTCCCAAAATACAATAAAACTTACAACAAGATAATAAGAAATTTAAATAGGAAGCCAGTGGTATACCTAAAAGCAGACAAAGGTAATTCTCTAGTAATTATGGAGACAGAAGACTATATTCAGTGAGTAAACCTTATGTTAGATAGTGCAGAATATGAAAAAGTTCCAAAAAATCCATTTACCCCAAGTATCACTTCTTTCAATAAAGCTTTATCAGTTACAAAAATATTAACTACATATGAAAAATACAACTTAAAATTTTCCAACCCCACACTACTAAGGTTGTACTGTTTACCAAAAATCCACGAACAAGACAATAGTATGAGAACCATCATCAATGGCATCAATTCACCTATGTACCACATTGCAAAGTGGTTAGTAAGAAAATTAAAATCATATGACAAATTTCAAAGTTTGGGAATAAAGAACTCCTTAGAATTGATAAATCACCTACAGAAGTACAACATCCCAGAAAACCACATACTAGCTTCTTTTGACGTTAAGGCACTTTTTACTAGCATTCCGGTAGAAAAAATACCTACACTCCTCAAAAAATGGCTAGCTCTGACTACAACGGACCCTAAAGAAATAGATGACATTATCAATCTTACAGATTTATGCACAAGGAATAATTACTTCATGTTTAACCAAAAATTCTACAATCAAAAGGATTAGCTACGGGGAGGCCACTTTCGCCTATCTTAGCAGACCTACACATGAACTATTTTGAAACATATATAGTAAAGGCCTTCCCATAGATTTACAAATTTTGGCGGGGATATGTTGATGTTTTTGCGATCATTCCGGAAAAACTTAAAGAAGATTCTCTAAAATTACTAAACCTGCAAGATAATCATATCCAATTCCTTTCTTGGAAGTGTTGAAAACAGTGTTGTTATGATAAATTAACTTTAAAGAGAGCTGATTAAAGACACTAAACAACACTTTTAAATTTTTTGTTTTTTCTTTTCCGGAACATGTTTCTGAGGCCTTGCCTCTATCATCAGCCGGCTCTCGACTGGTTATCGTTGATGTAGCTGACGATATTTTGTCACAGTTCTCCTCTGGTGGCGGTTCAAGGAACTTGCTGAACAAATCTTTCTGGAAAACAAGTTATTCAGTATTATGTGAACTATTATAGAACCAATAGTACCTAGTTAACATTAGGTAAAAGTATGATTTTGGTTTTAAATAATAAAAGCAGAAGCATTATTAATAGTGAAGTATTCTTCATTTTTGAGTTTGATTAATGAGTCACTATGTTTACACTCAACTTCACTTACTATGTTGTTGTATAATAGAAACGTTTTCAAGATCATTCTATCTCATTCTCAGCTGTTTGGTGACTAAATGAACATTCTTCTTCCTCCACTACTACGGTGCTCCGATCCCTCTGCCATCTGGTGTTAGGGGCACTAAGTTTTAATACTTCATTTAATGCTGGGATTTCAAAATTTATAACTTTATCCCAGTTTTGGTTATGAATATTTTTTCTCAAATATCCAATTCTGTGGGTGTACTTAAAGATTTTAACAGTTTTATGTTATGGCCAATGTTGTGGTTTTCTGTCCAAAAATGGTGTGACACTGCTGATTTTTCTGTTTGTTTCAACTTTATGTTCCTCTGGTGTTCTTTTTGCCTGGTTAACAAGTTTCTCTTAGTTTTTCCTATGTTGCTTTTATCACAGGTTTCACAGTTTATCTGATAAATTCCCAATTTCAAAGTGTTAGCAATTGTATTTTTTAGTGGTTTATTTAGTAGGTTCCTCAGACTGAATTTGTTTTGGGGTGCTAGTTTTAAGTTTAGTCTTTTGAAGATTCGTTCAAATTTTCTAAAAGCCCATGGATGGTAGGTGAATTTGCTATATTGCCAGTTTGTGTTTTTAAGCAGGAGAGTGGTCTTTTTTGATATCTTCAGTTTCTCCTTTCTTTTCATCATGTTCCTTATGATGGCTGGGTTGAATCCATTTAATACTGCTCTTTTATGTGTTGTTCTTTCAAAAACTCCTCCTTACTCAGTGGATGTTGTATAGCCGGTGAATTAGACTTCTAAAGGCAGCTAGTTGATGTGAAACTGGGTTGTATTCATTTTTCTTTATGTAATTATCTATGTGTGTGGGCTTCCTGTATATTCCAAAATCTACACCATGACGATTTTTAGTTATTTTGAGGTGCAAAAAGGGTAGGGTGTTGTCTCTTTCTACGTCCATTGTAAACTGGATATGATTAAATTAACTTTAAAGAGAGTCGATTAAAGACACTAAACAACACTTACTTTTAAATTTTTCCGGAACATGTTTCTGAGGCCTTGCCTCTATCATCAGCCGGCTCTCGACTGGTTCTCGTTGGTGTAGCTGACGATATTTTGTCACAAGTCTCCTCTGGTGGCGGTTCAAGGAACTTGCTGACTTCATTTCAAACAATAGGAACAAAGTATTCAATTTCGACATCCCCCAGAAAGATTTGTTCAGCATTAAATGAAGTATTAAAACTTAGTGCCCCTAACACCAGATGGCAGAGGGATCGGAGCACCGTAGTAGTGGAGGAAGAAGAATGTTCATTTAGTCACCAAACAGCTGAGAATGAGATCGAATGATCTTGAAAACGTTTCTATTATACAACATAGTAAGTGAAGTTGAGTGTAAACATAGTGACTCATTAATCAAACTCAAAAATGAAGAATACTTCACTATTAATAATGCTTCTGCTTTTATTATTTAAAACCAAAATCATACTTTTACCTAATGTTAACTAGGTACTATTGGTGTGAGTGAGTGTGAGTGTGTGGTGTTTTAGGGCCCGCTTCTATAATAGTTCACATAATACTGAATAACTTGTTTTCAATACCATGGACTCACTAAAAGATGTCAATAAGAAAAGCTTTTCCTTCTAGGTTCTTTTGTTCCCTCTGCACATACTATTCCCCATACAGCCTTCCATAATTGTATAATTCCAATGTCCCTAATATCTTCTTTCAATAACTTTATCAAATTGTGAATCAGTTCCTTGTCATTTGCACTTCTTTTGTCACCCAGAAAACCTTGCACTACCTTTTGAAAAGCTTCAAAAACATAGCATTCATAAAGAGTAATCACATATGTAAGTTCTTTAGATTGTAACATCACACAAATTCGAGGTCAGGTAAAAATTCCACCTTTTATTTTACTTCAGATAACTGGAGACATTTGTGTGATGGGAGATAAAGCCTCAGAGTTGCTGTTCAAACCACTGATAAATTGTTTGTTTAATCCAAGTTTGATATGGAGTGAAGGTAACAGAATCTTCTCAGTAGACACAAATTATTCACGTTTTACATTGTATGCGCCTGGAAGCAATTCTTTTCTGGTTGGCCAATCTCTCCTGGTGTAATGCTGATTGCATACCCTGCCATCTCATAAGCAGAGGAAACAAGAATCCTTGATGTAGTCACCTTACAGCCCCAGAAGAAACCCCAACATCTTGAAATCACCACAAACATCTTATTATGGCATCCATAGTTGAGCATTTTCAAGACCAATTTGACCTTTTCATATGTTCCTTTCAGGTGAGTAGAATGAGCCATTGGGATGAAAGAAAACTTGTTTCCATTGTGTAGTAGGACAGATTTAAGACTTGTACTTGAGCCATCTATAAAAAGGAGCCACTGGTCTGGTTCATAAGGAATCTCTATGTGTTGAAAGAGAGCATTAACGTTGCTGCAAAAACATAACATTTCATAGAAGCAGACAAAATTCTTGTGCCATACTCTCTACTTTGTTATTTTGCATCCCTCAGCAAGCAAGTTATTTTCCTTAAGACAGCATGCAAGGAGTTTGGCCTTTGATTTGTTAGCTCCAACTTCCCTATTAGGTCATCCAACTTTTGCGTGAAGAGCTGCTGTTCCTTTCCATTGCTCTCATCACTATTGGAAAAATCACTGCTGTCACTAGATTTTTGTAACTTCTCTTCAGTATTACAATAATGCGGTGGCAAAGGAACTGGCAGCTTCTCAGAGTGCAATATTGGAGCAATAGATGGTGACATGCAAAGATCTGGAATATATTTTCAATTCTTGAGAGCTTTGTAATGTATAATGACAACCACACAAAAGTAACAGCCATCGTGCCTCCATGTTCGAGGAACTGCAAATGGCATAGACCTTGAAATAAGATCTGAAGCTTTCCTGGTGACAAATATCCAGAATAGGCACAGATTTTCTTGTTCCATGTAATCAACCCTCTAAGGAAGACCTACAGCTATCACAAGATACATGAGGAGCTTATCAATGTTTAGATCTCCAATTGGATATCAAAATTACCTCTGTAAGCATCACAGAATTTTGTTACAAGCACAATTTTAAGTTCAACTTGTAGATACAATATGTCCACGAACAACAAAATGTCTGCAGGCAATTCACAACATCTGGATACAGATATGTTTAATTTAAAGAGAACAACCAACTGTTTTAAAAAATATAAAAAGGCAACAACCTCACAGGTTTTGTATGCCGATGTCTATATTGATTGGTGCCATAACCACCCATTGCCCCAACATAGGCCGCCTAAGGCCTCTCATGCGGTACCTTTACCTTTTTTTAAAAATGCAACAGTATTTCACAAACAAGATAAAGATTGATAGAGTCAACATGAAAATTTCAATGCCATGGCCAGGATTTAACCACGGATCTCCTGGTTTCTGTCCAGTCGCTCTTACCAGGAGATCCGTGGTTCAAATCCCGGGCATGTCATTGAATTTTTCATGTTGACTATCTATCAAAAAACCTTAGCCTATATATGGCTAGTATGAAGAAATGATTAATTTCTATCAATTAACTAAAACACAAAGATTGTTTTATAATATATATCAATTATATGTGGAAATGATTGTTACAGATGTTATGTATACTAATTTTACAAACGGGAAATGCTAGTGAACTATTGCTGATCTCTTTGGACTACTACGACTGTCAGAAAAAAGTGGTAAATTCAAAACTGTTAATAAATTATTGAAATACCATAAACCATTTTTATTTTGAAAAGTATTAACAATTGAAAATAACCAATGGTATATCGAGATTTAACTGTATTGGAACACCACAGTGAAGCAAAAAATTATTAATTTTTAGATGAGTCGTATTTATTACACATCTGCTTCACTTTCGTACCTATTTTGAGCACATGTTTCGCAAATCATCGTTTGCATCTTCTGCTCTTATGCGACTAAAGCTTGATCCAGTGGTGTGGGTAGTTCTGGAGTTGCTGCTGCCATCTGTTGATTTAGTGATGAACTTAAATGTGGGATTCTCTTCTGCCAGGATTTCAAAGTTCATTAGTTGGTTTTTATGTTTTTCTATGTATATCCTCTCCCATATGACGAGTTCAATATGTTTTTGTACGTATTTTAGTAATTCTGTGCTATCTTCAATTTCATGATTTTCAGACCAGAAATGAGCTGCTAATTCGGACTTATCAATATTTTTGTATCTTAAGTGCCTGAAGTGTTCTTTCTTTCTAGTGCCTATGTTTCTTTTTGTCCTCTCTATGTAAATTTTTTCACAGTCTTTACACTTAATCTTGTAAATGCCTGACTTTTCCTCTGGTTTTATCTTATCAGTATTATTACTGTGAAGTAGGTTTTTAATGTTGTAATTGTTTTTTGGTGCCAATGTTATATTTTATTTCTTGAATATTTTTTGGGACTTTTTTGTGGCCCAGGGGTGGTAAGTAAATTTAGCAAATCTAATTTCTTGTTTTATTGGTGTGAGAGCTGTGATCTGTTTTTCTCTTTTGAAGTTTGAATGATTTTAGTTTTTTATCTACAAGGTTTTTTCCATATCCATTTTTAATTGCAGTTTTTAAGATTTGATGGTATTCGTTTTGATATTCTTGCTGGCTGAGAGGTAGATTTACTAATCTGTGTGTGAGACTGTTGATGGTGGCATGTTTGTGTGGAATTGGGTTGAAACTATTTGCTTTGATGTAATTATCTGTGTGCGTTGCTTTTCTATGGATACCAAATTCTAGTTTTTCATTGCTTTTTTTGATTTTAAGGTCTAAAAAAGGTAGAGTACAGTCCTCTTCAGTTTCCACTGTGAATGGTATGCTGGGTTCTTGCAGGTTGAGTAGTTTCAAAGCATCATCTATTTGTTTGTAGGGCACTATTGCAAAGATGTCGTCTACGTATGTGTACCATGTTTTAAACATATGAGGGAAGGCTTTAGTTATATGTGTTTCGAAAAAGCTCATGTATAGATTGGCCAAAAATGGGGATAGCGGGCTTCCCATAGCTAGTCCTGAAATATGTTTATAATAATTTCCATCGAAGACAAAATAATTTTGATGTATACATATTTCAGTCATTGCCAAATATTCTTCTATTGCATTGGCATCTAGGTTTATAGAATTTAGCCATTTTTTCAGTTGAATCAAAAGTTTGTCTAATGGAATGCTAGGGAAGAGGGAGCGGACATCAAAGGATACTAATCCCACATTTAAGTTCATCACTAAATCAACAGATGGCAGCAGGAACCCCAGAATTACCCACACCACTGGATCAAGCTTTAGTCACATAAGAGCCGAAGATGCAAACGATGATTTGCGAAACATGTCCTCAAAATAGGTACGAAAGTGAAGCAGATGTGTAATAAATACGACTCATCTAAAAATTAATAACCAATGGTATATTCATGTTCAGCTTATTAATTTTATCCAATAAATACTAAAATATAAACAACTTTTTATATGTGTTTGGAGGAATTTAGTAACAGTGACGTCAAAATTAATCTCAAAAACTATTTGTAGTTGGTTTATTGATACTCATCACTTACTTTTTTATAGTTTTATTTATTTATTTATTTATTTATTCATCCAATTTAACATATACATGTTGTGGATTCGTCAGTATTTTAAACAGTTTATAAGAGTTATATTAATGAGACTAGTTACAAAGGCATTCGCCTCCATTTTCAATCTCTTTCCAACTGGCATCTGTTGTCTGCTCTCTCTCTGGTGGTGAAACTAAGAACTTTTTTGTCAAATTATCTACTGGCAGGATTTCAAAGTTCATTACGCGATCCTTATTTTTCCATGTGAATATGTTCTCCCTTGTTGTCAATTTATTTTGGTTTATCACTCCTTTTAATAATTTTGGAATTGGATCAACGTCATGATTTTCATTCCAAAAGTGAAATGCTACTGCTGACTTATCTCTTTGTTTCAATCTGATGTTTCTAAAGTGCTCTTTGACTCTGGTTTTAAGATTTCTTTTAGTTTGACCTATGTAGTATTTTTCACAATTCTTACAACTTATCTGGTATATTCCGGATCTGTTAACTGATGGGATTTCATCTTTTGTTTTTGAATTTAGCAATTTTAAAATTGAGTGTCTATTAGTAGGTGCTAAGGTGATACTTTGTTCCTTGAAGATGTTTTTAAATTTATTAAATGTTTTTGGGTGATATGTGAATGAACTGAATGTGCTGTTGCTTTCTTTTTCTTTTGTAAATGTGGTTGCTTCCTTAATGGTTTTCTTTAGTTTAGCTTTTCTAATTTTTTTCAACACCAAACTTTTGTTGTATCCATTTTCTTCTGCTATGTGTAGTATTGCTTTTTGTTCTTTGAAATATTCTTCTTTTTCCATGGATCTTTTAATTTTCGCTATCTATTTTATGTCCTCTCCTGAATACTATGTGCACCATTTTGTTCTTGCTTATATGGAAATCATTTTCTGTGGAACAGTGTTTTATTACTGTCCAAGCTTTTTTGTAGTTCCTGCTTGTTAATCCAAATGACATATACCTTATACTCTATCACATGGTTGCAATTTTTCAACTATAGCTATCTCACAGGGTTTTAATTTTTAAAGTTTAGTTGTATTTCAAGCCAAGGTTTGGAAAATTCCTGATTGTTGTGCTGGCTTTTTCACAGATTTCTTTGAACTTTGTTCTAGCTTGCTTTTCTCCAATGTCATCAGTAAGTATGTACATGGTAATTTACTTTGTATTTTAGCAAAAATAGATGTTGTTTTCCTTAACGCATCCACAAGATTACAAAATGTCTCAGTGAGGCACACAAACATAATGGAATATTAATATAATTTTGTGCTTCATTGTGTCATAGTCCTTACACATTGGAATATAATGGAATACGTCTATAAAATCAATGACTTGCACATCTACACAGTTTGTTAATTGGAATCATATTGTCACCCGAGCGTCGGAACACCCTATAGACTGGGCAAGCAGCAGACGGGTCGGTGTTCGCCCCGCCCCCTCGTTTGTCTTATAGCGTTAAGAAGGGATGGCTGGGACAAAAAACATCACGGCGCCGTCTCTTTCTGTTCCACCTGTGTTCTCGAACTTACAGGATATTTCCTCTAATCTGGAACCTTCCGATCGACCCGCTGGCCCTATATAAGCAGCACGTCGAGTTAGTCAGTCAGTCAGTTCTTGGTGTAAGAATGCAGTGCTAGTGTACGACGAGAAGACTGCGTAAGAGCATCGGAAGATTGTACGTAATTACGAGTGCAAGTGAAATTGTGTCGGACGAACTGGTGAATTGTGTGCATTACGTAATTCTGTGTAATTGGCAAGAGTTTAACTGTAAGTCGGTGGGAATAAAGAACATTTTTGAGTGGTGTAATTGGACCTTTCATTTCACGAACCCACAAAGTCACACTGGTGTCAGGAAGCGGGAAAACAACATCACCGAACATTACAACCATGGACGCGGCATTGGAAAAGATTTTGGAGAAGATGATGGAAATGAAGGCCGAACTGACCTCGGAAATGAAGACGGCCAACGACGACATCACCGCAGAGTTGAAACAAATGAAGACGGCCAACGACATCACCGGGAAGATGGAAGAAATGAAGGCCGAATTAACAGCGAAGATGGAAACGGCAAACAACAACTTGGCCATAATGACCGCAAAGATGGCCGAACTGACAACGGAGATGAGGGAGGCGAACAAGGTCCTCGCCGCCAAGTTTGAGGAACGGTTGGCCGGCGTGAGGGATGACGTCACGAATCTGGGCAAGCGGATGGGTCAAGTAGACGACCGCCTTAATGATTTAGAGGAAAAGGCCGACAACATCGCAAAACCCCTCACCCGCCTGATGGAGGAACACCGGCCTTATGTGTGGACAGAGGACGCCGAAAACGCTTTCCAGCACCTAAAGGAGACCCTGTGCAGTGCTCCAATTTTGGGTTTCCCACAACCGGGTGGCGCCTTCATTGTGGACACGGACGCCAGCGACCATTGCATTGGGGCTGTCCTATCGCAGATCCAGGACGGCCATGAGCGGGTGATAGCCTTCTACAGCAAGACGCTATCCAAGGCAGAGAAGAACTACTGCGTCACCCGATGAGAATTATTGGCGGTAGTAAAGACCTTGGAGCACTTCCATAAGTACCTGTACGGTCAGCCATTCCACCTGAGGACTGACCATTCCGCCCTAACCTGGCTATTGAGCTTTAAGAACCTGGAAGGCCAGACAGCACGTTGGGTCCAGAGGCTGCAGGAGTACGACTTCACCTCGGAACATCGTAGAGGGAAGAGCCACGGTAACGCTGATGCCATGTCCCAAAGACCCTGTCCAGAAGAGTGCGGCCAGTGCACAAGAGTGGAAGAGAAGGAGCGTGCCGCAGCAGTCCGAGTAGTTGTGGCAGTGCCTGCTGAAGGCTGGGATAGCGCAGGCCTGAGGAGGGAGCAGCTGGTGGACGCAGACTTGGGGCCACTCTTGAGGGAAGTGGAGGCAGGGACAAGACCAACCTGGGAGGACATCGCACCAAGGGGCGCCACCTACAAGTCGTACTGGGCCCAATGGGACTCGAAGACCAGAGATGGCGTGCTGTTCCGGGTATGGGAATCACCCGATGGGAAGACGCAGAGAGAACAGTTGGTACTTCCCCAGAGTAAGGTACCGGAAGTCTTGGAAGAAGTGCACGCTGGTACTTCAGGAGGACACCTGGGAGCGAACCGAACGATTGACAAACTTCGGCAGCGCTACTTCTGGCTGAGACTCAGAGCAGATGCTGGTGGTACACCTGGACCGCCTGGCACGCTACGATGGTGCTGTTCGGGACGACCAGCTTTGAGGAGGGAGCAGTGTCATCCAAGCGTCGGAACACCCTATAGACTGGGCAAGCAGCAGACGGGTCGGTGTTCGCCCCGCCCCCTCGTTTGTCTTATAGCGTTAAGAAGGGATGGCTAGGACAAAAAACATCACGGCGCCGTCTCTTTCTGTTCCACCTGTGTTCTCGAACTTACAGGATATTTCCTCTAATCTGGAACCTTCCGATCGATCCGCTGGCCCTATATAAGCAGCACGTCGAGTTAGTCAGTCAGTTCTTGGTGTAAGAATGCAGTGCTAGTGTACGACGAGAAGATTGCGTAAGAGCATCGGAAGATTGTACGTAATTACGAGTGCAAGTGAAATTGTGACGGACGAACTGGTGAATCGTAATTGTGTGCATTACGTAATTCTGTGTAATTGGCAAGAGTTTAACTGTAAGTCGGTGGAAATAAAGAACATTTTTGAGTGGTGTAATTGGACCTTTCATTTCACGAACCCACAAAGTCACAATATCCAGAGATTCTGTGTGCAAAAGTATATAAACTTTTAGGCATTATAATAGCTCTTAATACCCATAACACTGAAATGTGTGGTTTCACAACGTATTAACCCATGTATTACCCAGACTTGATGTAAGTGATTAGCAAGCACAGAGAGAGAAAGGAAAGTGTAGGAGAACAGAACTGGTTAAAAACATTGCAGTGCTGGGCAAGCAATTCCATATAATATGACCAGCATACAAAGGAAGGCTTTGTATAATCTTTGGCTGAGACCAGTAGCTTATCAGTAGCTATAAGAAAAATGTGTGGTATTAAAGTTCTCTCCACATATATGATCAACTCAGACTAAAACAGAAACACTTAGCAAAGTAGTGATATGCTCTTTTAAGCAACTGCAGCAACAAGCTCTTTATTACATTTTAGAACAAAAAGTCCATTTAAAATATTTTAGGACAATTCAATAAACTTAGTTGCTTTCTTTTTTATTCATACATTCCATTTACCATCCAGCTTCAGTCACAATTATCCAGCGAGGCTGAAAGCACAATCCAAACTTACATAAATTTTTTTCATGAGGTTCACTCTGTTAATTCCTTTAGATAATTAACCTGGTTACTTATCTTTGTTTTCAATATACACTTATGTTACACTTCCTTCTCCCTGTAATGAAGCTTGTGCACTTTCTGAGATGTCATATCAAGATAAGCAGGGAAGCAAAGGGAGCATGTGTGTATAAGAGAAACGCTCACCACTTCTG
The DNA here is from genome assembly GCA_030765055.1 of Mantis religiosa. Lineage (NCBI taxonomy): Eukaryota > Metazoa > Arthropoda > Insecta > Mantodea > Mantidae > Mantis > Mantis religiosa. The sequence goes on along the minus strand of CM060950.1, from coordinate 148,976,958 downwards.
TAAAGAATAAACTTGGGTATGAAGGGACAATACAATCCTGAACAGGGAGAAATAAGGGAATGTGTCAAGAGTGCCAAAGACTAGTTTACAATAGTCTATGAATGGGATGCTAAATAACCCAATAACTAGAATGGGAATCCGTATTGAACCATTGCAGTAGTAAATTAGGATGCCATTTGTTTGCAACAACTAATAATAGTTTTCACCTGCTTACAACTCAGTCAACAAAATGCACATCAGACATTGTCAAAATTTCAATTAAAATCCATTATTTCCAACTCCTGTGGTCACGCCAAGCTTTATTTCCTTTATTAAAGGCATATATGAAAGTTGTGGTTCTGTCCTTTGTAGTTTTTACAACTTATTTTGGGCAACAGCCATTTTAATTTGGAGACAAACTTCAGATGATGCTCTTGCTAGACAAAACAATATTCCTATAAGAGTCAGAAGTGGTTAGGATGCACATTTGATATCATTTCTTGTAGTTTCATTTTCCTAGTTGGTGACTTGAGAGCAACTGTTTCTTTTCACAGGCATCCTTAATAACACTAGAGAATGTGAGTTTTGTACCCGAAACAAAATAGGCAAATTCTTATGCAAAATGACTTGCTGATTACAAAAACACCTCTTAAAATGCTGTATTGTGTAACTTTTTGAGATATTCTTATTTTTTATAAAAACTTACAGAAATGGGGCATGATACCAACTCATATTAATTTAATTTAAAATAGTCATTTTATTATTAAATTATATAGTTATATCTGTAAAGAAAAGGCATATTATTCAAAATAAGTAGAAAATTTTGCCATCACATAAGATTTAACAGCAAATTAGTTTTAGAATCTACTATAAAAAACATTTAAATGGGTCTGCCCAACTGAAATGAAAATTAAGTTGGCATAAAATTAATGATACAGAACTTCATAACTTATCACAAAGACCTAAATATGTCTTACTTTATCGAGATTTAACTGTATTGGAACACCACCGTGAAGCGAAACAATTATTAATTTATAGATGAGTCGTATTTATTACACATCTGCTTTACTTACATACCTATTTTGAGGATATGTTTCACAAATCATTGTTTGCATCTTCGGCTCTTATGGTTTTCTATAATGGAAAAGATTCCTATCTTAAGCATTTATCAATTTTATGGCCACAGCTCCATACACAATGCTACTACAAAACTCTCCTCTCCATCTATCTTTCATTTCACTGAGTAAATATACCGATGTGTTTATCTCAAATACTCCACTGGTGGTCTGTTTTTCATCTGTGTTGTTTTGTATTGGAATTTCAATTCTTCTTTCAGTTCATTTTTAGCTGTTAAAGTAATAAAGTTAATTCACGGTGCTAAAGAAAGGTTACAGATATGGATAAGAGCAAGCGTAGGAAATGTACAAGGGCTGTTCAATAAAGATTGATCACATTTTTTTTTTTGACAAAGTACCTTTACTCATCCTCATAATTTTGATGGTCCTTCTCAAAATAGTCTGCCCTGAATGCGATGCACTTGTCCAGCATTTCTGCCAGTCTTCAAAGACATGCTGGAAACCATTTTGTGGGAGATTCTTCAAAATCGCCTCCACAGCCTTCACCACTGCTTCTGATGATGTATAATGCCTCCCAAGAAGGCGTTTCTTCAAGTTATGAAATAGAAAAAAGTCACATGGGGCTGAATTCGGACTATAGGGAGAGTGAGGGATGCACTTCATGTTGATTTTTGCAACATATTCAGCAACATTGGCAATATGCGGCAGCGCATTATCGTGGTGCAGCATCCAGCCTGCCTCACAGAAATGTGGGACCCAATGAAATATTCAGTATTTCAGAAAGTTATATTAAGGTAATTCGTCGATCTTCTCTCACAATGACAGCAGCAGTGTTGATGTTTTCTTCTGTAAGAGCAGTAACTGGAGCACCGGGTCCACCTTCCTTTGAAATTGATTGTCTCCCCTCTTTAAACATTTTAAACCACCTTCAAGCTGTGCTGTAGGAAAGAACAGACTCTCCATAGGCCTCCTGTAACATTGTATAGGTCTCAACTGAAGATTTATTGAGACGAAATTGCTTCACATTAAGCTAACAGAATATAATAAGATTGAATTTTAGTGCCAAAAATTGACCATAAAAATTATGATCATTCTTTATTGAACAGCCCTCGTACTAATGATCCCAATAACTTTTGTTATATATGTGGACAATTCACCCCTAAATTGCAGTGAAAAAAATAACAAGTGTTACTAAAAACAGCATATTCATTATACTTTGGTTGTGCTCTAGGAGATCAAGAAAGGATTTGCATATTATGCAAAACTGGCTACATGGTAAATGCAAATCTTTGCCGTTTGCAGTGCCTATGATGTGGAGAGAATATCTAACCATTTAAATGACTTATTTTTGTAATACAAAGATGACAGGTGTTTCTAGAAAAAAATAAGTTAGAGTCAAATACCCTAATTTTTCATCAGCAATAACACCAGTTCCTCATAGTCAAGTTCTTCCGATGCCTGAGGATCCAAAAGCATGGGTTGAAGAATATGATGGATCAAGTTTAAATCACGATGTAAGTGACAGTGAACCCTTAACATCCCAAGATTGCACATATCAATGTGAACCAATTGAACAGACATTTTTTTTCTCAAGAAGAACTAAGCTATCTTATTCGTGACTTGAAACTAGGTAAAAGTGAGTCAGAATTACTGGGTTCCAGGCTACAAGAGTGGAATTTCCTGGCAAGAGAGACTTGGAAGGAGAATCATGATACAGAACAAGAAATTCACTTATTAAAAGTTGTCCAAGGTCCAGCTGCATTAATCACGTGGGAAAAAATTTTCATAAAGAAACATGAAAGAAAATCGAGATTTAACTGTATTGGAACACCACAGTGAAGCGAAAAATTATTAAATTATAGATGAGTCGTATTTTTTACACATCTGCTTCACTTTCGTACCTATTTTGAGGACATGTTTCGCAAATCATCGCTTGCATCTACGGCTCTTGTGCGACAATGAAAGAAAATCATTTAATTTCGACACTACCTTTGAAGAAAACCCAAATTTCAAGTTCATAAAGATACCAACAGAGACGCACCTATCACCTCCGAGGAGTTCACCGAACCGACGTCCATTAGTCGACAACAGCTGATGATGTTAGGGAGATCCTAACGAAACGTGTTCTAGGTAAATACTAGCAATAAGTGGAGCATTGAGTATTAGTTCGACTCAAAATTATATTATATTAATTTTTACTATTTTACAACAAAAGACAACATATGTTTCTGCATTTCTCCATTAATATTAATGGTTTAATGAAGGAATTAGGTATATAGCATTATGTCAAAGATTAGCACCTCTTTATTGACTCTTCTAAATACAGTTTAAAGGCAGTGTTGCTACATAATAGCAATTAACTACCGTTAATACGTTTATTTCATGCCACAGGGATGAACAAAACATACAATTCCACATCTATAATTTTAAATGTTATTAGTTATCAAAACCATGGCTGGGAAATTTGTAGTGATAAGCATTTTATAGTGAAAGAGTGGGGCAAAAGGGAAAACTATACATTTAGAGCAAGCAGTGTTAAGTATGTGCCTCTAATAGGCCCAAAGTACTTCTTCCACCACCTCACATACAGCTCGGATTAATGAAAAATTTTGTTAAAGGCTTGGACAAAGTGGAAGTGCATTTGAGTATCTAAGAAGCAACTTTCCCAATCTCAGTGATCTAAATTAAAGGAAGGTATAGTTGTTGGTCCTCAAATTAGACTTCTTAAAGACAGTGCTTTTTAATCTAAGCTTAAACCTGCTGAACTGGCAGTGAAAGGCTTCCTGCCAATAACAAAGAAGAAAATTACGAAACTTTAGTCTCAAAACTGTTAAGGAGCTACAAAGAAATGGGTTAGTGAATGTCACTTAAAATCCACTTTTTGCACTTTCACCTTGATAGTTTCCCTACATACCTAGGAGCTGCAGGTAATGAGCATTTTCTGAGATGGAACGATGTTACCAGGGTCAATGGGATTGTCATGTTGGGAGAGTATTGTTGGTTCCTCATAGAGGGAGAGTACATGTCAATACAAGAAAAAAATCAACAGAGAAACCCTGCTGAGATTATTCAGGTATATGGTTTCATCAATATTTTGTGTTGATTTACTTTAATAATAATAATAATAATAATAATAATAATAATAATAATAATAATAATAATAATAATAATAATAATAATAATAATAATAATAATAAGTAATTATTTTTTAATGTTATTTGGCAATAAAATACCTATTACTCTCATAAGCAAATATGAGTTAAACAGAATTTTTGTAAGTTTTCATAAAAAACAATAACATAAAAAAGTTACGATACAGCATTTTAAGGGGAATTTTTGGCAGCATATCAGTTTTCATAAGAACCGGTCTATTTTGTTCCAGATGTATGAAAAAAATAAATTTTTGTTTCCTAGTGTAATTTCCATAGTAGTCTAATATGCTGCACTTGGGAAATGAGAATGTTAAACCTTGACCAAGCTATCTTTCCTATCCCCACAACCCAGAAAAGCTTCCCCTTTAATTGCAAATGCACGCATTATAATACACATATTTTAGGTTTATTATTTGTGTTGTGGTTACCTTTTCTGTGGTTACCTGTGCTGTCACCAGAAAAAAAAAAAAAAAAAAAAAACATAAGATTAATATTAGCTCAAATATACATACATACATATATATATATATATATATATATATATATATATTTATATATGTGAGTGTGTGTGTGTGTGTGTGTGTGTGTGTGTGTGTGTGTGTGTGTGTGTGTGTGTGTATAAGCACATGGATTTTATTTACATTTTTACAACTGCATACTTCTATCAATTACACATTGACTTGTCTGTGCTGATTTTGTTCACCTTTCACTGAATGCTTTCCATGTGACTGTGCTATTTCAGATGCCACAATTACATTGTCTTATTTGCATCTTCTGATAGCTTTGCTAGCTGTATTAAATGTTGATACCTATGACAACAGTTATGCATCATTCACTTACTGCTACTCTACTGCATAAATGCCAAAATTTAATTAATATCCAAAATAAAAGCCAGAAAGGGGGCAAAACTATGAACACAAATAACAAGAGCATACAGTAGATCCCAAGACACACAAATGTTGCAAAGAAAGAAATAAAGACCAAAATTATGCCAGGTTCAAAATAATGTTGACATCAGTTGCTAGCAGTAAGGATTTGGACACTATCTACATGACAAATATATCATTCATTAACAATAAGATGGCTTTCTTTCCCACTTTCTGAAATTGAATCCATAAAACTTTCCCCTCATCCAGCAAAGCATAATATTTGTAAATACACCAAATTTAGAATGGGTAAAATATTCAATTTCTAGATACAAAACGTTCATATCTCTTCTAAGTAGCAAGAATGGACAAGTCTTTAAGTTAAGCAGTCTTCGTGGAAGAGTAGTGGAGAAAAAAAAAAAAATTACTATATTTCTACCAGCACTTTGAAATGTTAAATTAAATCTTTCAATACCCTCTTTCCTTGATAAATGTCTCTTCCAGGGATAATTTCCCTATGTAAATTTGTCTAGTTTGTGTGAAAGAATTTCACTAAGCACAGATCCATCAACCCTTCTAGACATATTTGGCTGTCTTTGAGAACATTTGAGTAGTGTTTGACCTTAGTTAAGGAAATATCTACTCAAGTCATATCAGACAATGAATGATATGGATGAAATGAGGCTCAAATGAGCCTGGGATCCATGGAACTTAGAGCTACCCAATATTCATCTTTCAGGATAAGGGAAAATCCTGGAAAAAAATCTTATCCAGGTAACTCGCCCTAACCAAGATTTGAACTCGGGACTTCTTGAACGTGAGGCAGACATGCTACCGAGGCGGGAAAAATTGCCTACTGCAGTCATAAACAGCAAGATATGCTGAAACTGCCTACAGCAGTCATATCAGCAAGAAATGTAACAAATTTTTCAGCTGTTAATTGCTTCCACACTTACAATCACGCTTCTCAGTTGATGTTACGGTTTGGTGATACCCTCCTTGCCTTCCTGTTTGTTTCACATATTATATCATTCATTTCATCAGTAAATATACATGTACGTCAGGTTTCATTTATAGAAACCATTTTTGCAGTGTTTTAGGTTAACCCTTTCCCACAATATTCAGCCAATTTCCTATCCCTAAAGGTTCTTATGTCATTCACTTCTATCTTTACCTTACAGGAGACAAACACCTCACAGTTTTTGTCACCTGTCTCCTTCATCACTACTATTATCACTCCTCTGCCTTTCAACTTTACCATCACCACATGCATCTTCTATATCCGAAGAAGCCATATTTTCCTTACTTGGAATCCTTAATAGATCTCAATAAGCATTACACAATCAACTTTTAATGATATTCTTGTTTCTGTTTATTGCTTCCAGAATACAGTGTTGCCAAATGTGACCTTTATTGCAACAAATTCATGAGGTTGTCCAGGTAACCTGATTATGAAACAAAGTACAATTTTTGTATGTTGACACAAATGTTAATAAAGGATAGTAAGGACAACAAATTTATCAATTACTAGCTTCCAAAATATGATTATCTCATTTCTGAATGTTAAATTTAGTACATTAATTCATTTTCTGACATTTTAAATATTCATAAATCTGAAGTTCTTTATTGCAGAATATTGACCCAAACCTAATTTTGTAAACAGAAATTCTTATGCGTGATTGGAGGAATTTAGTAACAGTGACGTCAAAATTAATTGGGAAAACTATCTGTAATCATCGAGATTTAACTGTATTGGAACACCACAGTGAAGCGACCTTAAAATCACAAAAAGCAATGAAAAACTAGAATTTGGTATCCATAGAAAAGCAACACACACAGATAATTACATCAAAGCAAATAGTTTCAACCCAATTCCACACAAACATGCCACCATCAACAGTCTCACACATAGATTAGTAAATCTACCCCTCAGCCAGCAAGAATATCAAAACGAATACCATCAAATCTTAAAAACTGCAATTAAAAATGGATATGGAAAAAACCTTGTAGATAAAAAACTAAAATCATTCAAACTTCAAAAGAGATTAAAACAGATCACAGCTCTCACACCAATAAAACAAGAAATTAGATTTGCTAAATTTACTTACCACCCCTGGGCCACAAAAAAGTCCCAAAAAATATTCAAGAAATACAATATAACATTGGCACCAAAAAACAATTACAACATTAAAAACCTACTTCACAGTAATAATACTGATAAGATAAAACCAGAGGAAAAGTCGGGCATTTACAAGATTAAGTGTAAAGACTGTGAAAAAATTTACATAGGGAGGACAAAAAGAAACATAGGCACTAGAAAGAAAGAACACTTCAGGCACTTAAGATACAAAAATATTGATAAGTCCGCAATAGCAGCTCATTTCTGGTCTGAAAATCATGAAATTGAAGATAGCACAGAATTACTAAAATACGTACAAAAACATAGTGAACTCGTCATATGGGAGAGAATATACATAGAAAAACATAAAAACCAACTAATGAACTTTGAAATCCTGGCAGAAGAGAATCCCACATTTAAGTTCATCACTAAATCAACAGATGGCAGCAGCAACTCCAGAATTACCCACACCACTGGATCAAGCTTTAGTCGCATAAGAGCAGAAGATGCAAACGATGATTTGCGAAACATGTCCTCAAAATAGGTACGAAAGTGAAGCAGATGTGTAATAAATAAGACTCATCTAAAAATTAATATCTGTAGTCAGTTTGTACTAAAAATAGTTTTTTGAGAAATTTTTATACTATTACTGCATTTAATAATTCACACAAAGCTACTGGTCAAGTCACTTAAATCTTCTCCTGCAAATATCCCTGAAACTTAAATATGAATTGAAAAACAACTTTTCACATGCAGAAAGGCATGGTAAAAATAATCACTAAAGTAAATTATTTAGGCCTTCAAAAATGTAAACAAATATGATATTCAACATAAGCCTATGTTTTCTTAAATGGAAACCTTGCATTATTTTTGACACAATGACAAGGAAAAGAATTAAAATGACATTTGCTGCATTGCAACAGATCAATTATTTCCCAAGAAATAATTGTACATGATGGACAGCATTGCAGGGCTGTGTTTTTCTGCCAATTTATTCACTGCCAGTGTAATGAAAGTCAAGAATTTTACTCTGGATAAATAAAAGGACAATTTTAGAAACATTACATTCCCCAAGTTAATTGCTGTGTAAATTAAATACTCTTGTATTAGCAACATTTGTATGGGTTACAAAGTAAATGACCATAAAAACTTAATAATTGATTAATGTGCACCGCAAATATTTTTGAAGTTGTAACTTTCATTACACATTATTTAGGTCCTCTATAAGTAACTTAAAAATGTAGCTTGATATATTTATTTGTACCAATACAATTTTAATCATACACATATTTCTTAATTTCAACTTATCTATGCACAAATTTGTGTGATGAGTGACTAGCATTCTCCAACATGCTTAGTACCCTGGCCTTAGCAAAGTCTACCAAACAAAATCTTGGATTCAAGGATTAAAACCAAGGAAATAAAACAGAGGTTTTTCACTCTTTCATTCCCACACAACCCTGTACCACCTGTTTACTAACTTTTTTGAACTGTGGGAACCTCAAAACATGTGTTTCTGATTAAATCTTTACATTAGATTTATGGTTGGAATTACCTTATCTACCACAGATAGGTACTAGAGGAAGAAAAAACAAAAACTATTGTAAATACAAGCAGTATTTACTTGATTTGCAAAATGAAGCACCAGCTGATACAGATACGCCTTCTTTGCAGGTTTATGTTAAAAACATACAAAGTCAAAAGAAGTTGTGTGAAGCAATCCATTCCATGTAGCAATCAACATCATGATATTTTAGATGTATAATGATAGCAAAAGTAATGATCATTCATAAAGACAGGACTACTGGAAGAGCAAAAGGCAAAGATACCATAAAAGTTGCTTCCATCAAAACTTGAGGAAACGATGAACAGCTAGGTAGAAATGTTGGTCAGTAACCTCAGCTAAAAGGAAACATATTTAACAGTTATTTGAAAAGCTCAAGACACAGTTCAGTGTTCTTGTGAAACACAAGAATTGACCAATGGGAAATGAAATAAGTCACATGATACAGAAAGAAGCAGCATGAGAAATAAGCATTTTGGAGAACACTCGTAATTAAGAAGTCAGCAAGCATGCTGGCAATACGATGTGTGTATGTGTGTGAAGCTCCATCAACAGAGGAAACGTGGCAGGAAATAAAGGAGTAAATAAATGAACCAGTCATTATATACACCAACCCAGAGAGCAAAACGCAACCATGAGCAAGAATCAAACCCAGCAACCAATCTTAGAAATCCCATGCTGCTATATATGAATTCCGGCTATGGACAGTACAAGGCAGAAGTAGAAGTAGGTAGAAGCTCTGGGTAAAGGCAGTAGTGTGGGCAATCAAGAACAGTTCCCCTTTCAGCCACACACATTCCCTTATCCATAAATTCTATTACCTCTTTGTATCGCTCATAGTCTGAACTCATGTATAATTTAATGAATATCACTTCCCACCAATGCATACTATCTCATACATCACTGATTTTTAAAGGAGCAGTGCAAGTAGAAACAAAAGGTCACTTAGGTAGAGCTTCTTCATGTCTTTACCTTACAGTTTTGAACTGATAAGCTTTCCTAGGTCACTTATTTGCAGTTCAAGCCAGACATTCAGGCAAACAGTTAAGATATGGCAAATACTCAGATATGGTCATGACCTCTAGAAAGATGCACAGCACTGTGGCTGAGGCTCAAAGATGTACAGAGATGCAATTAAGACTGATAGATTTTATTTCTTAACCATTAATTTTTCACTGTAGTTTGGGCAAAGAAGTGCCACATTTGACCTGGAAGTTCCAGGACCTATATGCATCAAATTCTGTAGTAGTGAAAATAGCATCCTATTGTGCACTTACATCAGCAGCTTTATGCGAACAGAATACTTTTTTCCCTGTAGGCTGTTAAATAAATGAAAATCCAGATTTTATCATGGAGTTTCTATAGGGAGATGAATATCATTTAGTCACTGACACCAATGAAAATATACTTTCATTTTTTGTTGTTGTGTCATTAATCAACTCCTAATTAATTTAATTTATACAACAACACTGTTTTCAACACTTCCATGAAAGGATTTATACTTTCATTGTACCATTTAGGGTCAATCCTGAACCAGTTAACAGCATAAAATTATTACTATGCACTTTTCTAATTGTGGTAATTCACAATATAGGTAAACCCTTCTCAATCCTTGTGTTAGTCAAATAATGTTCTAACTAATGTGTATATAATAAGCATATAATTTATAAAATAGTAAAATACTACAAACAGAATCAGACTGAAAAATTCAATGCCATGGCCGGGATTTGAACCATGGATCTTTCGGTCTCCATCCAGTTGCTCTTAACTCGAGCTACCATGGGCAACATACCAGCATGACGTCATATTCTTCAACTGACTCATATATTTCTCGGTAAACTACTAGGAGGTTCTCATATACAATGAGATACACACCTTTTGTTTTTTGTAATTTTACGTCCTCCAAAGTTAAGTCATATCGGACGATGAATGGAATGGGTGAAATGATGCTCAAATGAGTCCGGGTTCCATGGAGCTTAGAGTTACCCGACATTCGTCTTTCAGGATAAGGGAAAACCCCGTAAAAACCTTATCCAGGTAACTCACCCAGACCGAGATTCGAACTCGGGACCTCTTGAACGTGAGGCAGACATGCCACCATCTACGCTACCGAGGCAGGCACACCTTTTGTGGTGGCTTACAATGCTGTAAGTACTTAAGTAGTTGAATTACGAGATCTATGGAATGCAAATAAATGTATGTATGTATGTATGTATGTACTATACAATAAAGTATGGCACTTCAAAATAAGCAATAACAAAAGCTTCAGAGGTAGTCATAAATTTATAATTTTTATGAAATCATTTCACTGTCTTCTGAATTAAAAAGAATAAGCAAGAATAATTCACTATTTTTGTAATTTCAAAGGGGATTGAGTAAATACCAATATTACAATAAATCAACCTTGTAAATAACTATCTTTAGAAACAAACTTTTCAATATATGTTCTTTATAAAGGTAGCTTATGATCTTTAAATTTTTATATATGACAATAACTAATTTGTCCCTCTCACAGCTGATCTCACATTTGTCTTATTTTGTGATCATCATCTGTAAATATGCTTGTTCTCTTCTTCCCTAACATCTAACATCCTGTGATAAGCTAATCTGCTCTCAGGGAGATCTCTATTTTGAATTAGGCCTGACTTCTTGAATCTCATTTTGAATATCCATTCATTTTACATTCGCATTTTACATTCGCATTTTACAACAAAGGGCAAATATTTAAATGTAACTTATGTAAATGTAACTTGCTCTTGCAATTGTTGACGTTACTTTTGATTTTATTTTTCAAGGTAAGCAGATCAAAGAGGATATTCACCACACAAATTACTGCACATAGCATGCCCTGATTACTGTCCTACATAACAAAGTCAATTACAACCAATCAAAAATGTAGAATACTTATCGAAAAAATTTAAATTGGACGAGTAATACAAGCCCAAGGTTTCAAATCATTTGGAAAGCATTCAGCATAGTCAATATAAATGTAATTAAGTCAACACCACATAGCTGATAGATATGAAATAGGAAAGGAATAACAAGAAAAACCTCTGCCTATCCTAAAGAAGCTATAGCTTCCCGCACACAGAATAGCAATTAAATACATAAGTAACCTTCAACACTCCAAACCTGAATCGTGCAGATTGGTGAGTTATGCTGATTAAATTCCATACCAGCCGTGCTTACATTTAGAATGTTTCACTTTAGAATTTCTCAATTAATTTTAAAACAGAAAGAAGAGCATAAGAAAATTAGTTTACAGACCTTCAAATACAGAAAAAGGTTTTGAAGATTAGTGATAGCTGATTGCCCTCATAAATGGAAAATTATGGAGAAAAACAAATCCCGGAAATTAAGTTCTTATGAACTGTAAGTCGCTATTGAGGTAAGTGATCCCAAATTGAGATTTTCTAATACATCTGCCTGGAAGATTATTACATCAGCTGGAGAATTTAATGTCCTGCCGGCATTTTGCCAAGGTAGCTCAGTGGTAGAGCAGCTGCTTGTAGAAGTACCCAGCGAGGTACTTGAATTTTTCAGTTCTAATTCTAACCTTCAAAAGTTTAACTACACACTGTGTGTGTTGGAACAATCACCTAACACTGTTTGCTCTTATAAATGACAATCAATATGGAAAAAGTTGTTAAAAAGGAATTTTGCAATATATTCCCATACTTATCTTCTCTGAATCATTTACAGTTTGGCCAATAATGGATACTTTGTGGCTGTCATAATTAATGATATTCATCCTAAAAGGTCACCAATGTTTGGGCAAACAATACTGTGATGATAGAAATTACTGATATTATTCCAAAATGAGCCTGCAATACTTTGGCTGGTAGCAGGCACCTTGTGGTTGTGTTGTTCATACAAAAGGGCTGCCCATATCTGAATAGAAAACAGAGCAAGCAAGAAAGATGTTTTAATTGTCACACAAAACTTCATTTGTTGGCCCTAACCTGCAAAGCATATCCAAAAGTGAGGTATCAGCCACATAGCAAAGTTGAGGGATGATTTTTTATACGAGGAGTGCCACAGTTGTAAAATGACAGGGCTTAGCCATAAGATCTGTGAAGCTAAACTCCTATGATCCAGGATCATGACAAAATACTGTAATATATAAATTGATAATGAGTGCATTTGGAAGAACCAAAAAAATGACTATTTTCCAAATTTCACTGCCACTCATGGATTGACATTTTCTATCCTGCATGTACAGTTGCAACAAAATAAAAATACTTTTTTCACCTTAACAGATTTTTCTCACTTATAAGAAAGAAGAGCTGAATTACAGGGCTCTCTAATTGATCACATATATTTTTAAACTGCATAATATACACATTTCCCTTCTTTAAATGACCTTTCTTTTGTGTTTATAGAAGAACCATTAACGGAATTGCATACAGAATGAGCAAAAGGTGAGCATGGGCAGTTAGGCCATACCAAGCCAAAGTCAACATGTAGGGTTCTGTCAATTTAAGATCTACCCAAAGTTAGGTTATGGTTAGTATGTGTACGTGAATTCGATTCAAAGGATGGTGTATCAGTAACTGGGCATTTGCCACCTCTAAAATTGCTATTCTTGTGAATTACACTAATACAGTTGGTTTGGCAGTTTCCACTAGGAATTTGCAGTAATAACACAATTGTGACATTTTTTGACATATCCCAATAGTTTTACTATTTAAAAATGCAACTTAAAATGGGCAGATGGGTGAGTTACAGCTTTGACTATTCAATTTTCTTTTAAAGCAACAATTATGTGCATTTTCCTTCCCTAAGTTATTAGTTTCACCAAATTAACCAGAAGATAAGTATGGAAGTACTATCATAATTTTGAAAAAAGATTTGTTTTAGTTTGTTTAATATGCACAACTGCTTTGGAGAGGATTTATTCAAGTTTTCTAAATGCAATAAAGCTTGTACTTTAAAATTACCTTGAGCAAAATTACATGCAAGCGAGCAGCCATGCGCTGAAGCCAGTGTTTGCACAGTTCACGGAGGTGAAGAAAATAATTGTAATGATGATAGCTCACCATTACTGCAAGAGAGTATGGAATTTTAAGTTTTTGATCACTGAGATGAAAAACTAATGCTTGCGCTACAAGATCTAGCTCTGGCACCACAAACAAGCTGCTGCTGGTCTGTCTTGGCTCATTAATATGTTCATGGCTTAGTCTTTCAACACTTGCTGAATGTGTACAAACTCCTGTGTAATTCACTGTGTGACTTGTGACATACTTCACTGCTCTCCCCAATAAAGTCCTTTTGCTTAAATCTGCATTCATAACTTTGTGTGGAACATTATCAAGATCTTGTACTTCTGAAGTAAATGATTCATCCTTTTCATGAAACCAAACATGAACTGTCTGTGGGCCCATTATATCATCCCATTTAGACAGAATAATAGCAGATATTATATTCTCCTCAACAGTGGGAAGGACATAGGTTGCTGATAAAGTTAATGTGGGACGACCTTGCACGTTATGAGCTGGTTTATCACCAGAAACTGTATTGGTTTTCATATTTTTCCAGCTATCAGTATTTGTGTCTGTTTCAATTGTACTAACACGTATTAAATGTTTTACTTCTTCTCTGACTGTTTTTGCAATATTAGCACTCATTGAAACTGTTCTAATAGGCATAGAAAATTCATTCTCCTCTTGTAAGTTCACATTTTCAGAAGTATAATCCATATTAAATGACATTAATGGTAATAAATTGTGGTCTACAACTGTATTATTTATAAAACTCAACCTATGTGGAATACCATTATGATGCATCTGAACCATATTGACATACAGGCATCAAATCTCTATTTTTCTCTTCTTTTTCTTGATGTATGGAATGATAGAATGGCATTCACTTGCAGTTCCACATCATATTCGCAGTGTAGTTATTTCCATTCCAAACATATTTTTATGCCTTACACTTTCAATAAAACGACAAAGACTTGTCAACTCCCAGACCAACACCCAATTGGCCAATAGATCTAAAAATGCCACAAACCATAAATCATTCTCCATGAGATCTGGGATAGCCAAGAAAATTACACCAAGGCCACAAATAGTAACTATCAAGGCAATGTACAATCCGGTCATACCCAACAAAATCATTTTCATGAGAAAAGATATGCCACTGCTTCATTTCCATGTGTTCACTCCTATAATCACCGAAAAACACGCATTTTAGTAAATGATGTATTCCAAATTTTCAATTCCGTTATGGTGTCGATGTGTACCTATTTTTATAACCATACAACAAGGAACTTAGCATACTGAAAACAGCCCATTTTACTTTGTATTCCGTCTGAACACGTTTGCGTGGGTGTCACTTCATTTAAAATTTCACTTTTAGATTGTTTCGTATTTGCCAAATGTTTTTTACAGAAGAGACTATCAAATTCCTGCTTCTGAAAGTTAAATGTTTAAAATTTCATGTGTGTGCCAGTGCTCACTTTGCAGAGAGAACTTGTAATCCAACAGCCTTTGTTTTTGTTATTCACGATGACCGAATAATAATTAATCACACTATAGTTCACAACTATAGTTCACATTTCAATGCCCAAACTGACCAAACTGGCCGAAACACTCGATCCCCTTTTCAAAGATTAATGTACAATATTACTGCAAGGCTCCATCTACCTATACAATGTTGGTGTTCTGTATTTACAATCATAACCTGCCTCTGTTTCAAACCTCTGGTCTGCACTTTAAACAACAACCACAAAAACAAACTTCAACAATATAAGAAGTATTGTCTTATGTACACAAGGCTATAGGAACTGGAACGGCAGTTTATGAGGAACAAGGAACTTTGAAGCTAACGCCAGCGCTTCGCCGCCATCTTGACTTCTACAACACAGTTCTACATAGTATCTATAAGTAGACTTCGCATTTTAGCTAAAAACCTTTTTTAATCCGTAAAAGATAACTTCATAAAAGCTAACAAAGACACGTTCTATTCGAAAACCATACCTAAAATTACAGTTTTAATAAACCCTCAAAATGCCTATTTTGGCAATAAGGCCTAATTTTACCTAGTATGCATGTTTAATCTATGTTATGTTAAAACATGCATTCTGTTTCCAAAACTATATGTACTGAATTCCACAACGCACTTTCTGTGTATTAATTTTTAACTAGGTTCTACATGTAACTTTCATGGTTGCCCTTAAATGACCTTTAGAGCAGTGGTTGCAGCGCACAATAACCGAGTCCGATCCGGAAAAAAAGAAAGCTCGCCTTCCCACCCCTGTACTTGCTGCATCTTCAGTAAGTCACATCTTCCCTCTCGCTGCAAATTTTACATTCTGCCTTGTGTTTAAAGTGTACGTTTAGTGAGAGAGAAATGCCGAAAATTAAAACTTCAAAGGCTTCGCTGATATATCAGTGGCTTCAGGAAGTTTCAGACTTTACCACGGATGGGCAAACAATATTCGGTCAAGCGTGTGGGAAACAGATGAGCAAATTAAATGAAGATATATATATATGGAGTCAATATATGCTGGAGTCAATACGTCGCCATTGTCGTTGTATATATATTTGTTCTTCTCCTAAATTTATACTGAGTGACCGTTTGCTAAATAAATTGCCATAATGTTATATTCGTGCGTGATTTATTGGAACAAAATTTCTCCTTTAAATAACAGTTTGATATGCTTTGGCGCAGGCGTGCTGAAAACACTCTTTCTGAAAATTAAATTTTGAATTTAGATAACTGAAAGCTTGCTGGAAATTCAAAATATTCAGTAATACAATAAAATTACAGTTAGTAAAAAAATGCGGATTTATTTACCTACCACACTGTTGTGTTTTCTGTGTGTGTAGGTAACCAGCAACAGAAAGTCGCACTTAACATATATAATGAGATGCACATCAGATTAATACTGAACGGAAAGGAAAACTGAAACAGTCTCTGCTAACCCAGAAAGTAAATCATTCTTCAAACAAAAACGAATTTCATGCTGATCTATGCCGGGCAATCGTAGCAGCGAATATCCCATTTAATGAACTGAAAAATCCACATTTCAAAGACTTCTCAGAAAAACAGTGTCACAGAAATTGTCCCTCAGAATCCACCATAAGGAAAATGTATGTTGACGATACATATGTAGAAGCGTTGAGCAGGATTCGCTTGGACATAGGCGAATCACATACGACTATGATGAAACTATGGACAGTATGCCGCGCTACATAGCACATTTATTTGTTGGGAGTTGAATTCTGATATTCCCACAGTAGCACATTTGATCTATTGCAGACAACTGGCCAGAGCCAACTCTAAGACGATAGCGAAATTCGTTAATGATGGTCTCAAGGTCTTGTAGCCAAAACGTCTTGATGTTAATACAAAACCTACTAATATACACTGACGCAGCAGCATAATGATTGCTGTAGTGCAGTTGCTTTAACTGTACTTGCTTTGCACATGGAGTTAACCTGTCACGGAGCACATCAGACGACCGTGCCCAAATGTCAATAAATTGATTTTAAACTAAAAAAAGTTTCATCAAGGTGCGAACAAGGGTACAGATTTTCCATGAGAAGCTACCCAAAATTTCTCCACCTCCCAAACCTGTACTTACCGCTGGGGGACATGGCTCAAAGCTGTAGAATGCAATTAGCACATTAGTGAGGTTAAAGACGTTGTTTCAAGTCTAGAAGACGAGTCTGAATGCTTTGTGTCTACAAAGTAAGTGATGAAGATTCTGGTGTTCAGAGGGATTTAGTATTTTTAAAGTCGCACGTCATCTTCCTTGTGCACGTTATTGCATCACTTGAAGCAGCAGGAAAACCTCTGTATTAACAAATGCAATTATTTGATGTTATGCAAGAAAGGATGAAAACTGTTCCTGGTTCTGTTGGAGATACAGTGTGGGATAAACTAGAAGAAGTTCTGCAGAGGATTGTAGGATTGAAGAACCTGCGTAATGCTTCAGATATCATAGAAGCAAAAAGCACGGATGTGCAATGTAACATTCCTGTCCATCTATTGTCGCAGTTGAAACACGCACCTGTTACTTCGGTGGATGTGGAACGTTCATTTTCAGTTTACAAATTAAGGTTGAGTGACAGACGGCATTGCTTGTTATTTGAAAATATAGAAAAATATTAGGTAGTACCTTATTGTGAAGCTAATTATTACAGACATTAATGGACAAAGATTTGTAAACATTACTAATTTTGTTTGAGTTGTTTGTGTACTTAATTTTTATTTTATGTGTACATAACTTCTTTTTCACATTACATTGCTTAAATTCATGCACCTATAGTTAGATATTTGTCCTTCTTGTAATTCTTTTAGTAGCGGATGTATCGGAGAGTGAGCCTTTTAAATGATTAAATTCTAAAAGCAGAATTCCCGATTTCAAACATGTTTTTAAATAATATTATTTTAAAACCCTTTTTGTAGAGATGATTTCTTACATTATGAAACCTATTTTAGGCCCCTAAAACTACATTTTAACGGCCTAAAAATTCGAAGTCTATTTATAAGTATTATGGTAGCCACGTTCATTCCATCCCAAGTGGCATCAAAGCGAAAGCAGAGCTTTCACTTTTGACCATAGATCCCACATGGAAACAATTGTAAGGGTCTTCCACCCTCAAACATATGGGATGATCCTTCTCACTATATTCACCAGGTTAATGCGCAGTTGCAATGTTTTTCTTGTGTCCACAGAACGTCAGTACCTTCTATTAGCTCAGACTGTGCACACGTGCTTCTTATGTGTGTTAATTAAGCTTATATTTATAGAAGTTACATAGTGTTTTACTTAGTGTAGTTAGTGTATTTTTATAAATTTATTAGTGTTTACTAGTTATTGGCGTATAGCATTGCGTAGTTTAAATAAGATGTGGATACCGTGGGAATCGAACGAAGTTTCTCTCCGTTTGGCTGCACCAGCAAACGATCCCTTGCCAAGTACCACGAAAAAAAGCGTACAAAAACCTCGAACAAGCAATGTTGGGAAAGGAACTCGTGAACGTGTTTGGTAACTAACTTTTTTCCACACAATATTAAAAACAAAACAAAAGACGTTACATTGGTTACACAAAGAAAATATATATAATAGGATGACAGAGGTCGCAGTTATTTATTCTCCAACATCCTCCCCATCCTGCTCTATCTCGAGAGGGCTGACAAGCTAAACAGGTCGTATAAGGTGGTTTCCGTCCGAGGTGCGAAGAAGAACGGTTCTAATCCAACCATCACGTCCTTCTCCTAGCTATTCCACACATGCTCTCTTCCATGTGTGTCTTGGGCATGCGTCCTCTTGTAGTAAAACTACGTCAGCAACTCAAATTTTTGTACCATGGTCTCGAGGCTGATGAACTTCGAGGAAATTCCGTAATAACAGCAGGTGCTCGTTACTTCAATGTTTCCAGATGTGATCAGCTATTTTTTGGCGTAATCTAAAGGCTGGTACAAGATAATTCCTTGGTGGTTCTGGTCCGCTGGGTATCGTGGTGAGTCGATCACCAACAAGAAAGTGTGTTAGCCAATACGTCGCAATTATCGTTGTCTTGCGTCAGGGGTCTCATGTTTAATGCGGCTTCTATGCTAACTGAAATAGTCCGTAGTCCTTCATCGTCAATAGTGGAACGTCCAAGTACTTTTCGTAGGCACCGTTTTGTGGAGCCAATCAGTCCTTCCCACCATCCTCCCCACCAAGCTGCACGTGGGGCAATAAAATTTCATGTAATACTTTGCTCGGGTAAACACTGATGTGTCTTTGTCGCTGAAAGCGCTGCCCATAATTCTGTCTATTCTCTGTTCGCAAAATGAAATGTCTGAGCGTTGTCGCTGTAAATCGTATGTGGTGTGCCATTCCTACCAATGAACCCCTGTAAAGCTTGTAAAAACCTGTCTAAGTGTGAGGGCCATCTAGAATTATGGGATGCTTTTCACTGCTCTTAATGTCTGCGAATTGTAGTCGACCGCCTAGACATAGAACACCATGTTGTAGGAAAGGGTTCTAGCGAAAGATATTTGAAGTTCATGCTAGTGGAAGGTTTTCCTTTAAAGCTTGAATTTCAGAAGCGAAATATCGTTGTTGGACTTGTCGTATCCAGTATGTTTTGGTTCATCCATTTCTGCGGTTGTGAAATTGCGACAGTGCTTGGTTTTCTCTTTCAGGCATTTCACACAGCGTACAATCCACGCTGCAACTCGAAAAAGATTCCAATATGAGCTGAATCGTGAGGCGACAAACAGTGGTTCTGGAGTGGTTGTTACAAGAACTTGAGTAGTCTTCTTTTTCTTCTGGTAAATCCATATTAGAGGAAGTAAGATCTTCGGGCCAAGTGTTAGAATGTTTAGATAACCATGAAGACCCTTGTAATCATGAGTACAGGGTCATCACTCATTGTGCTTGAAGACCTCTTGAAACGTGATCGGCACGGTTGTCAATTCCTGGACAATCTCTCCATTGACTGGATGTGGCGTGGGTCAGAATCTCTGTCACCCGGTTGCAAACAAATGTCTTCCAGCTGTTGGGATTACTTCTTATCCATCCCAACGTTACTGTAGAATCGCTCCCTAATGTGGCTCGTTTGGAGTCACCTCTCTCTTCACAGAAGTATTTGAGAAGACGTGAACCAATGAAAGCTACAAGCAACTCTAGCCTGGGTAGTCACTCTCTTTACAGGCTTTAGTCGGTTCTTACTGTAAACAGGACGAACAGTTGTAGTATACGTCGTTGAAGATAGTACATACAAAGCTGCACCGTAAGCTCTTTGCAAAGCGTCACAAAACACATGGATTGTTTGATCACCCATTAGATCTGATGTGCCAATCCATCGGGGTATACGAATGGAAGACAAGTGCTAAAGATTAGAAGTCCATGTCTGCATCTTTGGGCAAGTTCTGATGGCAGTATCTCTTCCCAGTGTAAGACTTTACACCAAGTATCCTGAAAAACGATCTTGCCAACAATCAGTACGGCAGCAAGCAAACCAAGTGGATCGTAATATCTTGCGGTGATTTTCAGTAATTGACGTTTCGTTCCTGGTGACTCAGAAAAATCATGTGTGAAATCACTGGGAGATATGAAAAGATAATATGAATTAGCATCCCATTCTACGCCAAGTAAACGCGTTTCTGTTTTGATTTCTCGACCTTATTTTTCCCATATGTAATTCAGATCTTCTGAATTTGTGACCCATTTTGATAGTGGGAGTTTTATGCTTTGAAGTAAGGCTGTAAGTTTGTAGTACACAGTGCTGGCTGAGTTATCGTCGTTGATGCTGTTTTTTGTAATTTTACGTCCTCCAACGTTAAGTAATATCGGAGATGAATGGAATGGGTGAAATGATGCTGAAATGAGCCCAAGGTCCATAGAGCTTAGAGCTACGCGACATTCGTTTTTCAGGACAAGGGAAAAACCCGGAGAAACCTTATCCAGGCAACTTACCCTAACCGAGATTCGAACTCGGGACCTCTTGAATGCGAGGCGAACTCACTCTCACCACCAGTGACGGCTGGTGGGTTAAATTATTGGTGGTGCACAAATGAAAAATAAAATGCAGAGTAGTAATGACTCACCTATTTATACAGATTCTCTGCTCTACTCTCCTTAGACCTGGCGAATCTATCGATAACTTTTGCGTTGAAGTCGCTGATCTTCATCACAAAATCTCTCTTAATTGAAAACATTGCTAATACTGGCAATCGGTCCTGTGACATTGTGTTCCTAAGGAAAGTTTTTATTCTCTTTAAAGTTGAGAAACAGCATTCTGCTTCAGCGGTAGACATTGGCATAGTTAACAGTACTCGGAGGAGTTTGACATATTCGCTGAATGTAGCACAAAGCGCCGGACATTCCACGAAATTCCTCTCGACTGTAAATTACAGTCAGTTCTCTACGAATTTTTGTTCCAATGATAAAAGGATAGAACCTTATTGTTTCTCTAAGGGAATCCTCTGGAAATGTCTTAGAAATTTTCTTGATGAAACAAAGTTGAGGCTACCAGATGCCCCGTGAAGCTAAATCTGTCCTTTGCTTCTCTAAGAATGTCACATACTTCAAGAGCTCCTCTTCTTTTCACATCATGATCTTCTAATCTTCTCCTCTTAATGCAGTTTCTTCGTGTTCGCAAATGTTGCATTGCAGTCTCGAATCTGCAGCTGATTGTACAAAATGTCCACGTGTGGCATGATCTTGCAGAAGAAAGACAGCCAGAATACAAAATTATAATCTTTCAAAGTGGCCATAAACTCAGAAGCCTGAACAAGTGTGGCGTTGTTGTTTAACAGAGCTCTCTTCTGAATAACCTCCATGCATTTAATTAAATTCTCCCTGTGTTCGAAAAGCAGAGCACACAGAAGCTAAGCCTTAAGGTCACGCTATAACCGTTGCTAAGAGTAGGAGAAGCTAGGTTCATAAACCTCCATTTAAGCAATGTATAAGAAGCCACTCCCATCTGTTCACCTTCCCGCAACCCCCTCAGAGAGCCTACATTTGGGCGAAATCTTAGGTTAATTCTTCGCTGCAAACCTGCGGCTCCTACAGCTAACCTCTGTTTATTTCGACTTCTGCGGTCATGAGCAGCTACAGACGATAAGCGTAATTGAAACATGTTTGTATATAAAACAATGCAAACAAGTACAGATTTAATGTGCAAAATGCACCTGTTGTACATTCAGAATCAGTGGGTGTAGCGCAAACCTGCAGCCATATGCAGGAACCGCCCCTGCTCACCACGCTACCAAGGCGGGCCCGTTGATGCGTGCTGCAAAATCATCCATGAATAAACATTTGTCCAAAAGCTCTGCTGCAGTGGGATATTCTACACGATGCAATGTTGCCAATTCCCGAAGCGTAGCAGAAACAAGAAAGGGACTGCTGGTAGTCCGAAAGGAAGGCGAGTAAAGCGGTACGCTCCGACTTCCAAGGTAGTCTGGTAGTTTCCGTCGCTGTCGGTTTCAGTATGATAGCACAAAAATCGTGTAAAATCTCTGTCCCTTTCGTTGAGACTCAATTGCAGAAAAGCCTGATTTCCATCACAAACAACTGCTTTTGAATACAGACGGAAACGCAAGAGAATAGCAATAATTTCTGACGAAAAGTTTGGTCCTATTTCTAAGGCTTCGTTTAATGAAGTCAAACCCTGTTCGTGAGATGAGCCATCGAAAACGATCCTCCATTTTGTTACACTTGTTTTTGTATTCTTCACCGCGTGAAGAGGTAGATAAAAGACATTTCCAATAGTGCCGTCATCTGGAGCTATTTCTACTAGTCTCTTTGTTATGTAAACCAAATATGAGCGTGATAAATAGTTTTGAATTCCAAATCATTATTTATGTGCCGTTGGTGCGTGCGAAATCGTTTCTCGGCTGTTGATAAATTGCTGGTCAGGATAATATTGGGTTTCCTTGGGAGTGACGCGACTCTTCTATCCATCTTCAATTTGGTACGACTTGTGGAAATCTTTGATAACAGCGTCTTTCTCTGTTAGTTATCGTCTCTGTGTTTCTCTAATTCCAATGGTTTCCAAATCCCGGAATCGCCTCATAGACTCATCGGAGATCCCATTTTTCATGGAGGACATGTGGTTCATCATGGCCTGATTAACTGTTGTTCCGGATCTATTCCGTGTAAGCACCCAAACAAATACTGTGGGAAACAATGTGAGAGAGGGTGGGAAACTTATTGGCTGTTCAAGCTTTACAATTTGTAAATAGTGAACTGCTCCAATAAGTATCTCAATGGGGATTTCGTCGTCAGATTTTGGATCGCCAAGAGGCAGATTGCCGAAGACGTTCACAACGCTTGGATGAGAAATGTACCTGTTCTGACTTTCAAAGGTGGAGATAGAAATCGAAATCTTCGTGGAGATTCCAACTAGATTTATCTGAACATGTTGGCATTGCTTGTAGGCGGAGTAATTTGTTTCAAAGGCTGTAATTATTAAATCACGACTCCCTGTAACGTGAAATTGTAAACTGTCCACCAAAGACTTTTCGATGAAACTATTTTGACTTCCTGCGTCAAGTAAACATCGAGTGACCTTTGAAATTCCTGTAGGTCGTTTAATCAAAATATGGCTGTTTGTAGATAGAAAAGTTAGGTGTACCTACTTCGATCTTGCTGACTGATGTTATGAGAAAAGAAAGGTGTTGTTTTTCAGGCTTATCTGTGTTGAATAGTTGGATGTTGGGTGTAACTATAACCATGTGAAGATAAAAAGTGCATCGCTCGCGTTAGAAGTATCGTAGAGACAGGACTTTTGTACGGTTACCATCAGAAAATAACATTCTTTCTTATTATAAGATTGGCATCTGTAATATTCAAATATTTATCCGCAACATTTAACCATAACCGTGTGAAAGATTAAACGTGCATCGCTCGTGTTCTAAGTATCGTAGAGAGAGGAGTTTTGTACGGTCATGATCAGAAAATAAAATTCTTTCTTATAATAAGATTGGCATCTGCCATTTTTGAAACATTTATCCGAGCATAATTAATTATATTAATGTTCTCAGTTCAGGCGCGCGACATGCGTATAGCATATTCGGATGTGCTGCTAGGTGGAGCATGCTTAGGATTCACTGGAATCTGCAGTACGACCCGCCTCCATATGCCTTTAACTTTTGCGAAGATTATAATTACCCCACATTTGTTGTGCTCGTTTGCTTCTGTCTTCAATAGTTTGGTTATTTTTATCACATGCTGTTTCCCTTTCCTCCCTTCAAATAACCAGTCAGCAGGCGCAAAAAGATAATAGCACCTCCAAGGCCAAGTATCTTCCTAAATGTCCCGGGTAATACAGCATTTGAGTACAGTAGGGAAGGAAGTCAGTTCATAATATAAAATGAACTAATTAAGTTTTATAGGATTTATAAAAATTATTCTCGTCCAAGTTTTGGGCACTGTTATAATGGGTACATAAAAATACAGTGGTGCCCAAATATTCGAATTCTACATTAAGTAGAAAGATTATATTTTTTATAACCAACCATTTTGGTTATACTCATATGGACAAAAGTATTCACACACCACCATATTGTGAATATCATTCCAAATTACTACGCACAAATAATGATAATGGATATCAGGTTTGGTTCTAGATACTTGTATTGGAATACCTACCATACAGACATAATAAAAATGTTCCGCGACTGTGTGCAACAGAAGTACAGGACGAGATTGTGTTTATTTACATGGATTAATGCATGCACAGAAATGTTCATACAGTTAGTTATTACACGTGTCGATGCACAAGTAAACGGAATGTCCCTTGTTTGGCTGGTTAAGTTGATTGGTACAGACCCCAAGAGAAAGACTGATAGCACTCAGAGATACGGTTTTGGTACAATGGGACGAAAACAGCAGGAAACATTTATTGGGAAGATAACAATTATTCTCAGACTTTATAATCAAGAAAAATCATATTCCCAGATTGCAAATTCTGTTGGCAGAAATCGATCTACTGTACTAAGCATAGCAAATAGGTTCAAACGTAAAACAGCGATGAGAAACAATAAAAGGAGCAGACGTCCACCAAAACTATCTTTGACAGAGCAGAGGTATGTGTTTAATGTAATTCAGAAGACTCCTAAAATGACGTCATCACAAATTGCAGCACATCAAGCAGAATGTTTTCAAAATGCAGTTTCTTTACGTACAGTCGAGATGAATACCGAGTTAGAGAGCCAAGAAAAAAGTAATTCATTAGTAAAATTAATAGAAAAAAGAGATTCAGTTTACAAAAAAGTTTGTGGAGAAGGATAATGGTTTTTGAATGTGTCATTTGTGAAGAAAGTACATTCAATACTTTTCATCACGATGGGCCCATCTTGATTCGGAGAAAGCCTAATATAGAATATAATGAGAAACTTATCAGAACTGTAATGCATGGAGGTGGTGTGATGGTGTGGGGCTGTGTCAGCTTAGGAGAATTAGTTGTTTTAAATTTCTGCAAATCTAAGTAACCCATGCAGTCACAATATTGTGACTTCGTGGGTTCTTGAAATAAAAAGTCCGATTGCACCACTCAAAAATGTTCTTTATTTCCACCGACTTACAGTTGAACACTTGCCACTACACAGAATTACGTAATGCACACAATTACGATTCACCAGTTCGTCCGTTACAGTTCCGGTTTTGCTCTCGCAATTACGTACACTACTCCGATACACATACACAGTCTTCTAGTCCGTTCACTAACATGGCGCTCCTTCGCTGCTTGCCAAGCACTGACTTTACTCCAGCCAGACGTGTTGCTTATATATCCGTTCGAGAACTCAGCTGGAACGGAAAGATACGGCACAGTGATGTTTTTACAGCCAACCCTCGTTACCGCTATAAGACAAATGAGTGGGCGTGGCGAACGCCTACCGTCTCCTGCTGCTGCCGGCCGGTTCTATAGGGAGTTCCGACGTTCGGATAACACTGCTCCCTCCTCAAAGCTGGTCGTCCCGAACAGCACCATCGTAGCGTGCCAGGCGATCCAGGTGTAAGACAAACATCTTCCCTCCGGGAACCTTCTGGTTGCGGTACACCACGTCGTTAATCCTCTTCACCACCCGGTACGGTCCTTGCCATGGCTGCTGGAGCTTGGGGCAGCGTCCCCTGGTCCGGGTAGGACGGTACAACCACACCAGGTCACCTAGCTGGAACCCTTGGCTGTTGGCTTGCCTGTCATATCTGGTCTTCATGCGGTCGCTCGCCTTCTGGATCTCGTGCATGTCGTGGACGTCGTCCACCAGGTTCTCCACATACTCGGTCACAGGCTGCTTCGCTTCCGAAAGGCTTCCAAAAGCCAGGTCACAAGGGAGGCGTAACTCTTGGCCGAACATTCAGCTGGCTGGCGTCATCCCATCCGTCTGCAGGCGAGCGTGTCGCGTGTAGACGAGCGGTAGGCCAGCAAGAACAGTGGCACCTTGACGCCCCAGTCTCGCTGATGGCTGGCCACGATCTTCCTCAGGAGTTCCTCTAAGGTCTTAATGAACCTTTCGACCATGCCATCCGACTGGGGAAGTAGAGGCGTCATGCGGGTCTTGTTCACCCCAAGCCTTTGTAGTGCCTCCTTCATTACGTTGGACTCAAAGTTGGTACCCTGGTCACTGTGGAGCTACAACGGCACCCCAAATCGACAGAACACTTGCTCCACGAGGCAGTCTGTAATTGTCCTTGCCTCTTGGTTTGGGATGACATACACCTCCGGCCACTTGGTGAAGAAGTCCACTACCACCATTAGGTACTTGTTGCCACGGTCGGAAACTGGAAACGGCCCCGCAATGTCAACGGCGATCCGTTCGAATGGCGCTCCGACGTTGCACCGCTGCATGCGACCACGGCTCCTAGTCTGGGGGCCGTGACTCGCCGCGCACACGTGACACTGACGGCATCATCTCTCAGCATCTGAACGTAGTAGCGCTGCCGTAGTTTGTCAATCGTTCGGTTCGCTCCCAGGTGTCCTCCCGAAGTACCGGCGTGCACTTCCTCCAAGACTTACGGGACCTTACTCCGGGGAAGTACCAACTGTTCTCTCTGCGTCTTCCCATCGGGTGACTCCCATACCCGGAACAGCATGCCCTCTCTGGTCTTCAACGAGTCCCATTGGGCCCAGTAAGAGTTGTAAGTGGCGCTCCTCGGTGCGATGTCCTCCCAGGTTGGTCTCGTCGCCGCCTCCACTTCTCTCAAGAGTGGCCCCAAGTCTGCGTCCGCCAGCTGCTCCCTCCTCAGGCCTGCGCTATCCCAGCCATCCGCAGGCACTGCCGTGACTACTCGGACTGCTGCGGCATGCTCCTTCTCTTCCACTCTTGTGCACTGGCCGCACTCTTCTGGACAGGGTCTTCGGGACATGGCGTCAGCGTTACCGTTGCTCTTCCCTCCACGATGTTCCGAGGTGAAGTCGTACTCCTGCAGCCTCTGGACCCAACGTGCTGTCTGGCCTTCCAGGTTCCTAAAGCTCAATAGCCAGGTTAGGGCGGAATGGTCAGTCCTCAGATGAAATGGCTGATCGTACAGGTACTTGTGGAAGTGCTCCAAGATCTTTACTACCTCCAATTATTCTCGTCGGGTGACGCAGTACTTCTTCTCTGCCTTGGGTAGCGTCTTGCTGTAGTAGGCTATCACCCGCTCATGGCTGTCCTGGATCTGCGATAGGACGCCTCCAATACAATTGTCGCTGGCGTCAGTGTCCACAATGAAGACGCCACCTGGTTGTGGAAATCCCAAAATTGGAGCACTGCACAGGGTCTTCTTCAGGTGCTGGAAAGCGTCTTCGGCGTCCTCCGTCCACACATAAGGCCGGTGTTCCTCAGTCAGGCGGGTGAGGGGTTTGGCGAAGTTAGA
Source organism: Mantis religiosa (assembly GCA_030765055.1). Taxonomy (NCBI): domain Eukaryota; kingdom Metazoa; phylum Arthropoda; class Insecta; order Mantodea; family Mantidae; genus Mantis; species Mantis religiosa. The sequence goes on along the minus strand of CM060950.1, from coordinate 148,948,893 downwards.
GAACCCCTTTATGAAGCGGCGGTAATAACTGCACAGCCACAGGAAACTGCGCAACTCTTTCTCATTCTGTGGGCGAGGCCAATCTCTCACAGCCTGTGTCTCCTCCGGGTCTGTGGCAACTCCGGTTGCTGAGACTATGTGACCTAAGTAGTTAATTCCTTCCGTAAGATCTGGCACTTCTTGGCGTTCAGCTTCAAGTTGGTCGCCTGCAATCTCTGTAGCACCTTACTCAGATTCTCGAGATGATCTCCAAAAGTCTTACCGACGATGATGTCGTCCAGGTATAGCAGGCAGGCGTCGTAAGTCAGTCCTCTCATCACTGACTCCATGAGGCGTTGGAAGGTAGCTGGTACGTTGCAGAGGCCAAAGGGCATAACCGTGAACTGCCAGAGCCCTTGGCCTGTCGAGAATGCGGTCTTCTCCTTGTCTCTTGGGTCTAGAGCTACCTGCCAGTAGCCCGACTTCAGGTCCAGGGTCGAGAACCACTGTGCACCAGCTAGCGTGTCCAGGGTGTCCTTATTCCGGGGTAAGGGGAAACAGTCCTTCCGGGTGACAGCGTTCAACTTTTTGTAGTCTAAGCAGAAGCGCAGCTCGCCGTTCTTCTGTGTCACCAAGACTACAGAGGAACACCAAGGGCTGTCGGACTCTTCAATCACTACCCTGGATCTCATGTCCTCCAGCATGTCTTCTACCATCCCTTGCTTCCCCAGCGGAACGCGTCTATGTGGTTGACGAATAGGCCGGGCGTCCCCGGTGTCGATGCGGTGAAGCACTTTGTCCGTGCGGCCGTAGTCACTGTCGCCCTGGCTGAAGACACTCTGGAATCTCCTCAGCAGTTGTCGCACTTTCTCCAGTTGTTCTGCGGTCAGGTGGTCAGCTGCCCTCTCCAGTAGGCATTCTAGCCAGGGCCACAGATGTTGCATTGGCACCGCCTCCTGTGTCTTGTCGATTGCTGTTACGCTCACCACGGGCTCGCACGTTCCCAACTCCGCCCCGGCCTGGACGTCGTGATCGGTGTCCGTTGGATTTAGCAGTCTCACTGGCACCTCCTCTCGGCACGGCAGCAATGCCTTGGCTACACACAGTCCGTGTACAGGCGTCTTCTGGTCCAGCATCATGTACCTGGTTCTCTGGCCTTCCAGTTGCGCCGTCCTCCTCGCGGGGACAACCACGGCTTAGCTCAAAACGACCCTGCAAATTCCAAGGCGCTCTTTTGGTTGACGGAGTATAACCTCTTCTCCGTTGAGCCGCAGGACTTTCTTGCCGACGTCGATCGTCGCCTCATGGCTCCTGAGGGCATCCAATCCATGTATCACCTCCTCAGCCACTTTCGCGGCGTACACCCACAGACGTACGGTGCTCCTTCCCAAGGTCAGCTTCAGCAGGGCCTCCTTGTCCACAGGCAAGGTGTCGCCCGATGCCGTGACCAGCTCTTATGGTCGGCTCGGCTTCCTTGTCGGCAAACCTTTCCCCACGTCAGGTCTGATGATGGTCACGGCCGCCCCAGTGTCCACCAGCACGCGGCTCGGCTTTCCTCTTACCCAACCGTCCGCGATGAGGCTGTCATCCATACGCCGGCTGACGGCGCGCAGTGTCACTCGAGGAGATGGTGTGGACGGCGCCGACGTGCTCTTCGCCACGCCAGGCCTTACTCGTTCTTCCGGCTGCCCTTCCTGGTGTCGGCAATCTCTGTCCAGGTGTCCCGGCTGTCCAAATCCCCAGCACAGGCCACTAGGTGTTCGCCTGCCTCCTTCGGCTGTTCTTCTGTCTCCGGTGTAGCGGACACCCCTCGTTCTCGATGTCGGGATAGCTGTTACCTTGGCCGCCTCCATCCTTAATGCTGCCGTCAGTGCCTCGTGGATGGTTTTATAATCGCCGAGCATTAGGCGCTGACGAATCTCCGTGTCTCGTACCCCGTCCACGAATATGTAGGCTGCTTCCCGGGATACGAACTCTGGTGGGAAGTCGACTAGGGCCTTGCTAGCCAGTTGTTCAACTCCGCGGCCAGGTTGTTATTTGTAGTCTCCAGCTTCGCGGCCAGGCTGTTATTTGCCGCTTCTGTTTTTGCAGCGAGGTTTTCATTTTCGTCTTCATTTCCGAGGTCAGTTCGGCCTTCATTTCCATCATCTCCAAAAAAAATTTCCAATGCCGCGTCCATGGTTGTAATGTTCGGTGATATTGTTGTGTCGCTTCCTGACACCACTGTGACTTTGTGGGTTCGTGAAATGAAAAGTCCAATTGCACCACTCAAAAATGTTCTTTATTTCCACCGACTTACAGTTAAACACTTGCCAATTACACAGAATTACGTAATGCACACAATTACGATTCACCAGTTCGTCCGTTACAGTTCCACTTGCACTCGCAATTACGTAAACTCCTCCGACGCACGTACGCAGTCAGTCCCCTCACTGGGCGCTCCTCACATATCGCCAAGAACTGACTGACTGACTCAATTCACTCACTGCAGCCCTTTGTATAGGGATATCTCCGTTTTCTCGAAGCCTCTAGTTTCCGTCAATCACCGCGAAGGTTCCAGATGGCAGTGGAAGGGGGGAAGAGACGGCCAGCGACAAGTGACACTTCCCTAATCATCCAGTCAGTTAGAGACAGAGACTAATGGGTGGGTGTCGCTTGGCTGCCTCTGGCCCCTTACTCAGCTGTCGTTGGTTGTGCTTTCCGCTAATTGGGTGACAATATGATGGGTTATTATGCTAAAATTGTTAATAGTGCGTATTCTGACCATTAATTCATAGATTTAGCTATACCCCTAGAAATGAATGCGATCAAATAGCATGTAACATAGCCCATTTATAAGAGATCATTTAGTAAAATAAATATTGACTATTTTATCTCGCTTGTCATGAAAGAAGCCTGGGAAGGTGTATACGGAAAGTACAGTGTGGATGGAAAATATATCTTTATTAATACCTTTATACATTACTTTAATATAGCATTTCCATACAAACGTATACCCAAAAGGAAGATAACGAATTATAATAGCGCTTGGATAACTAAAGGTATTTTAATAATTATCAAAAGAAAGCAAAAGCTTTATGAGATAAACAAATCTGCATCCTTCCAGAACTACTATAAAAATTATATCAACATATAAAAGTGTGTTAATTTCAGCTAAAATATGCCACCTTGAAAACTATATTGCCTCATCCAATAATAAACTAAAAGCAGCATGGAATATAATAAAGCAAGAACGCAATGAATATCAAAATAAGCAAGCTGACTGTATATAACAAAATTGGTGATAGGGTTAGCATAATTCCTAAAGAAATTGTGAATCCATTTTATGATTACTTTGTTTCTGTAGCTGATAGTTTAGCTTCAAATAGCTTCCATAATATAGATTGGGTAAATGGCAGTACCTAGCGAAAGAATTTGATCTTGTTAACCACAGTATTTTATTAGATAAATTGGAATTGTATGGTATACGAGTTCTCGGTTATGATTGGTTTAATTCCCACCTTGTGGGTAGAGAACAGGTAGTTGTATGATAAAATTGCAACTTAATTGGCCATTGTAATTCTAATGTAAAGCGAGTAAGCCACAGTATACCACAAGGTTCTGATTTAGGGCCACTCTTATTTTTGATGTACATTAATGACCTGCCTAAAAATTTTCCAGACACTGAAGTTGTCCTATTTGCAGATGATACTAGTATGATTTTTAACGGCAAAGGGGAATTAAAATGTGAGGAATTACAATTGCGTATTGGCCAACTAATGGAAGAGCTTAGTAGTTCGTTAAAATGTAATAAGTTAATTTTAAACACTAGCAAATCATATTGTACTAAATTTGATCTAACACAAAGAGGTAGATCTGCACAACTTCCAAATGTATCAATAGATAATGAGATAGTTCGATATGTTACAGTAACTGGATTTTTAGGAGTCATAATTGCTAATCATTTAAGTTGGAAACATCACATACATAATGTCATAATTAAATTGAACAGAGCACATTTTAGGTTCTTAAAATTAAGAGACATTTACAACCTGCATACTTTGAAACTGATAACTAAAGCATACGTAGAAAATATATTAACGTATGGAATAGCAGTTTAGGGATCTTCCAGTGGATTAACTCAAGATTTTGTTATTCAGAAAAAGATTATTAGAACTATGCTGAGTTTAAATTATCCAACTCATTGTAAACTTTATTTTAAAGAACTTAAATTTCTAACTGTTCCTGGTCTTTATATTTTATAAACTGCTTATTACATTCATAGGCATATTGATAAGTTCTGTATCAACAAGGATATAAATAATCAGTTCACCAGAAATCAAAATCATATTAATTTCCATATGGTTAAAACAGCTAAAAACTTGAATTCAATATATCATAGAGGTTTAACCATGTATAATTCTGTTACTGATGAATTACAGATACATGTTTCTGTGAAATTAAAAAAAAACTCTTAAAGAAATTCTAATCAAACAAGGTTTCTATAGTGTCGATGAATGTTTAGAATATTTCAGTATATAGAGAAATATGCTATTATTATATTCTGAACGCTGTAACTGTAAAATGTAGTAGTATTGACGAAACCGGAATTATATGTATAAATCATATGGTGAGAAAAAAAGCATCTTGAATACACACTTTACTTTGTTTCACTTAATATTACATTATACTATGCCACCTGTGACCACCTCACACAGCCAGCCTCGGTAGCGTAGATGGTAGCTTGTCTGCCTGACGTTCAAGAGGTCCCGAGTTCAAATCTCGGTCAGGGTGAGTTACCTGGATAAGGTTTTTCCGGGGTTTCCCTTATCCTTACAGACGAATGTCAGGTAACTGTGAGCTCCATGAACCCTGGACACATTTGAGCATCATTTCACTCATTTCATTCATCGTCCGATAGGAAGTAGCGTTGGAGGACGTAAAATTAAAAAAAAACACCTCACACACATTACATACTTCTACGCCATTTACATACGTAGCCCATTTTACTAAACAGTGCTGCCACTAGTGAGGAACAAAATTACTTTTTCTTACAATATTGAAAACATATCGTATCAGAAATTTCTGGGAACTCATGTGGAGAGTAGACTACCGTGGGATAAACATATTGTCACCCAATTATCGGAACGCCAGACGAACGAAGCTGAGAAGGGACCAGAGGCAGCCGACCACGCCCTCCCATCAGTCTCTGTCACTAACTGAGGGGATGATTAGGGAAATGTCACTTGTCGCTGGCCGCCTTTTCCCCCCCTTCCACTGCCATCTGGAACATTCGCGTGGATTCACGGAAACTAGAGACTTCGAGAAGACGGCGATATTCCTATAAAAAGGGCTGCAGCGAGTGAAGTCAGTCAGTCAGTGCTTGACGTGCTAGGGAACGGACGAGCAGACTGTGTACGTGCATCGGAACGGTAACGGACGAACTGGTGAATCGTAATTGTGTGCATTACGTAATTCTGTGTAATTGGCAAGTGTTCAACTGTAAGTCGGTGGAAATAAAGAACATTGTTGAGTTTGTGTAATTGGACTTTTCATTTCACGAACCCACGAAGTCACACTGGTGTCAGGAAGCGGGACGATAACATCACCGAATATTACGGCCATGGAATCGGCATTGGCAATGCTTTTGGCGAAGATGAACGAGTTAACAACATAAAGGGAAGCGGCAAATAACAGACTGCCGCGAAGCTGCAGACTACAAATAACAACCTGGGCGCGGAACTGAAGCAAATGAAGACGGCCAACGAAAACATCACCGAGAAGATGGAAGAAATGAAGGCCGAAATAACAGCTAAGACGCAAGAAATGAAGACCGAATTAACAGCGAAGACGGAAACGGCAAACAACAACTTGGCCACGACAATGACCGCAAAGATGGCCGAACTGACCGCGGAAATGAAGGTGGCGAACGAAGCTCTCGCCGCCAAATTTGAAGAACAGCTGGCCGGCGTGAGGGATGACGTGACGGAGCTGGGCAAGCGGATGGGCCAAATGGACGAGCGCGTCGAGGACCTGGCGAACCGCTTCAATGACCTAGAGGAAAAGGCCGACAGTAACGCCAAGTCCCTGAACGCCATGGTGGAAGACGTCGAAGACCTTGCTAACCGCATTAACAACCTGGAAGGAAAGGCCGACAGCAGCGTCAAGTCCCTGAGCGCCATGGTGGAGGACGTCGTCGGCAGGAGGTTAAAGGATTTGAAGGCCGACGCACTGGGACGCGACACAACATCGGCGCGCGTCAAACCTCCGAAATATGACGGCGCGTCAACATTTGAGGTCTTTCGCCGCCAATACGACACAGTAGCCAAGCACAACAGATGCTCACCGGAGGAGGAGGCCATACAGTTAATAGCCAGCCTCCAGGGACGGGCCGCGGAAGTCCTAAACGCGGTGCAGACAACGGCGGTGCCCAAGATCATCTGGGAGGCCCCGGAGAATCGTTTCGGGAACCACCGCTTAGCCGCAGCATACCACAGCTAGCTAAAGGCAAGGTCACAGCAGCCGGGGGAGACGCTGCAGGAGTTCGCCACGGCTACTGAGCAGCTGGCTAGCAAGGCCTTGGTTGACCTGCCACTGGAGTTCTATCCCGGGAAGCCGCCTACAACTTTGTCGACGGGGTACGGGACACGGAGATTCGTCAGCGCCTAATGCTCGGCGATTATAAAACCATCCACGAGGCGCTAACAGCGGCATTAAGGATGGAGGCGGCCAAGGTAACATCTATCCCGACGTCAAGAACGAGGAGTGTCCGCTACGCCGGAGACAGAAGACCAGCTGAGGGACGCCGGCGAACACCTAGTGGCCTGTGTTGGGGGTGTGGACAACCCGGACACCTGCAGAGAGACTGCCCACACCAGGAAGAGCAGCCGGAAAGCGAGTAGGGGCCGTCGTGGAGAGGGGCACGTTGGCGCTATCACCACCATCCCCTCGAGTGACACTGCGCGCCGTCAGCCGGCGTATGGATGACAGCGTCATCGCGGACGGTTGGGTAACAGGAAATTCGTGACGCGTGCTGGTGGACACCGGGACGACCGTGACCATCATCAGACCTGACGTGGCGAAGGGTTTGCCGACAAGGAAGCCGAGCCGACATACCAGCTGTCACGGCATCGGGCGACACCATCCTGTGGAGAAGGAGGCCCTGCTGGAGCTGACCTTGGGACGGAGTGCGGTGCGTCTGTGGGTGTTCGTCGCGAAGGTGACCAAGGAGGTGATTCTGGGACTGGATGCCCTCAGGAGCCATGAGGCGACGGTCGACGTCGGCAAGAAGGTCCTGTGGCTCAACGGGGAAGACGTTATACTCCGTCAACCAGAAGAGCGCCGTGGAATTTTCAGGGTCATTTTGAGCGAATACGTGGTTGTCCCCGCGAGGAGCGAGGTGGTGGTGACCGGGCGACTGGAAGGCCACAGAACCAGGAACATGATGCTGGACCAGAAGGCGCCTGTGCACGGACTATGTGTAGCCAGGGCACTGCTGCCGTGCCGAGAGGAGGTGCCAGTGAAACTGCTAAATCCAACGGACACCGATCACGACGTCCAGGCCGGGATGGAGTTGGGAACGTGCGAGCCCGTGGTAAGCGTAACAGCAATCGACAAGGCGCAGGAGCCGGTGCCGACGCAAAACCTGGGGCCCCGGCTAGAAGGCTTACTGGAGAGGGCGGCCGACCACCTCACCGCAGAGCAACTGGAGAATGTTCGACTACTGCTAAGACGATACCAGCGCGTCTCCAGCCAAGGTGATAGTGACCACGGCCGCACGGACAAAGTGCTTCACCGCATCGACACCGGGGACGCCCGGCCTATTCGGCAACCACCTAGACGCGTTCCGCTGGCGAAGCAAGGGGCGGTACGAGACATGCTGGACGACATGAGATCCAGGGGAGTGACTGAAAAGTCTGATAGCCCTTGGTGTTCCCCTCTAGTCTTGTTGACAAAGACGAATGGTGAGCTGCGCTTCTGCGTAGACTACAGAAAGTTGAATGCTGTCACCCGGAAGGACTGTTTCCCCTTACCCCGGAATGACGACACCTTGGACACGCTAGCTGGTGCACAGTGTTTCCCGACCCTAGACCTGAAGTCGGGCTACTGGCAGGTAGCTCTAGACCCAAGAAACAAGGAGAAGACCGCATTCTCGGCAGGCCAAGGGCTCTCGCGGTTCACGGTTATGCCCTTTGGCCTCTGCAACGCACCAGCTACCTTCCAACGCCTCATGGAGTCAGTGATGAGAGGGCTGACTTACGATGCCTGCCTGCTATACCTGGACGACATCATCATCGTCGGGAAGACTTTTGAAGATCAGCTCGAGAATCTGAGTAAGGTGCTACAGAGTCTGCAGGCGACCAACTTGAAGCTGAACGTGAAGAAGTGCCAGCTCTTCCGCAAGTAAGTGAACTACTTAGGCCACATAGTCTCAGCAACCGGAATGGCCACAGACCCGGAGAAGACACAGGCTGTGAGAGTTTGGCCTTGCCCAAAGGATAAGAAAGAGTTTCGCAGTTTCCTGGGGCTGTGCAGTTATTACCGCCGCTTCATAAAGGGGTTTTCCAACATCGCAAAACCCCTCACCCGCCTAACAGAGGAACACCGGCCTTTTGTGTGGACAGAGGACGCCGTAAACGATTTCCAGCACCTAAAGCAGACCCTGTGCAGTGCTACAATTTTGGGTTTCCCACAACCGGGTGGCGCCTTCATTGTGGACACCGACGCTAGCGACCATTGCGTTGGAGGTGTCCTAACGCAGATCCAGGACGGCCATGAGCGGGTGATAGCTTACTACAGCAAGACGCCATCCAAAGCAAAGAAGAGCTACTGCGTCACCCGACAAGAGCTACTGGCGGTAGTAAAGACCTTGGAGCACTTCCACAAGTACCTGTACGGTCAGCCATTTCACCTGAGGACTGACCAATCCGCCCTAACCTGGCTATTGAGTTTTAAGAACCTGGAAGGCCAGACAGCACGTTGGGTCCAGAGGCTGCAGGAGTACGACTTCACCTCGGAACATCGCAGAGGGTAGAGCCACGGTAACGCAGACGCCATGTCCCGAAGATCCTGTCCGGAAGAGTGCGGCCAGAGCACAAGAGTGGAAGAGAAGGAGCGTGCCGCAGCAGTCCGAGTAGTCACGGCAGTGCCTGCGGACGGCTGGGATAGCGCAGACCTGAGGAGGGAGCAGCTGGCAGACGCAGACTTGGGGTCGCTATTGAGGGAAGTGGAGGCAGGGACGAGACAAACCTGGGAGGACAATGCACTGAGGAGCGCCACCTAGAAGTCGTACTGGGCCCATGGGACTCGTTGAAGACCAGAGATGGCGTGCTGTTCCGGGTATGGGAATCACCCGATGGGAAGACGCAGAGAGAATAGTTGGTACTTCCCCGGAGTAAGGTCCCGGAGGTCTTGAAGGAGGTGCACGCCGGTACTTCGGGAGGACACCACGGAGCGAACCGAACGATTGACAAACTACGGCAGGGCTACTACTGGCTGAGATTCCGAGCAGATGCTTAGAGATGGTGCCGTCAGTTGCACGTGTGCGCGGCGAGTCGCAACCCCCAGACTAGGAGCCGGGGTCGCATGCAGCAGTACAACGTCGGAGCGCCATTCGAACGGATCGCCGTTGACTTTGCTGGACCGTTCCCAGTTTCCGACCGAGGCAACAAGTACCTAATGGTGGTCGTGGACTACTTCACCAAGTGGCCGGAGATGTATGCCATCCCAAACGAAGAAGCAAAGACAATCACAGACTGCCTCGTGGAGCAAGTGTTCTGTCGATTTGGGGTGCCGTTAGAGCTACACAGTGACCAGCGTACCAATTTTGAGTCCAACCTAATGAAGGTGGCACTACAAAGGCTTGGGGTGAACAAGACACGCACGACGCCTCTATATCCCCAGTCGGATGGCATGGTCGAAAGATACATCAAGAGCTTAGAGGAACACCTGAGGAAGGTCGTGGCCAGCCATCAGCGAGACTGGGACATCAAGGTGCCACTGTTCTTGCTGGCCTATCGCTCGTCTACACACGACACAACTGGGATGACGCCAGCCAGCTTAATGTTCGGCCGAGAGTTACGTCTCCCTTGTGATCTGGCTTTGGAAGCCCTCCGAATGCGAAACAGCCAGCGACCGTGTATGTGGAGAACTTGGTGGACCATCTCCACGACATGCACGAGATGGCTCGCCAGAACATCCAGAAGGAGACCGCATGAAGACCAGGTATGACACGCAAGCCAACAGCCAAGGGTTCCAGCAAGGTGACCTGGTCTGGTTATACCGTCCTAACCGGACCATGGGACACTGCCCGAAGCGCCAGCAGCCATGGCAAGGACCGTACCGGGAGGTGAAGAGGATTATCGACGTGGTCTGCCGCACCCAAAAAATTCCCCGGGGGAAGATGTTGGTGGTACACCTGGATCGTCTAGCCCGCTACGATAGTGCTGTTCAGGACGACCAGCTTTGAGGAGGGAGCAGTGTCACCCAATTATTGGAATGCCAGACGAACGACAGCTGAGAAGGGACCAGAGGCAGCCGAGCCACGCCCTCCCATCAGTCTCTGTCACTAACTGAGGGGATGATTAGGGAAATGTCACTTGTCGCTGGCCGCCTCTTTCCCCCCTTCCTCTGCCATCTGGAACCTTCGCGTGGATTCACGGAAACTAGAGACTTCGAGAAGACGGCGATATTCCTATAAAAAGGGCTGCAGCGAGTGAGGTCAGTCAGTCAGTGCTTGACGTGCTAGGGAACGGACGAGAAGACTGTGTACGTGCATTGGAACGGTAACGGACGAACTGGTGAATCGCAATTGTGTGCATTGCGTAATTCTGTGTAATTGGCAAGTGTTCAACTGTAAGTCGGTGGAAATAATGAACATTGTTCAGTTTGTGTAATTGGGCTTTTCATTTCACGAACCCTCAAAGTCACAATATCAACATTTTGTTCAGTATTGTTAGTAAATCAGTTCATCTATTAAGATATCTTAAACCATTGTTTGGAGAAAATAATCTACAGCTAATATATTACGAAGTCATACTTCCACATATGTTGTATGGCATAGAAATCTGCGTTGCTGCTGCTGAAATACATATGAAAAGATTGATTGTTCTGCAAAAAAAGTCTATAACAATAATGCATATCACAACAAGAGCATCTTGTAGAGAAACATTTATTCAAAATAACATTTTAACAGTATACTCTTTGTATGCACAGCGTGAGATTTTGCTCACTAATGATAAATAGTTAACCAAAAATAATGATGTGCACTCTTACAACATCAGAAATAAAATGATTATCATAAATCTACAAATGTTAAAAAAGTAACTGAGAAAGAATGTGAGGTGAATTAAACTATTATGTGTTTCATATGGTTGATGTTTGTCCTTGAGCGCTACTAGGTGAGCAACCAATCGGTATCCTGCGGTGTTGTCGTATTGCATTCCCCCTATATTGTGTGTGACGGGCGCCAAAATAATCAATCTCTAATAAACACAATTCGGCAATGACAAAATTTCAGATTTTGCAGAAACTAATTCATGAGGATGGAGAGAGTAATGTATTTAACATAACCGTAAAAGCCGCATACTTTTAGCTCAAATAGTTTTCCTCATATAAATAAAGTAGATACCATTATATTATAACTGCGTTGCGACGTAAGCGTTGTAATGAATATCATTTTTGGTAAGCATGTATGCGTGAACGTATACTTGTAATTACTCAGAACAAAAACGTAAACATTTGACATGACGTGAAAAAAGAAATATGTACTTTGAATAAGCCAAGGCGTTTGTTAAATTCGATGAGAGGAAACGATACACTTCCTGCTGGTCTGGCAGAACGTGTCTGGTCACATAGCTTTGTTTATAAATGGAAGTTAAAAGCATTATTCAGGTGGATCAATGAGACACGATTCACCTTTCCCCTTACTACTGCTAGAACAATCCAATTGAGCTAATTTGAGCTCAAATTATGTTGCAAAAAGAAATAATATTTTTTAAATCGACTGACACTGAACGACTTATTCACGAAGAGATTGACAAGGAACACAATAAGACTGGGAAAACTGCGCGAGACATCAGATAAACTGCAAGAAGCCGATTTTTGGAAAGAAACAGCACGTGACGAGATTTTGGAACGTATCATCATAAATTTCTAATACACCGGCGATGAAGACAATGACAATGACGAATTATCTCTTAACGTACCTTATGCCCACGACAAGAATGCTAGAGGGGTATGAAGGGCAGAGGAGCTCGAACTGTTTCTCTGCTCCGGTAGCGGACCTGGTTACTAGGAAATGAGTGAATGAGAGTGCATATGAGTCACCCATGCTGCTAGATCTAATGTTGGTTGCAGCGAAGGGTGTTATTTATAGGTGAGCTATGTGACAAAATTTGTGTATTTTAAACAGTCCTCCATCTTTGTCATACTCGGAAGGCGAGAATACGTCACGAGGAGACAGCAAAAGTGATTACATTGCACATTCCTCTAGCTTGCCTTCTTGTCCTGAGTAATCAGTAAATAACGTTCACAGCTATATGGATGCGCCGTGGTATTTTCGTTTTGGTTAGAAAAACAAGTAGTTCATAAACTATAATTAATTTTAAATTAAATATTTAATCCATTGGCGTAATATATGAATATCCACGTTGCAATTGTGATTTGAACAACTGCATTATTATAAAGATTTGGAAAATTCAGTTTGTGTTTCCTGACGTCTAGCGCCAAGAACACTCGCAAGTGCGGGAGAGAGGGAAATATTAAAAGAGTGGAGATAACAAGGTGGCAACGTTAAATGCGCTAATGCATCTGATTCGCTACAGGCGAGAACTCTTGCCCTTTGACACACATTACATATAATAATTTGCCTGCAATACTAAAAGTGTTAAATGACACAATATTTGAACGCCAACTCAAACAATTCCTTATATACAACTATCTGTATAATCTTAACAAATTGTAAATAATTATTTAACTATAGTATATTTTATAAGATGAGAGTATTGAATGTATTTAACCTGTACTGACGAAGACAAAATTCTGTATCTACGACTAATGAAAATTTGAATTTGAAATAGAGGGGCTTAATTGATCTCGATAACATGCACGCTATTCTTACACTGCGCTGCGTGTACTATGACTATCTCCGTCACACACAGGCGCACGGTATGTCTGCGTTGCAGCGCTGTCTTATTGGTCATTGCCATAACGTGGATGATGATAATAATAAAAACTGTGTTCCCATTGGTTGTAACATGGATTACTTGCTCTAAAAGAAATAAGAAAATAAACCAAGAAGCAACTCAAAATACCATAAAAAGGATAGGCTAGAAGGATGTTAAAATGGCTACACTGAGCATTCAGTAGGAATTGGAAAAATTACATATCATTATAAGATGTATGCAGAGGGCGAATGAAGCTTAGCTTAGCTTCTCTGCTACCTTCGTGCGCTCCTGAAACGCGAGTCTGCGATGGCCTATTTTGACTGCGAGGGTTACGTAGAATCAGAAGTCTGGTTTGAAAAAAATTAGAACACTCCTTATTGTAGTAAAAAGACGTGAAATTGACAATCATCTGTCTTCAAGGCTGCTTCGGTGATCCGCCGCACGATAATAAATGAAATCACTGCAGTACACATCAATCGTTGACTGTCGGAATAACCAAGACACAACTGCCGCTTCTAACACCTTGTGGGGTATTTATACCTCCAGCATTTGTTTCTAGAATGCCGAATTTCTCGGCAACAACAATGGGCCAAACGTTCTGGAGCCTCTCTGAATTTCTTGCTCTCCTGCCCACGCGCCCTCTTTGGGCTGGTGGCAGCAGCTCAACAATGCAACACGGTGACACTGCCTCCTCCTCAAGTCTGATCGTCCCGAACAGCACCATCGTAACGAGCCAGACGATACAGGTGTACCACCAACATCTTTCGTTGGGGTACCTTCTGGATGCGGTAGACCACGTTGTTAATTCTCGTTACCACCCGGTACTGTCCTTGCCATGGTTGTTGAAGTTTGGGGCCGAGTCCCTTGATCCGGACAGGGCAGTACAACCGGACCAGGTCACCTTGCTGGAATCCTTGGCTGTTAGCTTGCCTGTCTTACAAGGTCTTCATGTGGTCGCTCACCATCTGGATGTTCTGACGAGCCATCTTACGTCGTGGAAATGGTCTACGAGTTTCCCCACATACCCGGGTGTTATCTGCTTCGCTTCCGGGGGCTTCCAAAGGCAGCTCACAAGGGAGGCGTAACTATCGGCCAAACATTAAGCTTGCTGGCGTAAACCCTGTGGTGTCGTGTGCTGACGAGCGGTAAACCAGCAAGAATAGTGGCATCCTGACGTCCCAGTTTCGCTGATGGCTGGCCACGACATTCCTTAGGTGTTCTTCTTTCTTAGAAAAAAGGGTCTTGATTTATCTTGCTGGATTCTATACCCCCCAGCCATTGTTTCTACAAAGCCACAGATCTTTCGATTACATTCACGGTGGCAAGAGAAAGACAGAAAATTCTAGAGCCTTTGTCTTTCTCTTAGTAGTAAGGAGAGACTATATGCCAAACCGGAAATGACTTCATGCCACCTGGTTCATGCCATTTGACCTAGATGGGGAACACGATTATGCCATTTTTGGAGCGGGATTATGCCATTTGATTTTTGGAGCGGGATTATGCCATTTTTTGGAGCGGGATTATGCCATTTGATTTTTGGAGCGGGATTATACCAATTGACTTTTGTAGGTACAAGTCGATTTCCGGTTTGGTATGAAGTCTTTTTATTTTTGAATCTCCCACGCACACCCTCCACCCTCCCACGCGCACCCTCCACTCACTGCATCTCCCACTCACTGCATCTTTCAGGCACTGCATCATTCACTCACACTTACCGGAGATATTGACGGCTCGGTGGCTGGTTGCGAAGTGAACGAGAGGAGAAGGTAGGTGGAGGGATACTATGAGATAAGAAAGTAGTTCGGAGGCGGAGGGATACTATGAAATAAGAAAAGTAGTTCGGAGGCGGAGGAATACTATGAAATAAGAAAACAGTATATGAAATCAAAATTGAAATATATTTTATTAAGGAAGGAAATGTTTTACATATTGATTTTGGTTATTAGGAATGACGTATTTATTGGGACAATGATACGTCTGTTGATAATTCAAGGCATACGGATAATAAATCCGTTCGTCCGTCATTTGATACCAACCTTCAGAGTCCCCAAAACAGCCGATGCAGTCGATACGGAAAGGAGGAAGGGGGCACATGGGAGGAACAGGAGTGTAAGCTTTGTTTTCAGAGCGGCAACCGATGAATGAATAATTTGGATAATGATCGGTGCATCTGGTCCATTTGTCGAGCATTTCTTTGCAGTTGGGAGGGAGTTCGTGCCACACCCTGTCGACATCTTGAGGTGGGTAATGGACGAGGTAGTCACCTAAATCTGCAATGATGGTCCTCTCGTGCTTATCGAGGGACCAGAGGGTACATCCGGCTCTGAGGTACTTGCACACAATGGCAGCTATTCCTAAAAGGAAAACAAGAGATTTATTTTGTGCAAAAAGGACATTGGGAAATGAAAGGTGCAGGACTGTCAATGTAGGAGCGCATCCAAGGTTAGTTATAATGGTTTTGACAACGTTTAAATTTGGCAAAGGAAGCTTTGCACTCCAAATTGAGGGAATTCCAAACACGATCAACATCTAGAGGTGGAAATTTTTGGAGCTGATGAGTTGGTAATCTTGCGATGATGGTGCGCTCTTCGTCGGTGAGGAGGAAAAGACATCGACAACCCTCGAGGTACTTGCACATGATGTCGGCCATTGCTGAGAAAGGAGAGAAGAGGTATAAAAGGCGCTGGAATTTGAGCAGAGTGGTTTCAAAATGCAATTTATTTGGTTAGCAATAACATGCTTTTGGTTAGCGAGGGCCGAGGACAGTTGCGTTAGTTTTGGACGATGTGGATTTAGGGTGGATGAGACGGGGTTGTTGAAGAATGCAACTATGTGCAGAAAGGATCACGAATTGGCAGGAAATTGTACTTGCGTGTATCAGAAGGGAGAAGGATGCAGGTGAAATTCAACGATAATGAACGTGAAAGGATTGAGAAATGTTTATGAGTGCCTGCGCCCAGTTACGTGGTACGGGGGAGGGAGTCGTTGTTCGAAATTATATTATGGACAGCTGGATATGGGGCAAATGGAATGTCCGGAGGGTTACGAGGGTAACGAAAGGTGCGAGTGCGTAAAGGGGCGGAAAAAGGGTGAGAAATGTAAATTTTATGGAACTCCGGTAAAAATGTATACCGGAGGGAATACCAGCGTGAGGGTGGAATTATTGGATTGCAGTAAATTGTTGGAGGAGGTGAATGTTCCGGATGGATTGGAAATGAATTGGAAGATAACGCCGGAAGAAACGGAATTGATTTTGGCCTATAACATAGTGAACGAGGTAAATAGTTATTTTTCGGATAATTTTGTATATTTATTTGGAGAGTGCGGGAACGGGGAATGGAACCTTGATGTTGGAGGGAAAAAAATGTCAGGGAGAGTGAAACGGAGTTCGAGATGGAGTGCCGAAGGTAGTTTGAGGGTAAGTTCTGAATGTGCAGGACGGGATTCGAACGAAGAGGCAAAGAAGGTGACGGTGAACAGTATTAGAAAGGCTGCAGTAGACAAGTGTAAAAAAGAAGTGAATGTAATGAAGGGGAAGTTAAGAAAGGAATGCGAGGGGAAGGTGAAGAATAAAACGAGGAAAGAATGCGGGAGATGGATAATGAAATGAGGGTAATAAGGAGGGAGATAGAGGAAAGGAAGGGGAATACTAGCAAACAATTTGAATTGGTGAATAAAATTCGAGACAATGTGAATAAAATGCAGCAAGAATTTGAAGGATTGTTGCAACTTATAACTAAACTTAATAAAGGATGCCAGGGGCAGGATGATTTGGATGTGGAGAACTATGCTGCAGGATACGACGAAGAGCCTGAAGAAGCACCTGAATACGATATAAATAAATAAGGTAAGTAACGCTTAAACTTAACATTAATGCTGAAATAAAGCAAAATAATAACCTGAATATACTGTGAAGGAAAAAGGAGAGGGAAAACGACTTTTGGGGAAAAAAGCTACCTTAAATGGGGAAGAATAATTTTTCAATGAAATTTTTTTATATAAAATGAATAAGAAGATATATATGGGAGGAGGAATCCTTAAATATCCCAGGACTCGACCAGGGCAGCATTAGGGCATTTAATTAGCCTTAAAGTCACTAGCCGCTGCCCTGCATCCAGGACAAAGTACTTGTGAGAGAAGTTGGTAATGGAAATGTTTAAGGATTCCTCCTCTCCAGTGAAAACCCTGGTTACTATTGCTTGCCTGTCGCATTACCAATAATTTCAAAGCGATTTAAATTAGCTTTCAAATCATTAAGGAAAAGAAAGGAAAAACTTGTTTACATGAAGCAGCTTATATTTTATTTCAACATAACTTCATATTTTGTCAAAGCGAAATATAGATGTATTTATTTAGTTCTTGCATTTTAATTTATGTTAAATCTTCATATAATTAAAGCATATAGTTCAGCGTTATTGTTCGTTTTTTATTTATTCTTAAAAAAAGGGAAAGATGACACAAAGGAAAGAAGATCCCAAAGAATGGTTGTCGATGCGTGTTGGTGTGTCAGGGGCGAGTTCATCCTCCTAGACCTATCGCAACCCAGCAAATCCTTTGGAAATATAGTAGGAGATTAGAATAATATGGTATAGTATTATGGTAAAGCATAGTTCTATTAGGCTTTCAAACTTTTGCCTTATTTTTCTCAGTTATGAGCAAACTGTGTATATTACAGGTTTCTTTTCAACGATCCTAAATTTCAAATTTGTTTGTTTCCTTTGAATTTTTGCGGGGATATCAAACCTCACGAAAAATATGCCCTTTTTTTCTTGAAAATTACCACTTCTGATTCATAGAGGCACTATTATTTAACTACATTCTTGTAGTGTTTTAATTTGCATATATTTTATATATGTTCGAATTTTATATATGCTTTGTTCCAAACACAGTTCATCACAATCATCATGTTTATTATAACTATCATCATTATCACTATCATCATAATCACTATTATTATTATTATTATTATTATTATTATTATTATTATTATTATTATTATTATTATTATTATTATTATTATTATTATTATTATTATTATTATTATTATTATTATTATTATTATTATTATTATTATTATTATTATTATTATTATTATTATTATTATTATTATTATTATTATTATTATTATTATTATTATTATTATTATTATTTCAGGAGGGGCACAGCAGATGAAGCAACTGGCGGATCAGTACAATGATCTGGCAAGGCAGACGAAGCAATTGTCATTGCGATATCAAAAACTATCGATATTCTACAATCAGGCGCATCCCAAAATCGGAATAAGTAATAAAATGCAACCTCCGTACAGGAGGTTTGTGAGACGAAGGCTAAACTTTGAAAATCATTCGCCAAATCAGCCAACTGCCATTACTGGTATCTATCTCGAATAACATCAGTAGGCATCGACCAAAGGAGATGACCAAAGATAAGTCACTGTAATTCGAGAAAATCGAGAAAAGAAATAAAATATTTATTTGTTTATAGCAGAGAGGTATGTTTATTTTTCCTCAAGATTTCCCATGACACTCCAAATCTTCCTGAGATACCATCACTGCTAAATATTTCAAATAATGTAATTAGGTATCAACCCAGCCGATACATCAGTACAGAATACTGTCAATACAGTATACCTCTTTATGATACACTATTTTGTGTTACAATACTATCTGATACAATTGCTTAATTCAAATATTTGTAATGCATTTTTATGATAGTTTCGCTCACATTCTCCCTGGCATACCTGCAAGTTGTTTCAAGAAACCAAATAGAAGGACATGTTAAGCTGACGTGAAAGAGATTATGAGAGTATGATATGGAAACCGAGAAAACAATATTGAAAATCACTCTTCAAAAGTATACCCCTTTCCCCACAATCCATTGTACCTATAAGATATGAGGAATCAATGAACCGCCCTCCCCATCCTCAACGCTGAAACATTCAAAAGCCGCGATACCGCTTATGAGAAGGTACTTGAGATTAAGGAATATAACATCATTTCTTTTAACATTAAAAAATTTATTTCACTTGAAATGTACATATATTAGTATTTCAGATCAAAAACAAAAGTATTATTCATGCAATCACCCTAGCCGCCTTCAATTCTTGAATAATTGGTCGAACTTCAACTTCATGAAGATGAGGTCTCCCACATGCCTGTGAAGCCATTAAGTCTTAGCCGATTTGCAAGTCTATTTGGATCAAATTGTGAATTTTGCAAATGACACACATCCTCAACACACCCAGAGTCTTGATTATTTTCAGCTTGCTTGACTAAATACTGATCTCTTGAAGGGGCATCTTCAGCGGGAATATTTATTTGATCATCGATAATTTTATATTTATCCGGTGAATCTGCGTTGACTGACTGTTTTTCATCTTTATGGAACATTAATCTTCCGTCTCCAAAATTAAGCGTTACAGCACATGTCACCATGGCAGTGTAGAGATGTTTCAGGATCTTCATACTTAAATGGTAAAAAATGCTTCGAAATCTCACACTTCAACAATGAAAGCTGACTCACATTATTTCTTATGTCATTTCTACACCTTCCTCGATGAGTTTTAAGACGTTCAAGGGATCTGTTCCGTAGAATTCGTTGGCATATACAACACTGAAGCCATCGATGCTTGCCATTATTAATATAGGAAAAATTAAGATTATCATAATTTGATTCACAAGCTCTTCTGGAAGCGTGACTCATAGCGAAACCAACCAAATGCATGATAGCGCAATACTGAAGAATTGATAGTATAACATTCTTTATGTATCTATTTATGATACAATTATACAATTAGCCAATTTTATCTGAATAACCTATCCGCTAAACCACAAATGTAGCCACTCAACCACAAATTGAACCACTTAGTCGCAAAATCTAACCACTAAAACATAAAAATATATCCACTAAACCACAAATGTAACCACTAACCCATAAAAATATATCCACTAAACCACAAATGTAACCACTAACGCATAAAAATATATCCACTAAACCACAAAATTTAACCACTAAACCATAAAATGTAACCACTCATCCACAAATTGAACAACTAAATCACAACATGTAACCACAGCGATCTATATACCTCAGAAATGTTTATTTCTATTGAAACTGAATTTTAGGCCAGTTATCCATTCTTTAGCTACTACATACTTAAATGATTTAATAATTAGCGGCAACATTTTGAATTAACAACTGTGCATTTTTAGAGAAGCCACAGTATTGCAGTGCTTTGAAGTAATCTCCTCCAAAATTTCTATTGTACATACATCATCACTTACTGATAGTGGTCTGCCAGCTCCCTCTTTTTATGAACGTCTTTCCTTACTCTACGAAAAGCATTCGCCCACCTAGCTACGGTACGATAGAGTAATGTCTGTCTACCACAAGCTTCCAATAATTCTGTCAAGCACTGATACCTCGTGCACCCTTAATTTTTATGAAGCATCTTAGTGTTCGTATTTACTAATCATATGTATTTAGAGCACTAAATATAACAGCTAGACATTAAACAGCTAAAGTTTAAACTTACTAAAAATGCGTTATTAAATCATATTATTGTCTTCACACTCGCAGCTAACAAGAATTAGATGCTTTATTTTTCATTGTTATCAGCTTAAACAATTTACCGGTAATAGTGCCACATGCATGCAGTATTGTCACTAATTATTTAACGATACATGTACGTGTAGAGAATGTGCACAACGCTTCTTAAGATTTAATATTACAATTTTAAGATATATACTCTTATTGGCATATAAGACGAGCTTGCTACAAATAAACTCGGTTCAAATACCAATTTTGGTAAAATTGGGTTTTACAATATATACCTGAAAATCTAAAATGAGCTTGATGTTGTCTTAATAACACTAACATTAATAACCGTAGTTAGGTTATATGTACTCAAGTTTCACTCTGATAATTTAAACACAGGTATTTATTCACAAGCCGTGAATGTATTTAGGAGTGCTGAAATATTAAGATCAGGGAAAAGGATTTGAAACTCATGCGAAAAGTTAGCCTAACATTATGCTTAAGCATTTTCTATTGTGTATATTTTAAGCTAAAATATTTAATTCATTACATGCTTAATGTATATGAATCATATTTGACTTGCAATTCTTTTGAAAGACCCACAAATGCGCAGCCATATTTTCTATTGAGGATTATTTAAATCGTCACCTAAGTATTTCTCATTTTGAAACTCCAATAGCAAAGGTGATTACGGAAACACTCAGAGAAAACCAAAAGCATTGCCGTATCCACAAACATGTTTTCAGAGCTAGGGTCAGTGCCGAATGCTAATTTTAAAAGACTGCAAGTGTTAAATAGAACAAAATTTGCCCTCTTGAGAAAGAATAACACTTGTTATGTGAAACAGTTTCTTTCTTATAATATCTTCACAAAAGCCATAGGCCCCCACCCAACGCCATTTGTCAAAAAATTACAGTCATGCAAACATCACAGAGGTTCCCCCCACTTCCCCCCCCTTTGTTTAAAAACAGTCCATCATACACAACTGGGCGTCGCGACGCCTGTTAGAGACGCTTGGATATCCTTTAAATTACCCTCAAACGTCTGCTTCCTTCCTAGATGACCTTGAAATTGGTCTTAAACGTATATATGCATTTTTAGGTCGCCCAGGCGTAAACATGTTTACTTCCTGGACGACCTTGACAGGCGTCCAGACATGCAGACGCCTGCATGACCTTGAAAGTTTACTTCCTGGATGACCTTGAAATTGTGTTTGAAAATATATACGACCTGTGGATGGCCTTGAAATTGTGTTTCAAAATATATATGTATATTACTAATATGGTATGATTTTAATGCTTCTACAAGCCTCTTTTTACTTTAATTTGGTTTTATCTATAGTGTCTCTAAATATCGACCATCAGCAAAGACTTTGTGTTATCTGCTGGGACTCCAGGAAACCTCTTGCAAAAGTGCCTAATGTGTATGAGTTCCCGTGCAGTGTTTCAAAATTTTATAGCAAATTTTTAATTAGAATGGCTTTAATGAAAATATAGAAATTAATGTATTACTAATTGAGAGCAATGCTTCCCTTGTTTCAAAGGAAAACATGCTCCTGGGTTAGAACGCACGTAATTGGACATTTCTTTGTAAGTGTTATGTTCCATGTACTGTTAAATAAAGGCTTTTATGTTTGGTATGTTAGGTACTTCTTCAGGAACAATCTTTTGCATGCGGTACATTACAACAGTATCATATCTGTTGCTGCGCAAATGAATGACCATACGGTTATTTTAAATACAGTATATATATTCCAGTCAATGCATTTAAATTCTGTATGCAATAGATTTGGGCTTATTTCAGTCAGAACAAATCTGAATGATGTAAAACTGAATAAGTACTCCATTGAAAGAAATTACGTAAATATTAAATCTGAACGAGGAAAGCGCTTCAACTTAAATGAACGTTTATTTGAAATTAATTGTTCTTTCACACGTTATTTCATATAACGTAATAACTGGATATCTTAAATTAATATTTGCTAAGCACTTGGCAGTATATTACTTCTATTGATTGGGATATCCATTTTCAATTTATTTGCGGATTTTCATTTTGTCTGATGTTTGTGTAATAAAATAGTTATTTGAAAGAGATGGAGTATTTCTCCTTTTTCCTCATTAAAATTACTTATATACCTGTTAACACCTACCTTTACTTTTTATAGGGAATACTATTTATTCAACTGCACATAGAAGTACTACTCCGAATTGAAATTGCTATTGAAGTGCGCGTTCTGTTTTTTTTTAATATGGGCCGTTAACTTTGTTATGGTTCACTTTTTATAATCCAGTGGAATAATTATGCATTTGTCAAATTTTTCGGCAGTGATACCTATGCATCAGCAAGAATATACAAATATTACAAGAGGTGATATCAGCTTGTGCAAATGCATGAGTAGGAAAGAGCTAAAGCGGTATTCTGAGATTTGAAATGTTAACACTTAAATTCATTCCTGAAAAGCAAAGTGCAGTACACTAAATTTTCTGAGACCCAATATACAGTAAAGGCAGGGATTGTGATTTATAATTACTTGTTAACACAGTATAACTTTGAACGATGTATTTGATCCAGGTGCATGATCCTATTTACCTGCAAATTGTAGTGTTTAACTACACCGTTTTACTACATTGATGATACATGAAATAAAGATGGAACACCAGTGGAATGAGATGGTGGGGGAAACCAGACGCCCTGACGCCATGTTGTTCTCACTTTGGATCGAACCCGGGCCGCCTTTATGAGAGCCGAACGGTCTAACCATTTAGCCACAGCTTTGCCTTACTGGCAAAGAGAAATATTAATGTAAGCTATATAGCTGAGCTCTAGAGCTCAGTTTATACAAATTGCAATGTTCTTTTTTTTTATTCCATTTATACCCTGCCTTCAACTGCATATCGGCGGTAGTTCTCCTTTGGAACATATCAAAGGTGTTAACTCGTATACGTTGGGTTGCTTGTACTTTGTATTTTAATCATTACAGCATACACACATTCCCCATATGCCCCTCTAAGTCGGAGAAAAATCCCCACTCCCGGCCTGGAATAGAACCTGGGACCCCTTGCACAGCAGGCAGGTGCTCTACCGACTGAGCTGCGGGTTGCAATGTTATTGTACATTACTTATATTTACTATGTCTCTTCAGGTATGTACCTATATTACGTAACGTAAACGAGGATGAATGGGGGATAGGCTGGAATGTTCACAAACATTTACATTATTTACTATGCCAATTACTGCTGGCATGCATATCTAGAAGTCTACGCTGTAAGGTCTGTTAAAAACTACAATGTGCATAATTTAAATATGCATTTACGTTCACATTTTGAAGTGTTATAAACATAATTTCACTTGAAACGGAAATGAAATGGGGCCATTACAACTGTGGAAGCAAGCCTTACTTTTAAAAAAATGTTTTCTTTTATCTTTGTTACAGCATACATTACTTATTATAACAGTTAATACCAGTGATAAATCGTACCACAGTAAAAAAAAAAAAAAAAAAAAAAAAAAAAGAATAAAAAAAGGTGGTAGATTTGTTCCAACACCCAGTTTCTGGTAGGTTCACATGCGAAACACTGATTGATACGTATGCAGTGGTTTACATCATCCGGTCATCAATGGCGTTTTGTACATTAGTGCACAGGGTCACGTACTCGCACAAATTATCAACAATAATAATTTATTTTTGTGATTTCACACTTATATGCATAGGATTGTTCGCTCTGAATTAACAGAATACGTTTCGGGAACAAAGTTTCGTAGCCCAACGACTAATGCATTTTCCAGTACTTGCAAAATGTGACATGAGGGGAATTTCTTACGAAGGGATGTTTCATCGTTTAAAGAGGTCCGAGGCACAGTATGTTTGTGCCCATAACTTCGTCTTCGGTCACCGACACTATAACGGTACAATCCCAAGTGTGGGTTTAGCCTTTGCAATGGGGTAAACTTATGAATTCTGAAGTCGGTTTGTTTCCAACTTGCCCGTCTTTAACACATATTAGAACGCTGCGTTGTATTTCATTTAAGCATATAATAGTGAATATATGGGCGGGCTGATATACGGCTGTCACTCTAGCGATTTTTAATAGCAATTAGTGTATGTCTGTGGTTTCTTCCCTTCAATTCTATTAGTGTGAAACTTTCACAATGAAGGGTAAACACAGTTAAAAACCAGTGGCAAAGCGTGGAATGAAGCGCCGCTTCCCCAAGAATTTCAAGAGAAAAACAAGACCATGCATGCGAAACAATATTTTATTTGCTCTGGATACATCTTTAAAATTGATTCACGAACATCCGCGGTGCTGCGGACAATTTGATAGTTGCTTAGATTAGATTGACCAGCTCATTCAATACTGAATATTTATGTATTTGCGCATTAATAAACTTGAATACCATGCTTCGTAGGTTTCCGGAAGCAATCGCGACTCTTCGATAGTTAAGAAGCACTGACAGATTTTGTCACGTGAAGTCTCTGTAACGCGTGAAAAAAATTATGAAATACTTTCAAATACAACAGAAAGTATATTTCAATAGTATTTTAAGTAGATTGATAATAGAGGCGACAGATGGGAAATTCTTGTTAAGTTTTAAGTTATTAGCAAAACTGTGTGAACTGCACACTTTCTCCATTTTGGACTAACAGTTCACACGGTGTGGACCAGCTCTAGAAAAAAATTGGAACATCTGAGTGGAGAGGGGAAGCAGGAATATGTCTGCTTGTTTAACCAAGCTTGCAATATAACAAGGGTCTGGGTATGACTGTACAATAGAAAGAATACTTTAGTGTAACCTTAATTCGAGTCATTATTTTCTTATTTTTAGGAACATAATTATTTGGAGCTTCCTTCACTTTGAAATTCATGCCTCGCCACTGTTAAAAACAAACCCTTAAGTTATGAAGACGAGTTTTAGCAAGGCAGTTAGTGTTCACCAACGGAAATAAAGTCTCTTACAGGACTGTGCTACCTGTACCGAAAGTTTAGTCTCAAAGTTTGTACCTCCTTTTTCTCAGCTCTTTGCTCCTTTGCAAGTAAACAAAACAAATTATGATATTGTGAATTGAAATTGCAAGAAGTGGAATGTTTAATTAAAGTTTTTGTGTTCTTAATATATGTTTTTCTATTATTTATCTCCAACTCATCACAGTTTGGCTACCGTAAACAGCACTGGGAGAAAAGATATATGGAAAACTTAACAAGAGAAAGAACACAAATAAGAATACTTTTCATGCGTTCTCCTAAAGTAGTAAAAATGAAGGTACGTGAATCACAAACCACTAAAGATATAAGGGCTGGTTTAAAATATTTGACGATAAAACAGAGCGATTGTTCAAAGTGGACAAATTAATTCAAGAATTTAATAAAAGTAAAATTGAAATAGACGAGGGAATGGAAATGAAAGAGTGGGATGATTGTAAAACTGATCATGAAAGATGGCTGACACTGAGAATCGTTAAGAAGAGGTTATAGCAATTGACGCAAATACTCAGTCACATCACTTTGAGTGAAACACATACTCTAGACACAAGCCTAAGCTGCCTAAATTAGAATTAAAGAAATATGACGGTGATGTGAGAATCTGGATTGGATTCTGGGCACAGTACAAAAGAATAATTGACAATAACATAGAACCAGAAGACACATTTCAATATTTAGACCAAGCTACGGTAGATGGTTCTTCAGCATGGGCGGGGGGGGGTTGTATCATGCTATATGCCATCTGCAGAAAATTACTCAAGTTATCGAGCAGCTTAAAAAGAGGGATTGCAAATGAACTAATTTATATTTACATACGAGTTGTTTCAGCTATTTCCCCAGAAAAGTTCATTGCATAACGAGTTAAGCCTGTGAAGCCTTTATGACAAATGGAAAACACAACTATTAGCTTTGGCATGACAGCCAATAAATATGAAGCTATGTTATTTCCCCAGGTAGAATCTGCTTTGCCTGATGATAAGTTAACTTCCGGGGAAGATACAGATTCCAGTCAGAAAAGGATCAGGCACATATCCTAGAAACGCTTCTGAAATTTGTGAGATTAGAGTAGAGAGAGAAGAGAACTTAGGTATAGCTCATACAAGTTTTGGCAACACTGAAAATATAGATGAAGAAATACCAACTGCATAATTTATTTTTTCAGGCAGTAGAAACCAAAATGACAAAGTCTGCATTTGGTTTGTATAAGAGCCTTCGTGTTTCCCAAGAATATTTCAAAATAAAGAATTACACCCTGAGTCAAAAGAGAGACATACTAATGAAGAAAGGTGCATGTTTTCAGTGTCTTAAGGACATGGGTACGTCAAAACAATGCAAAATGATATAGAAATGTCTGGTTTCTCAATGGAGTCATCTTGTGATTATGTGTCCAAAGTTAGACCACTATGAAAATAAAGAAAACAAACCCGGATCAAAAACAAGATTGGATGATGAGCTTAAAATACAATCGTTGATATCGCATCAGAAAAATGAAATGCTGTTATAGACTCTCATTGCTGAAGTTGAATGTCAACGTACAAAGAAGTTAGCAAGAGTGTTATTAAACTCAGGGTCTAAACGATTGTATATAACTTAAGATGAACTGGACAAATTAGGGATAATAAAGACGGGCGAAGAAACCATGACTCACTATTTTTTGGCGCAGTCAAAACTAAGAGGCATAACGTGTATCGTGCAACATTCTACAGCATAGATCGATGCTTCAAATGTACAGCTGAAGTCTTAGGTCAAGGGTTAGTGAATCATGATTACTCTATACTGATGAGCAGAAATATCAACCTGACAGATGTAGGGTTTGATGCACTGAAATTAACATTCTCTTGGGTGCAGATTTTAAGTCGACTGATGACAGGAGCTATTGCTTAACTAGTTGATGGGATGACTGTGGTGAAAACGCATGTAACATTCTACAGCATAGATCGATGATTCAAATGTACGGCAGAAGTCTTAGGTCAAGGGTTAGTGAATCAGGATGATTACTCTATACTGATGAGCAGAAGTATCAACCTGACAGATGTAGGGTTTGATGCACTGAAATTAACATTCTCTTGGGTGCAGATTTTAAGTAGACTGTTGACAGGAGCTATTGCTTAACTAGTTGATAGGATGACTGCGGTGGAAACACAACTTACACAAAAATGGGCCAAAGGAAAACAAGTACTAACTTCAATGCTGCGTAACTCTCAACTGCCTAAACACTTTGAGCATAGCCGATTCATGGAGTCTAGAAACAATAGGCATCAGAGATCCCATTGAAGTAATGAAAAAGGAGCGTTTGCAGGAAGAAACACTCAAATGTTTTGAATCACCCACAAAGGTGGTCTACTCTTTAAAGATCATCCTGAACTGACAATGAAGTGAAAGCATTGAGATGTCAGCTGCAACTACGAAGAGGCTATAATGTACCAGGAATATAAAGATTATTATTAATACAACTCAAGACTGGCTAGGTTCTGGCATAATAGAACTCGTCTCTCCTGACTCCAAGCAAACTGTTTACTTCTTACCTCACCAAGCAATGATTAAGGAAACTAGTTCGATTACAAAGCCGAGTTAAGGAACATGTCATTGAGGTTGTCTCAGAACAGCCTATTGTGACACCTGTCCACACATTGATACAACCACCAGAAAGGATAATAGCTGGTGGAATAAAGCCTATGGAAGTTGAGGAAGTATTCCCGACAGTTGTTCAACAGAGAAAAAAATTGGGGAATGGAGTGAATATAGACAGACCATAACCAGGTTCTCCTTAATGGTAAAAAAGGCCATAGAAGACTCTTGGAGGGGGCTGTGTCAAGAGATAGATGATATCTCTGACATGGCCAGACTACAGAGCATAATGGCCAAAGAAACATTTAGTGCACTAGGAAATTTAAAAAAACCTGACGGTACCTATACCATTACAGCGAGGGAAGCAGCATTACTGTATGCACAAGTGCACCTTTCCAGGTTCAAAGATAAGCAAATCCGAAGATGAATGTCTATGTTCATCCTCGGGATTTAACAGTAAGGCATCCGAGGTGCATTGGATAGTAGCATATCGAGGATATTTGACAATAGAATTCTATGGGCTCATTTGAATCTTATAAATCATATGGTCCTAATGGTATATTCTCAGCCCTATTAGAAAATGGGAAGGAACACATCATACCTATTCTTTGCAGACTGTCAGAACCAGTCTGGTCTTTCGTACATACCTACGGCATGGAGGTCTGTAAGGGTTTATTCAATTCAAATTTATTTATCCTTTAAAATCAAATCTGTACATAGTACCTTGATATCGGATATGTCAGTATCCAAAATCTGGGTGCAATAATTCTAACCAGGCTAAATCCTTCACACCTATAAGTCTATCACCATTTATGTTGATGATAGAACTTATTGATAAGCATGTGAGAAAAACCTCTTTGGTTATGAGGACACTACACCTAATCAGCATGCTTATCAACAAGAGAAATCATGTGAGACGGTTCTATATCAGCTGCGTAAGAGAATAGAAAACTCATTGAACCATCAAGGCATTGCTCTAGACGCTTTTCTTGATATAGAGGGTGCCTTTGATAACGTACATGTGAATCTGTAATCCAGGCAGCCAAAAGACACAGGATAAACGACACCTGCTGCATGTGGTTTATCATGTTGGTATCTAGGAAGATTCACAATAAAGTGGGAGATAATACCGTGCAGGTGGCCGCTACTAGGGGTTGCCCACAGGGAGGGGTTATGTCACCTCTTCTGTGAGATTTGGTGGTGGATGACCTGTTGGTAAACCTGAATAATCGTGGCTTCTATACCCAAGGATTTGCTGATGTCAGTCATATTCAGGGCAAGTTTGTCAGTGTTGTATCAGAGCTCATTGGTGAAGCTCTGAAATATGTGGAAAAGGAGGCAAACCTTTGGGTGAATCCCTCCAAAACTGCCTTTATCCCATTTACATATAGAAGGAAAATGGAGGGATATAAAGCTCCAGACCTCTTTAATGAAGAATTGCAAATGGGATCTGGAATTAAGTGTCTGGGATTGGTACTGGAGAGTAAACTTATGTGGAATCTGCATTTGCAAAGAGTTGTTAACAAAGCGAAATTGGCACTGATAGTAGCCAAAACGAACCTTTGGTAAATAATGAGGTCTCAAACCAAAGATGATACTTTGGGTACACAAAGCAGTAGTGAGAACCTTAATCACCTATGAGTCACTGGTGTGGTGGTCTAAGGTAAAGCAAAAACAGGCAGTCAATAAACTTTGCAATGTTCAGAGGTTAGACTGCCTGTGCATTACAGGGGCAATGGAAAGTATCCGTTCAGCTGCGATGGAAACTCTTTAATTTACCCCCCGTTGAAACTTAATATCAAGGGGAAGGCTAGGTTTGGGACTTATTGGCTGAATCTAAGCATGAACTGACATGACCCTATCCTAGAAGGGCATACCAAAATCATGAGTATAATCTAAAATCCCAAGCTTGACATGAGCAGTGATTATATGCTACAAAGACTGAATTTTAACAAACCTTTCAATGTCATAATTGAAAGTAAGTAAGTAAGTGGATTGTCCAAAGGGGAGTCTGGTTTGGTATAGAGACGACTCCAAAATGGACAAAGCATCTTGAACTGGTATACATGAGGTGGCACCAAGTGTGACATGTATTTTGTCTTGGAATGCCATACCACTGTGTTCCAAGCTGAAGTATATGCAACTGGAACTTGTTCTGGGGCAATTCTGGATAGGGGCTACAAGGGTCGCTGCATCTCAAATTTCTCCGACAGTCAGGCAGCCTTGAAAGCAACTGCAAGTTTTCAGATTACCTTTAAGTTGCTCTGGGAATGCCTAACCTCATCGCAGTGGTAAAACCAACAAGGTGACTCTTGGGTGGGTGACAGGTCATAAGGGGTTTGCTGGCAACGAAAAAGCAGATATCCTGGCTAAGAAGGGATCTGCTCAGGCTTTTACTGGACCAGAACCAGTTTTTGGCATTCCAGTAAACTTGGTCAAAGCAAACATAGCCGAGTAGATAAAAATTAAACACCTTGAGTGGTGGTCACAAACAGAGGAATGCAGGCACAGAAAGCATATGATGAGCAATGTATCTTCATCACTTACAGAACATCTTCTCAGACACGGGAGAGCCCAAGTTAGCCTAATAACAGGGCTTTTGACGGGACACACTGTAGACTGAGAAAACACCTTCATACTATGAGGATCTGGAAAAAGGAACCAGTATGTAGGTTTTGTAATGAAGTTGATGAAACAGCCACACGTTATCTTTGAATGTGAATTAACAGGTAGGAAAAGATATGACATACTGGATATAAGTCAACCCAGATGACGATCTTTCTACAGATAATTTGGTTAAGAACCTTCTAACCTTTATTGAGGAGATTTAACTAGATAAGGAATGAGATAATACAATATACTTAGGTTTCAGAGCATAAAAACCCAACTCTTGCTTTAGTTAAGTCAAATCATAAAGCCGAGATGCGTCAGCGAAAGATGGAAGCGGAAATTCGCTGACCATCTTCTAGAAACAGGTCCGAATCAAATTGAGAGAATTCCTTACATGCTGATACAGTTAAAAAAATATAAAATAGGTGTTGTATCAGACGTTGAAAAATTTTTTACAAATCAGCCTAAATGAGAAAGATAAACATTCTAGTTCATTAGGTGGCGGACGGGGCAACAAACGACCTACAGACATTGCAGGGTTGTGTTATGGAGTATCATCAAGGTCCTTTCTTCTTGGTGCCACGATAGCATATCATCTAAATAAAGCTCCAGAAGATTTAAAAAAGCAGAAAAACTGAAGACTTCTTTTTATGTCGATAATTGTGTCATCAGTGTAGATAGCAAACAAGAACTGGATATTTATTAATTTTTAGATGAGTCGTATTTATTACACATCTGCTTCACTTTCGTACCTATTTTGAGGACATGTTTCGCAAATCATCATTTGCATCTTCGGCTTGATCCAGTGGTGTGGGTAATTCTGGAGCTGCTGCTGCCATCTGTTGATTTAGTGATGAACTTAAATGTGGGATTCTCTTCTGGCGGGATTTCATTAGTTGGTTTTTATGTTTTTCTATGTATATTCTCTCCCATATGACGAGTTCACTATGTTTTTGTACATATTTTAGTGAATAGTTTATTGCGAACACTGTTGCTCTGATGTCTTTAGGAAACTTCAAACTGCAAGGCTGGACAAGTAACCCTGCTAGCTTTGCACACAAAAATGTTGCTAGTGAAGAGAACATTAACAATGAGCATGTCAATGTGCTAGGATTAATTTGGAACACTAATGCAGATGAACTCTACTGCGACATTGATATAGTATCTTTGTTGATGCCACCTTTTACAAAGAGATGTTTACTATCTGTCACTCAGAAGATATTTGAACCTATTGGGTATCTGCGCCCAACTCTCACACCTAAACTGTTACTGCGAGAGATCTGGAAGGAGAAAAATAAATGGGATGATATGTTGCCAGTACATCTGACAGCTAGATAACTTGGGTGAAACAAATTCACTGTATGAAAAAAATGTGGCATACATAGATGGATAGCACCAGGGTTTACTCAAGGATATGATGTAAGTCTACATGTATTTTGCGATACAAGCATGCCTATGCAACCTGCATTTTTCTAAGATTGAAAATGGGAAATATTGCAACTATAAATCTTTTGGCGGCCAAAGCCAGGGTTGTGCCTATAAATCCTGGAATCATTCCATGCCTGAACTTCTAGCAGCTGTTCTAGGAGTATGCCTGTATATGCAAACAAGACATATTGACTTTTAAAAACTCTATTTATTTTTACACTGATTCGGCTTTAACATGGATTCAACGGAAAGAAAACTGGAATATATTTGTGGGAAACAATTGCAAAGAAATATGTTGCCACATGATCCACAGGACTGGCACCACGTACCTGGCAGAATGAATCCTGCCGATCTTCTATCAAGAGGATGCAGCCCAAAGACTTCGGAACAGCAAATGGTGGGAGGTTCCATACTGGCTTAAGCAGGACTCTGAAAACTGGTCCCGTGAAAATTATGCTGTGCCTGAAGATGTTAACCAAGAGAACAAAAAGGTGGTTGTCACGAATGCAATCTTTTACAATGAGGAATTCGTCAGCCGATTCTGTATTTCTCTCATTAGATTTTCTTGCAATAGTGCAAAGGTAGGTGAAAAGAGAGGAGGAGAACTGACTAATACAGAAACTGAAAAGGCACAAATTGTATTACTGAAGATAGCGCAGTCCGGAACCTGTCATGACGATGGAAAATTCACCAAGAAAAAGCAATCGTTCAAGGATGAAGTTGGGCTTTTGAAGATAAAGACAATGTTGGTATTGAGTGAAGAAACAAAACAGTCTTCTACATCAGCCGCTGTGTCGCAAGTAGTAAAAGCAGGCGTTAAACACTACTGATTTTATTTCAGAGTACTCTGAGACTTAATACCTTTGCCTTCCAACCCTGTTATAGTAACGAGATTAATAAAGGAACAACATCGTCTGTCATTACATGCTGGACTACAAGTTTCACTTTGTAGATTCAGAGAAAAGTATTGGATAATTGACGAGAGTAGCTATAAAGTGGATTCTAAATAGGCGTGTCATCTGTAAAAGGCAGAAGGTCAATTCTCTGCAAGCACCCTGTACAGCATTGCCAAAGGAACGCGTTGGCCAGTCAACTATTTGAAGTTACAGGAGTAGAATACGTGGGACTCCTGTTTCTAAAAGGAAAAGGGAAAACTCTGGATTGTTTTGTTTACCTGTGCCGTTTATCGTGCTGTGCACTATGAAGTAGTAGAATCTTTATCTACAGGAGAGCTCATACAAGCTCTTAAAATATTTATAGCTCTCCGTGGACGAATATCAATTTTGTACTCAGACAATGGTACCAACTTTCGAGGAACAAATAATGAATTGAAGTGGAATTGGAATGAAGTAATGACTTATTCCACTGTAAAGAAAACCACACCGAAAGTCGTTCCTCCTACTACAGCATGGTGGAGCGTTTGGTGGGAGAGAATTTTGAAAAAACTCTTATGTCTTATTCTAGAAAAAGCTATTTTGGGCTATAAGGAGCTGTATACTATTGTTTGTGACTGAGGCAGTAGTAAATTCACAACTTCTGACTTATGTTGCTGAAGATTCAGATGAACTTATTTCACTGACTCCAGCTAGTTGTCTTCAGGAAATCAGAGGTAATTAGATGACAAATCTAGATTTAATAAACAGATGGGCAATAATTCAGCAATGGAAATATTTACAACAGCTATGGGTTGATCTTAAGAAGATGTTCAGAACGGAGTATTTCTCTCCTAGTACACTAAGTGTGTGCCTATTTGGACAAATATAGTAGTGAAAATTAAACAAGGAAGAATAAGGTGGATTGGCCATGTGCAGAGAATGCCAGAAACCAGTGTAGTTAAGATATTCATTGGAAAGCTGGATGGCAGGAGTACAGGAAGACCCAGGAAAAGATGGGTAGATGATGTAGAAGATGACTTGAGAAAGTTGGGATTAAAGGCTGGAGAAGAAAAGCAGAGGACCGAGTAGAATGAAAGAGGGTGGTTAGGGAGGCCATGGGCCTACATGGCCTGTAGTGCCAAATATCATCATCAATACACTATGGTAAACAGAATAGAAATTCTATGACACTGGCGGACATAGGCTGGTTGGAGATGAATCTATGTATGATGCGCATAGATTTGGCAGTAAGTCCATTGTTCGAAATATACCCAGGAGTGATGGATTAATACAAGTGGTCAAAGTGAAGATGTCCAAATCAGAGAGGGTTTGACCTCTGCAAAGACTGTACCCCTTAGAAGTGTCACTTCGGAAAAGAACAGCTTGACTGAAAATTGAAATAACATATGTATTTGAATTTGCAAGGAGGGAGAATGTACTGAGATCAGTTTATTATTATTATTTCTAAGTTTAGCCTCAAGGAAGGTACTTCCTTTTTTCCCCAGCTTTGTTCCTCTGTAAGTAAACAAAAGAAATTAGATATGATATTGTGAATTGAAATTGCAAGAAGTGAAAACTATAATTAACGTTTCTGTGTTCTTAATATAAGTTTTTATATTATTTATCTCCAATTCATCACACTACCCTTATCTGTTTCAAAACACAGTGACAAGGACAGTGAATGTCTATGACAAAGAATGCATGCTACACAAAGAGTAGAAATATTCAAAAAATGTGCACCCCACACATCAGAATTTCCCTCAGTATACTAAAATCAAGAGGGTATTATTCAAAAAGTAGAAGGCATAGAATGTTTTTGAATGGGCTTTAACTGAATTGACCCCAGTGTCATAAACACTACCAGGCGGGGTATCAGCACCATGTCTAATCAGCAATTCCCCTTATATATATATATATATATATATATATATATATATATATATATATATATATATATGTGTGTGTGTGTGAGAGAGAGAGAGAGAGAGAGAGAGAGAGAGAGAGAGAGAGAGAGAGAGAGAGAGAGAGAGAGAGAGAGAGAGAGAGAGAGAGAGAGAGAGAGCGAGAGAGAGAGAGAAGATGAATGACAATTTTTTTGACATTTCTATTTGTTTACTTTTAAGAGAGTATGTATTACAAATGACATGGCTTAATTGTGTTCAAACACTGTATTAAGTTGCAATAAATATGAATATATGAACCAGTGATAAAAATAGATCATATAAAAGAATCTTCACTAAAGCATTTTTATAATAAAATGTGAGTGGATTAGTGACTGTTTAGAAATTGTTTTATATTTTAAAACCATTGCACAATATTTAAATTCACAATACCTGAAATTCACCTGGAAACTTAAAAAGCTGTACATTAAAAACTATGATCCAAGGAACATTTGAAATAGTGAAATTTATCTTTTTTGAAAAATGGAAGTTCAATGGACTCATTTCCCTAAATGTTGCAGAATTAATTAACCATTTGGAGCTTTAAAATTGTAGATATTAGGAATCCAATTGTGTAGCATGAAAGTAAAACTTAGAATCACATTATTAAAATGCTTTCTAAACCTGCATTAAGATAAAGACAATCACACTATGCCAGTTTCAACCATGCATTGCAGGAAAATGAAAGACACAATAGACTTCCCTGCCTACCAACATTACAACACCCTTAAATAAGGACTCTTTTCATGGGGACAGCACCTTTCTGTCTCTCATAACTTTCTTAATGACTCGTGCAGCTTAATACATCACTTGAGGTGGTGGAACTCTTAGTCATATCCACTGAAGTTACTATACCCTGTTCACTGTTAGAATAAAGTATTACTCCACATTTCGCAATGAGCTCCACCTCTTAGTACGTTATTGGTTATATGTAATATCTGTGCATGTGCACTGAAACAGCAATGCCATCACCGGAATTTAACTGCCATCTTTGTTGTTACTCAACCAGTACATTTTTGAACTTTTGAGAGTCATTGTTCTTACCGCAATTACTTCATAATGTTAATTCTATATTACAACTTAATGGTTTATTGAAAGCAGGATAAGCAAGGAGCTTAATAGATCATGGAACTATATTGTGGAAGAACATGGGAGTATTAAAACTCACCAGTGAACAGATTATAGGAGCACTTAATATTAATCTCATCATTTGCACACTGTATTTCTTTTCTGCAGCATTACTGTAAATGCTACTAGAAAAATACTTATGTGCAGAATTTTGATGTTTTAACTTCTGTTTCAACTTTTGTTTTTAAAAAACTTAAAAACTAGGAAGTTTCTTACTTAATTAAATTTAAAGGGAGTCGATTAATGACACTTGCTCCATAGAAAATAGTAAACTTGCAGATAAAAGTGAAATATGGGTCATTCAATAATTAGTAGCAACAATTATTAAATTATAGATGAGTCGTATTTATTACACATCAGCTTCACTTACGTACCTATATTGAGGACAAGTTTTGCCCCTTTGGTGAATTTATCTTGTAGAAGGAGCTGTGAAACTCTAGAGTATCCTCCTACTGCCAAGACAAGTCCTTGGATTTTAACCTTCTCCTTAAAACAAAATTACCACTTAAGAGTGCACTTTAGAACCAGACAAGCAATTGAGGCAGCAGTAGAGCAGTTCAAGATTAGTACAAGATGGTGTGGATAGCATCCATCATATCTCTTAAGGAGGAAGGCACGTTATTTATGTCATAAGAGATAACTTCAGAGTGCAGCAACAATATAACTGTTTGTCGTGAATTCAAATGTCTAATTATTGGATGGCCCATGTAAAAGTACTTTTGAAAACTAAAACACACTCACTATGTGATAATGCACTGCAATCTGAAAATTTGTCATAAACCACTGGAATTGTACAGTTTCTTAAGTAAATGCAGCCTATTGTAGTCAACCCTCCATCCCCTGCTAGGATGAGTACAATAGTAACTATTTGCATCCCAAGCAAACACTTCAATGTCACATGTATGGAAGGCAAAAATAAAACTTTTAGTCTGGGGTGGCTGAACCTTAGCCTATCCATGGATCTTTATCTGGCTGTTAATATTCAAATGTGAGTTACTGAACTAAAATTTAGGAAGGGATGGGTAAAGTTCAGACAACTATAATACTTAGGTTGTAAAAAATTAAAATAAATAAAAGGTATAAGAGAAATTACTGATACAACTGTAGCATACACAAACTTGGAGTGAAGTTATAAACATCATCTTCAGAATTGCAGGTCACGTACTATGTCATCTCAGAAACATCAGAAGATAGTGGTTGCTCTCAGTCAAATGTGTACTGTGAAACACAGGATTGAAGCTCCCCAATATTAAAACCATTTGTATGTGCTTAGTTATTTTACAGCGTCATATGGCACCATAAGTGTTTTCTGTATTATTCTCATGGATATATATGTCCTAGATAATGTAGTTTCCTGGATTTTCCTTATTAATTAATAGCTAAGTTCACCTAAGCAGTTAGGTGAACTGAGATTACATCATTAGATCTGCTTCCTTGTGCACTTGCAAGACTATTTTGATTCTGACAAGTGTTTTTCCAAATGAAAATGAATTATAGGATGTGCAAACTCCAAGAATAAATTAGGGCACTGCATTCCTGTGCTTCACAGAAACTGCTAGGCTGAAATTATCCAATGGTTCCCACATGTTTGGGATATGATATAGGGCATGACCAAAAATGGTTTTGAAGTATTTATGTTGGATGTTTTTTACAATGACCAAATTTCTGTCATGCAGCATAAATACTGCTTTTCTTTCTTTTTCTTTACAACCTCCATATTAATAACTAAGGCTAGAAATTAAAACATATGGTCACCATCAAGCAATATGTAATCTATAAATCTTCTTTTTTACAGTGTTAAGAAATACAGAACAATTTGAGGTGACAAGCTTCTTCAGAATATATGCCTACAATGCCACAGAGTTTTGTACGAAGTCTGGTGCCTTTTGTCATCCTTCAGCAATAAACCAGAGAACTGAACAAAATATAATATTAATTATACGGAATAAGCCAATATTTTGATCTATTCAGAAAAGCTATAATAAAGGGAAGGTGGAAATTCTGCTGCTAAAATAACAATATACCTACTTCTAAAAATTTAAAATTATTTTCTATGCAAAATTCTTCTGCTGTTGATTATCTTAAACAGATATTTCTGGTAATGGAATATCTCTCCTCACAGAGGGGATACAACAGAAATAACTTCAAAATATTTCCAATTACTAAAGTAATCTAAAGATGTATGTTTTACAGCAGTTACACAGCTTTTTCCCCTTTTATTTAAACATACTTATTATTTTCTTAAAAAAATGGTGAATGCAATCAATACTTCTATAACAGATTTTGGCATATATCTCTTTTTTCTAATGGTGATAAATAATTTCAAACATATTTAGTCAGATGTTACAATGTATTTATGCTCAGTCTCAATATACTTGTTATCTTTGGTACAATTCAACCAGCATCTTTTTATACAGAAAAACTTTTATTGCATTTATGAGGTCAAGTCTTATCTGGTATTTTGCTAACATATTCTTCAAACAAAGGATTTGTTAAAAATGTATTTACATTTCAACCTGTAACCAACATTATTTTGCAACAAACTTTACAATATTTGTAGGCAGCTATGTATTTATGGTGTCTGTGCTGCCACTATCTCTATTGCACCATTACTCATACATTGATATTTGAGTCAATTCCTGCATCTTTATCTTTGAATGAGGCACTATGTGTTTTATTAGCCAAGTTCTTATTGTTTTAAGTACAAGCCTTTGATGTGTATTGACACACTTTTTGATAATGTATCTAATGCTACCAGAACACAAATTAATATGTAACTATGTAACACACCAATATGAAGATAAATTAGATGTCATTAAAATATTTCTAATGCATGTTTATGGAGGGAGGAATTACATATTAGCTTAAAAAAACAGTAACCACAAGAAAAATAAATAAATGAGCCAAACATGATTATAAAACATTGTAAGACAAAATAAATTACAATATAAATATTCCCTTAAAGATGTCTATATCCAATTCACAACAGTGACATTCTGCACTATTGAGTTTTAACAATCTTATTGAAATTTTAGTACATATTTAAAAATCACTTAAATACAAAGAAAGAAAAAAAAATTAAGCACTTACGCAAATCAAACATTAGTTGGTAATTTTAAAACTTAATAATTCACACAATAATATATATAAGGAACATATAACAACAAGGCAGGATGCAGACAGAAAAAACAGGTTATGAAGTGGGACAGAGATCTCGAGGGCATGGGATAAGAAGGGGTAAAAAAGAGAGAAGCTTCCCTTGTTCTTTAAAAACTTGTGCATCAATTCACCAATACAGTATTTACAGTCTTTACAATGTATATGCAACCCCTTCATATATTGCTATTCTATAATATACCTCTTTTTTACGATTTAACTTAATTGGTAACTACTTTCCAATTATTTTCAACTTGTAATATTTTTCATGGGGTTGTATAATAAATACAAAGTTGTTAACTGTTATCGTAATTCCCTCTGAAGTTCATAATATGGCTTTGTTGAAATACACATTTAGTGCCTTTTGATTAGCAAACTCAATGCATTAAAAATAGGATAAATATTAAGGCAATTCTGAAATTTTGTCATTGG
Source organism: Mantis religiosa (assembly GCA_030765055.1). NCBI lineage: Eukaryota > Metazoa > Arthropoda > Insecta > Mantodea > Mantidae > Mantis > Mantis religiosa. The sequence continues at coordinate 148,909,117 of CM060950.1, read as the reverse complement.
CATAGTGTATTCATCTGTTACCACTCATGAACTTCAAAGTTAATTCTAGAATTTTATATTATCTAGTGTCATATTGCTTCTGTTGTTTAGCTTCATCTCCCCCAAAATAAATGTACATGGAATTCACAGGGTTAACACAGACACAGAACATGTATTGCTTGCTTGTAATTTTAAAATATTTATTCAATTTATCCAGTGGTCCCTTACAAAGCTAAATTCAAGTAACTTAGCGATAACAGCATTAAGATATATGTTGGATGTCTCAGCAGTAATGATATATTAATAGTACTATTTTAAAATCATGTATACTAATTCTAATTTAATTTGCATATCTATATAAAGAATACAACTCCCAATCACCCACAATATTAAGTGAAGATAAAGCTTTTTAATACAGCAAACTCAATGTTAATTAAAATCATGCATATTACTTATCTAGTGGTAGAACATCAAAACAGGAGGATGGAATACAGAATATAAAATGTTTTGATTTATGTCAGAAAAATGAATGTTAAATTTTTTGTTTGGCCTTCAGGAGCCCATAGAAACAGTGCCATCTCCTCACTACTCTTCAAATCCAAAACCTAACAAAATTGCTCTGTAACAATTATATCTCAAAGCCTTAAAATGAACAGGAACACTGCAACTACACCTAGGCTTATCATGGGCATGCCAGACAGTTGTTGATTGGTTAGGCAGTGCTATTAGACTAGGAATGCAAATATTTTCTCATGTGAAAGCACAAATCAAGAGATATATGAATATAAAGAAATACAGTGCTGAAAGAATGAAAGAGTGTGTGTGTGTGTGTGTGTGTGTGTGTGTGTGTGTGTGTGTGTGTGCGCGCGCACACCATTTTAATCTTTGAATATTTATTTAATCATGGGTAGGATGAGGATAAGAAGTAAGTATACTCTTTTAATAGCACGATTGTAGAGATAGATTAACAAGGTAGATCTTATTAATAAGTAGAACAGTTATTTTTATGTTCCCTAGTTCTCCATTAAAATTTAGCACATTTGGTGCTTTCACTGCAAATGTGCTATAAAATTTGGATTAAGTACTATTAGCAAAAGTTAATGCCATTCCTTTTAATAATGGCTTTGAAAGCTGAGAACACACATCACAAGACACCCACAGCCATTATAATCTCAAGTACAAAGACTTCTATGGCTGATGGGGAAAATAAAAATAATAATAATAATAAAAAAAAGACTGTGGGTTACAAATTGGCATTCCTACTCTAGTTGCAGATGAGACTGATATTATGATGCATGGATAGGATATATGTATGCATTACTATATATTTGTGTTCACCTTTTGCCAACATCTGATTTGTCAGTTTGATGCAGTTGACGGATTCTCAGGTGTTCAGGTTGGCTGTTAAAGCTGTGTTTAGTGGTGCTATATATACCTGTCAACTTCCTAAAATTGAGACCCTTAAAACTTTCTTTTATCCAGCAAAGCACAATAATTTTGTGACTAGAAATTTAGAATGTGTAAAATGTTCAGTACAGTAAATGCATAACAATTACTTGTAAGGTAAATGGAAATTCTGCTTTATAACAATCTTTGAAGACATATAATAAACAAATGCTACTAAAAATGGGAAACATCCCGCAGTGATAGAATAAGAATAAAATAACTTAAGTGAGGGAGTTGACTTTACAATTCACTTCTATTAATGAATGCTCAATATCATTTACTCTTGTTTATTGGAAGACACTAGTGGTGCTATCAACTTCTAATTCCACACGCTATGCTTTTACACCCCAACGAAGCTTGTTTGTTACAACTGTTGGTCTCCAGGGATAGAGGTAGACTGATCTCATTGGAGGACCCTACCGGTTCATGGATGCAATCATAGGGGGAGACCTTGAGCCTATTGCTTGAAACTCACCTCCTGGGGATGTAAACTATGAATCCAGAATATGTCCCAGCACGGGCACTTAAGGCCATGAAAGAGAGCTGGCATGTTACCTCTAAGATTGTGGATTATAAAAAAAGTTAAATGGGAAATTCTTTCCTTTGAGCCTTTTAAAAGCATAGGTGTGAAAATGGTTTTCCTGGCACTTCTTCAAGAAGGCTAGGAGATTGTCTCTCTACATTTGGTGAAATGGTGAGAATATTTAGGGTCTGTCCGGCAATGAGACGTGTTTCACAACTCTGGAGGCAAGCCAAAGTGGATTCTAGACCAAAGCCAGGCAGTCTTACAAGAGGACTAAGAATTTTCATACTATTAGCCTGGTATCCTTTCTGAAGGAACTGGAAAGGCATGTAGATAAGATATTTGAAAGGTGTTGGTTCACACACCTACACATCATTAATATGCCTTAATATGCCTATTGGCCAGGTAAATCCTCCCCCAGGAGCCTACTTCGGTAGGTACGGGTTTGGCACACCCGGGGTCCCGAGCCAACAGTCTCCCTCGTGTGGGCTCCTCTTCATGGTTGAGGGAGACGGTCAACAGGCCCACCCACGTGTAGGCCGTGCGTGGAGACCCGTGGAGAAGGTTTTTAGATTCTTGTCTAGTTTAGAGTTTAGGATTTAATGAACGAAATTTTTAGTAGGTTTTGATTGATGTTTTTTATGTACGTGTATTTTTAATAGGTTTTGTTACACTTGTATAGTTTTTAGAAAGTTTTATAACTGGCTTTTGCCATGACTAGTTTTTCAAAGGGCGCTGATGACCGCCGTAGTTGAGCGCCCTTATATATATATCATCATCACACCAGGTAAATCCCTAGAATTAGCTATCATGATAGTTGTTAGATTTGATCGGGTGCTGGACTGTGGAAAACAGGCAATGACATCTTTCTAGAAATTGAGGGTGCCTTCATTACCATCAAGCCGAGTCTGGAGAACAGAGAAGTCAGTTCTGTGATTGCGGACTGGATTATGGGCCTTGGAAGGCCTGCAGGTAACAGTGATGTCCCTCGTAGTGAGACTATGAGGTCATCACAGTCTTACCAAGGCTTGTTCCAAGGAGAGGTTTTGTTGCCCACACTGTGGTATCTGGTTGTGGGGAGCTACTGAGCAGACTCCAAATGGAAGGAGTACATGTCCAAGGTTATGTAGATGACACACTCCTGGTTGCAAGAGGAACATTCCTGAGCACTGTTTCAGAGCTTGAACCATTTGTGATGTCAGGATGGTGCAGTTCAGCTGCACAGAAAAATTTTCATCCCCATGGAACTAATTCTTTAGTTCATGATTCAATATTTGCAGACGTGTCTTGAATGTATTCATACTGTTTTGGAGCTCGTGCATGGCTCCTTACATACTATGGAAGATTGGGGCAAAGAAGTAAGACTTGTCTGTTAATTTGGACAAGACTAATACAATGGTCTTAACAAGGAGGAGGCTGCCTCAACTGGTAGAACCCCAATCTCCTTGGGAAGAAGTTGAAGATGACTGGATAGGTTAAGTATCTGAAAGTTAACTTTGAAGTAGGAATGACCTGGAAGAACCACGTAGAAATATTAAGTAGAGAAGGCACACAATGTTTTGTGGATTTCCATAGGACTGAGGTGGGACCTCTGACCCAAAGTAGTCAGATGGCTATACACTGTGATCACAAGACCTTCAATATGTGACATTGGTTTGGTGGCCTGCCACTTCAGTTACTCCCAAACTGAAATCGCTGCAAAGACTGACATGCTTGATAATGATGGAGACAATGCAGTTTACTTTGGAGATCTTATCTCTGTGGACTTTTCTCCTTTGCACTATTTTGTGAAGGAGACTGCAATAGTGGGTGTGCATTGCCTCTGGTGTTAGGGGAATAGTGTTTTAAACTACCTCATAAGATACACTTATAGATCCTGACTTCAGAGGATGAGTTATTACGTTTTACCTTATCTTTTTAAGGTAAGTTATCCCCGCTGCATCAAGTCAGTTGTTTCTTTGGTAATCTGTCTTTACTGCTATCAGAACGCAGAGAAACATATTTAATTTAATCAACCAACATAAAAATTAGTACATTTTACAAAAGTAACAAACATTGGTGGTCTATGCAAACACTTTATAAGGATTTTTGTACAGTTAAGTAGCAGTGTTCTTTGTTCTATGTTTCCATATTCTGCAATTCTGTGCATTGCATTTTGCTACTACACATTTGTGGACATCTTTTCATTATTATATAGTGAAATACATAGTAGCTAAAAACCATTGTTTTAAAAACCCTTAAAATCTGTCCCTATTCATCCCAGTTTTATGGTACTGTACCAAGTGTGTGAAAAACACCTAAATTTTATTTTTGTATTTTCAGAATATTTTAAAAATCAATGCAAGTTACAAATTAGTGATTGATGGTTTTATTTACTAAAATAAACACATTATTTTCATACCATTACTATAAGTGCTCTGCAACAAAAAATTCTAGATTATGCTGCTCATAGAAATGCTATTAAATATGTTGTTGTTTTCAAATGCTAGGCTTTGGCAATGAAGCCATTAGTTCTCTTGCTCTCCAATATTTCTGTATAGTGGATCTGGCAGGTAGGGGGCTTCACAGGTTAAAAGATGTTCTTCAGTCATTTCCTCTTCTTTGTTGCACAGAGGACAATTTGGACTTGTATAAATTCCTATTCTGTGTAAGTGTTTGGCCAAATAATCAGGTTCCATAAGTAATCTAAAATTTGCTACTGCAGTTTTACGTGGGATTTCTGGAATAATTTCTGGATTTTTAATTAAAATGTTCCATTTTTTATCTTTGGCTTTGTTAGATGTTGATTGGTTTTGTTTTTATATTTGCTTTTGCTTAATCTTTTTATGGATGTAAAGGGTAAGTTTTTACTTTTGTTCTGAATTAAATTTGCCCCTTTTTTGGCAAGAAAATCAGCTCATTCATTTCCAGCAATTCCACAATGTGCAGGTATCCACTGTAATATAATTCTTTTCTGTAGTTTTTGAAGTTGTTGGATCATTTTGTGACATTCTTTAATTTGGATTGACCTCATTTTATATGAACTTATTGCACATAATGCTGCTTTAGAATCAGAAAGTATGACAGCATTTTTGAATTTATCTATTTTGCATAGAAGGTGTTGGAGTGAAATATGAATAGCCATTACTTCTGCATCAAAATTTGTTGTGTGGTATCCTGCTGGTTGATAGAATGCACACTTAATTCCTGCTCCTGAGTTGTTGTCCAAGTTAGATCCATCTGTGTAGATATGTAACCATTCTTCAGGTGGGTATCTATTGTTCACAGTTTCTAATGCTAGTGCTTTTAGTACAGGTTTGGAAGTTTCAGATTTTGTAACTGTTTGTTCTAAATCTAATTGAGTATTAATTGGTTCAAAAGTCAGTGGGTTTTCTTTGATTAAAATGTTTTCTTTAGAATTAGGAAGATTCAGATCTGTTTTTAATTGCATAACTTTGTGTAGGAAACTTGTTTATGTTTTCATCTTGATTGGTTGTAGTAATCTTTTCTCCCATTTTGTTGTTTTTGACTGCAACATTTTTTCATGTTGTATTAGTGCCTGCTCCTCTAAAGTTAGATGTATTGTATAGTTCCGAGTTAAGGCTTGCATTGCCGTGACTGGAGTTGATTTTGCTGCACCAGTTATTAGTCGCAGGGCCTGATTTTGGCCTATTAATAAAAATATCTACAAGATTTAAATGGCCTTTAGCAGCAATATTTTCTACAAGCAGAAGTAGAAATGATAATTTTTTAAAAATATTCTGCAAAGCATCAGTTTCAGTCAACATCCCTTTGAATATGTTACATAATGTAGAATTTCGAACTTTCCTGGAAAAGTATTCTGGAGGAAAAGTTCCTAATAAATCAACAATAAGGAGAAACAACCCTGGCAAAGTTTATGAAGAGGTAAGTTTCAAGAGTTTGCTTCATGAAATTAGTTTGTGTATCACCTACACCAATATTTTGACCTATATAAAAACTTATACATTTTTAAAACTTTAAAACATATTATACAAAAATATTTTCAAATGGAAACAACATTATGTATAGCCTTTAGCGGCACACTTTCATTTTTTAGTTTATGCTCAAGAAACAAATTTCTTGGAAATTAATTATTCTTTCACACTGGCCGTGTGTAGGCTAAATTGTGGAAACGTTGAGTCAGACTGAAAAATTCAATGCCATAGCCGGGATTTGAACCACGGATCTTCTGGTTTCCGTCCAGCCGCACTACCATTGTGCTACTATGGCCAACGTGCCGATATGACATTAAATTCTCCAACTGACTCGTATTTTCCCGGTAAACCACTTAGGAGTTCTCATAAACACATGAGACAACTACCTTAATGGCGACTTACTACATGTAAGTACTTTAAGGCCCGGGCTTTATAGTTAACCACTATTAGGTTAATTAATGGAAATTAATTATTCTTTCACACTGGCCGTGTGTAGGCTAAATTGTGGAAACGTTGAGTCAGACTGAAAAATTCAATGCCATAGCCGGGATTTGAACCACGGATCTTCTGGTTTCCGTCCAGCCGCACTACCATTGTGCTACTATGGCCAACGTGCCGATATGACATTAAATTCTCCAACTGACTCGTATTTTCCCGGTAAACCACTTAGGAGTTCTCATAAACACATGAGACAACTACCTTAATGGCGACTTACTACATGTAAGTACTTTAAGGCCCGGGCTTTATAGTTAACCACTATTAGGTTAATTAATGGAAATTAATTATTCTTTCACACTGGCCGTGTGTAGGCTAAATTGTGGAAACGTTGAGTCAGACTGAAAAATTCAATGCCATAGCCGGGATTTGAACCACGGATCTTCTGGTTTCCGTCCAGCCGTACTACCATTGTGCTACTATGGCCAACGTGCCGATATGACATTAAATTCTCCAACTGACTCGTATTTTCCCGGTAAACCACTTAGGAGTTCTCATAAACACATGAGACAACTACCTTAATGGCGACTTACTACATGTAAGTACTTTAAGGCCCGGGCTTTATAGTTAACCACTATTAGGTTAATTAATGGAAATTAATTATTCTTTCACACTGGCCGTGTGTAGGCTAAATTGTGGAAACGTTGAGTCAGACTGAAAAATTCAATGCCATAGCCGGGATTTGAACCACGGATCTTCTGGTTTCCGTCCAGCCGCACTACCATTGTGCTACTATGGCCAACGTGCCGATATGACATTACGAGTCAGTTGGAGAATTTAATGTCATATCGGCACGTTGGCCATAGTAGCACAATGGTAGTGCGGCTGGACGGAAACCAGAAGATCCGTGGTTCAAATCCCGGCTATGGCATTGAATTTTTCAGTCTGACTCAACGTTTCCACAATTTAGCCTACACACGGCCAGTGTGAAAGAATAATTAATTTCCATTAATTAACCTAATAGTGGTTAACTATAAAGCCCGGGCCTTAAAGTACTTACATGTAGTAAGTCGCCATTAAGGTAGTTGTCTCATGTGTTTATGAGAACTCCTAAGTGGTTTACCGGGAAAATACGAGTCAGTTGGAGAATTTAATGTCATATCGGCACGTTGGCCATAGTAGCACAATGGTAGTGCGGCTGGACGGAAACCAGAAGATCCGTGGTTCAAATCCCGGCTATGGCATTGAATTTTTCAGTCTGACTCAACGTTTCCACAATTTAGCCTACACACGGCCAGTGTGAAAGAATAATTAATTTCCATTAATTAACCTAATAGTGGTTAACTATAAAGCCCGGGCCTTAAAGTACTTACATGTAGTAAGTCGCCATTAAGGTAGTTGTCTCATGTGTTTATGAGAACTCCTAAGTGGTTTACCGGGAAAATACGAGTCAGTTGGAGAATTTAATGTCATATCGGCACGTTGGCCATAGTAGCACAATGGTAGTGCGGCTGGACGGAAACCAGAAGATCCGTGGTTCAAATCCCGGCTATGGCATTGAATTTTTCAGTCTGACTCAACGTTTCCACAATTTAGCCTACACACGGCCAGTGTGAAAGAATAATTAATTTCCATTAATTAACCTAATAGTGGTTAACTATAAAGCCCGGGCCTTAAAGTACTTACATGTAGTAAGTCGCCATTAAGGTAGTTGTCTCATGTGTTTATGAGAACTCCTAAGTGGTTTACCGGGAAAATACGAGTCAGTTGGAGAATTTAATGTCATATCGGCACGTTGGCCATAGTAGCACAATGGTAGTGCGGCTGGACGGAAACCAGAAGATCCGTGGTTCAAATCCCGGCTATGGCATTGAATTTTTCAGTCTGACTCAACGTTTCCACAACAAATTTCTTATTTTTTTTATCCTGTTCCCCCAAAAGTGGGGACCTCAAATTACACCCCTGATTCTTAACTAATTATCAATAAAATAATTATTTTCAGTTAATACAAGAAATAAAGAGACGATATTGGCATCTCCAACATGTGATTATGTGTAAATGAAAAAACCAACTTAAGTGAGAGATTTATTGCCAATTTGATGATGGGGAAAATAACTGAATATGAACCAGAAACAAACCATCTCATTGTTTCGAGAGTACTTACTGGAAGCAGCTGATCATTCGGCAATTGCTAGGGTTGTTCGTGATACATTACATGTTTTGTGGCCTGCTAAAGGAAATGAGGAAAAACTCTTGGCGATAGTTACAGGTGCAGCAGCATACATACTAAGCCTGTTATAGCTTTAAAAGTATTATATCCTACGGCAGTTCATGTAACTTGTTTAGCACATTGCTCATCACCAGTTGGCAAAGGAAATTTGAGCAAATTTTCCGTTAAGTAATGCCTTAATTTTCTCTGTGAAAAGTGTTCTTGAAGGGCGCTCAAGTGTGAAATTACTTACCAATGAGGCAAGATACTTGTTCATCTCCAAAGGCAATCCTTGCAAGATGCGGAACATAGATTGAAGCAGTTCCACATTACAGTGATTATTAGGAAGATGTGAGAAAGGTGCCCAGCATGATGGAAAGAATGAAGCAGCAAGTATCCCTGCTGTAGTTGGTGCTTGCAATGAGAAGAGCCTCCAGAGCAAATTAGTGTTTATTAATACCTACTTCAGTAAAATCCCAGTCACAATCACACATTTGGAAGAAAATACGATGCCTTTATCTTCTGCTCTGCAGCTATACAAAGCAGCTGTCACCGGAGACATAGGGGAGAAATTGGAAAATATTTTTGTAGCAAAACTGAGAAAACTGAAGCAAGGAATCCAGGTTTAAAGTTTCTTTGGGATGTGAATAAGATGCGACAAGGATAGTATTACAAAGAACTTAATGCTTATTCTGTAACTAACATAGTCTCTTTTCGATACTGCCTTGTAAATTTGCGAGAAGTAGAGAGACTTTTCTCTTCATATAAAAACAGTTTAAGCGACAGAAGGAAATCGTTCCTTTTGGAAAACTGTGAAGAATATTTAATTGTTTATCACAATAAAAAGAACTAATGCTAAAACAGAACAACAGAGACTAATATTAATTTTGTTAATGCTTGAGTTCAAGAATAAATTTACAATTTGATTACTTCATCAAGATTAATAACTGTGAGAAAGTTGAAATAATGTACTTTGAGGCTATGATGCTTAAATTAAACACAGACAAAACTAAGTATACATTCTTTACATATAATAGGAAAAATTGCCCTAATGAAATAAACATAAATCTGAAAAACAATGACATACAGGAGGTACCATATTTTAAATTTTTGGGTGTTTACCTTGACAAACATTTGACATATGATGCTCACTTGGAGGCACTCTGTAACAAATTAAGTTCTAACATATTTTTACTACGTCAGCTGACTAATTATCTACATAGCAATGTTCTGAAATTAGCATACTGTAACGGGGACTGCTGGAGCACCCTGTACCAGCTGCGAACGGAAGGCAGGGGGGAGGCTCGGTTAGCCACGCCCTTCCCTCGTTTGTCTTATAGTGGTGACAGCCAGTGGTCGGAAAGAAACATAATTGTGCGTCTGTTTTCCTTCCACCTGGTTCTCGATCTTTCTGTTACCAGAACAATCTTGTAAACACCAGAAACCGGCGATATTCCGATATAAGGAGGGTTACAGACAGACAGAGTCAGTCAGTCAGTTGTTGTGCTGTGTTGAGTTGGTCAATCAGTTGGTTAGTGAGTGTGAGCGAGAAGACAGTCGCAGTTCTTGGTGTAAGGGTTAGTCAGTGACGTGTTAGCGAACGAAAGGGTTGTGCAACGGAAGACTGTACGAACTGTGTATGAGTATCGGAGTTTATGTAATCGCGAGTACAAGTGAAGTTGTAACGGACGAACGGGTGAATTGTAATTGTGTGCAGCAAGTAATTTTGTGTAATTGGCAAGTGTTAAACTGTAAGTCGGTGGAAATAAAGAACATTGTTGAGTGGTGTAATTGGACTTTTTATTTCACGAACCCACAAAGTCACACTGGTGTCAGGAAGCGGGAAAACAACATCACCGAACATTACAACAATGGAGGCAGCATTAGAAAAGATTTTAGCGGAACTGAAAGAAATGAAGACGGCTAAAGACAACATCACCAGGAAGATGGAAGAAATGCAGGCCGAATTAACAGAGAAGCTGGAGACTAGAAATAACCTGGCCGCGGAACTGAAACTAATCAGGACGGCTAGGGACAACATCACCGAGAAGATGCAACAAATTAAGGCCGAGTTAACCACGGAAATGAGAGCAGCGAACGGCAGTCTGGCCACGGAAATGAAGGCGGCGAACGAGGCTCTCGCCGCAAAGTTTGAGGAACGGTTGGCCGACGTGAGGGATGACGTCACGAACCTGGGCAAGCGGAAGGGTCAAGTAGACGACCGCCTTAATGATTTAGAGGAAAAGGCCGACAACATCGCAAAACCCCTCACCCGCCTGATGGAGGAAAACCGGCCTTATGTGTGGACAGAGGACGCCGAAGACGCTTTCCAGCACCCGAAGGGGACCCTGTGCAGTGCTCCAATTTTGGGTTTCCCACAACCGGGTGGCGCCTTCATTGTGGACACCGACGCTAGCGACCATTACATTGGAGGTGTCCTACCGCAGATCCAGGACGGCCATGAGCGCACAAGAGTGGAAGAGAAGGAGCGTGCCGCAGCAGTCCGAGTAGTTGTGGCAGTGCCTGCTGAAGGCTGGGATAGCGCAGGCCTGAGGAGGGAGCAGCTGGCGGACGCAGACTTGGGGCCACTCTTGAGGGAAGTGGACGCAGGGACGAGGCCAACCTGGGAGGACATCGCACCGAGGAGCGCCACCTACAAGTCGCACTGGGCCCAATGGGACTCGTTGAAGACCAGAGAGGGCGTGCTGTTCCGGGTATGGGAGCCACCCGATGGGAAGGCGCGGAGAGGACAGTTGGTACTTCCCCGGAGTAAGGTCCCGGAAATCTTGGAGGAAGTGCACGCCGGTACTTCAGGAGGACACCTGGGAGCGAACCGAATGATTCACAAACTACGGCAGCGCTACTTCTGGCTCAGACTCCGGGCAGATGCTGGTGGTACACCTGGACCGCCTCGCACGCTACGATGGGGCTGTTCGAGGGCGAACAGCTTTGAGGAGGGAGCAGTGTAACGGGGACTGCTGGAGCACCCTGTACCAGCTGCGAACGGAAGGCAGGGGGGAGGCTCGGTTAGCCACGCCCTTCCCTCGTTTGTCTTATAGTGGTGACAGCCAGTGGTCGGAAAGAAACATAATTGTGCGTCTGTTTTCCTTCCACCTGGTTCTCGATCTTTCTGTTACCAGAACAATCTTGTAAACACCAGAAACCGGCGATATTCCGATATAAGGAGGGTTACAGACAGACAGAGTCAGTCAGTCAGTTGTTGTGCTGTGTTGAGTTGGTCAATCAGTTGGTTAGTGAGTGTGAGCGAGAAGACAGTCGCAGTTCTTGGTGTAAGGGTTAGTCAGTGACGTGTTAGCGAACGAAAGGGTTGTGCAACGGAAGACTGTACGAACTGTGTATGAGTATCGGAGTTTATGTAATCGCGAGTACAAGTTGTAACGGACGAACGGGTGAATTGTAATTGTGTGCAGCAAGTAATTTTGTGTAATTGGCAAGTGTTAAACTGTAAGTCGGTGGAAATAAAGAACATTGTTGAGTGGTGTAATTGGACTTTTTATTTCACGAACCCACAAAGTCACAATACTATGAACTCATCAATCATATCATATGAATCATCTTGAATATGGAATAGAAATTTAGGGGGGAACTAGCCTTAAAAATATGAATAGGATATTTATCCTACAAAAAAGGAGTCTACGAATAATATATCATTTGAATAAGATAAAATCCTGTAAAGAAACTTTTTATTAATCAGCGAATTGTTACTAATCTATTCACTGTATGTTTATAAATTAATTCTGTTCACTAAAGAAAAGAACTCAATAGCTCTGCTAAATAGGGATAACTGTACATATAAGACCAGAGGATCAAATAACTACTTTAGAAATCCTACTAGTAAATTGTCTACGAACAAAGACCCATATAATCGTGGAATAATTTTCTTTAACAAACTGCCAGAATATATAAAATCAGCAAATGGTCAAATATTTGTCAAACTATTACGACACAATTTAATAGACAAGTGTCTCTATAGCTTAGAGGAAATGTAAACATGTATGTGTGACTGTCTTGAGTAACAATCACTATGTAATATTTTGATACTATGTAAATTAGAGAATTCTGTAATGTATATAGCTACTAGACAATGCTCGAAACTTTGTACCAAGTCTATGGACAATAAAACATTATTATTATTATTATTATTATTATTATTATTATTATTATTATTATTATTATTATTATTTTAAATGCATATCATAAAGTTGTAAGTGCATAGCACAAAAGTGAATCGAGAAGATATTGACACACTGCTTCACTCACACTGTTTTTTCACAGGACATGTTTCAAGAGCTTTTGCTCTTATCATCAGCTGGTACTCGACTAGTGCAAATTGTGGTGCAAATCTTTGACAAGTATATCATGCCATCTATCGACGATACAGAGAAAGAGGAAACCATCACAATTTGCACTAGTCGAGTACCAGCTGAAGATACAAGAAAAAGCTCTTGAAACATGCCCTGTGAAAAAACAATGTGAGTGAAGCAGTGTGTCAATATCATCTCAATTCACTTTTGTGCTAAGTTGTGCTTCACTGTCTCTACGCTTCTTTCAAGTTTATACTTTTTTAGGGCATATTTACCACATTTTTTGTGTATATATTAACATTTTATACTGCATATAAATCTGAGCTCTAATTATCAGCAACTGTAAGTAGTGTTCCCAAATCTTTTGCACACAACTTTCACAAACCGCATTACCAATCAAGTATCTTATGAGACAACAGGAGATGCATCAAGTACAGAAGAAAAATTCTGAACACTTTTTCAGCAACTTACAGAAGGGAAGTCAGGTGGGTAGTTCCAACAGGATTCTGCAGTTTTTCAATGAGCAGTGGAATCCATCACAAAAATTAGGAAATGTTTGAAGATACGGTGAATGGTGCTGGTATACGAATCTCTTACTCGCCAGATTTATCAGTGTGTTGCTTTTACCTGTGGGGTTAGCTAAATCACGGTGTGTATAAAACAAACATTTACGCATTAGAGAAATAGGAATACTACAAATGAAATCAAACATTACAGTAGCCAAATACAAACATGTCTATGAATGTGCTTTACCGATATGGGTACTGTTTAGGTGAAGGAGAAGACGTTTCCAGCATCATTTAAGATGTAAAATTTTACACACAATATTAGGAGTGAAAATGAAGTATGTTCTTAAGTGGCTACAACATGCCCAACTGCCGAGAATCAAAACATAAGTGCAGGATAGTTTTATGTGAAAGCCTGTAGATAATGCACATTTCTTGTACTTTTTTTCTTCAGAATTAAACAAAGTTATCTCAAAGGAGTCCACATCAAGGAAAAATTATAGTGCTGCGATATACAACTCTGTAAGTATATAACGTTACTTTGAATTTTAAAAAGGTAAGTTTCTTAAATATAGAATTCATTTTGTTTCAGTTATATTTATGTTACAGATAATTTTATCTCTGAACTCAAAAGTAAAAATAAATAATTTGTATCTTAATGATGCTACCAATTGTTAGGTTCAAATCAGTGCTGCAATTTTATATTACAGGAGTTCTTTTTCATGCCAGTAAATCTACTGACATGACATGGCATGGCTGCTTTTAAGCACACTTGATCTGGGGGGGAAAAAAAAAACCACCCAGAATATGGGAAATTCACTATTCTGGCTATCTGCTGCAACAAGATAAATATGACAGGATGACTTAACAATAGCTAACAGCATTGCACAGTGGAACGAATCTAGAATCTGACTGGAAAAAATTCAAATTCTGACTTCCTTACATTTAACATTTTTATCCCTTGATACATAAATAGTTGGAACATGCTTTAATGCCTATCATCTCTCTCTTTCAGAAACACTCATCTCTGGTGCACAAATGGCCACGCCGTGGCTCAGTGGTTAGATCGCTTGGCTCTCACCAAGGCGGCCCAGGTTCGATCCCAGGCGACTGCAAAGTGAGATTTGTGGTGGACAACACGGCGTTGGGGCGGGTTTTCTCCGGGACATCCGGTTTCCCCCGCCATCTCATTCCACCGGTGCTCCATCTTCATCTCATGCATCATCAGTGTCACCGCCTGCGGTGCCATATGTAGTAAAAGCGGGCGTTAAACACTACACATTTCATTTCTGGTGCACAAACTAGGGAGATGAGTTGATAATGAAGTTGCAGTTGGATAAGTGCTGCAGTTGCACTATAGGTTCAGAGTGGCAACATTCACATGTAAGGAGAGTGAAAAATCATATGCTACAGTTAAACTTAGTTATAAGTCAGTTAGATGAACTATGAATTTTTTACATATATTGTTTATTGCATGCATGTGTGGACACTGAAATTAACTATACTCCAAATCACTCAGGCCTACAAGTTTCATGGAGAAAGGTGGGGTCTGAAAACCTGTAAAAAACACTTAAATCTGCAATGGCTCATTTTCACATAGTTTTGAGTTACTCAATTGTTCACAGAATCTTTTCATGAGATATATGCAGGTAATTAGCAATGCTGATATAAACTACCTAATGAACAACTTCCGAACTAAAAAGCTTGATATTGAAAACTGTCCTGAGGATATAGTGTAGTGTAGATTGTATCAAGAATATATGTGCCACAATACAATAAATATTGGAAGCAATGATATAGAATTAAAAGAAGGTTTTTAGAATATACTAACTGGCTTAGCAAACCTGTGAACTTTGCAGATTTATTCAAGATATTCTTGGGAAAAAAGCCAAGTGAAAAGAATCCTACCTCTTCTATCGAATGTCGGACTACACAACTAATTAAAAGATCCTGCCTTACTTAAGAAATTAAGAAGACAGTATCACCATCAGGTTCCAGGCTTCCTAGAATGTATGGACTCCCGAAGACCCACAAACCGAACGTTCCTTTACGCACCATTTTGGGCGCCATGACACCATTTTGGACATTATCGGCTGGCACATCACCTGGCTGATCTGTTACCACTTCTGGTAGGGGATTGCCCACATCATGTAACTCCACAGAGTTTGTGCATACACTTAAGAACATTACCATTGGCCCTTCTAATATTCTTGTCAGCTTCGATGTTGTTTTTCTATTTACAAGGGTACCACTTTAGGAAGTCATCCAACCTTTGAAGGACCATCTTCTGACTGATATCACAGAGCTCTTCCGACATACCCTGACGTCCACTTTCTTCTTGTTTGGTGGTACTTTCTATGAAGTAGATGGAGTTGCAATGGGCTCCCCTTGGTCACCAGCTATAGCTAATTTCTATATGGAACACCTAGAACACGAAATACTTCCCACAACTCCACTTAAACCACCTCATTTCTATAGATGCATGGACGACACATTTGTAATCTGGCCACATGGATCAGACACTTTGCCTAGCTTTCTCGTGCATCTCAACAGCCTTCTATCTCAAATACAGTTTACCATGGAAGTGGAGAGGATGGAACTCTTCCATTCTTGGATATTCTTGTTTTAAAACACAGCAATGGTACACTGGGGCATGCTGTATACCGCAAGCCTACACACACAGATATCTCTATCTCAACGCTTATAACTTTTATCATAAGTCTCAACCACTGGGAGTTTTCAATACTCTGGTCCACAGAGCTTTGTCTATCTCTGATCCCAGCTACTTAAAACAGGAATTACAGTACCTGAGACTCACTTTCCATCAAAACGGCTACTCCGAATATGACAAAGCCTTGATCACCAGAGCTAAGAAAGGGAAACCTGTAATACAGCATATGTCAGATAAGTCTACTGCTACAGCCAGCATTCCATTTACTGGCAACCTATCTGGCAGAATCAGCAGAATTCTCGCCAAATACATCAGGACCATCCACAAGCCACCTCCAAAGTTTAAACACCTGTTGAGACCGGTGAAAAACAATCTGGACTTCCAAGTTCTGGGAGTGCATTGCATTCCCTGTGAATGTGGGACACTGTAATAGGACAAACCAAAAGGACCATCGCTACCAGAATACACGAATGTGAAAGAGCATTCGTTTAATGCAACCTGAGAAGTCTGGACTGGCAGAGGATTGGTTTGATAAGGAAGAGCCAACTTTTGGGAGACGACCATTTTGACAAAATGCAGCAGTTACTGGGAGCAGAGTTAAGGAGGCTTTGGACATTTCCTCCGAGAGGAGCATGCTTAATCCTGATGCTGGATTTCAGTTCAGCTCCTCTTGGAAACCGGCCTTAAAAATGGAAATCAATCAGCTTAAGAAGCACAGATCTATACAGCTTGATCATCAAATTAAGTAGTTACGTTTCTATGACTTAATTAGTTTTCTACATTCACACCATCTCCTGACCTGGTATTTAATTTACTGCAAACAGTATTTTGTTCAGGAATGCGAGTATTGGTAGTGTTTTGTCGTTGATTTTTTTTGTGTTTTCTCAATTTAGTGTTTATAACATTTCTCATAAATATCCTGATGATGGGAGCGATGTACGCTTCTGAAACGTCAACTTTTAATCGCCTATTCACCTGGCTTGTTTTCCAAGAATATCTTGAATGTATTCATTGCCAGGAAAGCTTCAAGTCTTATTTTGCAGATTTAGTTTGCAAACATACCAAAGTCTTATAACAGAGGAGAGATGAACCAAGGTAATCAACATAAAAGATTTGGGAGACCATGAAAGTTGGGGGTAGCCAAAATAAACCAAGATGCAGGCATTAATGGGTGCCTAATCTGGAAATGGAATTATTTGTACTGCTCAGTAAGCACTGCAGTCTTTAGGGAAATGAGATACTGCTGATATATTGAGGGAAGTGACCAGACAAGTCTTACAGAAGAACTAAAAAACAACTTTGTATTTATTTAAATTACAACTGTGCACGGCAACTTTTACATAACATTCTGTGACAAAGAAAAAAGATTACCAATTTTGCCTGAATTCACCACTATAAAGGGGTAAGTCCTCTTATCCAAATGTAATTAGGGTGTGCATATAATACCATAATGTTATTTCTAACCCACATATAAAGCTTTATGAAAATGTATTAACAGTAGTGTAAGTTACTAATATATATGTGTATGTTGCTAACGCTCTGGAGTCAACAATGAAGTCATTCTCCTTCTGGCTTCCCAGTACTTAGAAGTTATATCTGGATAATTTTGTAAAGCTGCACAGTTTTGTAGATGTTGTCTATCCATTTCTATACCTTGAAAGCATAATACACAATTTGGAGAAGTTAGTATGCCAATTCTATGGAGATGTTTTCCTAGGCAATCATTTCCTATAGTAAGTCTCATCATGGCAACAGCAGATTTACTGGGCAATTCCAGAATTACAGAGAGATTTTCTAAAAGTAGTTTTACTAATATCATATGAATTCATTTGTATGAAGTGGTAGTTTTGTAAATCAAATGTAATCACAGTCTGTACATCATAACAGAATTATGCTTTTAATTGCTCTACAAAGTTCCATTAAAACCTGGAAAATATAAAATTAACCTTCTGTTAATTCCATCAGCAGTAATACTGTATCGAGACAGTCTTCCAGCAAAATTTTACACTGCACCCTGGTATGAGGGTGTGAGAGAAGAGTTAAAAGTTCCAGGAGCACTTGGAAAAGTCATTTCCAGTAACATCTTTTTCAGTACTGAAAAGCTTCTAGGTATTGTATTTTCTATCAAGCTAGCTAGTTGAATACTTGAAAGTAAGAGCAGTGAAATACCAGTAAATATTAAGCATGTATTACTCAACAGAGCATTGAGGCATATTGACCTTCATTGACCAGTGCTGTGATTGCTTCTTATCGGATCTTATCTGGTCGATTAGAAGAGTGAAATATTAGTAAGTTGGCATACAGTAAGTTATGAAACACACAAAGAGCACTTGGAAGCTGTGTGTGTCTGATATGAAAGGTTAGCCAATCGCAGCGCGGGTGCATAATCATAAAAAAATTAATTTAGTGATTATAAATGCATTAAATATGTATCCACGTAATTATTTTAATTATTTTATTATTTCAAATAATGAAAATGAGCTAAACAGCCCTATCTGCAATTTCTATAACATAAAAAAGAAAGAGGAAACCAACTACACTTCTGTTATTAAATGACTACCGCAACAATAGGAAGTGCATGGTAATGAAACTAATCTAGTGCAATCAATCTGCACGATGGGAATAATTTCTAAAAAGGTGGTTTACTCAAATGGTAAAGGCATAATGTCAAATATATTATCATCAGTGTTCCATCACTGAAAGATGTCTCACTGTCATTGTCACTATTATTGTATACAGCCTTGAGCTTCTTGTTTCAGTATTCCATTCCTTTTCCCCAATAATTATTAATTCTTTTAGTCTTCTAGTTAAAAAAAACTGGCATTAATGGAAAGCTTTCCTTATGAAATAATTTTAAGGAAGTATATGGTCCAATTTTCTGAAGCATGATCAATCTGTAAAAATAGGCCATTGCCGTATCATAAACCATATGATTTAAATACGTCACAATGTTAAGCTACACAAAATTATATTTTAAATATTATTATGTAATACAGTCTCTTGTTAGTTCAATAATGATGAATCTGAATGAAAATATAAATAAAAATAATGACATATTCATAGCCATGTTTTACATCATATTATAAAATAATAATAATAATAATAATAATA
The DNA here is from genome assembly GCA_030765055.1 of Mantis religiosa. Classification (NCBI taxonomy): domain Eukaryota; kingdom Metazoa; phylum Arthropoda; class Insecta; order Mantodea; family Mantidae; genus Mantis; species Mantis religiosa. The sequence goes on along the minus strand of CM060950.1, from coordinate 148,889,977 downwards.
ATAATAATAATAATAATAATAATAATAATAATAATGATAATAATAATAATCATCATTACAGACACCTGTCTTTTTTTGCTTGACACACAGGGATTTTAATGCCCTCTTCTTTCTCCTTGTCACAATATTCAATCGCGTTATATATGATTTCTCTTGCCTAACGATGTATGACACGTTGCTGTCCAGAAGACATGATTACATCTGAACAGAGTGTACATACACTGGACTCGCCGTGTATGTACAAATAAGCTCAGGTAAACATCTGTGTTGCGAATTTTTTCCGATATGCCTTTTTGCCTTGCCATGTAGTAATATGATACAAATAGTTATGTTCCATTATAATCATGTGATGTAAAGCTATCTTTCTCATTACAGAAAACATTTTATCTAGCAGATGATGCAACATTTTGCCAGAGATAATTGTAAAGATACTTGCCAGAAATAATCTGCTATTTATATGCTATCTCACATCAAGGATTTCCAAATACTGAAAGAATGCAACCACTGTGATTTATTGTAATTCATTAAATGAATATGAAGAAAACTTAATACACTAAAGTACTAAAAAACAATTTAGGGATAAATATTCTTGGCATTAACTTATTTGCGTATGTCATCAAAATAAATGCAATATGTTCATTTATTTTCCTATATATTGTCGGTTTCTAGAAATAAATCACTACAGAGGGATGGGTTTCTTTCATTAAAACCATCAATAACAAGTTTTTATACAAATAGCAAATATGACAATATGCAATAAAATTGCCTGAAGGATTTTCTACAAATCATGTGATTCGTCTATTGTCGCTCTGTCTACACCTGGTTTGGAAGAAATAATTTATCATTTCCTAACATACATAATGCAACATGAGACTTAGCAAGTGTTTCCAAACCCCAAATAACACAAATTAACCCTATTCCTGAAATGAAGAAACATGGAAAGACAGATCTTGTAATTCAGATTTATTTTCTACCACAGCAAGGATTCTGGAAAATAAATATCAGATTCGTGTCTCATTTTTCTCATTCATTGTTTCAAAAGCATTAATTATTTAATAATACTTGATACTGAATTTGACAAAATCTTGGCACAAAAATCCTGAAACAATATTTAAATGATATTGTTCTGGCATTTTCAAAATAGGAAATTTTAAAACTTGATTTTCTCATAATCTTATTTTCTTATGGTTTTTCACTTAAGTGTTCCTCTTGATGCAATTTTCAGTTCTTCTTTCAAATTTTCAGTATGCTTTCTTGTAAGTTGAGGAAGAGATCCAAAAAGCCCTTTCTTGCTACATAGATCTGGATTTGGGCTTTAGTACTATAATATGTGCTTGGTTGTTAGAAAATAAAGTGTTAAATACTTTATTATCCTTTTTCCCCAGGAATAGCTTTTATGTTACACAACATTTAACCTTTGTTATATAAGAAAATATATTTGAGAAATAATATAAAAGCTTTAAAAAGTGTTTTAATAATTGTTTTACACTAGCCATGTGTAGGCACTAAGTTGTAAAGTTGAATCAGATTTGAAAAATTCAATGCCACTTGAATCATGGATGCTCCCTGTGATGATGCTTGTCACTTGAGCTATTATGGTGAGTACAGTATGTGCATTAAATCCTTTCATCTGATTCAAATCCTAAAGCATGCCCAAGGCATATAATAATTTCAACTACAATACTGTATTTAACAATAACAGGAAATGCAACCCAGCTGTGGGTTTCCTTTATCCTGCACTTTTAAAAAGAAACTGCATAGTTTCTCCTAACTGGTTCTAATGAGTGAATATGTGTACTTGCACAAATTAACATATGACATTTACACAACCATAGTATATATATACAAAATGTTCATGAATTTATGCCCTTGCTTTTCAGGATTGTATTCTATAGTCAAATCTATGACAGAAATGTAAAATAATTATCTTCTAGTCTTATTAGCTCTCATGTAGCTGTATAAAGTCAACCAACTAGAATGTAGAGAATTACAGCATTCTTGCACCACACAATTGTCATCTTGCTGTTTATGTTTACACCTTGACATATTAAAATTGGTAGGTACTTCCTGCTTTTCATTCCTTGCTACACAGTTTCTCATTGCCTTGTTGACAATGCCTGCTTAACTGTATGCCAGGGAACAAAGAGCTAAAGTTAACCTTTATGGATTCCGGACTGTAAACTGCACTTTCTACACAAAGTGTAGAAGTTTCAGCTAGCTCATTCACCTCACCACCAGTTGTGTGCACCAGATTGGCACTGAACATTAACTCAAGCTTTTCCTCAAACTCAATGCACCAATTAGCTCAGTGGGTTGCTTATCAGCTATACTGAAAGATGCACGATAATTATGTCATGGGGTATTACCTACTACTGAGTACCAGCATTACAAAATAATTTTCAACATTGTGTCTTTGGACTTTTTCTTTTCCATTGACATTTCCTTAAGGGGAGACTTAATGACAACGACTGCCAAAAATTACACTTTTAGTTTTCGGTGCGGTCTTAGTAAATATAATCTCATTTTTCACTTGATAAAATTACCATTGTATGCACAATACTTATAAATTAAGTATATTATTAAAACTGGTAATGCATCTACCATTTTGACTGTGAATTGTGCACCAGTTTGAAGCTACAAATTTAACTTCTACTCATCTTTGAGTAGAGAGGTAAGCTTTTGCCAATCTTTGAGGGGAAGTTTGGCACTACAAACTGGTACCAACTTACATTATATATGTAAGTTTCTGTATGCTCCAGCTATGTGACTTTGTTGCAAACATACAAAACGAAACGTGTTCTAGGTAAATACTAGCAATAAGTGGAGCATTGAGTATTAGTTCAACTCAAAATTATATTAATACAAAAGTTTGTTTTTGTATTTTTGCTTTGAACAGATTTTGTGTGAATGACATTTACTTGTGTAAATGACCTATTATCTCAAACTATCGAATATAGCTAAATTATATTTTAGGATGATATTTTAATTGTCCATGATAAACGAAGTGGCATGTATTTACCTCCTGTAAAAATTTCAGTCTGATATCTTATATAAGTTTTCGAGATAATAGTTAATGAATTCAGAAGATTTAAGTTTGCTGTGATAGGGTGTTTAATCTGTCCCTAAGGTCTTCAGAACAGAATACGAACAAAATTTAATAATTTTGGATGTTTTGAAACTCGGAACAAATAGAATGCAAGAAACTTAAGTTGTTATTATAGAGATAATCTGCATCAGGATCTTCTCTAAATCTATAAAAAGCAGCAATCTTGGAATAGATTCACCTTTATCCAAACCTTTTATTGTATTACATTTTGTTTCCAGAGAAACAGCACACCTTTACTGCTTCCCACTCATTCTGCAATACTCACCTAGAGTAGGCCTACATAGATTTAAACACCACAGTAACAATTGGATATATGTGCATTGCTATGGTACCATTCACTGCTGACACATACCATTTAGCATAGCACCAATATATGTATATTTATTTTTAGAATAACTCCCTAGGTTAATTGCCAGTCCACAGTATACAGTGAACTAAATAATTATAGATAATTAATTTCTAAGTATAAGCATATGAATACAAAACAAATGTTCCGAACACCTATAGTCAATAAAATGAAAATAAATAGTGCTTTTAATCAGGTATATAGAAAGATCTAATGGAATATTACAGAAGTTAATTACTTCATATTTAAATCTCTCTACTGAGTAAGAAAGTTGTATTTTCTGTTTGCTCAATGAGCTTGGAAAAGCTATGAGTGGTGAGTACTGTCAAGGCTAGAGGAACACTGCCTTTTAACAAACTGAGTAACCTTGGAAATGGTTATATGACAATTTGCAAATTCTAGTGTAAACATTAGTAGCAGATTAGGTAATACTTGTGCAGAAGTGCAATAAAATTCAAAGCCTTAGGTTACCTAGGTTTTTATAAATATAGCAAAAAAACTGTTACACTTAATAGATAATTTCTTCAACAGTATTGTCTCTGATTTGTCCACTGAACACAAGACTGATAGGACCACACAAATTCATGAAAACTGCAGAAATTATGTCACTCGACATGTTTCACTGCAATCAATGCCCCATATCTTTAGAAATATATATTTGTACTCTTATCAACACATCCAACATTTATCTAATGAATCAAAATTATTATAAAATACAGTGTTATAATTAATAAACTCCTCTCCTTAAGTAATAACAGAGACTGGCATAAGATTATAAGTTTAATTAACTTAAAGCTTTTTATCTCCTAATATAATTATTGCAGTGTTCCATCATGAGGGATAATATTAGTCCCCCTAAAATTATTTTGAAGCCTTCCCAGGAGCAGAGCTAGCCATGGGTCAACTTAAAATATTTTACAATTATTTTAAGGCGTTTCTGAAAAATACAGCCAGTTGTAGGCTTACATGATTGATTAAACTGAGGTGTGCTAAAATTATTTTTTCAGTGTTTGGAAGATACAGACCCCCATAAGATTTAATAATGTATAAAAAAAATTCTACCAATTGTTTACAGAGTTGGTGAGAAATGCAGACTGTCAAACTTACATGAAGGATTAACTTACATATTCTAAAATAATACATTTTTCCAAAAAACAGGTCTAATCTAAACAATTAACTTAAAAACTCTACAATAATTTTTCAATCACTCCTGAAATTACATATAGCTCTGAAACATAAATGTCATGAGTCATAAATTCACAACTAAAAATAAATAGGACTTGCTGTACATAGAACTTTATAAAATCACTTTTGTAATAAAAACTAATAGTAATAATAATACGAATAATGATGACAATCACATATGTAAGTGCTCTCCTTACAGTCAGCAACCACTAGTAAAGCATGTGAATTAGTGGTGTTTAAAATTAAAAAGAATGAATAATAATGATGTCCACATTTTTAGTGCTCTCTTTGCAGTAACAACCGCTACTACAACATGTGAAACAGCAGTGTTTTAAATTAAAACCAATGTTCAAGAGATAGTAAACAAAAATTCACTGGGCCATGATTGTTATGTATAGGCTAGTGTAAAATATTTTGTACAAACTTCTTATACTACCACTTTCCTCCTTGATTCTTAATAAATCAAATTAGGACGGGAACAACAGACATCCATGATGACATGTTTATGTTCTTCTGATATGATATTGAATGGTGTGAATCAATATTTGAATTAGTAACTGATGTACCAAAGAGCATTGTGGTAGTATCATGTTTGTATTACTGGCCCGCATTTTTCAATATTAATATACATATTTTAGCTGTGAAATTGGCCCACTTGTATTACTATCACTCATCTTCTAGCATCCGAAAACTCACATATGCAAAAAGACAGCAAAATTCTTATTTATTAATTTATTTGTAAAATAAAAACCTGCTTTCATTTACTTTTAAATTAATGGTACCAAAAAGGCACCTAATACACCACAATGCATCACCAGCACCAGTCTAGAAATGGAATGCACTTTTTACATTTACTATTGCTGCCCTTTTGCACTTTATTGGCATTATATACAAATTAAGCTTTTTTTTTCTTTTTTTTCTTTTTTGAAAATGAGTTTCTTGACAGCTTTTAGGAAGTTATCACAGGAGGAAATTATTCTTTTTAACAATGTCTTATGAACTTTGATTGACACATGTAACTCTGTACATACATCCTCCTAAATAACATTCCCACAATAGGTATGTATGCACTGCTTCTTGTGAGATGCTTTAATTTTAAAACTTACCTCGAGGCACACACCGTTGTACACGAAGACTTATAAAAAATTATACAATGTACAGTTGTAAGTGTACATATATACAAATATACTACTTCTGTGCAACTTCTTGCAATAAATGTCTATTCTATTCTCTCTTTTAACAACATTCACTGACAACTGTTGTGTTTTTTGAAGGTACTAGTCTTTCTTTAAAAGGCATTTTTCTTTTGGTGCAACAATTATTCGCACATTTTCCATGGTGCAAGGCAAGTATTATAGCAAGCAAATTTTATCCTGCATCATCCTTATCTTCTCTTGTTCGTGGTGCTGAAGTATCCATGCTTGCCATAATCTGATCCACTATATTTACTGGAGTATGTGACTTAAATGTAGAAATAACTTTAGATGTTTCCAATTTTAGAGGGGATTCTTTTCTGGAAGGCAAAGACTGTTTACTCTTCTCAACTTCTCGTTTTGATATTGCGTGCTGATCAACTGGAACTTCTTTGGAAGGCATTGTAGAAAACTGGTTTGTAAGATTGCAAACAACACTGCTTTCTTTACGGCAAGCACTATTCATTCCATCAACTGTCCTATCCTCCACTGACAAAGCACCAACATAAGTGGGAACTGAATTATTTCCTTCTGTTTGATTATTTTCTTCTTTTCCTGTGGCAGTAAATGTGTTTTCTTCAATACCATTCTTTTTCTTTGATACAAGAGGGAGAACTTTCTTGACACCAGCATTATAGTTATTTTCCTTCCTAGGAGACTTTTCATGTCTTTTCTCTCTGTCATGTTTATGCTCCTTTCTATGTTTCTCATCTGCACTTTCTCTGGCCTTATCCTTACTCTCTGTTTCACTGGAACTTACCTTAACCCTTTTCTCATCCTTTCGTTTTTCAATGCGCTCCTTAGACCTTATTCGATGCTCTTTATTATACGTTTCACTTTTATACTTCCGATCATCTTTTCTTTTTTCTTCACCATCTTTATGTTCAACCTCAAGTATATTATTTTTTTTCTCTTCTGATTGTTTTTCTTCTTCTTTTAATGTTTCTTCTGAATTATTTTCTATCTTTCCCACTTTTTTTCGACCATCATCTTTTTCTTTCTTCTTTGTGACAGAATCATCATATTTCCTTGAATCTAAAACATCTTTATTAATGTACAGCTTGTTCTCTGAAATTCTAACTTTCTTCTTCTCACGGCACTCCAAATCATCTTCACTTTCTCTCTTTCTAGATTTTGTTTCCAATTTTATTTTGTCCATCTCCTTCTGTTCCTTTCTGTGTTTCTCATCTCCTGATTTTTTCCTCTCTCTCTCCTTCTTGGGTTTTTCAATTTTCTGTTGTTCTTCAATTTTTATTTCCTTTTTCAGAATTTCAGATGCCTTTTCCAAATTCTTTTTCTCCTTATAGTGATGCTGAGCAGTGACTACTCTGGAGTGCTTTATGTCAGATAAACCCAATGACTCAGGGTAGTACTGCTTCAAACGAACATGCCATGCTGTGTAATAAAAAGAAAACAGTATTACTTGCAATACAACTTTGGAAATCCAACATCTATTACTGTACTCAGATTTATAATTGACAGTATGTCAGAGCATGCAAAAATGAATGTTTTACTCCTCTATACTAATACTACAAAGAAAAAGAACTGTATATGTTGATGAGTAATCCTGAAAAACACTCAAATTCTGAAAATTCTTTCCCACCTAACAGCATTATTTCATTTCTGTGGTGGATATAAATTATTAAGAATTAAAAAAAAAAATAATTAAGGGAAGAGGTTATCTGCAAAAAAAGTCATTGTTTCACTCCAATTGTACCAGATACCAGTATAAATGGATACTTTGGTGCTTCACTGTAAATAGTTTTTTCAGCATTTCAGACTGAAGGAGTAACAGGGAGCTTAAAAGCTATAAGGCTTGAATATTATCACTTGACCTAAGGTTTTAGATTTTATGCCAATTAAAAATCAATTAAGCTGGTATCAGTTTCATGAAAAATTTAACAACCTAGAAGAGTTTAACTGTGACTAAAATGCTTATCAGAACTACTTCACGAATTTTGAACCTAAAATAACACTGTACATCAAAATTCCCAGAAAAATTCCAAATTAGGTTATATCTGTAACTTTTCTTCACTTAATTTATGAAACCAATTTTTTTATAAACACAATCCAATATAGTTTGTAGCCTGACATGTCCTGGCACCCGCAAAGCACACACTAATGCCAGCACTGTTGAGCGAGTGAAGCCTATCATGAATATGCTGAATGACTGTATGGTAATTATATAGCGACCTAAGGCTCTGAAAGGCATTCAAGTAATCTGAACAAATAACCCATTGCTGCACAGCTTGCCGATTAATATATAGAAGAGCTTGTTAAATACAAAAACATCTCAGCTGTAAAATCGAACAATGTGGTGAAAGATGAAATTTAAAACTCTGACACTCATGAACAAAGGCACATCATACTCCCCAGTAGCCTTCGAGATGTCAGTGAATATGCGACTGTAGTAAGCAAACTGCACTTGAAGCTCTACAAAGGACAAACGAATAGACAAAGCAGAATAGGCACACTTCGGAAAGGTTAGGTACACAGCACTGATAGAAATCTTGGAGCTCAGCCACGGGAGAAAGTGTGCTTCCCTGAGAGGTAATGTCGCTGGAAAAAAAAAAAAAAAAAAAAAAAAAAAAAAAAAAAAAAAAAAAAAAGAAGGGGGGGACGGATGTCTCAACAGAATAGTGAGTCTACATGTGTAACTACAATGAACATTACACAGATAAGAATGCAGAGGCTCAGAAGATTCCACACTCAGGCATCAATGAAAGTGCTGCGGGAAAAGGTGTCAATACTCAACATAATACCACGGTGATAGAGACGATTTAAAATAGATGAGTGAGCTGAGGAATGCACAATACATCCGCATGCAAGTTTCGATTGGAACAGAGAGCAATTAAGTCATAAAAGAACAGTCTGATCAGTTCCCGAGGATATACGTGAAATATTAAGAGGTGGTTCATATCTTAAAATAAGAGATATGTGAAAACCAATCCCAATAATTTTGTCTCGTCTGCGAAAGGAAGAACATTTGGACCGAGCTGGACAGAAGGTGGAAGAAATGCTTTTCGGCACCAGAAGTTAACACATACGATTTTCTCCACAGAGAATTCAGAGCAGTTTTCGAAACCCCAAGTGAAGAAGTGGCATTCTAAGGAACAAGCCTGCCAAGTACTACAGCAGGTGGGGAAATAGTTCACAATGAACATGAAACACCATGAGGAACACTCCACAATGGGATTGCTGGCAAAGCAAGTAATTTTACGTGGAGAACTGAGCCCAGCAGTACTTCTCTTGAGTAAAAACAAGGGAGAAAGTTGAATCCACGTGGGTACAAAACACCTTATTTTTCATAAATGCCAGAGTTTATGGAGGCTACGAAGAAAACAATACCTCCAGCAAGTGTCATACGCCTTCTCTAGGCCAAAGAATACAGCAACCGTTTTTCTTTTCCTCAGAAACCATTCTTGATGTGCCTGGATAAAGCAACTTAATAGTCTACCGTTGAACGGAAACGAAGAAAATCGAACTGAAGGTTGGACAGTGTATGTTGAGATTCAAGCAATCACATCAAACATCTGTTAATCATGCACTCTATCACCTTGCATATACAACTGGTGAGAGGGATCATTATATCCTTGCCAGGTTTTAAGATTGGGATGATGGGGCATTGCTCCAGGCTGACACCGTTAGAGGAAGATTTTACTACCCGAAGGAAGGTGCAGTAGCATTAAGACAGAATCCTAACCGGCCCAGGAGCGAAAGGCCTCGCGGCACCCACTCCAGATCCGACATGGTGAAAATAGCGTTATAACACTTGTGGTAAAAACGGTTAAAGAAAAGTTCATGTGATTCAATCTGGTACTTAAGAGATAAAATTCGGCTGACAATGTGACGAGCTGGAAACACCAGCAAAAGTAGTATCCAATTCGTTAGCAACAGTTCTATGACAAACAATGGTGTCATAAAACCTAAGTCCTAGTACAGTAAAGTGTGAAAACTTGCCGAGCCTGTCCCAAATGTCAGACAATGGTGTGAACTGATTAAATGATTCTACAAAACAGAGCCAGGATGTCTGCTTACTGGCCTATATGATGCAACAGGTTCTGGAGCGCAAGTGCTTGAACCTGACCAGATTCTCAAGTATAGGGTAGTGCCGGAACCCCCGAAGGGTAGAGCTCCGTGCACAGATTGCCGTACAGCATTTGTCGGTCTACCAAGCCACTGATAACGTTTTGGCTGGGAAGACGATGAGGGGGAGGGGGGGGGAATGTTTGGCAGCATAAAGAATGACAGAAGTGGGGTGATTCGCCATGTGGTCAACAAAATCGAAAGAGCGGTCCTCAAAAACAGTTAAACCAGAATACAACCCAGTTCGCATGGCTGATTTGCCAATTATGTACACGTGACGAAGATGCGTGCAGGTGATTCCTGAAGAAAAGTTACAGAAGTTGTTCCACTTAGGACGTGCAGACTGTGCCGAGCAAAATGTTAAGTCCATGTGGGAGTGGCAATAGAATCAGAAACAAAGGTTAGGTCACCAGTATTACAGTAAAGATGGTTCCGGGCAAAAAACTATGCAAGATGAGCTCCCCTTACATAAGTACGAGGGGAGCACTACAGAGGATGGCGGCCACTTAAGTCTCCAAACAAAAGGTAGGATGCTGTGAGCGGAGACAGCAAATCTGCAAGGACTGTGACCGCGAACGGGGAAGAAGGCGGTAAATAAACAGAACAGATGGTAAAATGAAAGTCAGGAATGGTAGGTCAACAGCCCCAGCCTGTAGGGGAGTGGTAATAGTGAAAGTGGTTATTATACCAGGTGAGTCACCTGCCCCATATATTTTTGAATTTATGCAACATGCTAAGCGACATATGTGACATGCCTTTCTTGAATGCCTTCTTATGGATGATTTGCACAACAGTTTATAGAGGAGGTGTAGATAACTCAGTGCATATGTTGTATAGGACAGAAATCAATCACTATGTATGTCGATTCCAAAAACATCATCCCCAGGTACAGAGAGCTGCAGTAATAATTTAGATGAGTTTACAAACTTGTATTCATTAGCGTACATTCACGCACACCTTTAAACACAAAGTTAAGAACTTTTTAATTGAGCAAACATTCTACAGTGTGCAGGAGCTTTTTGATTACTTTAGAAACTAGTTTAAGACAGTCCACATAATTAACTTCAATTATTGTATATACATTCTGTGAACAATTTTTATCTCTAACTTTCTACATATGTAAATTAGTCTCTAAAACCTGGTGGAATTGTGAATCTATATGTTGATCTGTAACTTTGTATATTTGATGTAATTCTTATTATTGTAATGTTGCCTCTGGATATATATTATTTGTATTCATGTTATTATTTAAACCAGTATTCAATATCTATACTTCTTGTTTAAAATTGACAAAGCCATGAATTTGTAAAAAAACTTTTATGGTGAATAAAGACATACATACATACATACACGTCCCTGAAAGAACAACCTATTACATGCATCAGTTGACAATAACATTGGAACACAAAATGGCCGATCTACACAGTGGGACCAATTGGATTTAAATATTGAGCCAACACGTGTTTTCCTTGTACAGCCATGTCAAAATTACTAAGAATTAGGTACATTGTTTTCGCTTCTGTCACAAATTACAACACTTTTTAGCTCATACAGTAATTGTGAAGGTAGATGCAGTTTTTTTTATTTGTGTTAGAACTATCAAAACGAGCTCAAAATACTGTATGAAGCTGTAAAAAGTGTGTAAACATTCGAGGTGGGCCTTAGGTCAGCCCTTATTTATTCTGTAGGCACCTTCCCTCGCAATGTAGCATTGGCTGAATGGTATTATATAGGTTACTTCATCAGTCTACTCCTTTAAATTGGCTTCAAATCCTTTGTGATGCTTTCAAATTTTTTATTACTCTTTGTTTTATCTCTTGGGGCATATAACTTGATATTATAATACAAATAACATTTTTATAACATTATAGGCATTTACAAAATACAATAATAGCCATATTTTCCACTGGCAGATGGTTATAAATGTATAGTTCGTAGTAGATATTTTATTATGGTCGGTACTGTGCTTGACCCATTCAACCAAGTTTCAAACCTTTCACAAATGCAAAGTGAAACATAAGATTTAAGCATGAAACAAAAACTATTAATTTAATGTCATCGACATACTCCTAAAAATGAAAGCCAACTGCGTAACATGGTTTACAACACCAGATACGGTAAAGATGATAAGGGCTTACAAAGTTAAACATGATCCCTAATTGAAGATAAATATGGCCCGTAGTTTCCCTTTGAAGGGGACCGGCCTCTCCAACCTGATGGTAGGGTGAGCTCAGCATAACTTATATCTAAGCTTATGAGCTAATTCCTGTAGTTCCTTACTGGTTTATTTGATTCACAAGAGAACCAGTAGCAACAATAAATAAATTAGTAACTAAAATACAGACAATAAAGACTTGGAGAAAGAAAGAAAGAAAAAAAAAACAATGTGATGTCGTTTCGAACCTAGCCCTTGCATCAGCATACATGTGCCAGCAGTTAACTAACGCACTCGGCCAGCTCTCACATATTCTATGTCGCTCTTTGGGCAAGCACAATTTATCGCCTTGGTAGTAGGTATTACATACGAAAAACCGTTTATTTAAGCTTTTCACAATTTCATGGTCTTCATTCAGGGATGTAAATATTAATGCTGGTTGCGATAATACTAATTACGTCAGAGCTACAGTAATGGCTTTTATGCTAAAAGGGTCAATGTTTTCACATTAAACTGTAAACTGCGGGTTGCATAGATAAGAATAAATAGGGGCAGCTGACTCACGTATTACGAGCATAACATCTCTATGGGCAGGAGTACTACATTTCAGTGGCATGTTAAAGCTCGCCGCTGGTTTCCTGTAGGCACAGAATACCAAGGAACAACGATTTTGTCAATAACTGTAGTTAGGTCCTGTATGTGCATGCAGCTGGATTCACTGTTTTTGGCCCTTGCAGAAAGCAAATGTAAGCCTTGAAAGCGAGATTACTTGTGAAGCCAGGTTACTGCAGAAGCTGCGTCAGCTTCATATGCTACTTAGAGTTCTGGTGGTAAAGTGATATAGTCCTTGCTGAAAAATACAAACAACTGACCTAGCCTTGGAAATCTGTTCCTCTTAATACAAGCATTACTGCAAATATTGTAAAAAAATTGATTCAAGTTATTCAATACCAGATAGAATGTCTTCTTCAATGGATACGTCCTCAGTCGAACTATTACCGTCATTGTCAATATCACTGCTATCTGCAACACCCCTGATTAAAAACTGTTCAACTGTATTCTCTACTATGTCTTTACTGAAGTAATGACCCATTTCTTTTACATATCGGCAAACATTTTGCCCACTTTCCTAAACCTGTTCCTTCGAACCGTATTTAGCGCAAATGCTAGACCCTTAATTTTGAATGTGGTGTTTAGGCTACCAATCCACTGTTCAACATCTGATCAGATTAGTTCAATAGTGTTAAGGTCTGGGTGATATGCTGGCAGCCTTAATGCAGTGTATCCATTTTCCTTCAGAATGTTGTCCCTAGATACGTATTTAGGTTCGTGCACTTTTATTAAGTCATAAAGCTTGGATTTAGTCATGTTTTAATCGTATGAAAACAATGAGAGAGCTGCGTGTTCATGATTTCCTTCAAGGAATTTCAAGTTGGAGGCTTCACCTCTTAAAAGGCACATTATCAAACAACTTCGGTGTAAGGGGACTCATCAAGCCAAAGATGAAAAAAATAATGTATATAATGAAAATATGGTTAATTCTGCTTAATTTGGTGTTTAATCTCTGTTTCATAAACTTTGCCCCACTGACATGTATCACTCCGCGTGCAACTACCTTCTCCCTCATCCTAATTGGCTAATGCTTTCGCGCCATAGGCCATAGGCGGTGCCTTTCTGTCAAATGTAAACCTGCAGTAAACGTCATAATAATTGCCAGGAAGATAGATAAAATCATACAAATAAGAATATGAAGGCATGCAAAAGTAATGAAGTTTATAATGAAACTGGGCAAGTTGAAACTGAATGAATGAGCAATGAAACTGAAACAAGTTTATAATGAAAGGCCTTCGGTCTTTTCCACTGGGATTTTTTAAAACTAGCACACATACCTTGCAAAAATGCTTGTCTTTCAGTCTTAAAAGTCATGTCACGTCATACTTGTGTGTCCTTCATTCACCCAAGTCTCGTCAAGGTAGTATATTTTGCGATTTGTATCCCGGTACTGTCTAATTGTCCTTAAATAACGTCTTCGCCACACAGCAATATCGCCCCTGGAGTGGTAAGTTTTCTCGTCTCAATTTCATGTCCCGATGTTCCTACGGACCTAACACTCACACCTGTAAGTTCAGGGTACAGCTGTTCGACTTCTCTCCCTGACAAAGACGGATTCTTCTCTGTGAGTGCATTAAACACATGCACCACAATTATTTTTTTGCCGCTTTGTATGTGATGCTTCAGCGAAAAACTGGCGGTAGACTCTGCCATTATACATATAAGTACACACGCAATAAACGATCAATAAAATAATTTAGCTCTTGCACTCGGCACAGCACACCTTCGAATGGCAATATATGACTAATCCAGTTCAAAACAAGGTCAGTGATAAAAGTCATATAAACAAATATGTCATCACTAGCGCTAAATCACATGCTATGGTGCCATGTGCTTGAGAGCAAAGGGACCTCCTCTTTACTTCGTTTAAGAATTAACATGTATTTCAGATAAATCAACTCTGTTGCGTAATATATATTTAATTAAATATATATTTAATTAATTTTAATTAAATAATTAATTAAAACCATTACGAAAATATAAATTTGACAATTCTCTTCCAGCATATAAAGATATATTACCATGTTAAATAACAAACTAATTTTTACCGCACAGCAGTCTATACTGCAATAGCAGCCAATGAGAGGTGATAAGGTCATGTGGCCGTTAAGAGATATGGGGCAAGCTTATGTGAAACAAGGATTAGTTCATTAAAATATTCAAATATTTACTATTTTAAATACAAGATATTACTGTGTTTAGGTATAAGAGAAATAATTTCACATTTCTTAAAAAAGTATATCACCCACACCCACACACCCACCCACCCCCACCCCCACACCCACACACACACACACACACACACATGAATATAGCATTTGTAGAATAAGCATTTAACTCAGAAGTCTGTGGTTCAGCTTGTTTTACAGCAAAATTAATGGTTCATATGCTGGTTAAACTGCATATCCAATATTATAACTTATAGCGATAAAGCAGTTTGATTTAGGAAACAAGTCTTAGGTTTTTTGGTATTTTCTGTGTGTTTGTACATTTTGGTATTTTTCACAATGACTAAACCTAAGAGCATTTTTAAGTAGAGAAAATACAAGGATAGGAAAAGCTGCAAAACAAATGCAACAACAGTGCAAAATGAACATAATGTGGAATTAAGTGATAGTTGCCATGTGGTTATAAATAATTCTGCAGGCTCAGGTGTTGCTAATCCTCCAAGTGCTACCAAGAAAAAACTAAGTAAAACAAACAAGTTCAGTGAAACCAATGAATGTGAAACAAACATAAATATGATAATTAACTTTAATAACATGTTGAACTCTGTTTTAGAGAATTTTAGTGGTTGTTTTCTATGCTTAAGTGAGTTTTGTAGATGTTTTTACTTCAAAAGGGAATGACTCAAAACATTTTTCAACATCAGTGAATTGTTTTCTCTGAAACTACATGGTGTATCTGCATAAAACTTTTACCACATAGTACAATTAATCCCATGATTGTGAGGAATTGCTTTAGTCAACATTGCTCTAGTAATTATCTTTATATCTCAATAGTTAGCTCAACAGTTTATCTTTTTTAAAATAAAATGTCAGAAAATTTATTGAAAATTTTAGAGGTTTACAAAATAAAATCACATATTTTTTTCCCAAATCAGTGTTTTTAACATTAAAACAAATCAGTGTACTCAGAAGGAATGAATCCATACGAGGTAAAAATTTCACATGTCTATGTTCAAGTGGGTTCAGAGAAAATGGGTCATCAACATAGCTAATTTAACATCAGCAAGAGAGGGCTTGATGAGTCCCCTTAACGCAGTTGTTGGTGTCCATTTCATTATGTTTATCACCCGACTTCTGATGTGGTTTATATATGAGCAAGCTGTTGCAAACAAAACTTGTTCACCACGAGCACGAACAATGGTTAGCCTCTCACTTTTAGAAACCGAAACCATAAAACCTGCAGTATTGTCATCAGTCCATTGTTTTGGATTGGTGTGGCTACTATGTATGTACGTATATTTTATCCGTGTACATAAGGTTTTTTTTTTCTTCTTCTTTTTTTTTCCCGTTACATCCTCCAACGTTAAATCATCGAACAATGAATGATATGGATAAAATGATGCTCAAATGAGTTCAGATTTCTTCCCTCTAACTTATACTTTTGTATGGCTTTCATAGTCATCTCGTTTAAAATGAATGTTGTGTTTTTCTATAAGCAGTTTGCTGTTTGTTTTGATATTCTTCCATTTAAAACCCAGTTCTCTCAATATGCTGTTTAAGGATGACTTGCTGTCTTTTAAAGTTATTGCTTTCTCTTAAAATATTAAGTAATTTAGTTACTGTAGGAGTACTTTTTTTTCCCCTGAACATAAAAACTTTGAATTGTTCTTGTAATGACACATTTGTTGAATTCATCTAGATCTGTTTACTCGTTTTTGAAAAAAAAAAAAAAAAAAATCTGATGTAACCAGTTGTTTGCTTTTAGCTTCTTTCTTCATATATGCCCATACTCTGAAACAATTTCTCGACACTATGTAACATATTGAATAATAATTTAGAAAGAAATGGTGGCATAGTTAATCTATGCAATGAAAAATGTTTGATAGATTCATTACACTCACTTATTCACAAAGGTTTAATTGTAAACAGCACACTGCTCAAAGAAACAACTGTGAATTAGCCAGGACTGTGCCTCAGATGCAGACTTCACTAACTTCCCCCTCCTCTACCTACTTGTTGTGCATGACTTCATTCACCAGAATTATTTAAGCTGATGAAAGAGACAAAAACTATGGACATGACTGCAGGACTAACAGTCAAGGCCAGAGGCCAAAAACGGTGGATCCAGCTGTACACCACATGTATTCCATTGCACAACAGACATCTTGGAACAACTGGGTGAAATGGCAGACAACGTTTACTTGACCAGCGGCTGTCACTTAAACCTAGCCTTTTGGTATTGCATAAGACTATGGCTTTTGGAAGGGTGGTTCATACATGGTTTCTCGGAAGAGGATCAGCTGCAATGGAAACTGAAGCCAGGGCATTAATTCTATTATCAGTAAACATGAGAGAACACAACTGGACTCTTATTGCAAACCCTGGTTTATCAACAATGAGATCGCCAGGAGGTGAAGAAGTGGCTCTGAAGGCACACTTTCTGCTAGCTGAGGTCAGAAAACCTTTCAGAAAATAGGTGCGTTTTGGTTCTATTTTAAATTTCCGGGGTTGAGTACTAACGTCCTCCGCCGTGCCGTAGTGAGCTAAGGCCTCATACCTTGGTTTCCTGCCACGGAATGCACCTGTGATCGATCCCAACCCTGAGGGGTGCAGATTTTAAGTCCTGGGTATAGGACTGGCGCCCATTCAGTTTCGTGGGGAAATTGAGGAACTACTCTATGTAGCGGTCCTGGTTGCATGAGCCAACTTTCAGGCTGGGGTTGCCAAGAAGCTGACATCTGCACCCGTATAGGTTGGATGATCACCCACCTCTACCTTGCATATGTGGGCATGAGGCCGGCAGTTGGGTGGTGTAACAGCCCACTGGGACTATTACGCAATGGGTTGATTGACTTTTTTTTGGGTTCGATACTAATATGAATGATGATTTATATATAAGGGCGCTCAACTACTTGGTCATCAGCGCCCTTTCAAAAACTAAATCATAGTAATAGCCAGAGATAAACTTAACTACAAATTACAAAAATGAAAATAAAATATGCACAATTAGGGAAATAAAACCAATGAAAAACTATACATAACAATTAATAAATTGTCAAAAGGGATCAAAACATTTTCTTTATTAAATTACATAACTTAGCACGAAGAAAACAAACTACCTGTCCCGCGGTGGTCGAACCAATTTGCCCCTTTTGTTAGGTGTTAGGCTAGCATTTTCAGGAGGTTTATTCTGCTTTTTATTTTTTTTTTCCATTGTCATCCTGGCAGTAAAGGCAGGATCTTCCTGTTCCATATCTAATGGAGGAGGACCGCTTTCCAACTGATAATTTTGGTTCGAGGCCATTGAACCTATCGTAAACCGCGATTGATGAAAATGGTAGTTGCCAATCTGAGTCCTCTCCAGATGATTCCCCAAGAAGATGATCATGAGGAGATGACCGTGAACTTTTATGCTGGTTTATATTCTTGTTACTAGTCTTCTTATTCTCCCTGAAGAAGTCGATTCCTTCATATGAAGTCTTCAACTTTCTGAGCGATGCATTATATATTACTGGTTCACATGTCGTTCTTGAAGTAGATGCTTTCAGCGGTGATTTGGCTGAAACCTTCTTAGGACTGGACTTGGTAGGCGTGCTCACTGTTGTTCGTGCTGGTATCTGTTGCTTTGGCTGAGATCTTAGTGTAGTTGTTCATTTTGCAATTACTGCCCCATTTAAGTCGCAAGTTTGTTGCGATTTCACATCTAGTTACCAGCTTGGCTGCAACTGCACTATAAGTAACGGTCCTAGGGACAGAAGGCTGACGAATACACAAGAGCTTCCGGGCTTCCAAAAAGGACACATTCTCTCTTACCTGGATCTCTTGGATCGACTTTTCCTCCATAAAATGGAGACACTCTCTGGAGTTCGATGAATGAGGACTCTCTCTGAAGTTCGGTGAATGATAACCTCTGAAGTTGACACATGTAGGTGAAGTACATAAATCATCATGTTTGACTTCCCCGCAGTCAACGCAGGTAGCAACTCCATGACAAGAATCACTCGTGTGACCAAAGCGCTGGCATCTGTAACACCTCAATGGATTGGATATATACTGCCTCATTTCAATAGCTTCATACCCTGCCTTCATTCTTTGCGGGAGATCTACCCAAACAAAGGTAAGAAACAGGGTACGAGTGGGCACCAGTTCACCTCATTCTTTGTGGTGGACTTCATATACATTGATCACACATTCTTCCACTAAGTTTTCCTGAATCTCCACACTGGACATTCCGTCCAGTGTGCTAGTGTTTACAACACCAAGCGAGGAGTTCAGAGTCCTATGCATTTCAATGCACATAGGATAATTTGCAAGCATATTGGCTTTCAGAATTTTTGCAGCCTGTGTCGGTGAAACAGCTTCGACCAGGAGGGTGCAGCTGCGAGATCGAATACATGATTTTATAGGACCAGCAATATTATCTAAACACTTCTGGATAATAAATGGGTTCACAGTAGTACATCTTTGGCATTCTCATTTCTAATAATAACCAAATATCGAGGACCACAAGACTCAGCCACTTCTTTCCACTGCTGTTAACATTTTTGTTTATCTTTTTATCAGTTCCCTTAGCGACAATGTCCTCCATCATTGCAAACATCTCTGATGACGTGCTCACATCCTGGGCACCACTCCGGCTTAGGTAAGATTCCAGGCCTGGACCTTGCTCACCTCAGGGTCTCACCTCCCAATGTACAGACTGAGGGACCCAATCGCCTTCAGGAGTGCATCAGCTCATGCAATGGCCCCTCCGTGGGACTGACCTTTATCAGCTTATACACAGTCCTACATGATAACCAGGGGCTGGGAGTTACATGTTACCCAGCCACCCCTGCACTCCTCCGTGCTAGGCATCCATCAGACTTGTGTTCAGGGAGGTTAAAGTTTTAGGGTCAAACACAGATGTGAACCAAAGATTTTAGGCATTTGGCAATAGATCTCTCATCACTCAGAGGCACCTGGATGGAGGTACCTTCCATAAGTGGAAGCTGTTCCAGAAATGCTAGGAAGAGCGACGGCTATGGAGAATGCAGGGCAAGTTTCTCATACCTAGCTTTAGCACTTAAGTAGAAACCACTGAGCTAAATGTACAAAATTTTAGGATAGAAGGCTGCCGAGCAGGTGGCATTTGCAGGCTTCTGGAAAGGACAGGCCCATTTTTACCCACAGGTCTTATGTAGCCGTCTCGTCATGTGAATGTGGGCAGTAGTAGGATGTTGCCGGATGGGCATCTATGCAATTCACACAGCTAGGAAGAGATGAAAGGCTCCATCATGGGCACAGTTATCACAAAAAGGAATAGAAGATTTACAGGATATCTTAGTATGGCCATAGCGTTGATAATGGAAACAGCGCATAGGGCGGGGAATATACAACCTAACAGCAATAACCCCTTCACTAGGCTTAATGTTTGGATACCAATCGAGCAAAAGAGTGTATAGGAAGGAACCTGATCATCACGCTTAGCTCTCACCTAGTATACGTCCATTCCAACCAGGTCCACCAGATAACCTTCGATAGTCTCCTCCAGCATACATCCAACAAGTGAGTGGTAATCATGCCCTTGGAGGAGTTCAGGCTTTGGTGGCTTCCCACACATACAGGATATCTGTGGAGCAGTTTGGCTTTTAAAATGTTTGGGTTTAAGCCATGTTCCTCTATGTGCAGTTCTTGTGTATATCCTAGAATTTCCATTCGAGACTATCTTGTTTTTCTATTTTCCCCTTTTCTTTGATTTGTATATGTTCAATCCATTGTATATTACTGTCTTTTTCGATAATTTAAGGTTCAGCATTTTCACAGTTAATATTCACATAAATACATGCAAATGTGTTATACCTGAGCCATATGTAAATTCTGCACTAAAATACTGCCAGAAAAATTGCAACACCCTTCTTCAGACCTATGTTCATTGAAACTTGGACATAGTATGTGGATATTGATGGAGTTATAAATTTGGTGATTGAAGTGTCACGGTCAGCGGACAATAGATGAAACTTTACAGCCGTGTCTCTCTGATCGCTGTGCCCACTTTGCAGGCAGTCACTGTGGTACCATCACCGCTGAATAGCAGTGTCAAAAGACAGTCTAAGAAGAAAACATGCAGCAACGAAACTGCACAGTTATGGCCATTTGAACGGGTTCGAATTGTTGACCTGCATGAAGCTGGATAGCTCTATTGGGAAACTGCTGCTCGTGTTGTGCACAATGTATTAAGGGTTCACTGGTGTTTTCAGTAACGACCTTTGGATCATTCTCACTTCCGTAGACTAGGTTCTGAGCGGCCACGTTGTACAAATGCACATCTGGATCGATGCATTGTATGGGCTAAATTGGGTGCCCAAACAGAAACCAGGGAAGCAATCAGATCACAAGTAGCACCTGGTGTGTCAGCACGGACCGTGGGAAATCACCTTCTTGCAGCAGGACTCAAATCATGTGTGCCTCTGCCTACGGCAGCTCTTTCATCACGTCATTTACGTCGACTCTGGTGTCAACAATGGGTTAACTGGACAATGGAATAAAACTCTATCTTCAGTGATGAGAGTAAGTTCTGTTTGTACACTTGTGATAGTCGGTATGTATAACTGGTGAGCCAACTCATCCAAGGTGCATTTGCCCATGACAAAGGCCCGCCTCCTGGCATCATGGCATGGGGTGCAATCACTCACAACTCATGCTCATCTTTGGTATTTGAGCTGGGACGTGAAACTGGTGGGAGCTGAATCCAATAGGTAATTAATCCTGTGTTACGATCATTTATTCAACAGTAAGGCGATGTGTCATTTACAATAGGATAATGCACGTCCCCATACACTTGCTGCGATGCAACATGCTCTTCATGGTGTACAACTGCCCTCGCTAGCACGGTCCGCTGACTGCTCTATTACTGAATATGTATGGGACATGATGGGAAAGATCTGACTGGTTCTCCAGGGCGGCCCTACCCATTGCCGAACTGCGACAAAAGGTGCAGGATGCTTGGGATTGTGTATCGCAGGAACTATTTGTCATCTGTACTATCGAATACATGCCTGGATTGCAGTCCAGGGGGGTTACATTACACCAAATATTGATGCAACTGTTCGGACATCCCTTCTTGTGACATGTCTACTTCGTTAGTGCTGATTTTGTTATCATATGGTGCTATCATTATACACTCCTGGAAATTGAAATAAGAACACCGTGAATTCATTGTCCCAGGAAGCGGAAACTTTATTGACACATTCCTGGGGTCAGATACATCACATGATCACACTGACAGAACCATAGGCACATAGACACAGACAACAGAGCATGCACAATGTCGGCACTAGTACCGTGTATATCCACCTTTTGCAGCAATGCAGGCTGCTATTCTCCCATGGAGACGATCGTAGAGGTGCTGGATGTAGTCCTGTGGAACGGCTTGACATGCCATTTCCAGCTGGCACCTCAGTTGGACCAGCGTTCGTGCTGGACGTGCAGACCGCGTGAGACGACGTTTCATCCAGTCCCAAACATGCTCAATGGGGAACAGATCCGGAGATCTTGCTGGCCAGGGTAGTTGACTTACACCTTCTAGTGCACGTTGGGTGGCACGGGATGCATGCGGACGTGCATTGACCTGTTGGAACAGCAAGTTCCCTTGCCGGTCTAGGAATGGTAGAACGATGGGTTCGATGACGGTTTGGATGCACCGTGCACTATTCAGTGACCCTCGACGATCACCAGAGGTGTATGGCCAGTGTAGGAGATCGCTCCCCACACCATGATGCCGGGTAATGGCCCTGTGTGCCTCGGTCGTATGCAGTCCTGATAGTGGTGCTCACCTGCACGGCGCCAAACACGCATACGACCATCATTGGCACCAAGGCAGAAGCGACTCTCATCGCTGAAGACGACACGTCTGCATTCGTCCCTCCATTCACGCCTGTCGCGACACCACTGAAGGCGGGCTGCACGATGTTGGGGCGTGAACGGAAGACGGCCTAACTGTGCGCGGGACCGTAGCCCAGCTTCATGGAGACGGTTGCGAATGGTCCTCGCCCATACCCCAGGAGCAACAGTGTCCCTAATTTGCTGGGAAGTGGCGGTGCGGTCCCCTACGGCGCTGCGTAGGAGCCGACGGTCTTGGCGTGCATCCGTGCGTCCCTGCGGTCCGGTCCCAGGTCGACGGGCACGTGCACCTTCCGCCGACCACTGGCGACAACATCGATGTACTGTGGAGACCTCACGCCCCACGTGTTTAGCAATTCGGCGGTACGTCTACCCGGCCTCCCGCATGCCCACTATACGCCCTCGCTCAAAGTCCGTCAACTGCACATACGGTTCACGTCCACGCTGTCGCAGCAAGCTATCAGTGTTAAAGACTGCGATGGAGCTCCATATGCCACGGCAAACTGGCTGACACTGGCGGCGGCGGTGCCCAGACGCTGCGCAACTAGCGCCATTCGACGTCCAACACCGCGGTTCCTGGTGTGTCCGCTGTGCCGTGCGTGTGATCATTGCTTGTACAGCCCTCTCGCAGTGTCCGGAGCAAGTATGGTGGGTCTGACACACCGGCGTCAATGTGTTCTTATTTCCATTTCCAGGAGTGTATATTACCTTTCACTTAACTTTTTATTGAAGCTAAGCAATCCTTGATGGTGTTGCAGTTTTTCCGCCAGTTTATCTCAAAGTAGACTATTATATAAAAACAAACAACTGGGTGCACACGTAAAAATATAACCATCTGAGAGAGACTGTACCAATAAAAGTCACAATGTACTACAAGTATAGTGGCAAAAGGTTGCTTCTGATTGTGCAACAGAACAGCCCTGGCCTACCAGAATTTCTGTTGTTTTATATGCTGAAATTAATTTATAGCTAGAGCTAAACTTTTTTACAACCTCAGAAAGTAACAATTTAAAGCTTCAAAATAATTCGTAAAACAAGTTTACAGAAGTACAATTTCGAGTGTTAATTTACACATTTTATTGGTCCTCGAAGGTCCGATGTGGCGACATTTAAGCAAAATCGAAGCTCAAGATATTTCACCTCCAAAACCCTTTGGCTAGATTGCGAAAATAGCAAAAGAAAGAAATAGTTGCCACTATCAGCAGGTATCAAATGACAGAATATGTTGTTCAATGAAAGCTGGAAGTGAAATATTCTCCCAGACCATATGTCCTAATTTATGTCTATTATTTATATTTATTATGTGTTACAAATGGGAAGGTGTTTGTCCTTGAGCGCTACTGGGTGAGCAACCAACTAGAGTCCTGTGTGTTGTCGTATTGCATTCCCGCTAAGGGGTGTGTGAGGAGCGCCAACCTAATCAATCTGTATGAAATACTATTCACTTTAAGATAAAAATTCAGATTTTGCCAAAACTGATCCACGTGGAAGGTAGAGAGTAATGTATCTAACATAACCATGAAAACCCCATATTTTTAGCTCAAATACTATTTCTAATACAAATAAACCACTATTACCTGTATTATAACAATAAATCACGATGTAAGCACTGCATCAATATCATTCTATTTATTCTAGAGAGTTCAAAGTGGTTGGTGTGTATGTATGTACATATACTTTTAATTACTCAGAACTGAAATTTAAACTACTGACATGACGGATGAAAGAATTACTGGAAATAAGTCAAGGTGTTAAATTCGAGAATGAGCAAACACTTCATTTCCTGTTAGCCTGTGGAATGCTGTATGCTTATGTTTCTGAATGAATGCTGGATAAGAAGTGTTTATTTACTCTGGAGAGCTCAGATCAATATCATTCAGTTGTTCTTTACACAGCAGTAGAGTAAGAGTTAAATAGTGCAATGGCTTCTTGCGGTGAATTTAGTGGCAAGTCAAAAAGGCAAGTATTGCGAAGTCAGGCTCGAAGTATTATTTTTAAGGTGTACACGTTCTTCAAAAAAATTTCGGAAACTAAAAATGAGTTATTGCAAAGAGTACTTCCGTTTAAAAACATGGAAATGTGTATCAGTTGGATTAACTTGCAATTGAAAAGGGACACGAGGTAATACGCCTCCCACCTTACCACTGCCAATATAATCCAATTGAGTTGGTGTGGGCTCAAATAAAAAGGGGGTTACAAACAGAAATAATACTTTTAAACTGACGGATGTTAAACGACTTGTTCACAAAGAAATTGATAAGGTAACACAACAGGACTAGGAAAACTGCGTGGGGCATGCAGAAAACCTTCAAGAAGATGATTTTACGAAAGAAATAGCACATGATGAGATTTTAAAACCTATAATCATAAATTTGCAAGACTCAGACAATGAAGACAGTGAAAATGACGAATTGTCTCTTAACGGAAGTGACACTGACAGCGATATGGATGAGCCACTGGCAGTTCCATTGTATTAGAGAAACAGGTAATTCATAAACTATAATTATAGTTATAGTATTTAAAAATATACATAATTTGCGAAAATGCTTTTTCCAATTTTGATTTTGGCCACTGCATCATTGTAGAAGTTTGTAAAATATAATTTGCTTACCCTTACGTCTGCGCCAAGCAGATCTGCATGTTGTATGAGTGTGCAAGAGAGAGGGAAATATAAAATGAGTGGAGTAACAAGCTGACAACGCTGAGTGTGATATGGCATCTGGTTAGTTGGACTCCAGAAACCTTCCCATTTGAAACACATAATAGGGAAGTATTAGAAGTAATGCAATTGCTACATATCAAGTTTAATATATGTCAAGAGATTGAATACCCCCAGAGACCTACACCTGGGTTCTCGAGCTACCCTGACTCCCTTGGTGTGGTCTCCTCCTAGTAGTGAGTAAAAATACTGACGTGTAAGCCATATGTGGAGACCCCTGTCGGTGTTAAGGAGCCTGGTTTTTGCTGTTTCCAGAGAAAATTTGAAATCAAGTTATACATGGACGTCTTTTATTTGCTGGAGTTCTCAGCATTCCATTCTATACTGGGTATGAAAGTATGCTTAATTTTGCTCAAATGCCTCTTTGTCAGACTTGAGCTACTTCTGTGTGCAGCGAATATACAACATAGAACCACCGGTTTTCGTTCCCTTCTGAAGCACGACATGCACAGATTCTTGCGCCTCCAATTTAACACATAACCTTGGGAACCAGAAGCCAACTGTTAACCCTAGATCACGGAGGGTACATATGCCTAATACTCTGCGTCGGTTCTGATTCACTTAAGCAGAAAGCTAGGGGCTAACCCACACTTTTAGGTTTTTAACTGAATTCCAGGATGAATGAGTTGGTAAGACTATTATATCCCCTGTGTAGCCCTGTCATCCCAGTGAGATGTCCTGCTGTTGGGATCCGTATTGTGTGGGGAGCACTAAGGGACGAAATTATATCTAATTTCCTATGGCAAACAATACATGTAGACATCAAGTTCAGAAGGAAAAAAAAAAGTACACGTAGAATCATCATCAGCTCGTTACCTAATGATTCATAAGGATGGAACAAGATCAATCATTTTTGAAGATGAGCCTTTTTATAATATAGTCCAGTTTTGATAAAATTGCCGATCCTGTTAAAACCTGAACACATTTTCCGAATGGCTCTTCCAGAAAACATAAAAAAAGTAGTTGATAATAGGATAATACATTTGGGAATGCAAATTTGCTTTTTTGGGGGAGGGGGCAGGCAAGTCGGGCAACTGAGCTTCCATTGCTGTTGCCTATAGGAGAAGCAGAAGTAGGGGAATCGCCTTGCCTTGTTGCTTATTGGCTGGCGAAACGGAAAAGGCACGCCTTCAAGAGCAGATGGTAGTTCATGTCACAAGATCAGGGCGGAACTGTGTCGTTACTACGCAAAAGATATTTCGAAAGGGTTTCATTTCCAGAAAGATTTACCGCACCCCACAATATATAAAGCCGATACGAAGCCTGAAGCAGGGTGTGGTCAGACAGCAGTAAAAACATAGCAATGGGAGCAGTGTGGTGCTTCGAGCTGAGTGCGGCTCTGTGGCAGGCCGCAGAACAGTGTAGTAAGTGATTCACAGGTCAGTAAGGGCTCCATAATAAGAAATTGGTGGTCTGTGGAGCAGGCAGCAAAACACTTGCGTGAATATTGGAGTGCTGTTCAGAATTAGCGTGTAGTAAGTGTAAGAGATGGACCTGTGCATTTGTCAGAAACATTATTAGCAGCACAAAGGGTGAATGCTAAAGAAACAAAGAAGCATTGTAGAAAAATGTCATAGTACTGTATTTGTGCAAAAGAAAGGCTGATTGTATGTTAGCATTGAGCTAATGAATTTGGTGAAAATAAAGTTTTTGGAGACAAACCTTTGTTGCACATTTGTTATATTACATTTAGTGCTACAAGAGACAGAACATGGACAAAACTGGATTACTGGTATAGTAGAAATCAACAGATTAAATAAAAATCTTATTCATTAAAAATTCCAACACAAAGAAAAGAGCAAATGGCAAATCCACAGAAAATAGGACATTTAGTGTTAAAATAAAATATTGGATTTCAGCAATATGCTGTACCTCATTTTGCAGATAAATGTGTATAGTTTAATATTTCTTCAATTAATATAGTTTATTTTGCAATAATTTTGCACTATTCCACTGCTAAAACATGTTTTCACTAGGAATATTTCTTGTGGAAATATTAGCAAGTTGGTAGGCTTCACTGTGGCAACATTAATTCAATATGGTGGCTGACTCTTGCTGATGTTAAGCAGCAATTAGTGTACTTCTTTGTTAAATTGAGAAAATGAATTTAATTGTCTTTCTACTCCAGTAAGCAAATAAGAAAACTTAGCATTTGCACTGTCACACCCGTAACCAGAATATGCAACTAAATAACATATCTCTGAAAACAATGGTTCTATAAACTTCATATTACTGCTCTACAATAAGCACATGGGTAATGATACATTCAGTAAGTTTGGTTATTTTGCAGGCATGTTTCTAAATTATATTAATGGTTACGGGTGTGACCATTACAGCTCTGATATTTTTTCTATTTGATATATATATTACTACTTTTGTTTTACAGTAAGTTCATCATGTCATTGACATTAAAAGAAAAAGTAGCTAGGTTTCATGCCAAGCAGAAGAAACACCCTGAAAAGCATCGGGAGTATTTAGGTAGAAAAAAAAAAAGGCTGCGTAACAAGAAATGACGATACGAGATGAAAACACAGATGCTGGTATTATTAAAAAATAGAGGCAACAGCGAAACTATAAATAGAAGTCTTATTAGAAACTATGATCAATCAAACTTACAGCACATAGAGATACACTATTTACAAGTCACCACAGGCTTTAGAAAAAGCTCTAGTACGAGCCAGAAAAGGATTACTGCAAAGCCCTAGA
This sequence comes from Mantis religiosa, assembly GCA_030765055.1. Classification (NCBI taxonomy): domain Eukaryota; kingdom Metazoa; phylum Arthropoda; class Insecta; order Mantodea; family Mantidae; genus Mantis; species Mantis religiosa. The sequence goes on along the minus strand of CM060950.1, from coordinate 148,861,823 downwards.
AAATGCAGGCAGTGTTAATGCATTTGGCTAAAGATGTTCACAATCTTTCTTTACAACCTGCACAGAAATCACATGCTTTTAGTTTACCCACATCCACTGAAAACGAAGTTCGGGAATTTGATCAAAATGATGCAATAAGTTGGCAAACACCTGATTGAAAGGACTTTGAGCTTGTAGGGAATCCAAGTCAATCTAAAGAAAGTGTGCAGAAAAAAAAAAAAAAAAAGATGGTTGATGAAGCTTTTGAATCTTTTAAAACTGTGCATCCTGAAGTTCAAATAGGGCATTCTAGTTTCTTTAAGCTTCAGCCAGCCAATGTTAAGCCTTAATCCAATATGCCTCACAATGTTTGGTTTGCTGTTATCATTCTAATATGGAAATGGTCCTGACAGCTGCATCTACGATATGTGGAAGTATCCCCAAAAAGTGCAGACAGTTGTGTGAAAAATTAATATCCAGCATTGAAAATGAAGAATGTATGACAAGATGTGAAAACTGCAAAGACAAGGCAAACACACTAATGTACGAAGGTGTTGATGAAGTATAGCAGTGAAATTGAATGGAAAAAGTGGACTGAAATAGGACATATGAAGACAGTTGTAGAAACTGGATATTTGTCAGATTTTATACATAATATATTGGAACAATTACCATCATTTCTAGTGCACCTTTTTTTTAATGAAAAACATATAACAACCTTCAAGAGATTTCATAGCAAAGAATGAAGCTTTTTATAAATAGACTTCACAGAAGATTACTCTGTAAATTTTCAAGATGAACTCTGGATGCTTCATTGGACACATGAGCAGGTGACTATCTTCACATGTGTTGCATAGCTTCAGTCAGGTCATCACTCTTTGCTATCATCAGTGATGAATTATCTCATGGAAAACACTCAGTGTGGGCTTTTCTTAAGCAAATCTTCAACAACCTAAATGCAATCCAGCTTAATGTCAAATACGTGAAACTCTTTTCAGATTGGTGTGCAGCCCAGTTCAAGAACAGGTACACATTATCAAACTTGACTTTCATGCGCAAGGACTTTGGGATTGACAGAGAATGGTGAATTTTTGCACCTTCACATGGCAAAGGGGCTATTATTGAGTAGATGGAGTTGTTAAAGCAGCAATGTGGAATGCCATGTGTACAAGAAAAGCTGTTGCTACAAATGCTAGTGTTTGGTGAATGTGCTCGTAAAAAGACAAAAAATATGAACATAAATTTTGTACCCAAAGAAGAAATTGATGTTAGATAAAAGATGGGAGTCAGTTAAAGCCATTCATGGAACACATAGTTTACATTTCTTCAAGCCAGCTTCTCGGTATATATTGTCTGGTAAGTGTGTCTCAGATGGCAAGCTGTCCACTGCGTCAAGAATGTCTGATGATCAGACTCTTGAAGTAGAAGGACCCATGAATATTGAGCTAGATTCATGTAAAGGAACCATTAAATGTGGTGACTATATGGATATTCTATTAACAAGTGATAATGGAAGACAGGAGAAATAAAGAGCATTGGTGATAGAAATGGAAAACAATTCACTGCAATTAAAATACTTAGAGGTCTGGAAAAGTTTGGATATATTCTGATGAAATATCATGGGAGTCACAATGTCAAATTGTGGGCAAATTACTTCAACTAAGACTTGTGAACAGCAGAAAACACATGGTACTCAAATAAATTTAACAAAACTGTGAAAATATATCAATGATATATTACTGCACATGTCACACCTGTAACCAAAATTTTGAAAACTTATTTCTAAATTCATTTGTTAGATTAAATACTACTCTTCTAGCTACTGATAGATTGATGCCTCAGGCACATATACAAAATTTTTTGAGGTTGAAAAGTAAATAGTTTCACAAAAATATGACAGTGAAATGTGGCTAATTTTTATGTCTTTTTATTGTCACACCATTAACCAAAGTTTTAACTCCCCCCCCCCCCCCCACATAATTTTTAAGAACATGATTTCACATATGATGCTGTTACATCCTGAGCTCTATTAATCCCAACATTTGATGATCTGAATAAGCATATTTAATGATTTGAATGCAATTTTTAACTCTGTGCCAGTCACACACGTAAAAATGGATTGTCCAAGAAATAAGCTGCACAATTATGTATCCCCTTGGCAAGAAGATGGCATTTACTTATTAATGACTATAAACAAAACATTTTTAAAGATTACATCTTCCTTGCACAAGAAATTCAAACTTAATATTTTCAAACATTTTAAAAGCAAACTTTACATTTTCTACAGTAGAACTTTTTTTTTGGGTGGAAAATCATGAAAACAAGAAAAATGTTTGTAAACAAATTTGAAGGCAATCTTATGAAATTTGACACTTCAGAGGACAACACAATCTTCAAATTGATCAAGCCTCCACCAGCATCATCTCAGAGCCCACATCCAGCAGTTCCATTACAAAGCTGGCTGAAAATGTGGACATAGGTCCACAAAACATATTGTAACAGGTGTTAAGTAAGTGAAGCACAAAGGGTGTGTAACCTGCCATTGTTTAGCTTAGGTAACTACTGTATATAGGTCCACAAAACATATTGTAACAGGTGTTATGTAAGTGAAGCACAAAGGGTGTGTAACCTGCCATTGTTTAGCTTAGGTAACTACTGTATGAAAGCAGAAGGAATCTAAGGTAGAGCTAGATAATGATGGTTAAAGCTGCTAATTAATAGTACAAGAGCAAGCTTGCTTAGTGCAAGAGCCATATGGTTTCAGGCTACATTTTTGGATTTTAAAATATTGTTAAAACACAATAGTACTCAATATTGCGACTTTGTGGGTTTGTAGAATTAAAAGTCCAATTAGCAGAAATACAAAATGTTCTTTATTTCCATAGAAATACACGTTTGTCAACCCTTACAGTAGCAGCATTATGTAACATACACAAATAAAATGCTCAAGTTCGTTGACCATAAACAAAAGAGTTCACTCAACTTCCAGTTCAATTACCACTCTCATTACAACTCGGTTTACAACTCCCGTTATGACTGTCCCATAAACTAGCCACGGCTTCTTTTATACACCACCATTCATGTTTCCAGAAGATAATCGAATGTTCCAGACATCTAACTTTATCTGTTTGTGGAAGCCCTTTTATCTCCACGCGGCTTTATCTGACTCTTTGTGTGTGTCGACCACGCTATCGCGATAACAGGTTCGCGACACTGCTTCCTCCTCAAGGCTGGTCGTCCCAAACACCACCATCGTAGTGGGCCAGACGATCCAGGCGTACCACCAACATCTTTCCTCGGAGCACCTTCTGGATGCGGTAGACTACGTCGTTCATCCTCTTTACCACCAGGTACGGTCCTTTCCATGGCTGTTGAAATTTCGGGCAGTATCCCTTGCTCCGGGTAGGGCAGTATGACCAGACCAGGTCACCTTGCTGGAACCCTTGGCTGTTGGCTTGCCTGTCGTATCGGGTCTTCATGAAGTCGCTCGCCTTCTGGATGTTCTGACGAGCCATCTCATACATCTCCACATCTTCACCATCTCCACATACTCAGTTGCTGGCTGTATCACTTCCGGGGGACTCGCAAAAGCCAGGTCACAAGGCAGGTGTAACTCTCGGCTGAACATTAAGCTGGCTGGCGTCATCCCAGTGGTGTCGTGTGTTGAGCAGTAGACCAGCAAGAGCAGTGGCACCTTGACGTCCCAGTCTCGCTGATGGCTGGCCACGACCTTCCTCAGATGTTCTTCAAGTGTCTTGGTGTACCTCTACACCACGCTGTCTGACTGCGGATACAGAGGTGTTGTACGGGTCTTGTTAGCCCCAAGCCTTTCCAGTGCCTCCTTCATAGGTTAGATTCAAAATTGGTGCCCTGATCACTGTGGAGCTCTAACGACACCCCAAAACAGCAGAATAGTTGCTCCACGAGGCAGTCTGTAATTGTCTTCGCCTACTGGTTCGGGATGACATATACCTCCGGCCACTTGGTGAAGTAGTCCATGACCACCATCAGGTACTTGTTGCCTCGGTCGGACACGGGGAATGGTCCAGCTATGTCGACAGCAATGCGTTCGAATAGCGCTCCGACGTTGTACTGCTGCATGCGAACCCGACTCCTAGTCTGGAGCCTGCAACTCGCAGTGCACACGTGACATTGACGGCAAAATCTCTCAGAGTCTGCTCGGAGCCTTCGCCAGTAGTAATGCTGTCAGAGTTTGTCGATCGTTCGGTTAGCTCCCAGGTGTCCACCTGAAGTACCGGCGTGCACTTCCTCCAAGACTTCCGGGACCTTACTCCGGAGAAGTACATACTGTTCTCTCTGTGTCTTCCCATCGGGAGATTCCCATACCCGGAACAGCACACCCTCTCTGATCTTCAGCAAGTCCCATTGGCCCCAGTACGACTTATATGTGGCGCTCCTTGGTGCGATATCCTCCCAGGTTGGTCTTGTACCTGCCTCATCTTGTGGCGCTCCTTGGTGCGAAGTCCTCCCAGGTTGGCCTTTTACCTGCCTCCACTTCTCTCATGAGCGGCCCCAAGTCTGCGTCCACCAGCTGCGGCATGCTCCTTCTCTTCCACTCTTGTGCAATGGCCGCACTCTTCTAGACAGGGTCTTCGGGACATGGTGTCTGCGTTGCCGTGGCTCTTTCCTCTACGACGTTCAGAGGTGAAGTCGTAATCCTGCAGCCTCTGGACACAACAGGCTGGTCTGTCCTTCCAGGTTCCTAAAGATAAGTAGCCACGTTAGGGCGGAGTGGTCAGTCCTCAGGTGGAATGGCTGATCATACAGGTACTTATGGAAGTGCTCCAAGGTCTTCGCTACCGCCAATAACTCTCGCCGGGTGACGCAGTAGTTTTTTGCTGCCTTGGACAGCGTCTTGCTGCAGTAAGCTATCACCCGCTCGTGGCCGTCCTGGAACTGGGATAGGATGCCTCCAATGCAATGGTCGCTGACGTCGGTGTCCATAATGAAGGCGCCGCCTGGTTGTGGGAATCCTAAAATAGGAGCACTGCAAAGTGTCTTCTTCATCTGCTGGAAAGCGCCTTCGGTGTCCTCTGTCCACGCATAAGTCCGGTGTTTTGTCAGGCGGGTGAGGGGCCTGGAGATGTTGGAAAACCCCTTTAAGAAACGGCGGTAGTAACTGTACAGCCCCAGGAAACTGCGCAATTCTCTCTTATCCTTTGGGTGAGACCAATCTTTCACAGCTTGTGTCTTCTCTGGGTCTTTGGCCACTCCTGTTGGTGAGACTATGTGGCCCAAATAGTTGACTTCCTTGCGTAAGAGCTGGCACTTCTTCGCATCCAGCTTCAAGTTGGTTCCTTGTAGTCTCTGTAGCACCTTGCTCAGGTTGTCGAGACGGTCTTCGAATGTCTTGCCGAAGATTATGTCCAGGTATAGCAGGCAGGCGTCATAAGTCAGTTCTCTCATCACTGAATCCATGAGGCGTTGGAAGCTAGCTGGTGCATTGCAGAGGCCAAAGGGCATAACTGAACTGCCAAAGCCCTTGGCCTATCGAGAATGCATTTATTTTCTTGTCCCTCGGGTCTAGCGCCACCTACCAGTAACCAGACTTCAGGTCCAGGGTCGAGAACCACTGCGCACCAGCAAGCGTGACCAGTGTCGTCAATCCGGTGTAAGGGGAAGCAATCCTTCCTGGTGACAGCGTTCAAATTCCTGTAGTCCACGCAGAAGCGTAGCTCGCCATTCTTCTTCATCACCAGAACTACAGGGGAACACCAAGAGCTGTCACTCTTCAATCACTCCCCTGTATTTCATGTTCTCTAGCATACACCGTACCGCCGCTTGTTTAGCCAACGGAACGCGTCTAGGTGGTTGCCAAATAGGCCGGGCGTCTCCGGTGTCAATGTTGTGGAGCACTCGGCCCGTGCGGTCGTAGTTGCTGTCGTCTTGGCTGAAGACGCACTGGTATCGTCTCAGCAGTTGTCGAACCTTCTCGAGCTGTTCTACGGTTAGGTGGTCGGCCGCCCTCTCCAATAAGCCTTCCAGCCAGGACCCTAGGTGTTGCGTCAGCACCGACTCCTGTGTCTTGTCGATTGCTGTCACGCTAACCACGGGCTCGCACGTCCCCAACTCCGTCCCAGCCTGGATGTCGTTATCGGCGTCTGTCAGGTTGAGCAGCCTTACTGGCACCTCCTCTCGGCACGGCAACAATGTCCTGGCTACACAGAGCCGTGCACAGGCGTCTTCTGGTTCAGCATCATGTTCTTCGTCCGCTGACCTTCCAGTCGCGCCGTCACCACCACCTCGTTTCTTGCGGGGACAAACACGTCTTCCCTCAGGACGACTCTGCAAATTCCTCTTCTCCATTGAGCCGCAGGACCTTCCTGCCGACGTCGACTGTCGCCTCATGGCTCCTGAAGGCATCCGATACTAGTATTACCTCCTCAGCCACCTTCGCGACGAACACCCACAGACGTACGGTACTCCGTCTCAAGGTCAACTTCAGCAGGGCCTCTTTCTCCACAGGCAAGGTGTCTCCCGATGCAGTCACTAGCTGGTATGGTCGGCTTGGTTACCTTGATGGCAAACCCCTTGGCCCCGTCAGGTTTGACAATGGTCACGACTGCCCCGGTGTCTACGAGCACGCGGCACGGCCTCCTCTTCACCCAACCGTCCGCGATGAGGCTGTCATCCATGCGCCGGCTGACGGCACGCAGTGTCACTCGAGGGGATGGTGGTGATGGCGCCAACATGTCCCTCTCCACGATGCACTTTACTCGTTTTCCGGCTGCTCTCCCTGGTGTGGGCAGTCTCTCTCCAGGTGTCCCGGCTCTCCACACCCCCAACACACCCGCTAGGTCTTCGCCGGCGTCCCTCGGCTGGTCTTGTCTCCATTATAACGGATACTCCTTGTTCTAGAAGTCGGCGTAGCCGTCACCTTGGCCGCCTCCATCTTCAGTACTGCCTTTGGCGTCTCGTGGATGGTTTTGTAGTCGCCGAGCATTAGGCACTGACGTATCTCGGTGTCTCGTACCCCGTCAGCGAATATGTAGGCAGCCTCTCGGGATAGAACTCGGGTGGGAGGTCGACTAAGGCTTTACTGGCCAGCTGCTCGATTGCCAGGGCGAACTCCTGCAGCCTCTCCCCTGGCTGCTGCGACCTTGACTTCAATTGGCTGCGATACGCTGCGGCTAAGCGGTGTTTTCCGAAGCGGTTCTCCAGGGCCTCCCAGATGTTCTTGAGCGCCGCCGCTGTCTTTCCTCTGGTGACCACTTGTGCTTGGCCACTGTGTTGAACTGGCGGAGGAAAACTTCGAACGTGGACGTGCCGTCGTACTTGGGTTGTTTGACGCGCGCAGATGTGTCGCGTCCCGGCACGACGGGCTTCAAGTCCTTCAAACTCCTGTCGACGATGTCCTCTACCTCAAGGACTTGGTGTTGCTGTCGGCCTTTCCCTCCAGGTCGTTAACGCGGTTTGCCAGGTGCTCGACGCGCTCGGCCAACTCCATGACGTCCTCCTTTACGCCGGCCAACTGCTTCTCAAATTTGGCGGCGAGGACTTCGTTGGCAGGCTTCATTTCGGTTGCCAGGCTATCGTTTGCCGCTTTCATTTCCATGGTCAATTCGGCCATCTTCGCGGTCATCGTCGCGGCCAAGTTGCTATTTGCAGTTCCATCTTCGTTGTTAATTCGGCCTTCATTTCTTCCAGTTCTGCAGCCAGGTTGTTATTTGTGGTCTCCAACTTCGCAGGGAGGTTGTTATTTGCCGCTTCTGTTTCTGCAGCGAGGTTGTCATTCGCCGTCTTCATTTCTTCCATTTTCTGTAAAAATAATTTCCAATGCAGCCTCCATTGTGGTATTTCTCACTCCTGACACCAATTGTGACTTTGTGGGCTCGTAGAATTAAACGTTCAATTTTCAGAAATTCAAAATGTTTCTTATTCCATAGAAATACACTTGTCAACCCTTACAGTAGCAGCATTATGTAACATACACAAATACAAAGTTCACTGACCACAAACAAAAGAGTTCACTCAACTTCCAGTTCAATTACCACTCTCTCATTATGACTCTGTTTACAACTCCTGTTATGACTGTCCCATAAACTAGCCACGGCTTCTTTTATATATCTTTTATTTTCTTTTATATCTTTTCCAGAAGATAACTGAATGTTCTGTAAGATAGCACCAGATGAAACACGAGTTCCAGACATCTAACTTTAAGTGTTTCTGCAAGCCCTTTTATCTCTGCGCGACATTATCTGTACCTTATCTGTCTCTCTGTGTGCGTCAACCACACTATCGCGATAAGGGTTCGCGACACTATAGTATACAGTTGAAAAACCCTAAAAATTTTGAATGACTTTCTCAGTAAATGTGCCTATTATGTTTACATCTGATCTGTCAGCAAGAGTTTAAAGCAGCTGAATTCCAAAATTCAGTGAAAGAGCGTGTTAATCTCAGTTCATAAGTAATCACTATTTGAACTATACAGCTGAAAAGGCAAACATTTTTAAATAACACTCTCCACAAAACATATCTCTATGATGTTTGGTTCTTATTTACTTTATCAGAGTTGAAAGGAGTTCAACAATGCGGGAATTGAAAGACTTTGACCAAAGAAGACAGACACAAGATTCAGTGAAATAATTTGTCAATTTCAGTTCTTAATTATGTTGGCTGTGATTATTCTTATGCAAACAGAAAAGATTCAGGTGCCACCCGAGGCAAGATCATTCACAGACAAGGACAAAACATAGCAAAATAGTATCTGGATTTTTTAAACATATTTCTCCTGATAAAATAAGAAGTGCTATCTATTTTCCCCAAAGTCAGAAATTAACTCAGCAAGCTTGTGGAATTATTGTGTGACTGTCTCTCAAACTCTTTCCAAAGGTGAAACATTGCAAGAATCAGGGGAACTTTTGAAAGGTAGAATCAGACTGAAAAATTTGATACTATAGCTGGGATTTGAATTTTTCAGTACAATTCTGCCTTTCCAAAACCTTATCCTACACATGAGTAAGTATGGAAGACAAACTTATTTTAGAAAATGCTGATTCAACTGCAAAGCACCATAACTCTAATGTACATATAAATAAAAAAAAAAGCTTAACAAACTTGGATGACTTTGAAAAATATGTGTGCACTATAATACATGTGACGAGGAAATTTTCCTACGGTGATAAATTAAGGATTCATTTGTTTCTTAATGTGATCGATTGTCAGGATCAGACCATTGCCTTTGGTGTGCCAGAATTTTGTCCAGCAGGAAATCTTTTATATGTCTGTAAATCTACTGACATGGGACTGTTACTTTTAAGCACACTAAAACCCATTGGTCTGGACCTGAATTGAACCAGTAATTTTGGAATCAGTACACTAGTTGAGCCATCCAGACTGACACCTACATACATATGATGTACAACTGGTACATATGATGTGGGGAAAATAAAGGTTTCCAGGTATACATATCATTTACGCATACAATTTTAGGAAATCTGGATTATCATAGTAATAAGCAAAATAGAAGATACAAATGAAGCACTAACATAAGTAGAAGATGAACAAATATTACAAGGTGTATTCAAATGAAACCCGGTCAGTGCATCTAACTTTGCATTACATGTAAGGTGGCACCATGTAACTGCATGTATGGTTGGCACAATCTATTGGTAGAGCGACTACAGCATACACAATGTTTGAAGTTGCATAGCAACAGTGTGGTTTCTCGCTAAAGCAGGAACAACGAGAAATGATTCAATTTTTAGCGCAATTGACTGCCAAACAGCCCAATACTTGAATGGCACTGTCTTTGAGTCATCTGCAACGATATCATGAGGAAGAATATGGCTTTCTGTCGCATATTGTCACTGGTGACAAAACATGGTGTCACCATTTTGAACCAGAAAGGAAGCATCAGAGCAAGCAGTGGAAACATGTAACTTCACCACCTTCAAAGATATCAAAGGCCGTGTACACCAGTTCTGGTAACATCATGATGTCCTTTTTTGACCACAGGGGCTCACTGCTTGTCGAATTTCTGGAATGGAGAACTACCATCAATGTCCAGTGTTATCAAGTCACTTTACAGAATCTTAGACGAGCCATCAACTCAAAATGCCCAGGCATGCTGTCCAATGGCGTTATTCTCCTGCATGATAGCACCTGTCCACACACTGCCAATGCGGTAAAGACGACAATGCAGCAGTTTCAATGGGAAATGCTGGAACATCCATTAAACAGTCCAGACCTTTCACTACATGACTTTCATGTTTATGGACCTCTAAAACAAGCTATTGTGTACACTGATTAACAACGGACGACGGAGTGTGTGAATGTGCCCAGGTCTGGATCCGACTGCAGCCTACTAGCTTCTTCAAATATGGAATCGACCAGCTAGTGTCATAATGAGATAGATGTGCTAACAGTTTTGGCAACTATTTTTGAATTAATAAAATCATTATCGTTACTTTACACAAGTGACTGGGTTTCATTTGAATGACCATCTCACTTGATAATTTCCATTTTTGCAAGCATTGCCTCACGTCACCAGCCTATCCCCCTTCTCCCTTATCCTACAGAGGCATCTAAATCAATAAATAAATAGCGTGAACACCCGAATACATATGCAACAATAGAAAAAGCACAACAGGCCTAATCTTTACAAATTCAAGAGCAAAAGAGATGTCAAAAGTGATATAACCAAGGAACACTACAGTCTCCAAACAGAAGGCAAAATAGTACTCACAACAATAGAAACAAGAATAAACTCCACCTACGACACACAATAGCCATGAATGAAAACGGGATGGCATCTAGATATTGTATCACCAGGAACAGCAAAAATAAATGAGATAAAAGAAACTATTGACAGCGGCATGATAGAAGAGGCAACAACACAATAGAGGAAATAATACAGGCTGCTCAAATACAAAACATTCAAATGCACCTGCCTGCTGTGTGAAGGGTCCTGGGTTCAATTACCGGCTGGGGTGGAGATTTTTCTCCAACCAAGATCATTCTTCATCTTCCCCAAGTCTGGAAGTATGAATGAGAGTGCAAATGTGTGCGTGATCTAATGATTAAAAATCGAAGTACCAGCAATACAACATCTATGAGATAATACTATTGCCAATAAGCAATATGTTTCAAAGAACGGAAACTGATAGGACCATTGCAGTGGTAAAAAGGCAGGGTATACATGGCGGCAAGGGGGGGGGGGGGGGATCAAAAGGAAAGAAAGGCAATACTCTTGTTTATCTCAGAATGCTACATAGACAGAAGGTATTACAATAACTGCATGAACTACAGGACATGAAAACTCCTTCACACACATAATTTTATGCATAAGCAGGCACAAACAAACAAAAATTTCTGATGAGCAAGCAATCATAAAAAATTAAATTGTCACAAGCTATCAAAATGAGAGTATGGGACACACATTTTAAAGGCTTCCAACACCATAATTTCACATAAGCATATTATGCCATTTGCAAAAGAACAAAAGAATGCATTCCAGTGACAAAAGAACAGATAAAATCTACAATGAACATTTAAAGGATTCCATAAAAAACATCAGACTCATGGTTAGACCTTTTCAATAAAAGTTTGGAGCTCAACAAATATCCAAACAGCTGGAGAACTTCCATCATAAAAATTATTTACAAAGATAAAGACATTTTCCAGACTCCTACAATAGGGATAGCCCTGGGAAATACCACAGACAAACTCTACACAAAATTACTCTCAAACAGAATATCAGAATAGAACAAAGGCACATCCACATACCATGGAGTAACTAACCTCTACTTGCGATATACAAAAATCCATAAAACATAAAGGAAAACCATACACTGCCTTTAATCAATAGTCCATAAAAACAAAGAAATGCTTGAACAGCACGAAAATCACACACATATCACAATAGATACCTATCCTGAAATACATCATCCCACCATAGGTGACATAGAAAGATGCACCCAATCCTATACACAAATGGAGTTCTATAAGGCGATCCAACGAGTCTGACGTTTTTGAGTTTGATTTATGAGTCACTATGTTTACACTCAAACTTCACTTATTTGTTGTTGTATAATTGAAACATTTTCAAGATCATTCGATCTCATCCTCAGCTGTTTGGTGACTGGAGTCACCATAGTGACTCATAAATCAAACTCAAATATGAAGAATACTTCACTGTTAATAATGCTTCTGTTTTTAATATTTATGAGTCTGACATTATTCAACAATGCAACCAGAGATGTAATAAGGACTACAACTGAAAATACTATAAAGTATACCTCCACTACAAAAGTCACAATAACTTAGTAAAACAGGCAGAAAAAAAATCTGAAAATAAACACTAAGAAAAGCTCTAAACCATTGAGCTACTATGGCCAACGTGCCAACATGACATTAAATTCTCCAACTGACTCGTGTTTTTCCCAGTAAACCACTAGGAGTTCTCATAAACACATGAGACAACTACCTTAATGGCGACTTACTTATGCTGTAAGTACTTTAAGGCCCGGGCTTTATAGTTCGGACCACTATTAGGTACAATTAATGGAAATTAATTGTTCTTTCACACTAGCCATGTGTAGGACACACTATGAAAAGTTACAGCCAGACTGAAAAATTCAATGCCATATCCAGGATTTGAACCACGGATCTTCTGGTATCCGTCCAGCCGCTCTAAACCATTGAGCTACTATGGCCAACGTGCCAACATGACATTAAATTCTCCAACTGACTCGTGCTTTTCCCGGCAAACCACTAGGAGTTCTCATAAACACATAAGACCAGAAGATCCATGGTTCAAATCCCGGCTATGGCATTGAATTTTTCAGTCTGGCTCTACCCTTTCATAGTACGTCCTACACATGGCTAGTGTGAAAGAACAATTAATTTCCACTAAGAAAAGCACTTTAAAAATTAAAAATGCAGGAAGAATTGTATAGAAGGAAAAACTACAACTCAGAACTGAAAAGTCAGAAATAATCAATACACACAAGTACCTGGTCGGTGAATGGGTGGGTGGGTGGATAGGTGGATGAGTGAATGAATGAGTGGTGCTAAAGAGCTCATTGACAGCAAATATCTGGGAATCAACAACAAACCTCATCAAACTTCTTTGACCAACACATGAAACAATAAATGATATTAACCAACACAGCAATGAGGGATATCAGGCAAATAAAATGAATATCCCTAAACACAGGATATTCAAAGCCAAAATGGTACCCAAACTTACTTATGGAGTACTAATGCAAGCACCTGAAAAATGAAAGATCTGAAAGCAGTAGAAAATGTCAAAGCCTCATTTAAGAAACTGCTCTGCATATCAAAACATATAATCTATGTATGTAAACTTACTGACTAGAGAACCTTTCCTGATTGAAGATTTACCACTACTCACTACTACTGCCATTCAAGAATGAATAAAAGATAAATAAAACTATTAATAGATAACATAAGAGAAAAGAAATATATGAACATTTCTACAACATAAGCGCCATGATTGACAGGAGTTTAGAAGTGTGGTTAACAGACTAGCAATCCATAGATTCCACCATAAATTATGCAGCACAAACTCATACCACATACTGCCTCTGAGGAATGCATGTGCAAACCATGTGATGAACACTGTCCAAATATCAGATCCTTTCAGGCAAGAAAAACACCAAATAAATTATCTCAGCTCAAAAGACTGAATAAGTTTATTGCTATCTTGTGCACACTAGTGAACTTTCCTCCTTTATTATTATTATAATTATAATACAGAACGTCCCACAAAGGGGTTTATAGTTCTTGAACTTTAAAATCAACAAAACTAAAATTATGTAAAATATGAAGCTATTTACAGTGAAGCAAACAAATATATACAAATATAACAATGTGTAACTTAAAAAATAATACAAAATAATTATATACTATAATTGTTTTAAGTCGCAACAATGTTCAAAACATTACTGATGATGTAATATGGAAGATATTCAAAATGTTTTCCACTGATAGCTGTTCTAGAACATTGTGGAATTAATGTTAGTAATGTTCAAAGAGTGTAAATCCTTTTGTGGGACCCTGTATACAAGAACTAATGACAGCTACAAGTATTTGATGGAAAAAACATAATACTTATATATTTTCAGTCAGGATACAATTTTTGAAAATGCACATCAGAGTGGGTGGTGATGACCCTGTGTTTTACCTTGATAAAACCTGGGTTAATCAAAACCATACTAGAAAAGCATTTAATTGGCAGTTTTAACGGGAAAGGGTAGTGTAGAAGTTAACTTTGGGAAAGGAAGGCAGATCTGATTGTGAATCACATGGGCTCAGCTAATACAGGATTCATTCTGGAATATAAGTATATTTTTTTTCCAGTCTTATCCAAGCTCTATGAGCAAAGACTATCACTCTGAAATGAATACCAAAAACTACCATGACTAATTGTAAGACTTTCTTCACATTTTAGAGAAAGGGTTAATAACCATAATGGACAATGCTTGCTAGAGTAGCCGTATTCCCATAAAAGCCCTGGGTGTTCAGCGGGCGAGCCTGTTTTCAATATCCGCTTGGAGCCTCATGTATGCCAGTTCCTCCCTCTCTCCCTCCCGCCCAGCCGTATGCATCAACCTGTATGCGCAAAGGTCAGTGTGTATCCTCATCTAGACGAGTGAACTTGGTTATCACGTGCTTTGTTGGGAAAACTAAATCTGTGATACTTATCAGTTAGAATGCAGTTAAAGAAAAACTAAAGCCCAATCTTCCAGAAAAGTCTGTTAATGTGATAGACAATGCTTCATATCACAATGTGACCAGAGAAAAATGCCCCACAGCGAACACAAAAAAGCAGGATATGCAAGACTGGTTGGTTAAGCATAGGATTCCATTCGGAAGCCATATGCTGAAAGCGGAACTATATGATCTTATAAAGTTGCATAAGCCAAAACATAAGAAATATATTGTGGATGCAATTTTAGAAGAAGATGGGCACGTAGTTCTCCGCTTACCACCATACCATCCCGACCTGAATGCCATAGAAAAAATTTGGACAAATGTTAAAGAATGGGTTGCGCTTTGCAATGTGAGCTTCAACATGGGAGACGTGTGGTGTTTGTGCGAACAGCGATTTGGTGAAATAGGAGAAGCAGAATGGGGTCCTGTTTGCCGGCATGTTCACCAAGTGGAAGAGAAATATATAAAAACTGAGGGTCTCCTAGAAACAGAGGTGGAAAAGCTAACGATCACTGTTAATGACAACAGTAGCAGCAGTGATTTGGAAAGTGATTACTCAGCAACGTCTGAATATGAGTGCAGCAGCAGAGCCGAGAGGTACGCTTTCGAGGGATGTGTAGACGACATGCTGGACGGCATCGAGGAACTTTCCCAATCACCTCACGCCTAAGCCACGCCCATCGGTGGTGAGAGTTGCTCCTAAGGTAAGCAATGCATTATGCCAGGGTTTTTACGGAAGTAATCTAACTCTACCACTCCATAATTATGAATAGGCTTCCTTTAAGAAACTAACTGAGGCAAGACATTTTAGATTGGCTGCACAAACATGAAATTTCTTGTAGTTCCATTAAAACAAAAGTATGAGCTGGATTCACTGGTAAAAAGTTGCTGTAGCATCATTATCAGTATAATTCAATGTTACTTATTTGGACTACAGTGAAGCAAGAAATAGCAGAACTAACACCACATTCAGACTAGGGGATATTGAAATGTTAATGAGTGAGGCCCTTGACAGGGTTACCAAAGAGGACTGGATCTTCCATGTCGCTCACACAGAAAAACTTAAGGATCGGTCAAATGAAAGGGAGACAGAAAAAGTAAGTAAATTGTTTATTATTACATAAGTAATTGCAGTAACTAATTATACCATTATCCTACTGTGATGCAAGACAGATAATACCTTAATAGAAAAATGTTTTGGATGCCTGCGAAACAAAGATTGTACCCAGGCATACACTTCTTTGTCCGAAGTAAATTGATGGCCATGAGTGTATTTCTTAAGGGGAGGCATCGGTGAAATTTCGTCAAAAATGACAAAAAAACGACATTTTCCATTTTTTGCATTAAAATTATGTTTAGACATTGTAGTTTCAGAATCTGCCATCAGTTAGGCCCTAGCGCCATTTAAAGAGCCGCTACGTCATTATTTAAACGCCCATGTGCGGGTGGGCGTGGCCATTTATATTGCTTTTTCCAGTGTGTCGCAAAGAAATTGATGGAATTCTCACGTTTAAACTACGCGGTTTGATTCTGTAACTGTGGTAATGTACAGAGACATCTCCTGGATGTTTGTGGAAGCTACTGAACCTTTCCGCTACTATTTATATATATTATTTCCCACTTACTACTTTTGAAAGTAAACAAACATTTCCACTGACATGTAGTGTTTGTGAAATATGGTTTACATGCAAATGAAAGCTGTGGATAGCAGCTTATATTAAATTATTATTGTTTAGAATAGGAATAAAGCCTGATTTAACATTGTATTGCTTTCTTGTTGCAACAGTAGGTATATGATTCATACCAGGTTAGTTTAGGAGTACAGTGGCTATTTCAAAGCAAAATATAATGAAACTTTAAGGTGTTCTAGCCATAATAGTAAGTAATGATACTAGAATGATCTGCTTGAGATAAATGTTAAGTGAAAACATATTATAGCCCAAGAGTTAACAGTGATTCTAGTAGGTCACCTTTTGATGTAAATAGAAGAATGGTTGATGTATTTCTGGGCATTGTTAAGGGTCATATTTCTATGCAGAAGTTTTGTATGACCATGGGTATGAATTGCATGAACTATTCTACTTACAATTTCCATCTCATAGACAAAAATAAAGAGATTAGTTAGTACTATTATATGGGAAAGTTGCATTAAAGAAGAAGCACAGAATGCTAATGAAAGTTTCCATGGAGTAAATGTCACAAAGAAGTTTTTGTATTAAGAAAGAAATTGCAAATTGCAGTGATTGCAGCTGTTACTGAATTTAATATGGGTTATAAAGATAGACTTAAAGCTAAGGCAAAAGTTGCAGCAAGCAAAGTAAGTCTTGTTAGCAAGAAAATTAGCAGTATTAGGGATAGGTGAAAGCTAAAACAAAGTGATCCAAGTTCATTGACCAAATATAAATCTGCCAAGCAGCAGTTAAAGGTGACTAAATTAAAAACAGAAGAGGATAGTAAACTAGCTGAGTGGTCTTCATATAGTGCAGGAGGGTTTTGAAACATAGAAAAAAATGTTGTTTATATTTTAGAGCTTCTAACTAGATTTTTCTTCATGTCCAACTTTTAGCATTTTTAATACTCCTTATAGTCCAGACACTAAAGTTTTCAATGAATTTAAGTTTTGCATATGTGTATATTCCTAGATAAGTTTTCAATAAAAATTGGTATCATTATGGCTGTATATGAAAAAATTAATAATGATTGGTATTGAAAAAAGAAAATTGAAAAAAATTCAAGAAAATTCTGTCATATTCCTTAAATGTTCTCCTCCAGAACCATTAGACTTGGGCAAATGAGTATATACATATATATTTTTGTAACTACTATCTAAAGGAACCAGAATCCAAAGTTCCAATCATTTATAACAAAAACTGTAGAGAATGTAATATGTTTCCCAATGTAAAGCAATTGCAGCAAAAAATTAAATTATTATTTTTTTGGTAAAAACTATTGTAGATAGAAAAATTATAAAAAAGGGCCAAAGGTAACCAAATTAAAGAGAAAGAAGGTAATAAGATAGCTGTAGGGCCTGCATATGATGAATGGAGTTTTCAAAGTAAAGAAAGTAGCGTAATTTCAATCTAAATCTTTAAATTCATTTTTCAACACTTTCAATTTTTGAACATTTTTGTATCTTAAAAATGCTCCAACTTCTGCAATTCTCAACGAATTTGTATTAAACTTTGCATACATATTCCTAAATAAATGTTTAATAAAAGTTGGTATTTTTGTTTATTTAAATTAAATAGTTTATTATTGATTTTTAAATCTCAAAATTGCAAAAAAATTAAGAAAAATTTAATATATTTACACATAAAATTTTTTTGGTCTTAAAATACTTGATACACACTTTAAAAGTATAGCAACTTTTGTAACTGATGCACAGAGAAACCTGAATCTAAAATTTAAAGTTTCTAAAAGAAAAACTGTATGACCTGGGACTTTTTATATAATATACAAAAATCATTCCATAAAAAGCACTAAATATTTTTTTTGAAAAAACTGTTTAAGATAGAAAGATAAAATTTAAAAGCTTAACTAGATTCCCTATACCCCACCTAATGACAAAATTTCAAGCAGTTCTGATGTAAACTCTGGATTTTAGCATTTTTCACAGATGCCTCCCCTTAAGGGCTCCAAAAATGTAGAAATCACTTGGAGAAAGTTCTTAACTGTATGTAGGATGTGTAAGAGCTTCCCAGTAGAACTCCTAGTATTGTCTAACAACCTCAGCAACAGGACAGGCATTATCATGCAAAGTCACTGGTCTGCATGACTTTGCTTGACTCTCACCAGACTGGGTTTGATCCCAGGTGATTGCAAAGTGGGATTTGTGGTGGACAACGGCACTGGGGCAGGTTTTCTCCAGAATCTCAGGTTTCCCCTACCATCATTCAACCAATTGGTCCATCATCATCTTTCCTATCATTCATCTTGCATTCATACTATCATCCACTTTTTCCACCCTCGCACCAGGCATTGAGCTGATCACCCATCTTGGTTCTTTATCAGATCCCAAGCTTCAGTTCCTCATATCTGACCTTAAGGGATAGAGGAACAAGAATTCCCTAACACCACAATAAGTGGTATACTAGGGATAAAGTAAAGAAGAATCCATGTGCTTCCATTGTTTCCTCTACACACCTCTCTCTGACATGTTTCATCTCATGTGACAGAACGGGACAGGAACTGATATTCTCTAGCATGATACCATTCCAGATGCTACAGTGATGTCAACATTCTGTACAACTTCTCTCCTCAGTCAGCCTGTGGTGAACCCACTGCGCAGAGACTTTCTATACTTCAAATGCTCTGTCAAGATTGCTGTCGGTCATTTCTGATGGCAGCATCAATGTTAGAAGGGGTAATGACATTATGAGCCTGTCCTGGCTGAAGCTTGCCTTCCAATGACACCCAATGTTCTCAAAATCATTTATTCCACTCAAACACATGTGCACATGACATACAGTGTTCACAATACGCAGCACACATTCAGACATGAATTTTACCTCCTGACACTCCATTTGCTGTCAAAAACACACTACACATTCCTATACACAGACTCACTGATCTCACTTTGAGCAAACTTGACAAGTGGCATAGTGTGATGTTCATGCTGTTAAATCTGATTCCCAATAGAGAGCAATTCTATACACACACCTACCTGTTGGAATTGGGTTTATTCTTGCATCTTTATAGATTGACATGTTATAGACAGTCAATATTTAGAAATTCTTTGAACTGTACTTCAAGCTCATTATTTTATTTTGTTTCTTGAGGTTGACTAAATCTATGTAAGGATCTATTAGTGTCACCTGTTTTCTTTTGTTCTGTTGTGTTAAAAAAATATGTAACATGGAGACCGTTAGTAATAAAGTGTAAAGATAATTTATTAAACATAAGGTTTTTAAGGCCCATTTCCAACAACCACAACAGGGCTTAGTTTAAAAATGGAAAGGGTACGTAAAGTTAGAAGTGTTATGAGAACAGCATTTATGCAAGTGCACAATGAAATAAAAGCGGAGTTGGATTTTTCCGAATCTCCACGTGTTTTAGAAGCCAAAGCAAAGTTCCAGGTACTGAAAATAAAGATCAATGAACTGAACTGCAGAGCCTTGATGAACAGATTTTTACCCTGATGTTAGAAGAGGATGCAACAGAGGAGCAGCTGGACACAGAAAACAAGTGAAAATAAGAGCATGCCAGAAAGTATTTTAAGATAAAGGTTATGTTAAATAAAAGTGTGAAAGAATATGGCAATATTAGTGTTTCAAGCAGTCAGATGGGAAGTAACATTCAGAAAAGGAAATTTAAATTCCCACAGATCAAACTTAAGAAATTTAGTGGCAATATTAAGGAGTGGTTACCATGGTGTGGACAATTTTCTAAGAGTGATCAAGATGAAGACATTGACTTAGGGGACAAATTTCAGTATTTGATCCAGTCAACTGTACCAAATTCTCGTGCTAGAGAATTAGTGAAGAGTTATCCTCCGACGGCTGAAAATTATCCTAAAGCCATAGAAGCCTTAAAATCAAGATTTGGAAAAGAGGACATGTTGACTGATATATACATCCGCGAACTTCTTCCACTAGTGTTGCAGAATAAAGTGCCAGGGTCTTCATGTTTACTCTCAGTTTTATATGATAAATTGGAGTCCCATTTGGGGTCCTTAGAGTCATTGGGTATAACTACTGAAAAATGTGAGGCTATGTTATTTCCATTAGTCGAGTTGTGTATTCCTGAAGACTTGCTTAGGATATGGCTAAAACAGTCTACTGCATGAAGGAGTCCAAAGGATTGTACAAAAGGATTTATGAATTTCATCAAGCAGGAAGAGGGGGAGGAAAGAATATCAACAGCAATGTCTGGAATCAAGTTTGTAAAGGTTAAAGTAGTTAAAGAAAGGAAGAAATTAGGTTTCCAGGCAGATGAAGTACCATAGCAACAGGCTTATTCGTCACTAAACAAAACAAAGTAGGCCTAACCTATAACTGCAGAAAATAACAAATAAAAAACGTTGCTTTGTATGTTTGAAACCAGGACATTATGCAAAGACTTGCACACTTTCACTTAAATGTGTAGTTTGTAACAGGAAACATTATCCCATTATGTGTCCAGATTTGCCTTCTAATACGAATACCCAAAGGAGGAAGAGAAATTAGGCGTGTCAGGCAACGGGAACAGGAAACCAAGCCTATCGAAGCACTGCATACAAGTTCATTATCTTCTCCTGAAGTATATTTGCACACAGTTATGGTTAGGTTAATAGGTAAACATTCTGAAAGACCAGTTAGAGCATCATAGATATTGGGTCACAGAGGTCATATGTTTTGAAGGAAACTGCAGTTGAAATGTATTATAAGCCTATTAAAGAAGAGAAGGTTATCCATTCATTGTTCAGAGGAAATAAAATATAAGTTAGCCAACATAATACATATAGAATTTGTTTGGGGAGTATGGATGGCAGTTACTGATGTACCGTTGAGGCACTTGGATAGATGAGCTTGAAGGTGCAAACATTGAACTGACAGATGTAGTCTACATTCCTGATTGAAGTGTTGATTGGTGCTGATGTAGCAGGCAAACTCTTTACTGGAATGAACAAGAAATTAGATAGCGGGTTGGTAGCCATGCAGATTAAACTTGGATGGACTGTAATGGGCAAAGTGAATGGAGTACAGGCAAAAGGCAATTGTACTATGCTGGCGACATCGATGTTTATCAGAGACATTTCAGTGTCAGATTTATGGAACTTAGAACTCATTGGTATCAGGGATCTGGTGTTGCAGAAAACCAAGCAAGATGCGCATCAGGCTGTTCTACAGCATATCAAGGAAACTGTCAATTGACAGAGAGGAACGTTACGAGGTACACATGCCATGGAAATAGGGTCATCCACCTTTACCAGATAATTATGATGTAGCATTGGTGAGGCTGGAGATGAGCTATAAAAACTGAAAAGGTAGGGTTTGGTAGAAGAGTACCTACAAGTGCTGAATAAATGGATTGTAGAGGGAGTAATAGAACATGTTCCACAAGCAGATATGAATAGTTATGGTCATTATCTTTCTCACTGTTATGTAAAAGAGAACAGCACCATGAAGATCACGCCTGTATTTGATGCTTCTACCAAAAACCTTCAGGTTTTTGACAGGAAAACAGGAAAACCTTCACCAAACGAGTGCCTAGAAACAGGGATTAATCTGACTGAATAAATACCTAAGATCCTTTTGCAGTTCCGACTGAAGTCTATAGGTATTACCACAGATGTAAGAAGAGCCTTTCTTCAGATAAGTCTTTGTAAGTCTGATAGAGATTTCTTTCGTTTCCTTTGGTTTGACAGTGATGGAAAGATACTTGTTTATCATCACCAAAGAGTAGTATTTGGTGCGACATGTAGTCTCTTCCTGCTGGGAGCTGTAATTAAACACCTTTTGCTGTGTAAACTGCAGCAATTAGAAGGTGGTGTAGACACTATTTCATGCCGATTGTAAGGAAACTTATGACCAGTTTTTATGTGAACAATTGTGTAACCAGTGATGATAGCTTAGAAGAGCTCGGTACTTTTATGAAAGAAGCATCAGATGTAATGAGGGAAAGAAAATTCGACTTAAGGGGGTGGGAGCACACATTGCATAACTCATGTTCTGAAGAAATCCACCCAAGTAATGTTTCAGGATTGTCTTGGGATAGGGAAGAGGACTCTTTAGCATTATCTTCTGAGGGCTTGCAGTTCGATACATCAAAACTGATAACAAAGAGAACCATACTTCCAATGCTGAACAGAGTGTATGATCCCACTGGATTTACTTGTCCTGTATCTTCATGTCCTAAGCTTTTATTACAGTCAACCTGGAGGAAGAAAGAAGGCTGGGACAGAGAGGTTAGCGAAGGAATCAAGAATTTTTTAAGTGGGTCAGTGAACTTCTGTTTTTGACAAAGATTAAAGTTCCCGGTGGATTGGTGTATGCAGCGGAGTAAAGTGAGTTTACATACATTCTGCAATGCAAGCCAGTCTGCTTACGATGCTGTAGTCTATGTTCGATGTGTCTCAGTTACGGGAGTATCTGCACAACTGGTTCATGCCAGGGACGTATTTAAGCGGGGGTACAGGAGGTCCGGACCCCCCCCCCCCCCAATGAATTGTTATTTCAAACTTTTAAGAAATATTTGAAATAAAACTTAGTTTAAAATAAATCGAAAACGTTTATTCAAGCTTCTCATCTTAACGTCTCTATTCATTGTCAGGCAGACATGCTGTTATTTAAGAGATAAACAAAAAGTTACTGCACAGCAGCTGTAGAACTTGTTAATACACAAATACTGTCAATTACAATAATGTATTGCAAAGTTAACCAATTCCGATAAATTATAATTTGTTGATTAGAATTCCCAGATACTTACTTAAGGTATGTAATTTTTAACTTCTAAGTTCCTATCCCCTTTTTCATTCAAGGAGAACTAATACTTCAAATGCATCAATCAGTGGTTTTCTTTTTAAATTTCTGATTACTGCTTATATCACTTTATCCCAGGGATAAGAACAAAAAAGGTGCAATGTGCAATGCCTTTTTACAGCTTTATCCAAAGAAACAAGACAAAAACAAACTTTTCTAAGAATAATTTGTAGAAGCTTGGGTGGAGAAAGTCATGTGAATATATTATATGTAACATGATAGAACCACATCCCTGATTAATTATTTATTAAAAGCAAATAATTCAATGTAGATCTTTTGGACCCCCCCCGGAAATTGACTTCTAAATACGTGCCTGGTTCATGCTAAGATGAGAATATCTCCTATGAAGAAGATGACCATTCCCCAACTGAAGTTACTTGCAGCTACAATCAGAGCATGGTTGCACAACTCAGTGAAGGAAGGTCTTGAAATCAAAACCACTTCTGTAGACTGACTCAACAACAGTTCTTTCTTGGATTCATCGAGAGGAACAATGGTTAACTTTTGTTGGAAACCGAATGGCAGAAATTAAGAAATTGACTGCAGTTGATCAGTGGAGACATCTTGCTGGTGAAATTAATCCAGCTGACTTACCTTCTTGAGGATGTGGGGCAGAACAGCTTTGGGAGTCACAGTGGTGGGAAGGTCCTGACTAGTTGAAAGAACCTACAGAATCATGGCCGGAAACTCCAAATGAAGCTGACGAAACTGAGGTTGTGAAGGAAAAGAAGAAATGTATCATATCCCCATTGCTAGCTATTCAAAACTGGCTGTATTGACACTTCTCCAGTTTCTTAAAGGTTCTTTGCTTGGTGGGATGGATGTACTGATTTGCTTATAATTGCTGCCATCCAAGTACTCGGCAGTCAGCAGAACTCAGTCAAGGAACTGAACTGTGCGGAAACTTATGTCGTTAGAACTGTGCAACAGGAGTCATTTGTTGGCATAAAGGATGAAAAGTTATCATTATGTTCATTTGAAGATGAAAATGGAATCCTGCATATTAGAACAAAGCTAACCAGCCAAGAAGATATGAAGGATTTCAGGTATCCTATGATTTTGCCCGCTAAACATCCTGTAGTATTTCTGCTTATTCAAGACCAGCACAATAGACACAACCATGTAGGTGTTCAAGGGCTAGTGTCATTATGGAGAGAACGTTACTGGATCCTTGGAGGCCAAAAGTCTGTTAAGGCAGTCATTTCTAAATGCACTGTATGTCAGAGCTATAACATTCATACACTAAATCAGTGGCTGCATCACTGCCTATTCATTGAGTTAGAGAAGCCGCTCCATTTCAGATGATAGGTGTTGACTTTGCAGGACCACTTTATTTGAGAAACCAGGATAAGGCCTGGATATGTCTGTATACATGTGCGGTCTACCATGCGGTCCATTTGGAGCTTGTTTCAGGATTATTGACCGATAATTTCATTCAGGCACTTCATTGTTTCATAGCTCGATGAGGCTGGCCAATGGTAAATTTAGTGACAATGGTAGTAATTCGTAGGAACTGATCATGCATTTAGTAAAGTTGACTTTAATAAGATTAAATGCTTCAGTATGACACAAAGGATGCAATGGAAATTTAATTCACCAAGTGCTGCATTGTGGGGAGGATGGGAGAGACGGATAAGAATCTTGAAAGAAACTCTTCATAAAGTTCTTGGCCAAGCAAAATTAGACTTTGAAGAAATGTCCACCATCTTGTGTGATTGTGAATCTTTAATGAATTCTCGCCCCTTGACTTACCAAATAGTGAGTCTGAAGACCTAATAACATTTAATGCCATCCATGTTCCTACAAGAAATCAAGGAAGTGGGAGTGCCTGACCTAGATGAAATTGATTCTACCAATATTTGTGCAAGAATCTCGTACAGAAAACAACTCAGAGAGGCTGTTAGAGAAAGATTTTGGCGAGAGTATTTGGGACAGTTGAATCTTAGTAGTACCAAACAGAGGAGTAGGCAGGTAAAGGTGGGAGAAGTTGTACTCATTGGAAGCGACAACATGAAATAGCCAGAATGGCCGTTAGCTAGGGCAGAGGGGCTGATACCTGGACATGATGGGCAGGTATGAGTACCATGTTTGAAGACAGCAACAGGCATACTTCTGCAACCGATACAATGGCTCTATCCTCTGGAAATTGTAGGTGGAGAAGGTGTTAACTGTGACAAGTTTGTAAAAGAGTGTATTCATCACAAGACTGAAAAGGTGGAAGGACTGAAACAAGTTATAGATTTACTAGAAGTCAGAAAATAAAGACTCCAAAAAGGTTAAATTTGTAATGTTATAATTTGTGTGCATAAGGTGGGTTAAGTTAACTTGTCATGATTCTGTTAATTTAAGGTGGGAGTATGTTGGAATTGTGCTTATTCTTGCATCATATTTTATTTTGTTTCTTGAGGTTGGCTAAATCTATTTATGGATCACGAGTTTCAACGGTTTTTTTGTTCTGTTGTATTAAAAACGATATGTAAGATGGAGACTAGCATTACAAACTTACGTGCCCTATATGTTATATAGCCTGTCTCATTTTCATTTGACTGACCCTATACTAGAGGAACTAATCACACATGAGCTGGCCAATAAAACCACATATATTTGCATTTTTAATACAGGATCTTCAAAAGAGCTTCATTTCTCTTTAGAAATCTAATGAAAAGAAAAACTTATGCTACTGGTACCGTAAGAGCAAATAATGAGGATATTATATTACCTGATTTCCTAATAAGGTGAGATGCCAGTTATTATCATGGTTTCTAATGAATGTGTTTTTGTGTATCATAGAAGGGTAAAAAAGATGGTTATTTACTATTGAAGGAACATGAAGATGCTGACATTACACCAAAATGTAGGCTGAGGCTGAGAAGGAAAGGTCAGACCACAGAGAGAAGGTACCAGCTTGTATGGCAGTTTTGTTTCCTATAATGCAACATATCACTGGACATATGAGTATTCAGTTCTCTCATTGTGTTCCACAAACTAAGTACAATACCATTACAGACTTTACAACTAATCATGCTCAACAGCTGCTTCAAAATGCAACCCTATCAAAAGTTCAATGTTACAGAGCCACACTGTAGATGCCATACTAAGCAGTTGCAAGAAGAGTGAGCTGCGCTATCAGTGTGGCCATTGACACACATTAAATAAGAATAAAATGAAATTGCATTATGGCGCATAGAGAATGAAACAAGTGAGAAAATCGGCTGGCCCCGTAGCTCAGTCAGTAGAGTTAACACCATCGATATGTTCCAGAGAAGAACGGCTGCCAATATTACCACTGCAGTTAAAGGCAGGGTATAAATGCAGGGGGGGGGGGAGGGAATCTAGGTGATCAAGAAAAAAGAGTGAAACAAATGTGGGATACAAGGGATAAGGGAAAAGCAGAGTGAAACAGGTGTGGGGATACAAGAGATAAAAGAAAAGCAGAGTAAAAAAAAAAGTGCAGAGATGGAAGGAATAACAAAAGGGATGAGAATTAGGCAGGGGATATTGAGATGTAAGGCATATCAGCAAGGCAAAACTATGGCTATTATGGGTAAATTGCAGAAAGAAAGGAAAGAATAGAAAGGAGCTGTGTGCGGTAGAGGAAAAGATATGAGCAAATATGATATGGCTGTACATATTGCAAAAAGGGAAGAAAGATTAGAATGGGGTTGTGAGAAGCTAACGAGAGGATTTGAGAAATTGTGATGAAGAGATGGGTACGAAGAATTGGAAAAAGCAGTGAGTAAAGCTAAATAATTTGTAACAGGTAAAAGGGATGCCACAAATGGGGTAATGTGAAAAGTGAGAAAAACTGAACAGTGAGCTTAAGTGAATGCAGACCTTATGAAACAATTCTAATATGAAGTTGAAACAGGTGATAGATAATAATTTATAGAGATAGACAAACATTTAATAAATAGGAAAAACCAGC
The DNA here is from genome assembly GCA_030765055.1 of Mantis religiosa. NCBI lineage: Eukaryota > Metazoa > Arthropoda > Insecta > Mantodea > Mantidae > Mantis > Mantis religiosa. The sequence continues at coordinate 148,834,760 of CM060950.1, read as the reverse complement.
ACAAGATAGAAAAGTAAATGGAAAGCAATGACTGTTAAAAAGAGGCAGGCACGTACAAAGTATTGTTGTGAGACATTGTTTTGCGCGGGCTGCAGTCGGTGCATGCAAAAGAGACAGATAGTGCGGTGCGGAGCTTAACGCTTTCCGAAAGAGAGAAAGAAAGAGATAGATAGATATCTGGAAGTTTCATCTTTTCTGATGCTGTCTCGACTGTTACTGAGCATTCCACTAATTTCTAGAAACAGTGACTGGAGATATAAAAGCGCTGCGGCTGCCAAAGCGAGTTCAGTTGCGATTTGAGAACTGTTAATTGTGTGTGTGCAGCTATGTAGTGGACCTTTGAAGTATACAGCATGTGCATTCTTTCGTTTGTTCACGTGTGGTGAAGCAATGAGAGACTACTGTGTGTATGACATGTCATTTTTAGAGCCTTTAAGGGGTGTACAAAGTGTGTATTTTTCTGAAATAAAGAGCACTTTAAATTTCTTCAAACAAGGCTTTTAATTCTGCGAACCCACAAAGTCACAGTGTACAACTGTACTGAAGGGCTGCCCGTTAGCAAAGGGTACAAATCTGGACTCTAGTTATGCGCCTTAAAATAAAATTATACAGCAATATTCACTGCTATGTTTATATTATTGTTATTGATGTTATCTTCTTAGTTTGAAAGACTACCTGTTGGATTCTGCATGAAGTGATTAGAACAAATCTTCATGCTGCATAGCTGTTATCTTGCTCTCAACTATCTCTCTCACCCTGTCATTCACCAAACTACCTGATAATGAAGTTTTCCCCACAGCTGCTCTATTGTCTTCCTAAGATTCCTTCTCATTTTGTACAAATAATAAAACAGTATTTTTAGAACCTATTTTCCAAAATTTAAAGGCTAGGTGAAGTGGCTAAATTTGCATATTTTAGAGGCTAAATTCAAAGATCTACTGATGTTCATATCCCCTAACTGCTCTTTTATTCTGTGGAATACTGACATCAGAGAATATTTTTGGATCAATATGGAGAAAGCTTTGGATATTTATATCTCATGATTATAAAAACAAAACAGGCTAATCTGCAAAGTGTGAAACATTCTCCCATTCATATTAGTAACACTTATACATGTTTGACCAACACAAAGCTTGCACACTTAAATTAAGGGCATTAAAAATTACAGGCTATCCTTCACTATCTTGTGACGTTCCATAATACGTTCTCATACGTTCAATTTTATTTGTAGAAAATTGTATCCTCTGACCTATACAAAATTGAATATATAGGGTCATTATATTATATGGTGACCTATTCATGGGCTCTCTCCACCGCAGGAGGGCAACAAGAGTCACTGGGGGAAATGGTGCTGGTAGAGGCTCACTAAAATCCTTACCTTGTAGTAGCAGAAGCTAGATGCTAGAAATGACCTTCTACTCTCAATCAAGCAAGCGTATCTCGTTAAAAATGTGCCGTTCACTTGTCTAGGCTCAGCAACAGGAATCCTTTTGATTTCTTGCATGACATAATTACCAAGCTCCTGTAGTGCACAAGGATTAGAATATACTCTATCAAGGAACCCCAATAAATAAAATTGAAACTCGTTAGGTTGGGGGAACAAGGGGACCACAAATTAGCACCTCAAATTCTGTTATGAAACACCTCTTATTTCTGTGTGATTGGAGGAAATCAAATTAATCGGAAAAACTATTTGCAGTCAGTTTATTGACACTTCATCACTTATGTTTTTATACTAACATTGGAGAGAGGTTGAAAATGGAGGCATAAGCTTCCGAAACTAGTCCCTCGATAAAGTAAAAACGTAAATGACGAAGTGTGAATAAATAGACTACAAATAGTTTTTACCAACCTCTTATTTCATTTAATGATTTTGTAGCTGTATGCATTGTTGCAGAACCCTATTGGAACCAACTATATGCTTATTTCCTCTTCACTCAAGTGATCGAAAAATATAATAGAATTACTCTCCAACATTATTCTGTATTGTTTCATTACAGAAAATGGGCTCCATTATTCTTCTAGCACTTATTGCACATTATACTCCAATTTTCAGGTCACAGTGAAGCATTTCATGGAATAATATAGGTTTTTTTTCTTTTTTTTTTTTAAATCCAAAATCGACTGTTGTCGATTCACATGTACTCACAAGTCCATTTAGGTGAAACCAAGATTCACTGAAGGAAAAAAAAAAAAGCTTTAAGCAAATGAAACCACTTTATACAGATCAGAATAACCAACTATAATAATTACTGGAATCATTTTGCTTCAACACTTTCACTCATGTATAGTGATATGGTTTCAATTTTAACAGACGTGTAGTATTTCTTCCAGAAGATGGAGATACACTTGTTTACTGAACTAATCTGCTTAATAATTTTTGAGGTGACTGCATTCAACTGACACCAATTTCATCTAGTTTATTTTATATATATATATATAAAAAACTGATCTTCCAGAATGTTTACTGTCACCATGCAACTCAAAAGTTTTACATTTATTGAGGATTTTAGTATAGTTTCTCTTGCAGGTTAGACAACACTACAACAAACTACCTGTTTGCATAATGAGCGAATTTTTGTTCAAAGTAAACTTTGCAAATTAATATGCATTCTTCCACAGACAGAGACACATGCTTATTGTAGTGAGTCACACCAAAGATTAATAGTGCCAAAGCACCTTCAAGTGGAAATCGGCAGCTTCAAGATCTGGTACATGGTGAAGGAAGAGTGAAGGAGAGCAAGATCTTGAGAGAGTTACCATATATATAATGACACTATATTAGCTCTAACATCTAGAGAAAAACATAGGCTGACTTTTTCAAAACTAACCATTCATATTTTCAAATCCTTATTTAAAAATCTGGAAATTGCTGTCTAATCAGGTCAAAACTTTGGATACTTACCTTTTAGGATACTGAAAAACTTAAAAATTATATTAAATTTCAAAACATCCCATATGTTCAATCCCTAAAAGGCAAATCTGTATTCTTAGGCCTATCTGAACAAACTTAGGATATTTAGACTTTAGAGCCTGGCAAAACTAAGGGCTGCTTTAAAACATTTTGTACTCACATTTTCAAATGCATTTGTATACATTTGTACTTCAACCAATCTGAATAAAATTTTGGATGCTAGCACTTAGTAAAGCTACCTTACAAATTTTGAAGCTAACCCTTACCCACAATCTTAACCCAGTACAAATCCACACAAACTGAACTGTATCAACAACATTTTGAATACTTTCTCTTTAAGACCATTACAAAAATTTACATTACCTTTGTGAACCTTTTAAATACAAATCTATAGAGCTTACGTAAAATTGGGAAACAGTGTCACTTTGCTGGTTATTGAATCATATTTCCATTATTCTTTAGAGATTGTGCTTCACCTACTAAAGGCACTGCCTATTTTTGCCTGCTCTTCACATATGATCACGGCATGACAGAAATCAGACAACAGAACTATCCCAAAGGACTGCACAGCTCAAGGAATCAAAGCACACACAACAGTGAAATTACTGACCCTACAAAAAGATTATAGTATCAAACCATGCTCCTTCCTGTTTTTAGTTCCCAAAAGTATACACATCCATCTAGATACACCACAAAGGAATGATCTTAGCAGTGACTGAGCCAGTTAAGCTAGTTGATTGGTATACGATACTTAAAGGGGAGCATCTATTGCATGGAAAATACCATCAACTTTATGACAACTTTTGTTGCAACTGAAACTTGTGGGTGCATTACTTTATGAGAGAAAATTTTATTTAGAAATATGACAAAAATTGGTATTACAGCAAAACCTCTCTAAAATGGTACACAATCGTTCTGGCATTTATTTTCTGTTTCACAGGTTTCCGTCTTCTCGATTATTTTTATTTTAACTTGTGCTTCACTGTGTCTACGCTTCTTTCAATTTTTATACTTTGAATTCAAAACAATGCTATGGCGATGTTTGAAAAACTCGAGGCATCCATTGGAAGCTCTGAAATTGTCTTTGCCTAATTTTCTTGCTGTCTCTAAAGCTTGAGTCTGAAGCACTGGTCCATCCAGAAATGGTAATTCATTTAGCGCATGCACAAACAAACCACTTGAACACAGCATGATTTAGCACATCATACCCTGATTTTGTGATACATTTCACATGTCCAGCTGTTCCCTTTAGCCATTGGTCTTTGTTATTTTGTTGTTCAAAATCTCATGAATCTGAGTTCTTCCCACTTTACAATACAGTTAATTCTTTAGCTGAAAGTTTGTTCTTTTCATGTTCTTCAATAACCTAAATGTTTTCCTCCAGTGATAATGTCTATGTTTAGAACTCATTTTGCAGAATTTGTGTACACACAGTCTATGTTTTTAAAAATCAACAAAGTTCACAGTTTTCTTCCACTTGTACTTGATCACTTGTAACAACGAAACTGAGAATGAAGAAACTGCAAAACAGTTGCCCCCTTACTATGTGTGTTGGAAGAGAGTTGAGAGAGCCAACGGTTTGTTTTCCCTTTTTCTCAAAGGATTACAATTTATGACTTTATGCTTCATAGCACTTCTTAAAATACAGTAGAGTCTCGATTATCCAACCTAAACTGGCCCTGGACAACCTCGGATAACCGAAAATGTTGGATAATACAAAATAAGTTGGAAAATAGAGTAAAACATGGTAGATATACTGTATTATTGAAACAATTCTTGGTTTTTGCAGTATTTACTGAATAATCAAACCAATTCTGCATGCAATATTGAACAAAAACAAACACCAAAAGTCTTAAGAAAAGAAACTTTTCAATGAAGTCTGCTTCCCTACTGAATGACATTTTCTTGCTGTGAGATTTCGCCATTGATGAAACATTAATATCTCATTATTAATTTTTAGATGAGTCGTATTTATTACACATCTAAAAATTAATAATTTTTCGCTTCACTGTAGTGTTCCAATACAGTTAAATCTCGATTAATATCTCAGTTGCACTTGCTTCTGGCTGTTGCTCCACATATCTTAATGCTATCTCTAAAGCACTTAAACCTTCAGTGTGACTCAACTTCTCGTTTTTTTCTTAAATTTCCCGTTCTGCTTAATCCTCATGTCATTACCATTCACAAAATCAACAATATCAGAACCAGTGAGTTTAAACAGTTGATCTGCACACAAGCTACTCACATCTTGAGTCGTAGTGTCCTCACAGCCAGGAACAGTAAGGGAACAAAGTCAACCGTGTCTTCTTGTACTATCTCTTCTTCATTTTCATCATCACCTAACAGTATGTTCCAAGACTTTACTAATACCATTGTTTCGATTTCTCCCCAAGCCTGAGCCACATAGTATGCAAGGTCTTTCTTGTTGAAAGATCTTAACTTTTCCATCATGTCCTTGCCGTTGTACATTTCCTCTATCAGGGACAAAAGGAGTTGTTGCTGATATTTTCTTTGCAATGTTTCCCGCATACCTTGATCCATTGGCTGGCACAATGACATCACCTTAGGTGGGAGAAACAAGACCTTGATATCATCACTTCTAAGTTCTTCTGCATTTAGATATGATGGGGCATTGTCTAGTAGAAAGAGAGTTTTCTTGGGATGTCGTTAGAAGCTAGAAACTTCTCTATAGATGGCACAAACTGTGTAAAGAACCAGTCTTTAAAGATGGCAGCAGACATCCAGGGAGAATTCTGGTTAGTGTAATGCACTGGTAGAGCATTAACAGAAATGTTTCTAAATGCTCTAGGCCTTTTAGATTTTACAATCATTAGCACTTTAGCTTTGAAGTTCCCCGTAACATTACTGCAAGGAAGAATAGTAACCCTTTCCTTACTATGCTTGTAGCCAGAGGTAAATGAATGTGCTCAAGCTGCAAGAGTTTTAGATGGCAACAGCTTGAAGTTTAGTCCAGTTTCATCACAATTAAAAATCTGATCACCAGTTAATCCTTCAGCAAGAATTAATTCTTGGAATTCCTTTTTAAATTTCAAAACGTCAGATTTAGTGGACAGTTTTTCACTACTGCTGCCTAAAACCATACCGTTTCTTTCAACGATCAAACCACCCAATGCCAGCACTAAAATTAGGACCCCCTTCATTTAATGCTTCCCGGAAATATAGTGCCTTCTCTTGCAGGATGGAGCCTGTTATTGGTATAGATCTTTTTCTTGTTTATGAGTGAACCACAGAAACAGTTCTTTGATAACTTTTTCATATTCACGTTGTTTCACTATTTTCCTGTGTTTTAGTGCATCACTTGTTGCTCTGGTAGCACACCACTTTTCAATTTCTTCTCTCCTCCCCCTCCCCCAGTCCCCTACTATAACATACCCAATACCATAATCTGAAGCCACTTTTTGAATAATTTCCCCCTTCTCCAGTCTCTTTAATGCCATCAACTTGTCTTCCACAGAAACAACCACTTTCTTCCTTTTACTTACCGTATTATACTCACAGGCAAGGAAAATTTAATAAGTGATTTGTTATTTGAGAAATACGCTTTTTATTATGTGTCGGATAATATGGAATGTCGAATTACCGAAGGTCAGATAACCAAGGCTCTACTGCACGTACATTGTAACCCATTACACATAAAGTAATCCGTTTTAATCAGGTTATTTATGCAAATGGTACCCAGAAAGGATTTCTGTTTTCGCATTAGGCAGTTTTCTGGCATATAAGGGGTCCATTTTAGGCAGGTTTTACTGTATTAACATGTACAATAGTAAACTGTTTTAGTCATATCAAAATACATGGTTCTTAAAAATGATTCTATGGGTTTTGACATCTTATAGCTTCTAAAATATAAGCCTACTCATTTGTACTAATAACCAATCAAAAGAGCATACTTTAACATTTTATGTCATTGTACTATATGCACACGTTTTCTTGGGCACTGGTTTTAAGTGTAGTGCAGGCAAGGAAGAAGAAGAGAGAGCTAACATACCTGGGTTTTGCAGTGTGGTCAACCAAGAAAACACAATTCAGCAAAAGCGCATGAAAGATAAGCAAAGATATGCACTGCAAGTATGAGATGTGTGGACAAACAGCAAATTGAATTCAATCCGATAAGCTGTATGTTTATACACTTACTATATTATGAAACACATTAAAGCAGAAAACAAATATTATGACAGCTATAAATATTCGCTTTGTGATTCTTCGATTTTTTAGTCTGTTGCATTACTTTCATCTGATGTGCTGATCATAATTTCATCAATTGCATTTTATATTACACAACTGCAACTTCAATATTGGATTTCCACCACTTGGATCTTCTTGCAGTATCTTTCCCAATCCATTGCTTCTATAGCAAGTTTCCACAGATTTGTGGCTGACATATCTCCATTACGTCCTCAGAAAACATTCTTTATTTTTGCCCACACCAGTTAAACTGCATTCAAATCATGACTATACGAAGGTAGATGAGTAATAGTGTATCCCCTTTCGAGAGCCATAACATCCACAAAATATGTCTTGCTCTTAGGTTTGTTGTAAACTGGTTAGCTAATAACCTCAAAACAGTTCAAAATGAAATGGTGCATGTGGACTGTATACAGAGAAAGATAGAGCACATGTGAAAGCTTAGAATATTACCCACTAGATGTCAGAGTGTATAGTGCATTTCATGTTTCAAAGTTGTCATCTGTGTTTACGAAATTAGGTGACACCTTCCAAATGAGGACTTGGGAGCCAAGCATCCAAAAAATGCCCACACATAGAGGTTTAATTGTGATTCATTAGGTGCCAGGATGGTAACAGTTTGCAAAATGGTGACTAATCAACAGAAGGTTTTCTGTGTGTTGCTATATGAGAAGACAGAATCCGTCACTACCATGCAACATGCGTTCTGTAGACAGTACAATATACAGCCACCAACCCACCAGAGTATTTTGTGATGGTATTGACAATTCAAGGGTGCAAGCTGCGTCTGTAAAGGGAAAAGCTCTGGACAACCACCTGTTGCTGCGGAAACAGTGAAGAACTGCGATGTGTTCCTTTGTAGCCCAAAGAAATCCACATGTTGTGCAAGTCGCAAACTGGACATTAATCAGCCAACTGTATGGAAGAATCCTGAAAAAAAATTATGTTAGAAACAATATCGCATACAGCAATTGCAACGTTTTTGGCCAAACAACTGCTAAATCCGACATGAATTTTGTGAATGTCTCCAGTAAACAAAGAAAGATGCTGAATTTCCCTGCCGAATCATGTTAGTGATGAGGCGATGTTCCACCTAAAGGGTAAAATGAATCGTCACAACGTCTGCATTTGGGACAAGGTAAATCCGCATACTAAAACACTGGATGTTTCTGAGGCTGATAACCCAAACTTCATATTCCAGCAAGATGGGAGTTTGAACTCATAGACATAGAGAAGTCTGCTGCCATCTGAACGGGAAACCTCCAAACAGGTGGGTTGGCGGATATGCTCAGGTTGATTTGGCACTCTTCAAGTGGCCCCCAAGGTCTCCTGACCTTACAGTTTGTTACATTTTTCTTTGGGGATACATGAAAGACAATGCCGACAACAAAAATTAATTGTTCTTTCACACTAGTCGTGGTAGGTCAAAGTTTGGAAAGGTAGAGTCAGACTGAAAAATTCAATTACATAGCCATGATATGAACCACAAATCTCCTGGTTTCCATAGCCAACATGCCAGCAAGACATTAAATCCTCCAACTGACTATAAAGCCCAGGACTTATAGTACTTATGTTTTGTAAGTCACAATTAGGGTAGTTGTCTCACGTGTATATAAGAATTCTTAGTGGCTTACTAGGAAAAAAGTGAGTTAGTAGCAGAATTTAATGTCATTCTCACACCTGACCATGGTAGCTCAATGGTTAAGAGCAAACGGACAGAGACCAGGACATACCGGCTAGGGCATAGAATTTTTCCAATGTCAACAACGTTGGCTGAACTCCAGGAGCACATCACTGCTGCGCTGGCGAATATTGACAGGGACGAGTTTGAAAATGTATAGGTTGACTATTAGGTCAATTAAAGGAAATTATTCTTTCACACTAGCTGTATGTAGGACATTTGGATAAGTAGAGTCAGACTGAAAAATTCAATGCCATAGCCAGGATTGTTAAGAGCAACTAGACAGGGACAGGGAGATCCGTGGTTCAAATCCCAGCTGCGGCATTGGTATTTTCAGTCTGACTCTGCCTATCCAAATATATGTATGAGGGTCGGCTGATAAGTCCCAGGCCTCACATAGAGATGGTACCACTGGACCAGTTTGATGCCAGTTTGATGGATATCATATAGTTTAACTCTAGGCTAGCTTGTATCCATAGTTACAGGTCAATAGCTTGTTTAATTTTTGAATGACAGCATTTTAAAAGTGTCGAGGTTTCACGAAAATGGAGGATTTGGAAAAACAAGCAGTGATTAAATACTTCCATTTGAAAGGCTTAACACCTAAAGAAATCAAGGAGGAAATGGACAGTACATTGAAAGACTCTGCCCCTTTGTATACAATGATTAAAAGGTGAGTTGCAGTTTAAAATGGGACATACGAGTACTAGATGAGCTTCGCTCTGGATGCCCTGTGGAAGTCACAATCCAGAGATCCTTGAAAAAATTCATTGTTTAGTACTTGAAGACTGCAGATTGAAGTTGTTTAAGATAGCAGAGGCAGTAAACATCAAAAGAATGTGCAGGTAATATTTTAAGTAATGTTTTGAGCTTTCAAAAAGATGGGTGCAGCGTTTGTTGACACCTAATCAAAAGTTGCATAGAAAAATTGTTTCTGTTAAGAATTTGGAGCTCTACCGTAAAAATCCCAGTGAATTTTTGAGATGGCTTATTACCATGGATGGAACTTGGCTACATCACTGCACTCCAGAAAGCAAATCACAGTCAACAAAGTGGATTACGCCAGGTGCACCAAAAAAGCAAAACGTCAAATTTGTCAGCTAACAAGGTTATAGAAAATGTTTTCTGGAATGCACAGGGAATTACTTTTATTAATTACTTGGAAAAGGGTAAAAGTATCACTGGTGACTACTACGCAAGTTTACGACAACGTTTGCGTGATGAGATGAAAAGAAAAAGAGCTCATATGGTAAAGAAAAAAATCTTGTTTCTTCATCACAATGCTCCAGCCCATCGTTCGTCTTTGCAATGGGAAAAATGTGGGAATTTAAGTTCAGATTGCTTGAACATGTACCCCATTCAGCAGATCTAGCACCCAGTGACTACCGTTCCTGCACCTCAAAAAATTTCTTGGAGGATGAAGATTTCACAGCAACGAGGTCATTGATGCGGTAAACAGCTATTTTGAGGACCATAATAAATCACACTACAGAGATGGTTTTATTAACTTAGAACACTGATATGACAAATGTATTAACCTTTCTGGAGATTATGTTGAGAAATAAACAAAAAATTTTTTTGTTTATTGTGATGTCTGGGACTTATCAGCTGACCCTTGTAGTTTAACACCACACAGAACATTTGTAATATGTGTAAGTAACTTGAAAATGTTCTTTTCATACAATGAATCACTAATTAATTTGTATGTAATATTTTGTAAAATACATTCATCCAAAACCTGATGCCTGGGTTCGATCCCAGGTGACAGCAAAGTGAGATTTGTGGTGGACAACACGATGCCAGGGTGGGTTTTCTTCAGAATTTCCAGTTTCCCCCACCATCACATTCCACCGGTGCTCTATCATCATCTCATGTATCAGTGTCACCGCTTGCGGTGCCGTACGTAGAAAAAGCGGGCGCTAAACTCTACACATTTCATTTCATTCCCAAAACCTGATGAATAATTTGTAATCATTCTGTATATTAGTGCTAATTTCACCAACCTAAGCTAAAAATACTCTTAACATGTTGTTTGTAATTAGCAAGTTTTGTTATGTAAATAGTCATCCTTCACGAATTTTGGTCATCTGAGCCACATTCACTTTCATCATTCATTGGTATACACTTATAGTATACATGGGTAATGTGAACATGTATATCAGATTCTCACTGTCTGGGAATCACTGATAGAATGGCGTTATTTTTCAAAATTAATTTTTCTTTTTGATAGATAGTCAACCTGAAAAATTCAATGCCATGGCCAGGATTTGAACCACGGATCTCCCGGGAGATATATGGTTCAAATCCCAGCCATGGCATTGAATTTTTCAGATTGACTCTATCCTATATTGACCTTAGCTTATATTGGTTTGTCTCATAAATTCGTTCGATTCTTGTTACGTGTTTACGACAAAGAACGCCTGCACTGTATGCCCGCATCACAACTACGGCAACGAAGTTGCCTAATTATGTAGGGGTAACCTGTTTACATATGCAAGGTCATCGAAAGTAAACAAGACAATGAAATTTTCCAAAACAAACTTTATTTTGTGCAGTATGCACCATTATTATCAATAACATATCTCCATTACTCAGGAAGCTTATCAATACCATTTTTCCAAAATCTTGCAGTTTTCTGGTTGACGAACTCTTCTACGGCGAGTCTGCCGTCCTCCAAGGAAGTAAGGCATTTGCCATTAAGGAAGTTTTGCAGGGATCGGAATAAATGATAGTCGGATGGGGCAATGTCTGGAGAATAAGGCGGGTGTGGTAACACATCCCAGTCAAAATCTCGTAATTTCTGACGAGTTATCATAGAAGTGTGTGGTTTGGCATTGTCTTGATGAAAGACGACTCCACCATTAGATGCTAACTCTGGCCTTTTCTCTTCTAGGGCAACCTTCAGACGATCCAACTGAGAACAGTATTTCTCTGAATTGATGGTCTCCCCAGGAGAAAGAAATTCGTAATAAATAATTCCTTTCCAGTCCCACCAAATGCACAGCATAATCTTCTCAGGATGAAGCCCTGGTTTAGGAATTGAGAGTGGTGGTTCCCCTTTCTTACGCCATGACTTTCTCTTTCGGATGTTGTTGTACACAATGCACTTTTCGTCTCCTGTAACCAGCTGTTTCAGAAAAGGGGCAGTTTCATTGCGTCTTATCAATGCGCCACAGATGGAAACGCGCTGAACTAAATTTTGTTCACTCAGTTTGTGCGGAACCCATACATCCCGAAGATTTACGTAAGCAAGTTTCTTTAGGTGCCTGGCTGCAGTTACATGAGATAAGTTTAGCTCCTGACCTACCTCCCGCGTTGTTATTCTGGGGTTGTTCGTAATCATGTTCTTTATCCTTTCCTCATCCGTAACCACAGGTCGTCCAGAACGAGGTTTGTCTTTCACAGAGAAGTTCCCAGCTCAAAATCGAGTAAACAATTTTTAACATTCCCGATTTGTAACTGCATCTTCTCCGTAAACAGCACAAATTTTCCGTTGAGTTTGTGAGGCTGTTTTACCTTTACGGTAATAAAACAGCATTAAATGTCGAAAATGTTCCTTCTTGCCTTCCATATTAACATTCACAAGTTACAACTCCACACTGTTGCATCCACAAACTGGTACTGAAGTTTCGTTAACAATTCTTACATAAGTTGACCTATTTACCTGTGGCCGTAAGGTCGCTGTGGTTTGTGTTCATAGCATTCTTTTCAGTTATGGTATTTGTAAACAAACCCCATATTGTTAGGCAACTTCTTTGACGTAAAAGTAATGGGGGCATGCAGTGTTCTCAGGAGTTCTTAGTCGTAAACACGTAACAAGAAGCGAACGAATATATGAGACAACCCGATATATGGCTAGTATGGAGGAACGATTAATTTCCCTCAATTAACTTACTAATGATTTTAAGTCAGATATCACATTCATTTTAAAAGCAGGTGCCAGAGTGATGCATATCACTGATATAAACTGGATTATTAGAAGTGATTGGTTAACTTTTAGGTCTGCTGTTTATGGAGATTAACTATAACTTCCTCTAGTTAAAATCACATGGGGTCCTTAAGTGTCATTTAAAGGACATTGTAATATTGCACATCCATTTATAGTAGTTAACTAGTTCCCCAAGAGCTGGTTGATCTGATGACATCATACACGTACTCAGGAAGTTGCTGTAATACAACAATTAAATTTAGGCTGGGGCTGTAAGTGTTACTAATTATTCCTGATGATGTAATTATCATGATGAACAAAATATTCATTTTTGATAGATAGTCAACATGAAAAACTCGATGCCATGGCCGGGATTTGAACCATGGATCTCCTGGTCATGATCAAATTGATCATGGTCAAATCCCAGCCATGGCATTGAGTTTTTCATGTTGACTATCTATCAAAAACCTTAGCCTATATACGGCTAGTATGTAGAAACGATTAATTTCCATCAATTAACTAAAAATATTCATTTTTGTTTGTTGCTCATCTTTATTAAAGGAGCATTTATGATCTAGATGGGCGGAAGTTAGATACAGTGAAGTGTATTTATAAGATTTAAGGAACCAACAAACAATTTCAACTCCCTTTACTTTTTAATTCATGTAACTTTCAGAGTTGATGGGAGCAACAGTTCTTGTAATTAGTCTAAGCTGCTGAAAAGTAAATGAAGCTTAAAGGGTGCATAGACTCATTATACAGGATCAACCAAAAAAATGTATCCACTCTTTTTCAAACTATATGAGAATATTGTCAACTCATTTGAATTACAAGTATATTTTAGTATGGTCTTTTGCTTAGATGTTGGCTCTTTTGTAATGGTAGTTCGAAGTTACCTTGATGATAGTAAGAAAATACAATGGCTGGAGCAGGCTTAATGTTCAAATAGTCAACATGCATTTTGAAGTGGTTTATCAGTTTAAATAACGTAGTTAAGTTTAGTGTCAGTGGATGCCAGTATTTGAAAAATAAAAAGAAAAAAAGACTCCAACCTGCCTAACAATGAAATGCATTACTAACACTTTGAAACACATGGAATGATTTGTGATATTCACAAAGGATAATCGGGAAGACCGCATAAAGCTACAAGACCTACTTCATCGGCTTATGTGTTGGAAAAGTTTGTTACTTCTCCAGAGAAGTCTGCTATGCAATATGCACATGAAATGGGGATTAGCAATACAAATGTTCGAATTCTGAAGGCTGCAAAACATTCCAGGACTACTGCAGGCAAATAATGGAGACGAACAATTTGTGACAAAGGCAGTGTGGTAAGATGAGGCCCAGATTAAACTGAATGGAACAGTGAATCGACATATTCACATCCTACTGAGCAGTGGTAAATCTGCATGATCAAGTGGATTAGCTGGTCAATCTACCAGGGATTCATGTGTGGTGTGGACTGTCATCTAGGAGCTTAGTGGGACCCTTTTTCTATGAGGCTGCTGTTGCTGGAGAACCGTACCTAAAAATGATGTAATATAAAATAAATAAACCCTGGCACAACAGCCCTAAGAGGGCCAAGGCCTACCAACCCGACTGCTGGCCCCACGCCCACTTACGCATGGCAGAGGTGGGTGATTATCCAACCAATACAGGGAGATGTGGTCAGCATCTCAGCATCCCCCAGCCGGAATGTTGGTTTTCGTGACCAGGGTTGCTTACCTAGCGTAAGCTCCTCACTTTACTCACGCTGCTGAGCGGGCACCGGTCATATACTTGGGACTTAAAATCTGCACTCCATGGGTGGGATCGAACCCGGGCCGCTTTCCGTGGCCAGAGACAAGACATGCTTCCTTAGCCCACTACGCTACGGTGCAGGACCTAAAAATGATGTGCACATTAATTTTACCAGGTGTACATGCAGTTTATAGGGATGATGAGGACTTCTAGTAACAGGATGAGACACTATCACTGAGTTTTACGAGGCTACCTGGATGACAGTCTGCAAAGACATTGGATTGGACAAAGAGGGACAGTTAAGTTCCCCTGTGGTTGCTAGATCTAACTCCTATGGAATTCAACATGTGGGGAACTGTGAAAGATCCAGTCAATCAACATAAGCTGTTCACCCTGGAGGACCTTTGTCAGGAGATTACTCCGGCATGTGCAGCAATCTCAATTTAAACTTTGACTGAACATGACAGCAGCTACTGCTCGTCATTTTGTTACATTCCTGGCTGCCAACAGTGAACATCTTGTACATTTATGGTAACTATGTGATTAAATGTCCTGCGCTGTGGCATAGTGGGCTAGGGCATTATGCTTTGGTTCCCTGCCAAGGATTGTGCCTGGGTTTGACCTAGCCTTGTGAGGTGCAGAAGTCCTGGGTATAGGACCAGTGCCAACTCATCATTGTGAAGAATTTGAGGAGCTATGATAGATAGTGCATCCCAGTCAAGAACGCCAACTTTCCGGCTGGGGGTTTCTGTGATGATGAACACATCTTGTCCCTGCATCGGCTGGATGATTGACACCTCTACATTGCGTATATGGGCATGAGGCCAGCAGGGGGGTTGGCAGGCTCTGGCTCGCTTGCAGACTATTACACCATGGATTATTATTATTATTATAATTATTATTATTATTATTATTATTATTATTATTATTATTATTATTATTATGTGCTTAAATTAAGATGTTGCTATATCTGTCATCAGTATTTATATATGAAATATATACATAATGAATAGTGTTCGTTCCTTGAAGTGTGTTAACCCTTTTTGGCAGACTCTGAATACTAGGGTATTTACAGTGGCACATTTTTTATTTTGAATACATTTATTGGCATTTTAACACAAAAAGTTATTTTGCCATCATATGGTTTCACTTATCTGTGACACACAGATTCTGTTAATAAAAGCATTCTGCATATATATTCGTATAGAAGATAACTATACTCTGTTTTTTGGGCAAATAATAGTAAAAATGTAATGATACAAAGAACAAAGTAGGGCAGTGGAAGACCATAAGCACAGTTCATTCAATTTATTTTTTAAGCACCAATATTCATTGGTGACTGTATTACTTAAAAGAATCCTAAAAATATTGGGATGTGGATTTCTCTTCCTTATTTATAGAATTTGCATTAAGAACGTCTGAATTAATGAATTTTTTTACATCCATAATAAAACCTACTTTTCTATGTGCTTCAAAATGTTTTTACAGGAATGCATGTGTTAATAAAAAGAAATTATACAATTTGCAATTTTCTTTTCTATAAACCAATACAATATCAGTCATAAACCTGTCTCCTTATAGGTTAGATAGCTGGATGAAATACCTTTGGATGAATAGATATAGCCTGATAGTAATTAGTTGGACCACGCTGATGTACAATTATTGCTTCACATTTAAGGTTTATTTCACAGGTAATATAAATACATAAAGTACAGGTGGATTAAAATTACGTCAAATTAATTTGTATGTTTTTCCTTACCAATACTGGTTACTGCAGAAACAGTGCGAAACTGATGAATTATATTGCGTGGCAGGAAATAGATATCATTATCACACAACTGTATTCTTGCATATCGGATACCTTCTCTACGTAGCTGGTTTAACTTGGCATCCTCCAACCACTGAACACACTGCAATGATCAAAAAAATCAAAAGTTAACAATTACATTATATTAACTTACAAATCAACATTGCTCCATTTACTAGTTAAAATATATTTTGTTAAGAATAAAAATTTGGTTGCTGAATCCAAAAAACCTTTGGAGACCCTCTTGCTAATGTGTTTGTTATGCAGCAGATTCTCATATACATCATTTTAATGTTACTGTAACGGGAAAAGCATGACAGTTGACATTTTAATAACCAAATATTATCTATTTATTGTAGGTAAAATATACATTTTATGGATTACTTATGGTAAGTAATGTTCCAGGTGATAGCATTGGTTAATGAAACTCCCAATAAGACAAATTTTATATAAATATGAAATCTTGTTCACAATAAAAGTAACAATTAATAATTTAACAATTTAAGATTCAAACAGTGATGAATGCTGTGTTGATTAGCACGTTAATGAACATATTTGCTTCATTTTTTAGTTAACATTTAACTTACTGGAATCATTTTCATTCTCAGAATCACTTTAAGAAAATTTCTAATTTACTGAAAAAAGTGGCTATAAAGTTATTTACTAGCTTCCCATAACCACAGGAAATGGAGTTTGTACTGATGTTGCTGGAAGAGAAAAGGCATAGCAGAAGGCTTTCAGTTTGGTTATTAAAAAATAATTTATTCCCAATGAACTTGCATGTGAAAATCTAAAATAAAATACTATCCATACAGAAATAGTGAAATGTCAATAGAATCTTCAACACAATGAACTACTGTTATGAGATAACTACTATAATTTTTATCCAGATTGTTGCAATGCCAGAACATTTCTACACAACTGAACTGAAGCTTAACATTGAGAAATCAGGAATAAAGAGATTTGAATTTATTTATGCTTGATAACCATATATTGAAATTTCAGAAACATCTGCAGAACAAGTGTCTCTTTTCAAAGCAACACTAAAACTTGAAAGATAGAGAAAATTAAGCAATAATTGAAGGGCTTGAGAACCATAGTGAGCCATATCCATCCACAATAAAACACGAGCTGATGCCATTTACTGGTACATATGGAGTTGAGGGTCACCTAGTTAAATGGTTCACTTTCACAATTTCTATTTATGAGTTTACAAATCTTTAACTTGCTACAGTTTATGAAGAGATATCAAAATGTGACATAAAACACCATCGTCTTCAAGTCCACGTAAATCCTGAGATGGAAGCTGTGCATGTTGTGATGAAGTGCAGAGACTTAAGTGAACTAAGCCTTATGAACAAATAAAACGTAAAACTGTTTGTGATAGTACATTAAAATATATTATTAAAATAATTCATCATTAATAAGATTCTTGCAGGTTAAATTGTTATTCATATAAGACAAAAATCATTAGTCGATCTGTAGATTGGTCATGATGTAAATAAATGAATAAATAATAATAATAATAATAATAATAATAATAATAATAATAATAATAATAATAATAAACAAATCTTTTAACATATCCATCACTATCAATTTTTGCCACAGGCCATACCAAAACAGCAAATCATGTGACTAGTTAAAACCATAGCTACTGTTAAGTGGGAGGTGTAAATTCGACAACAAGAGGTACATTAGTGACAAGTGGGTGAAGAATGAGAAATAGGATGATGCATATATGAAAATTAGTGGCAAGTTATAAATAAATAAATAATATTTTATTGTCATTAAGCTTATTACAGCAATAGACAAAGTCAAAAATAGAATACAAATTAATACAGTTATAATACAGTGAAGATAAAAAAATCAATAAAATACTTACATTAGATATACAAATATAAAGACTTAAAATAAAATGAGGAAATAAGAATACTTCATGTCATAAGCCAAAGTTTAACTACATCTGTTAAAGTATTCCTGTATTGAATAATAAGGTTTGGAAACTAACCATTCATGTAATTTGCATTTATATGTATTACCTGATAATTCAGTTAATTCTAAAGGTAATTGATTATATAGTTTAATGCCCAATACTTCAAAGCTGTTAGAGGTTTTAGTTAATCTATGATATGGTATATTGAGTTTATAATTAAACCTAGTATTATAATTATGAATATCCTGCCTGAATAGCTGGTCGGTTAAGTTACTTTTTACATAGATGAGAGTATTATAAATATATGCATTTATTACAGTCATAATTCTAAATTTTATAAATAGATGTTTACAATGTGCAAATTCATCTGAATTTGAGATGGTACGAATTATTATTATTATTATTATTTTTTTTTTTTTTGTAATATTAGGATAGTAGAAACATGACTGCTGCTTCCCCAGAGTAAAATGCCATATGAGATTATACTGTGGAAGAATGCAAAATAGGCTGTTCTTATATATGAATCAGGTACATGACTTTTCAAATTTCTGATTAAATATATAACTCTGGACAACTTCGCTGTAATATAGTTGATATGGGGTTGCCATGTCAGCCTAAAAATTTTACATTCATTGAACAATTTTCATAAGAAGTCTTACGCAAACTAAATGTAAGTTGTTCAGTTTTGTTCTCATTTAGCAGGAAACCATTGGCTCTAAACCAAGTATTTGCATGCCTTAGAGTATCTTCTGTTAGCAAGTTAAGGCTTTGATAATTGGTACTGGTATTCAAAAAACGTGATATCATCAGCATACAGGACAGTATGGGACTTAAAGAAAGAAGGTAAATCGTTAACCATTACTAAAAATAATAGTGGCCCAAGTATTGAGCCCTGTGGAACACCACATTTTAGCTCCACCATATTAGATTTCTCACCTCCTATACATACAACTTGCTTACGATTAGATAGGTATGATTCAAACAGTTTTATTGCAATGCCATTAACACCATAAAAATTTAATTTGGATAATAAATCAGCAGGTTTTACACAATCAAAAGCTTTCCTCAGATCACAAAAGGTGGCCTGGGCAAACCTTTTGGTTTCAAAAGCAGTTAATCCCTCTCCCCTTCATCTCTATCCAGACCAAACAAACCAGTAAAAGCAACAACACTCAAAATGACTAGTTCACCGACCAGAGACACTACACAAAAACCAACAAAACACACAGCTGCAAACTCTCCAACTAGACACAAGAGATCACACACACAAACCAAACACAACACTCTGCCAACCAGACCAAAACAAACCACACCTAATCAAACCACACCAAGACAAGCACCAACCACACACAAGGAGCTCACAAACAACATACAAGCAAACACATCCACACAGCCAGAGACACCACAAAATACTACAGCCAAACTCACCGACACAATACCTACAACAGAAAACACTACACGACTTACGACACTCATCCAGCACTCTACTGAAACAACACAAACACCCTCACATGATTCCAAATCTGACATCGACCGCTCCACCCCACCGCCACCTCCCCAGTCACCTATCCCTGAAACTTATGCGGACGCAGTAAGGGCACCCCCAAAACTCAAAACAATTACACAGAGTACAAGCCAAACTTGGCACCACTGTACCTAAACAAAAGCCAGTCAACATGCATACACACTCACACAAACCTTTGACAACAAGTACAGACCCAAATACCCCTACACAATACAATCAGCATATCACTCCGATGACCTTGTCGTAAAGATGTACTGCCTGAGTGATTACCACAATATGTTGGAGCACCTCAAGGCAGAGGGCGCACAATTTTACCTACTCCCCCAATCTGATACTAGCACTATTAGATATGTTATTAAAGGATTGTGCGCCCCGTTCACCAGAGAACAGAAACTGGCACGCCACCAATTTGAGCCCATTAGGGCAGTGCAGATGCAATCTAGGACTAGGACCAGGCACCCACTCCCGATGATCCTTGTTGAACAGGAGGACACCACCAAAAATAGGCAGATTAGAGGCCTCAAATATTTAGCCCACTTTAGGATCAGAGTAGAAGAATATAGGACCGCTCCAGAGCCTAAGCAATGCAAGCGTTGCCAACACCTGTGACACACAAAAAGAGAATGTCAGGCTCCCACTGAAACATGCACCAAATGTACAGGCCCCACCCCTCATACAGCTGTAAAGTGCCCCCAGAACAGCGCAAGTGTACCCTATGTGGAGGGCAAGGTCATGGTGCGACTTGGCGCGGTTGCATCAAATATCAAGCCGCACTAAATAAAGCAAGGCCAAGGACCCAGCCTGGAAACCCCACTCCAAAATTTTTCCAAGGCTGGCCCGTCAAGAGCAGAAGGGCAAAGGTTATTCCAGGACCGTTGCGGTAGGACCCATCTCGTCCCAGGCCCTTCTGCAGCAGTGGACAAGTGGATCACACCTGCTCAAGCCACAGCCACCCAAGTACATCATGCACCCCCAGCTACACAACCCAAACAAACACATACAGACAAAAGACAAAGAAACAGCAGATTTCCCCACACCTTAAAGAATCAAGCATATTGATTCCAGAAACGCTATCCCACCGCGAAGCATTTAAAAACGGCCTTGCATTGGCGGATTTCCTAACACAACTAGAAATCCCCAATGTAAACATAGGTTGGCAGATCTTCCAAGATCATGTCAGGTGGCTCTTGGAGATTTTAGCATCACCAAACTTTGACCCCTGTACATCTTTGACTATGTAACAAGATTTCTAGGAATACTAACACAGATCAGCGATGTCTAACACAACCACCATAAACACAGTATACTGGAACTGCAACAACCTCCGTAGAAAAAAAAAATGAACTTACAGATTTCCTCCAAAGAAACAACATCCAACTCGCACTATTAAATGAAACACACCTGGGACCAACAGACTGCTTCTCAGTCCCTGGTTATACGGTTTACAGAAACGACAGAAACAGAAGAGGGCGAGAGACAGCCATAATAATACAAAAGTCCGTCCAACATCACCAAGCATCTCTAACATATTTAAACCGCTTAGAAGCCACAGCCGTTAGGGTAAAATTGCACAATGCAGATGTCACCTTCATCGCAGCATACAACCCTCCAGGCGATATTGACACAGATGACCTAAACACCCTCATGAACACGGCACACAAAGTAGTTTTAGCCGGACACTTAAATGCTAAGCACTTCCTCTGGAACTGTCAAACAATAAACACTGCTGGCAACACATTTCTTGCCTACATTAATAATTCTAACATTTTACTAACCAGACCAGAGGAACCAACATACATACCCAGAATACAGAATCACAGACCAGATATTTTAGACATTGTGCTACTCAAAAACATCACTCACAACACCAACACACATGCAATCAACGACTTAAAATCTGACCATCTCCCAGTTTTAATAGAAATTGAAGCCCCTTTATTGTTTAAATCAGAACCCCGCAGGCTAAACTATAGACAAGCAGACTGGGAGGCTTTCGAAACCATGTTGAAAAACACAATCGAGGAAACACCTATAGAAACACATGACGAACAGGACAAAGCAATAAACAATTTAATCAAAGCGATACAGCAAGCCACAAAGGAACACGTCCCTACTAGATATCCAACATCCACAAACAACCGTTTTCCCTGCAATATCAGAGTAATATTCCAAGAAAGAAATCGAGCTAGACGATAATGGCAAAGATCCCGCAACCTAATACATCGTAACCAGTACAACGAACTAAACAATCTAGCTGGCGAACATATCCGAGAATACACCAGCAACCAATGGAATGACATGCTAAGTGAAATACATCCTCAAAACCATACAATCTGGTGCAAAACGAAATGTCTCACCCGCACATATGCACATGTCCCTCCTCTCCACACCCCTACTGGAATTGCTGAAACTCCCCGAGACAAAGCCGAAGCCTTTGCCGATACCCTTGAAGCAACCTTCCAGCCAAATGCCCATCCATCAGACCACGCTTTCGTAGCCGAAATGGAAACAATAATAGACAACCTGGACCACACCCAAACACACAATAAAACATGCAGAACTAATGCGGGAAAAATCAAATGGATAATTAAGCACTTACCTACAAGAAAGTCCCCGGGGCCAGGCAAAATTCCAAATATTACACTTAAACATCTGCCAACGAATGTATTGAAGATACTAGCAAACATATTCAATCACACCATTGAAAAAGGCAGATTTCCTCCTCAATGGAAGGAAGCCAAAATACTATTATTTCCCAAGCCGCGAAAGAGCCAATCGTTTCCAGAAAACTATAGGCCAATTAGCCTTCTAAATACAATGAGCAAGGTTCTGGAAAAGATACTACTAAAACACATTAATACACACATAATAAAGAACATACTGATTAATGAGCAATTTGGTTTTAGAAGCCAACACTCGACAACACTGCAACTGCTCCGACTAACCGAATCAATTACGAAAGGCTTCAACACTAATCGATTGACAGGTGTCATCCTACTAGACATTGAAAGGACCTTCGACCAAGTTTGGCACGCTGGACTACTCCGAAAACTTATAACATTAGGGTTCGCGGACTCCTTAGTAACTATCATCAAGAATTATCTCTCTAATAGAACCTTCCGCACAAGCATAGAAAACGAAGCCTCCTCATTAAGACCTATTAGAGCATGAGTCCTCCAAGGTAGTCTACTGGGATCAGTCCTATTTAATTTATACATCAATGACATCCTGGAAACAGTGAGAGTAGATAGATACTTATATGCCGACGACACAGCACTAGCCACACAATCGACCGCATGCAGAATAATAGCCAAAAGGCTATGTAATGCATTGACCACCCTAGAGCCATGGCTCACTAAATGGCGCATAAAAGTTAACGCGCGAAAAAGTCAAGCAATAATATTTACTAAACGAATCAAGCACAGCCACAACAAACATGGAACAATGCCACTAACATTCCGGAACGAGGAAATCGAATGGAAGGACACAATCACCTACTTAGGTGTAACAATGGATCAGGGCCTTACGTGGAAACAACACATTAACACAGTAAGAGCAAAAGCAAATGTCCAATTAAATAAACTATACCCAATTATTAATACAAACAGCTCACTAAAACTAGGGATGGGAAAAACACTATATAAAACACTTATTAGACCCATCCTAACTTACGTGCCCTCGTATGGGGACATGAAGCCAAAATGCACAATAAGAGATTGCAAACAATGCAAAATGTCCAATTAAATAAACTATACCCAATTATTAATACAAACAGCTCACTAAAACTAGAGATGGGAAAAACACTATATAAAACACTTATTAGACCCATCCTAACTTACGCTGCCCTCGTATGGGGACATGAAGCCAAAACGCACAATAAGAGATTGCAAACAATGCAAAATAGAATACTTCGTATTATTACCAGACTACCACCACTCGCAGCGGCATAACAACACCACGAGGAGTTAAAAATGCATTCCATCGAGCAATTCATTAAAAGGCTCAGTTCCAATCTACTCGAGAAGAAGAACATAAACCACAATCAACTAACACGGGCACTACGGGAATATGACACAACACAGATAAACACACAAGGCCAGTGTCTTTGTTTGGAAGAACAATTAATCTCGGGGAGCCAGAGGTAGACCTACAACAATATCTGGAAAACCTAGTGTCTCTCTCTCACACACATACGAACGCGCACACACACACACACACCTCCCACAGCCCTCAAGTGCTTGTGCCAATCATTGGCCAAGGTGGCCCCGGGGTAAGAGGGTCCCCCATTAGTGGCACAGGCTCGCACCTACAATTGACTCAGGTAGGCCGCCTGCGAGTGGGCACTCTTAAAATATCGACCATGCAGATACATGGACTATGAAGTTTCTCGCACACCTTAACGATGCTGACGGCAGATAATTACAACTGACCATTAAAGGCAAATGCCGATACTGCAAACTAGATTTATATTTAGGTTTAGCAAGATAGCAGTAAGGTATAATAGACTATCAATGACATAAATATTAAAAGCAGAAGCATTATTAACAGTGAAGTATTCTTCATATTTAAGTTTGAATTTATGAGTCACTATGTTTACACTCAGTCTTCACTTTTAAAATCTTTAAGTACACCCATAGAATTGGATATTTGGGAAAAAATTTTCATAAACAAAAACCGTGATAAAGTTATAAATTTTGAAATCCCGGCATTAAATGAAGTATTAAAACTTAGTGCCACTAACACCAGATGGCAGAGTGATCGGAGCTCCGTGGCAGTGGAAGAAGAGGCAGGTTCATTTAGTCACCAAACAGCTGATGATGAGATCGAATGATCTTGAAAACGTTTCAATTATACAACAACAAGTAAGTGAAGACTGAGTGTAAACATAGTGACTCATAAATTCAAACTTAAATATCAATGACATGCTTGCAAGTATTACTTGCAGTGACAATAAAATACCTAAACTTAAGACACAGAGCTACGGCGTGATAACTTACCCTAAACTTCCCAAAAAATAACACATGGAATCCTATCAAATACCATCTAAAATAGGCAGTGGATCAGGCTGGGCTTCGTGTCAAGCCTATATCCCTGCATCAGAAACCCACTCAGCTGAATCACACAGTGAGACAGCTAAGATAACCTCCTGGAATGCGCGGGTGCTTTAGGCGGTACCGCAGCACATTTCTCCTTCCCAATCCGGTGGAGGTTTTTTAGGAGTAGTACCCTTGAGGTGAAGCCCACATACCCCACTGTGCCCTCCAACATAGTGGAAATCCCTAAATGGATTTTTTCCTTCACTCGAAGAGAGAAAAAATCATTTCATCAGATCCTGAAGGCCATGGAGTTTGCAATGGCCGAAAGCTCAACCTTTATTAACTTGACACGGCTGATCACCCGCGAAGCCTTGATTAGTAATGCTCACCGTGAAACCTTCAAGTCTTACATAACATTATTGATGTGGTCAACTTGATCACTGCTTTTAGCACCCAGAATTTTGATAAAATATTCACTCAACAGAATTATGCTTAACGTATATTATTAAAGTGGCAAGAATTCTTGGTAATAAAATATATGCATGTTTATTATTGATTTAATTTATTTTTAAATTTATTTGTTTTTTCGATCTCTGAAGAATATTTATAGTGCACACACTGACTCCATTACTCCACACATTGTTAATATGGCAGTTCACATTCCTGAATTAGTAATTACAATAGGAACTTAAACAACGAAAGATGTAACCATATTGGAAATGGGGCTTGTGCATTAAAACCAATAATGACAAACCATAGTGCCTTATCTACAGCTATCAGATCACCTAAAATTGAGTAAAGTGTGTGATCCATGCCAAGGGACTGGTACTGCCGAGCATATTGCATACAATCAAGAAGCACATATGACATGGAGGGGCATATGACGCACAGACTGCACAACATGCACAAGGTGGCCATATGTCGCAAGTGTGTGACCTATATTCTTAGCTGGGTTAGAATAACCTTGGACCATTGGATTTTCCTGCAGGATGTTAGCCAGGGCTGTACAGTCTCCTTGATTTCTTGGAGTTAAATGCCCATCAATGCTTTCCAGGACTGCTGCTTCTAAAGCTTAATCAAGCTGCAATTGCTTTGATTGTAAAAGATTTAAATACAAACTGTTCAAATCACTTTCTTCACAATTTATTTTTGTACATGATCCACAGACATGTTTTTTGCACTTCATACAAGTTACAGTGGTCTTATTTCCATACTTCATTTGGTACTGCTGTTTCGGTTTCTTTCTCACTGCATCTTCTTGTTTGATATCTAAATAAAAATGTAAATGTTTCCGAATGAAATTTCTTTGATCTCTCTGCTGTCCAGTAGCTAACTTGAATATAATCAATGAGCTGATAGCTGCTAGATCAAGCAAGTTATGAAAAAACATATATTGGCCAACATATGTACCAGAATGAACTGAATATGATCTTGACATTTGATCTAAGAATTGAACAGCAAATTCTGTTTCACTGTAGATACTAATTGTCTTGGGACCTACTAATATTTTGTATTTCAAATTCTGTGTTCATAGATCAGTAGAGAAGGAGAATTTTGCTTTGTTGATCTTGGTACATAATCAATAAAGGATCTTCCTTCTTCAGGAGAACAGATGTGTATGAAGTGTTGTCATACAATGTTAGAAATTTCCTTCTTACATGGTTTACTGCCTTCAATTTTCAGTCCTTTGCCAAGTTTCACTGAAACCAAGTTACGACAAGTTATGAACTTACTATGACGTACAGTAACAACTATCACAATAATAATATACTGAAATTATGAATGCGGTCAAAATAACTGCCTAGAGCTTAGACACATTTACGTGATTTACTGCCAACATTTCTTCGCAAGTTAGCAAATGCAATTAAGCAGAAACAAAAAATATAATAATTTGTGAGAAACTTATGCATTAAAAAAATTACATCTATTGCATCCTTAGCTTAAAAACACTGCTTAAGAAACACATCAAACGTGTTTCAGGTCTTCAATACCTATCCTCAGCAGGTGTCTGTATGGCTCCCAGTGGAAGATTTTGTGATGGAATTATTCTAAGTGGTGATCTTAAGAACTTCCAGAGGTGGTGTGGTGGCAGCAAATCAAAACCGATTAATTGATCTTTGTTTCTTACCTTGTGTTGCCCCTCTCCCCAATTTATCTGATTCAATTAGGTAAGTGGAAGCTTTTAGCAGGGTTATGTTGGATGTTACTCCACCTTTATTGACATGGAAACTGCATTTTTTTTAATGCACAAAGTAATTATATAGGAAATTTATTTTGCAGGGCTAATATTATGAATATTTGTTGAAAATCCTATTTCTTACTAAGCCATGCTTTTTGTTTCAAATTTTTGACTCACTAATATATTAAGAAGTATCTCATCATTTTTGGAATGCCAAACACTGCATTTTCTTTCTTCCTGATGAGTCTCGAGTTCCATCAACACACCCATATTTTCTCATCTTTGCATATACTGTCCTGTAAAATATAATTTTTGTTCACTGGTTTGCGATCTGAAAGGTGGTATTAACTAACTTTGATGAGCTAAATTGTATGGTACTTTCCATTTGTCTTGATTGCATACGGTTTTCCCACAAATCACAAAATAAAATTTTGAAAATACTGTTTCTTATGTAAAACAATGTGCATTATAAAACAAATACAGAATGCAAAATTTCTCAGTAATAAATAGATATAAACACCCATATCTGCAAAAGAAGGCATGAAGTTACCTTTTCCTTGTCCGGAAGGATGGCTGGTTGATTTACGTTTATGTTGTGGTTGAGGAACTTCCCTTTACAAGCACCAACAGTAGTCCACTAACATGCAATGTTGCAATGACCCTAATATCTCCTCTCCATCTTCATAATTTCTTGATGAAATCTTTCACCTTGTTCATCACTGAGGGATCCCAAGTTATCAGGAAAATAGTCTAGATGAGAATTTAAGAAGTGTAGCTCATATTATACCCAAGAGCTCACAGCTTTTGTAGCATATTTCTCACAATTCTTAATATTGCAAATCTTTTATATTTCAAAGAAACTTATTGATTACCTCTTTCAAAATACACCATGCCTGCTTGCAGTTCTCTATCATTCATTGTGTTCAAAAATGTATTATCCTTTATTGGCTGTCATATCTGAGGTCCATCAAATAATATCTCTCCTTTTATCTTGGCTTTGGATGTAACAGAAAATTTATTGTTCTTGTATTTGAAACTTGAACCATTCTTGTCTAGTGCTTTCACAATTTTTGTTTTTTTAATACCTAATTTTATATACAAAGGTGGCAATAATATTTTCTTTAGATCAACTAGACTGGCAGCATGATGTTTCTTTCTCCTGGCGTCAAACTTTTTCTCTTAGGCCATTCTCTCATTGTCCAGTGTTTAACCTTGTTTCTACTGTTCCATTCACATAAAAAGCCTGGGTATTTTATATATCCTCTTTGCTGTCCTAGTAAGATATTGGATATCTTTAAGTCTCTGCACAATAGCCATCGGTGTTCCTTATAATTAATTCTTTCTAAAATGGTTTAAACACTTTCATAAGCTTCTAGAAACACAGATTATGCAACTGGTACTGAGGAAAATTCTCTTCTATTGTGCAATTAAAGGGCTTTTAGATTTCTTTTCAAAGCATTAACAAATGCCAGTTGTTACTATGGTATGTTGGTCTTCCTAGTTAGAATGAAACCTGATACATCACAACAATAAACAAATTGGTTTTGCACATTAAAGAACTTGGTGAATTCTTTGTTTCTATTCCTATACCAGGAAAATGTGGTGTCTGGAGCCAGCATTTTCTCTTTCAAACATGATAAAAGTAATTTTCTGTTCTCTTTGGTAAGACCTAAGTCTTAAGTCATTAATTAATTAAGTCATTAAGTCATTCAATTCTTCTTGACTAAAATGCTGTGACTTGGCTTTAGCATTGTACGCTGATAAATCCTCATCTATACTGGAATTTTCTGTTGACCCAGACAATGAACTCTCAGTATCCTTTAGTTGAGCTGATGAAACAGGAATGGCACATGTTTAATAGCTGAAGAAAGGCCATCCGGATATTCAATTTTTGTTTAAATATCTTTATTATACTCTTGTACTCTTGATACTATACACATGTAGAAGTAGAATCAATATAGTGATTTTTTTTGTTTATGCCGTATCACAGGAATCCCAAACTTCAGTGATTTCTCTTTTCCATTGTACCATTGCCTTAGCCCTTCACTACATGTTTTGCAAACAGTATGTGGAGCGCATGTTTGACTTTGATCTCCTAGCTTAACTTTAAAATATGCAAAATACACTTTCTTCAACAATGGAGTAATGTTAGTTTTCTGTCTCTGCAACAAGAAAGAACCACATATGTAACACAAGTTATTTGGATTGTTCACACATTTCCTCCTAGAAGAGATAGAAGCCATTGTGAACAGTATCACTACACAACACGTACTAAAAATACAAAATAACAAACAATGATGAATGTTTTACGGAAACCTCAATACTTATCACCGCAGGCTATAAAAAGCAACTAAAGTTCTGAGACTTTAAGACATATATGCCCCTGCAGGGTGCATGTCCATGCCCATTTATCATGCAACAGTTGACAGTTTTATTGCATACAGAGGGTCACACATTGATAAATAAACCAATGGGCACTGAAGCTGTCTTTCATCACTCAGCAGCTCATTGCACAGGAAAATAAAGAGATCAACAGTAGGGAAGCACACAAGGGCTGGTTTGTTTTTAAGTATGGCCTGTAAATGAGTAATATGTTACTTTATTATTAATCTTTTGCTGCAAAAATATATTTATAATTACAGTGTCCAATATATAGATTTTTATAAAAAATGATCTTATGTGAAAAATCTTATTTCCAAAAATAGTGCACTTGCATCTATATATGTACCCCATTTTCATCAAAACCTAAATAATGTTGCACACAGTGTATTTCATTATGTTCTCCATTGCACTTTGTATGATGGCATTTCCTTAAAATAGATTCAACTAGAGTAGCTACAAAATTAGAATCAACATTGGTTCAGCCAATATGGTGATCCTACTCTCTGGGCATTGCAAGTTCTACAGTGGGCAGGCAACAGATGGAAGAAATGTCTGTCTTTGTCTCACCGAATCCACTTAGCAAGTGATCTGAGATGTACATACAGATGTTGACAGAGTTCACTTAATATTTCAGCATAGGTGTGAGAACATATACAATGATTATCGCGTGGTAGCATAAACTGAACATTAAAACCTTGAACTGGAGAACAGTCCGCTTACACAGCTTTCATTCATTAGCACACTCAAATGTGTTCCACGAAAGAATAACGTTTGCTACAACGAAACAAAATAGTGACATTTCAACAATTTGTGGATAATGTTTCTGCTTTAATAATGCCATAATTATAAACTGCCTGCAATGGACTTTAAACCAATTTTTGTTTCATTAAAATATTTGATAAATACGGAAGATATGAATGTGTATTTATGAAGCATTTTTACAAGATTAATCACCTGTACTCTAATGTTGTGCATTGTGCCCAGCAATTTTAGTCTTGCAGCAACAATATCACTTCTTTCAAGCAAAAATTTGCGACCATCATTGGTTCTCCTATATTTGAACCCAAGAGATTTCAGAATATTATACATAGAAGATACAGAGTCTGTATATTCTATTTTCTCCCCCCCCCCCCTTTTTGTTGTTGTAATTTACGTTCTCCAACATTAAGTCATATCGGACGATGAATGGAATGGGTGAAATGGTGCTCAAATGAGCCCAAGTTCCACAGAGCTGAGAGTTACTTGACATTCGTCTATCTTCTCCCTCATTAAATTGGTCAGCCTTTTGGTGGTTGGATAAACTGGTCAGCCTTTTGGTAGTTGCATATTCAACCTTGTCATATAACTCATAAATTTTTCTACGAAAAACACATTTTTGAGAATCGTTTGGTAGCATGTTTTTTAGCTGCTCAATATTTTCCAGGACACCTAAATACGGGAACTTCTCCTAATTTGGAGAACTGTTTGCCTTTTTTAACAATGATTGTCACAGAATAAGCACTCTCGTGACAAACTTGTGCTGTTAACTCTCGACTCTTGCGCAAAATTTGTACTTTCGAAAATGTCTAACTGACACCTGCTTGAAAAAGGAATACACATGAAAAATAATATTTCTAGCCTGCTTATATAAAATCTTATGAGATGTAACTACTGCTGACTTGCAGTCACTAGGCACACTACTACTGGGCTTAATAAGTCACATATTTACTAACTCTGAAAAGCACGCCTGCACTCTTAAAAACACCACCACTTTACTGAATGCAAGTTACAAAATGAATCAGCACGTGTATGTTTTTCTTCAGAGACCATTACTGATTCTTTTCCTTGCAGCCAGGCTTATTATCTTTCCCTATCTCTGTAACCAGATGTGCTACAAACATAGGGCTTGGACAGTCACCCTCAGAAAAAAATATCTCTGACATGAGAACCAAATAATTTTGTAATTAGTATCTTTTGAGCATGCAATGAAATCAGCTATAGAGTTTGGCAAAGCAAGCAGGTCCACATGTTGAACTGTACAATGTCGCACTTATCTCAATGGCTAGTCAGGGATAGACCAGCCCCGCCTAATGTTCATTCCTATTTTGCAGTTACCTTAGAGCAGACATGGAGAAAACTGCCTCAATGCATTCTTTCCCCAACATTTTATTTAAACCTTGTCACCGCAATATGTAGTAAAAGCTTGCGTAAACACTACACATTTCATTTCGCCACCCACATTACACCTGTTAGCTATTAAGCCATGCCTTTCATGTAATCTACTTCTCAGAACTGATCAGTTGCTAAAAGCAACCTTCCTTGTGTCAATGGTGGAATCATATCTCATAACAAAGTAAAAAATATACACCTTCAAAGTAGAATGGGAACGTAAATACTTCTGTGTTTCTTACTCATATAGTAGATATATGCTGGCATTTTCGAAGTGCCCATTCTCAGACTTATGCCAAGAGAAATTTGACAGATCCATGTATAAATTATTCAGGTAAGAAATGTTTTATGACCACATATGCATACATATATTCATTCCTCTGCATTCTCCATTACAGAGTAATGAATGAAAGGAGAGAGAGAGAGTGAGAGTGAGAGTGAGAGTGAGAGTGAGAGAGAGAGAGAGAGAGAGAGAGAGAGAGAGAGAGAGAGAGAGAGAGAGAGAGAGAGAGAGAGAGAGAGAGAGAAAGAGAAGTGTGTGTACATCTGCCTGCCTGTATGTCTGTGTATTTTTTTCCCTTTTTATTGGTATTAACTGCATGCCCTATTACACAGTAATATTACATTGTAATGGTAGTTTTTGTTAGAACTGAAAATGAGTTTTGTTTTCTGATCTGACTATTAGTGGGCCATGAAATGACAATATAAAAAAATGAGCGGTTGCTAGGGGAATAAAATCAATAATCTTGAGGGATAATATGTTCTGTGATCTTGTTTCATGAGGATGAAAAAATGTCGTGGTGAATATACAAGTTTTGTAACGGAAAATGAATAATCTTAAAAAAACAGATATCCTGTAATCTTGATAGTGATGAGTGGACGAGCAGGAGTAAGGAATTTTATGTAATTAACAGAAACTATTTATTAAGGAAGTAAGGATTTATGAATATGCTGGAGGTAACCTGCAATGATTGACTAGGAAAGGAAATTTCGAGCAAAATTCAATCAAGATTATACACAATAAAATTATATATTTATTGCAATTGCATTAGCTTATATGATGTTTCTGAGTAATTATTATTAACTCTTTATATACATTGTACATATTTTTGTCGAGCAAAATGCAATCAAGATGATACAATTGGTGACCTGAAGAAACTGATAGCCGCAAAAACTGACACGAGATGGGGAAAAATTGTGCTTACAACGAAGAAATACCACTATATATGGCGCCCGCCGTGGGGCCTAATAAGATGGCGAGAATTTAGCAACATGAATTTTGTGGGAACTACGAATAAAAAATGTTGGTTACATATGGTGCCTGCTGCGGGACCCGAATAGAGTGAAACCTACATCATGGGAGAATTAATCGAGTGTGGAAGACAAGTAATAGTTAACAAGAAAGAAGAAAGAAGAGAGAAGAAAATGGTTTCAAGTAATAACATTTAAAAGACTATAATAACAAAAAGTAGATATTTGCTGTGTAGAAGTAGTTATATAACGTATGTTGTTGAGGAGTAGAAAAATAGTTAGCAAGATGGAAATTAGCAAAGAAGCAGCTGACAAAAGTAAAGATGAGAGAGCAGAAGTAACAGAAGTTAGGAAGAAAATGGGAAAAGATAATGAAAATGAGTCAGTGATGGAGATTTGAAGCAGTTAGCAAAAGATATGGGTTATTAAAAACAGAAAATGGACAATATTATAAATGGTAGGAGGCAAGATTTAAAACAGCATAGGGAGGAACATAAATATAATTCAATACAAAATGTAACACTAGTAGTAGAGAAAAATGTGAATATTATGATACAAGAATCAGAATCATGTAATAAAGTAGGTAATGGAGATGAAGAAATAGTAGTACAAAGTGTAGGTAAGAATAAAGAGGAATATGATAAGGTAAATAAAGAATCAAAGAATTATCAGGAATATAATGTAGGAGAAGTAACTGGTGAGATAGTATCACAGATAAATAATGTAAAGGAAACTCTAAATGTAATTAAACACAAAACTGAAACAGATGTTGACTTACCAAAAAATGAATGTAATAATACAGATGGTTATCAGAAGTTGTATAAGTATCTTAATGTGAATTGCAATGTATATGAACACAAACACAAATACACAATGAAGGTCACAATGGTCACATATATCATACACCACACAAAATAATTTTGCTAAAGTTTTGTCAAAGAATTTAACACACTAACCTAACCTTTAAACAGTTATAATACACATCAAAACAGAAGACGGATTTACCAAGTTCTGGATGCTTGCAACGCTCAGGTTAGCCAACTGAGTAAAATTTATCACACTAACTGTTCAAAAGTCACAAGAATGAACCATGAAATTGTAATAAACCTTGCCATTGATACGGGACAACTTGAAAAATTAATTATGTGGGCGAATCACCCAACATGAAACACCAAAACAGAGTTGTTTTGTATATAAATTGTACATAAATTATATATACATAAATATATATATTAAAAATTGGTTAAATTCAGGTTAAAAATGTTTAATTATATACTTGTTTACAAATTGTTATGTTAATAAAAAAATATTCTTTATATTGTTATATTATGTTTTGTTCATTGTCAATAATTTAAAAATGGTAATTAAAAAAATACTTTAATGCAAATTTTGGGGCGGGGCACACCCCCACATGGAAACAAAGATATATATTTAAAAAAAGATGTGTTATAGTAATGCCAAGTTGTTAAATGTTCATTTATTGTTATGTTTCATTCACTGTTTATTTATTGTTATATTTTATGTATGTTATATTTATGTTATTGTTCATTGTTGTGAAATATTGTTATTGGGGCATTCTTCAAAATATATGGAAACACATTGTTGAAGTATTTAAATTAAATTTATGTTCCATATATTTCAAAGAAGGGCATTTGTAATGGTAGTTTTTGTTTGAACTGAAAATGAGTTCTGTTTTCTGATCTGACTATTAGTGGGCCATGTAATGACAATATAAAAAAATGATGAACGGTTGCAAGGGGAACAAAATCAATAATCTTGAAAGATATATGTTCTGTAATCTTGTTTCATGAGGATGAAAAAATGTCACGGTGTATATACAAGTTTTGTAATGGAAAATGAATAATCTTCAAACGAGAGATATCCTGTAATCTTGATAGTGATGAGTGGACGTGAGGAGTAAGGAATTTTATGTCATTAATGGAAACTATTTATTAAGGAAGTAAGGACTTATCAATATACTGGAGGTAACCCGCAATGATGGACTAGGAAAGAAAGTTCAAGTAAAATGTAATCCAGATTATACAATTAAATTATATATTACGAAATTGGACTTATCCAAAATTGTATTTATTTCACTTGAAACCACACCTGAAAACGAAAGATCTCATGACTCTTATTTAACTAAACACAATCATCAAGAAACAATTCAAACTACAACGAAGTAACCCTGTTACATCTGGCTTTCCGACTTGGGTCTTTGAAACAGTCAACGTGCATCCTGTTTGCAACAAATAGAAAATCTGGTTACATATGGCACTTGAACGTATGGCTGATTAAGATGGAGAGAAATTAGCTACGAATAAAAATTTTGGTTACAACATACATTATAATAGATAGTTAAATTATTTTAGTTATCATATGGTTTCTTTGAACAATTTCAATATCTAAAATATGTGTGAATACATTTATAAAACAGTTGTTATTGATATATCCTATTCTAACATTTTTACAAGTTAACTGAATGAACACATTTCCAAAATGGTATCAGATATTATGTAATGAGTTTCTGGTTAGTGACAGACCAGGTTCCTCCTTTCTTGTATACTTGTGCTATCAATAGAGACCTCTGCTTTAGTGTGCCCTTACATTCAAAGATTAAGTGATAACTGTTTCTCGGGGGCTATTGCATATATATTCTGAATGTGGAACCTGTGTAAGTAATCTTTAATTTTTCCTTGGCCTGATGTTATTGCAGTAAGTTCTGGTGTAATAGGAAGTTTTATCTTTAATCTGTCTTTGATTGACGGGAGGAAGGTTTTACAAAGGGCACCTCTGACTGTGCTGGTCCATCTATTCTGCTATTGTTCATGTCCTCTCTCTTTTTATATACACTGACTCTCATAAATAATCGGACAGACTTTGCATTTCACTATGGAGTGTTCCATAAAGCAGGATAGATTATGTGTATCAATCTCAAGGTACTCCTTGTGTTAAATAAAAATCATTTGCTATGAATATCCACTTTAGAGATTGAAAATGTGGCTAAACTAAGAGCTTCCCCATTCAACCTTGTTTACATCATGGGTTTATGACACAAAAAGAATCGGACAGCACAAATGGAATGCAATACAAACGAGTAGGTGAAGTCTGTCAGTAGACAAAACAACATCGTAGAATCGAGATTTAACTGTATTGGAACACCACAGTGAAGCGAAAAATTATTAGATTTTAGATGAGTCGTATTTTTTACACATCTGCTTCACTTTCGTACCTATTTTGAGGACATGTTTCGCAAATCTTCGTTTGCATCTACGGCTCTTGTGCGACTGAAGCTAGATCCAGCGGTGTGGGTAATTCTGGGGTTGTTGCTGTCATCTGTTGATTTAGTGATGAACTGAAATGTGGGATTCTCTTCTAGTGGGATTTCAAAGTTCATTAGTTGGTTTTTATGTATACATAGAAAAACATAAAAACCAACTAATGAACTTTGAAATCCCGCTAGAAGAGAATCCCACATTTCAGTTCATCACTAAATCAACAGATGGCAGCAACAACCCCAGAATTACCCACACCGCTGGATCTAGCTTCAGTCGCACAAGAGCCGTAGATGCAAACGAAGATTTGCGAAACATGTCCTCAAAATAGGTACGAAAGTGAAGCAGATGTGTAAAAAATACGACTCATCTAAAATTTAATAACATCGTAGAAGTACATCAGCTGTGCACCAAGAAGAAGACAAAAGCATAGTATGGGGCCCAGAGGTAAGCAGAGTACCTTTGAACAGAGACAGTTAGTGATCTATCACTATGAAAAGAACAAAACATACCGGGAAACAGCAGAGATTGTGAATCTTAGAAAAGTACAGTAGTGACATAATTCACCGCTATAAGTATGAAGACAGAACTGAATCTCGAGCAAAGCCAGGGTGATCAAAACTTCTTATCGATAGGCAGGAGTCTTATATTATGCGGAAGGTAAAACGGAATCCGCATATAAGTGCTCTGGTGATTTGTGCTGAGATTAAGGAAGAACTGAGACTGACAGTTAGCCCTGAAACGGTCAGAAGGGCCATGTGAAAACAAGATTTTAATGGTCACGTAGCCAGAAAAAGGCCATACATTTCCAGCAAGTATAAAAGGAAGCCATTACAATTTGCCAAAGACTTTGTTAACAAGACAACCAATTGGTGGGACCAAGTTATTTTTGGTGAGCAAAGCAAATTCAACCTTACTGGCTCCAATGGCAGGGTGGTTATGTGGAGGAAACCAAACACGGAGCTGGAAGAGCGCAATTTACAAGGCACAGTGAAACACGGCAGAGGAAGTGAAATGGTATGGGGCTGTATTTCCTTTACGGAGTGGGAAAGCTGGTGTTCATAGACACAGCCATGAACAAGGAAGTCTATCTTAGACTATTACATCAGTTAAATCTCGATATATTACATCAAAATTTAAAACAAAATGCGGAAATGATGGGTATTTTGGACAGCTTCTCATTTTATCAGGATAATGGTCCGAAGCATACATCCCACATTGTGCAGCTATGGTTACTTTACAACTGTCCTCATGTACTGCATCCCCCCCTCAGTCCCCGGATCTTAATCCCATAGAAGCAGAATGGGATAAAGGATAAACTGAAGAAGGCTGTGCGGAAGACCCTCATCACCTCCAAGCAGCACTTGAAGGAGAGGTTGCAAGAGGAATGGAGCAAACTTTCTACAGCCTAAAGAAAAAAACCTGGTTCACAACATGCCAAATACGTTGCAAGAAGTAGTGAAAAGAAGAGGGAGAGTCACAAAGTACTAAGCCATATTTTGTATCACACTCAAGTTACGTCTGATTACTTTTGAGGGAAAAAAAAAAGCCATATTTCTTTTTAATTCTTAAAAAATCACACATTATATGATTTTTATGTGAAATAACATTTATTTTCTTACAAGAACAAACCATGTAACTGTCGATTATCATTACCATGTAACTGTCGATTATCATTAAGTTCAATAAAATAGCACATCAAATGTTTATTTTCACTTTCAAGACCTAGTACTCTGCTTTGTCCAATTATTTATGGGAGTCTGTATATAGAGGCTTTTTTATCAGAAATTTTGGAATTTTGTTCTGCATCCTGCATAGCTGCTTTGGCTAGTTTATCAGCCATCTCACTGTCAGGTTTCTCCATTGTGTTTGCTGCAGGTATGTAAGAGTGACTGTAATGTCTTCCATGAAAGAGCTGTACTTGCTGCTCTTCGTTAATTTATTCAGGTTACTTTACTGTCCGAGTAAATTGCCACTGTTTTTTCTTCTACTGTCAGGTAGAACTTTCAGGATAGCTACTTGTTTTTCTTGGTTATTTGAGCAGTTTCCAGTCAATCTATATTTTAACTGATGAATGAGTTTTTCATTTCTTAACACCACATCTGCAGCTCCAACCTTGTCTGCCATTTTACTCCCATCTGTATAGATTACAAAAGACATAATTGATGGTATCCTGAGATTCTGTAATTTCAGCTACATCTAAAGGATGTTGCCATGCACTTTGTGGTAAGGGTGCATCATAGCTCTCCTGTTTATAAAAAGCATTGAATAGTGTTATTTTCTAATTCATGGTTATGTCAATGGGTTCAATACCACTGTAACACAGGAAGAATCATAAAAATAATAATTTAATATTGAATAATCTCTGTATTCTCTGAATTTTCTTACGTATATATAATTTTGAGTCAAACTAGTACTCGATGCTTAATATATTGCTAGTGTTTACCTAGAATGCATTTCATTAGGTCCTTCCTAACATCCTCAGCTTATGTCAACATCAAGTACTATTATTTGAAGCAAAAGATTCAAGTACTAGTTCAATTCAAAATTATATCAATTGTGCTTCATTGTATCATTGCCCTTATCATAAGAATTTCTAAAAGACTTTCGGTTTTCCAAAGCAGCTCTCCAAATAGGGGCTCCTTATGTTGTTATTGCCTCTATAGCTCATTTATTGTGTATAATGCTTTGTTTCCAAGCCTCCATGTAAATTTTGCAGACTTAGATTATGAATGTGTTGAACTCCTAGCTTTTTCATATAACTGATCAACATGATGGTTGAATCTACACCTTTTACACACCCACCTACCCCCACCCACAACCCCACACATCCACCCACCCACACACACAAAGATATTTAAGTGCTACTTGTTCAATAGCTTTGTTATTAAGATATATGTGAAATTTTTCATTATTTTCTTTCTTCTTTCTTGTTATTATGGCTTTTGAATTAGATTCATTAAATGTAATTCTGTTTTCTTTGGCCCATAGTGCAATTTTCTTTATATCGTGATTGGCAAAATTTTCAGCATCAAATGTACCCTTTTCCTCTGTCATAGCTAGAAAATTGTCTGCAAAGTTCTATTCCCTGAGAGAATTATAGATTAAGCAGAGAATTATAAAGAATGTTCCAGAATCCAGGTCTGCAGCACGATCCCTGTGGGCATCCCTTCTTAATTTCCTTTTTCATCTTGAATTCATTAGAACAAAGACTGACCATTCTGTTTTTGAAATAATCCTAGGAAATCTTGGGCATTCTATTTCTCTTAAACTATTTAGGATTCCAGGCCGCCAGGCAGCATCAAAAGCACATTTCACATTCCAACTAGAATGATATATATATATATGTAAAAGCTATTTGTGGTCAGTTTATTGACATTTTGTCACTTATATTTTTATATTACCGAGGGCTAGTTTTGAAAGCCATCACTTCCATTCTCGACCTCTCTCCAACTAATCTGTTTCATATAACCTTGCCCCGCTGAAATGTATCACTACGCATTTAACTACCTTCCCCCTCACGTAATTGGCTTATGCTTTCGCGCCATAGGTCACAGGCGGTGCCTTCCCATCACATTTAAACCTGTAGTAAACGTCATAATAATTGCCAGGAAGATAAATAAAATCATACAAATAAGGATATGAAGGCATGCAAAAATTCAAGTTTATAATGAACTGAGCAAGTTGAAACTGAATGACTGAGCAATGAAACTGAAAGAGTTTATTAACAAAAGACCTTCAGCCTTTACCACTGGGATTTTTTAAACCAGCACACATACCTTTCAAAAATGCTTGTCTTTCAGTCTTAAAAGTCGTGTCACACCATACCTTACTTTTTGTGTGTTCTTCGTGTATATTTTGCGATTTGTATCTCGGTACAGTCTGGTTGTCCTTAAATAATGTCTTCGCCACACAGCAATATCGCCTCTGTATTTTAGCACATTTTTCTTGTCTCTTTTTTCATCCACAAACCCCAGCTGTATAAGCAATCTGCTGAAATTTGGTAAATCTGCATCCTCATTTACAGCAGACGAAATGTTACTTATGTTAGGGAATTCGTTTCTAAAGAAAAAAACCATGCACATGACGACACACAACACTTTTCATGTATTTTCTCCGAGCACCCACTTTTGTTTATTCCTGCTTTTGCCTGGAGTGGTAAGTTTTCCCGTTTTCTCAATTTCACATCGCGATGTTCCTACGGATCTAACACTCACACCTGTAACTTCAGAGCATAGCTGTTTGACTTCTCTCACTGACAAAGACGGATTCTTCTCTGTGAGTGCATTAAACACATGCACCACAACTGTTTTTTCGCCTGTTTGTAAAGAATTATCCTTGAGATACTTCAGCGAAAAACTGGCAGTGGACTCTGAAAAACTGGCGGTAGATTCTGCCATTATACATATAAGTACACGCCCAATAAACGATCAATAAACTAATTTAGCTGTCGCACTCGGGATAGCACACGGTCGAATGGCGATATATGACTAATCCAGTTCAAAACAAGGTCAGTGATAAAAGTCATATAAACAAATATGTCATCGCTACCGTTAAATCACGTGCTATTGTGCCATGTGCTTGAGAGCAAACGAACCTCCTCTTTACTTCGTTTAAGAATTAACATGCATTTTAGATAAATCAATGATGATGATTGTGTTTTAGGGCGCTCAACATCTGGGTCATCAGCGCTTAGATAAATCAACTCTGTTGCGTAATATATTTCATTAAAACAGTTACGAAAATATAAATTTGACAAATCTCTTCCAACATATAAAGACATATCACCATGTTAAATAACGAACTAATTTTTACCGCACGACAGTCATTACCACAAGAGCAGCCAATGAGAGGTGATTAGGTCACGTGACCGTTAATGGATACGGGGCAAGCTTATGTGAAACAAGCATTAGCGTCTGTTGTCTGCTCTCTTCTCTCTGATGGTGGAACTATGAACTTTGTCAAATTATCTACTGATGGGATTTCAAAGTTCATTACTCGGTTCTTATTTTTCTATATGAAAATGTTCTCCCATGTTGTCAGTTTATTTTGGTTTATCACTAAATTTTTTAATTTTTGATTTGGATAAATGTCACCCTCGTGACACATCCACAGAAGATTACTGGAAAGGAATGAATTAATGAAAGAAGAGTATCGATTGGGTGCCAAGGAGACTCTCTAATGAACAGAACATAATGGGTGTTCAGATTACATCATTTCTGGCATGATATATGTACTGTTGAAGGAGACAGCTTTTTAACATCTATCATCACAGGAGATGAAACTCGTGCATTCACTATGAACCGGAAAGCAAAAGGCTGTCTTCAGAAAAGTGACACACATCTTCTCCAGTCAAAAGGATAATTCATGTTTCAGCTCTCTGCAAAAAGGTCCTTTTCAGCTCTTGTGGGATGTGTATGGGCCAATTTTGGATCACTATGAGCAAAGGGGTGAATCCCTGAATAGTGCCTGGTACAGCACCATGTTGGAGATTGAGCTAAGGCAGGCAATATGAAGCCACTGCAGAAGACCTCTCTCTAGAGGTGCTCTTATCCTTCATGACAATGTGCACTCCTACTACACTGCCATGGCAATTCTTGACATCATTCAAAGATTGAGATTTTAGGTCTTACAGTATCCTGCATACAGCTCTGATCTTGGTCCTTCACATTACCATGTGTTTGGACCCTTGAAGAAAATTCTTAGAGGTAAACAATTTCAAAGTGATGAAGTTAAAGAACATTCTTGGTTGTGGGCAGAGCTAAAATCCTTTTCTCTGGTGGAATAAAAAAAGTTGATGCAACAGTATGAGAAATGTATTGAAAAGAAGGGTGGTTATGTTGAAAAATGACATCTCGTTTGAATCTGTAATTTGGAATATATACTTTGCAAAAATTAGTTTGATGTTGCTTTTTGGATCACCCTTATATACATTTCTTCAGCAGTCATTTAAAGTTATGTAATACATCATTTTTCTATTAAGTTTCACCACTGCACATCTTTACAAGGTTAACCTTGAAAGATGTGTATATACATAAACAAAACAAATAGAGAGATGCCTGCATTTGGTGAGTGGAGGGGTTACTCCTAGATTGCATTCCTGCCACTTCTATTCCCCATGCCTGAACTAGAGGATAAAATTTGTGTACTTAACAAGAAAATTTTTTACACTGTATTGTTCACTTTAAATAAAGGAATGTCTAACAAAACAAAGGTAATACATAAATCCAAGTAAAATACATGAAATTTGAAAGATCTTCTACGTGAGCTGGAGAGTCCTGTTTAACTTGTTTCATTATAGAACAAGAACCCATAATTAAAGTTTGTTGTTGGATAGATATTGTGTTAGCATAGATCAGGTTTTACATTTTCCACAAGGCTAGCAATATATATTTTTTCCTTCTGTGAGTTCTTGAAATCAGTAATATTCACATTTTACTTTTACCTTTTTTGGTGACAATATGCGAATCATTCAATTTATACATTAGGCATGGCTAGGCATTTTTCAGCTGAAGGAACAACAAATTATTGAGTCTGTGTTTGTTGTATTCCTATATGCAAACCTTTTTTCTTCTGTATCTGTTTGACTGAACAGGGCAGAAGATTACAAAATTTCTCTTCCAACAAACTTTATTCATATGTCATTTGCCAAAATAAGGTTCTATTTGTACTACTAGCATAATGTTGACAATGTGTACTTAATTTCAAGGCTGGAGCTGTAAACAAAAACACTCTAAATAGCCATTCTCTGTGAACTTCAAAAATATGTTTCATACCTGTGATATTGGGGGCTCATGTAGATCAAGCTGTAATTTCTCAACCAAATCTGGAAAGTCCCCAGCATAGAAGGCTACAACATCTTTGGTTATTCGATTGTGCTCATATGGCTGGTTACCATGAACAGCTTTCAGAATTCCTGTACAACAAAATACAATAAACAATGTACTAATAAATATCGCTTTAATAAGATAAAGAAAAACACATAGCAGTAAGTTAAACACAATTTAAAACAAAAGGTACAGTGGAAATTAATTGTTCTCTTACATTAGCCATGTGTAGGCTAAGGTTTAGATAGGTAGATCAGATTGAAACTTCATGGACGGAGAGCGGGAGATCTGTGGTTAAAATCCCATCTATAACACTGAATTTTTCAGTCTGACTCTATCAAAAGATGCAGTGCTTATTCAAAATCTAGCAGCAAAGATTTTATGAGCAAGGCACTACAGTGAACATTTTGAGCTTCACATTAGTAGCATTATAGAATCCCAATAACAACAACAACAACAATAATAATAATAATAATAATAATAATAATAATAATAATAATAATAATAATAATAATGATGATGATGATGATGATGATGACGATGATGATAGAAGAGAAACTGATGATGGTTTTACACCTTATAAAATACATAATAGATTAATGAACTTTTCTGCAGATTTCTGCAACTTCTTCCAGAACCTTCAGTGCATTTAGCTTCTTATTTTGGAAGAGAAGGGCAATGAAGAGTATCCAGATATGTAGCATTTGTTGTTCTAAGAAACATAGTGACATACTGACACTAAGACTTAGTGTAGTTTTCACTGTCAAGTTGACCCAGTCCAATGGATCACTAACAGTTCACTTAGTTCTAAAAAATACTTCATTAGTTTTATTTTCCTTGTTAGTTAACTAGTGTGATCTGTTCAATTTTTCCTGCTCATTACCTCTGCTTTGTGACATATATGTATAACATAATAACATGTGCATAATGCAGTCCCTTCCTCAGATGGTTCACCTATTGTGAACTTCTTGCAGTAACAGCATTCACTCTACATTACAACTATCACTGCAACCTCACTATGTCCCTAATTGTTTAACTTGCCAGCATGCTCATTTATATGGAATTTTCAAAAGAGTTCTAAAATATTCATGAGGTAGAGAGAAGGGAAACTTCCAATATATCCTATTTATATTTTGATTCTGCTTTTGGAGTTTAAGTTGGTTAGCCTTATCTTGCTGTATCTCTACATCAGAGACCGGCAATTCTTGCATCACTCACGCCCGTGCTCGGATGAAACAGCAGCGCGAGTCACTATACAAGGAGGGGTAATTGGGAGGGGAAGAAGGCAGCAGGTTCATTGCTTATCTAGCTGTTTACTATACAGCGGTCCTAGAGTGACCCGAGCCGAGCCAAGCGCGACCGTGACTCGATCGACTTCAGTTGTCTGTTACATACATTGCGGAAGTTGAAAATGGAAACGGAGTCTGCTGAAAGTGTTAAACAAAAAGTGAGCAGTGGTGTATATATTACCAGAGAAAGGTCGGGTACGAGTTCAGCATGGGAGACTTTTAAAGAAATTTACACAGCGGATGGAAAAATTAAACTGAGATTTGCACAGTGCAAAACATGCAATAAAGTGCTTTCTCACAACTCAGGAACGTCAAGCCTGATTAGACATAAGTGTTTGGTTCCCCAT
This sequence comes from Mantis religiosa, assembly GCA_030765055.1. NCBI lineage: Eukaryota > Metazoa > Arthropoda > Insecta > Mantodea > Mantidae > Mantis > Mantis religiosa. Next base: position 148,790,289 of record CM060950.1, on the reverse strand, counting down.
TCCATTTCTGCTACAGTCAGTGTTAGTAAACAAGACCGGGAGATTATCACAAGGAGCTGTGTACTCATGTGCGTGAGTGACATTCGTCCATTCGAAACTGTTGCTGGTAAAGGGTTTCGTACTATGGCACAGAATCTTGTACAAATCGGGGCTAAATACGGAAATATAGACATTGATAAAGTACTACCAGATCCACGCACTGTGTCCCGTAATGTACATGAAATTGCTGATCGAATATGACAAGCACACAGAAGTGAAAAACAACACCTGATCGTACGAAGTAAATAAAGCAGCTGACAATATGGCGGACGAGGTAACCTCTTTAAAATTTAAAACCCATGATGGATTCAACGAATATTTTGGAAATAAACATGACATAAACCACAACATAAATCCAGAACCAAAACTATTGAAACATACATCAGGAAAACAAGAACTATCCACATGGGAACAAATCTTCATTTCAAAAAATAGGAACAAAGTATTCAATTTCGACATCCCCCAGAAGGATTTGTTCAGCAAGTTCCTTGAGCCGCCACCAGAGGAGACCTGTAACAAGCTATCGTCAGCTACACCAACGAGAATCAGTCGAGAGCCGGCCGATGATAGAGGCAAAGCCTCTGAAACTAGTTCCGGAAAAATTTAAAAGTAAGTGTTGTCTAGTGTCTTTAATCGACTCTCTTTAAAGTTAACACTTCCTTGTGTTCTCGAGGCAGCAGGAAAATGTTTGCTAGCATGCACTACAGATATGTGGTCCGATGATTACAAGAAAATCAGCTATACCACTATCACGGGCCATTACATTTTGGAAAATTGGAAATTCCAATCTGTAGTTCTTATGACTGCAAAATTCCCTGATCAGAACAAATCAGGTGATAATTTGAGAAAGGAAATCGAGAACAGAATGATGTCGATCGGTTTACCTTTAGAAGACTTGATGAAAATTAAGTTTGTATCAGATCAAGGTAGTAATATCAAGAAAGCTCTGAAAAATTACCAATGGCTCCCTTGTGCAGCCCATATATTAAACACTGTTCTTCGCAATACCTTCAAAGAAGATTTCCTGAAAGAACATTTACCAAGAGTCTGGTCCTCCATATCGGCGTGTAAGGAAACTACAGCCTACATGAAATGCACCGGGCTTGTAAACAAACTTCCCAAATCCCTGTAACAAGAGTGCGACGTTCGCTGGAATTCCCGCCTCTTAAATTTGAAGTCAGTGTATACTCAAGAAGAGGATATTATAAATCAATTACTCCAACACAATGCTGAGAGTAAAATGGAGAACTACGACAGAAGTCTTGTAGGGGAACTGATTGAATTTTTAGATCCCTTCAAAGAGGGTTCCGAGAAATTGGAAGCCGATGAGCCGACCCTGCAATTAGTTCTTCTGTGGAAATCTGAGCTCATTAATCATTGCTCACCACAAAAGGAGGATTCTGAGGTAAATATTTTCTCACAAAACTGAAATAATCATTTTCATTTCCATCTGTTTCAATCAAATTTTAACATCATTTTTTTATTTCAGGAAATAAAACAACTGAAATTACGTGCTGCACAATTCATTGAAGAAAAATTTGTGCTACAACCTCTAAATTACATGGCAACCTTTTTATGGCCTGCATTCAAACACCTAGCAATGGTGAATGAAACAGAGAGGGAGACAGTTTATGCAGACGCTCGAATGAGATGTGCTGTGTATTGAGAATCTTCTGCAAAGGAATTCCGGCAGCTTCCCCACATAAGTGTGGAAGATTTTCTAAAAGGAGGAGAAGAGGTTCTTCCGTGGACGAGGTAACACTGTATCTTGCGACAGGTGATTCAAACTGTGAAGACATTCTCAAATGGTGGAAAGATCACTCAGAAACATTCCCACTGCTCTCCTCAATCGCCAAGGAAGTGCTGTGTGTACCTGCAACAAGTAGTGCTTGCGAGAGAAATTTCAGTTTAGCAGGACTTGTCATAACGAACAGACGAACAAACATTTCGTCTGAAAATGTCAATGATCTACTGGTCATTAATAATCACATGAAACATGAAATCTTGTAACTAAACGTATGTCTTTTCAATGTTAGTTCTTATATAAAGAATAACTAAAAACCTGTGCCAGTTTTGTTCTTGTACATACAGTTCTGCTATGTACAATGTAATGTTTACAAAGTGTTAATGTGATTATTTCCACTCTTTTCATATACTCTTTCTAGGCTTACGTGTGATAGGTTTAAGAGTTTTGTTTACTAAGAGACTTTATTATTATTATTATTAATAATAATAATAATAATAATAATAATAATAATAATAATTATTATTATTATCATTATTATCAATGATGACTAAAGTAAAGACCTAACGCAATATTCGTACCTACTGTATATATATATATATACAAATATAAAAATTTGTAACTTAAAAATCTTCACCTATCTTTACGTACCTACTGTATGATACTCAAACTCCTCTATGAACCTACTGATTCTTTAACAGCTTCGCCGATGACCATTTAAACCCTTCAGGGGCCGGAAACGAATACCCAATAAACAGAACAGGACATTTAAATTGTTAAATGCTGTAAAAATGCATCATAAATACAATTCCATATCTTCCGTATTTATTGAGTTATTTAAACGAAACAAAAACTGGTTTAAACCCGTTAAAGGAAGTATACATCTACAGTAACAAAAAAGCAGAGACTACATTAATAAATCGTTGAAATTTACTACTTTGTTTCACTGTAGCAAAAGTCATTCTTTGCGCCGAGCGCGCCTAATATTTGAGTCATTTTGTTTTGTGTATATAGTATATACGAACGAATGTATGTATAGCTACACAAGCTACTTCTCCGGTTCAAGGTTTTAGATTCTAGTTTATTTATGCTGTACCAAGCGATAATCATACGAGTATTATGTTGCGTTACACTGGAATGAAAACTCCCTGTCAGCATCTGTTATTACAGTGTTTCTCAACCAAGGTTCCTGGTAACCTTATGCAGCTATTTTCGCTCAGTATTTTAGTTCTCTGTGTGTTCAGAATGATTTCTTATAGCTATCAAGAGCTAAATGAATGGCACATTTGAAATTGTTAAATTTCAATGTTAACCATGGCTTATCCCCGTAATGTAGCATAAATTAGCTTGGGTATGATATGTACAGGCTTCTGATATTACTGTAGAAAATCTGGAATATTTGTTCTGCGATTATGAAGGAGATGTTTAGGATATATGTAGATAGCAGTGACGTGTACTGGTCTACAGATGGCATGTTAGCTATTCCATTGTTTGGGGGAAGTGGCGGGTCAAATATGGGTGACGTGGATCACTATTACTAGCTATCGCTCTTTACGAAAAACAGTTAAATGCTGAAAAAAGTAGTTTTATACCACTGGATGTAACCATGCACAATTGTTTAGTAATTTTCAGAGCTGTAAATTCATGCAAGACATTCGCCTACCTGTACCTGCGCGTATAAATAGCTCGTCACGTAATTGAGTACTACAATACTCAGAGGCCTCTTTATACTGAGGGTAAGAAATTCACCACGACATCACCCCTCATACTTGAGAGAAAACACTTCCCTAAAAGGATACCACCCACAACCAAAATAGTCGCAACCATTTCGAAAATGTCTAGTGTGTTGCGAAAAGGAAGTTTGCAAGGAAACCAATATTATTTGGTGTGAATCTGCAGATGTGCTCTTGGGTGTTTATCCAGGTATGGAGGTGTACAATTCAAAGAGAAACCATTAAGGGTACGTTTACATCGCTTATAGAACTAATTTAAATTTATTGTAAAATAGGAAGATTAATATAATTGGCGCCAAATGAGCATTAAATGTATGTATGCGCAGGACGTCTATACACGTCCATATCGGTTTGGGGCATTTGAAGTTGGTCATCACATGACGTCCATATCAGTGAAAGGGTTAATGGCAAAAAGATTAAAAAAGAAGAATAAAAAAGAGCAAGAAAAGAGAAGCCGGAGCATCCCTGGGTGCGGGTAAACCCGAGTCACTCACTCACTGCTATAGTGACCCGGTCTTCTCAAGACCGAGCGGGCAGGCCGTGAATTATGACGTCATCCGGTTACGGAACGTCTCATGCTCGTCGCTGCGAGTGAGTCGAGCGGTCCTGACGCGCTAAATGCCGGTCTCTGCTCTACATATGGCTAGCATTTGGTGCCATCCAATTCATAGCTGGAGGCAGGGAGTGCCAAGAGGTAGGATGTACAGTGAGAGAGCTAGAAATCATCGGGGAAGAATTGATCTTTTTGGAAGAAGACGATTAAGAGGTAACGAAAAGAGGAAATGGAACAAAAGATTAACATGGTTGTACTGTGATTTGTCATTATAATACTGTTTATAATTGGAGGAGTGGAAATGAAATCTGGACCCCAGGAATGCCAGCAAGTCCTGGAAAAAGTGTTAATTAAAATGGATACTATGGGGCAACAATTAAGCAACAAAATGACATGAATAGCAGAAGAAATAAAAGGAAGGAGAGAGTTAAACAAATTTCAAGAGATAGAACATCTGAAATCAAAAATGGAAACAGCAGAAGATTTAATTTGGTCTTGAAAGGAGTAAAGGTGAGAAGAGGAACTGGCTTGTGGAGGAAGTGGAATTAATTCTCAGAGAAAAATTAGAAATGAAACTAAAGAAATGGAAAATAACAGAGGCTTTTAGAGTGGGAAAAAGGAACAGAGAATCATAATTGCAATTTGCATCAATGCAACTAATATGACTGGTTGGTATGTTAAGCAGTTGGCGCTGCAGCAATTCACTCTCTTGCACTCCAGTATTTTGATGTTATGTTGGTATGTTCAATAAAGGTTGGGCAGCGGAGTAGGTGGTTTCCATCTGTATCTTCTTTAACCTTGCAGTGCTCGCGTGACATCTCACAGATGCCAGCCTAGATTCGTTTCATTGTTTCTTCAATACCGATGAGTTCATTGTGCTGAGCTGCCATTTACCTTTCACTCAGCAACTCTTAACCAATATATCTAAGCGACAAGCCACCAGTTTTCGCCTAACAAGGGTGGAGTGCAGTTATTGTTGTGAACGTGTAGACGGCATCTGTCACACACCATGAGAGCTATACTGTTGCAAGGTAAGTTACAGGTTTAAAACCTATTTGTTGCGGAAACTAGTGAACAGAAACTGTCAATATTCATTTTTTTTTTTTTGTGGAAATGGTTTTAATATCTAGGTTTGCAATGAAAGAAAAACAGAGGAAATACAATCCTTCTGATCCAAATGATTGGAAGATCGTGCAAAGTTTGTTAGAAGAAGTAGATGATGATTATGAACTTTATTCGAATAGCGATGCTGAGGAAGATATTGTGGAACAAAGAACTGAATCAACAGACACTGAACAAGAAGCAGATAATAGTAATAATTACAGTGAAAGTGAGAAGTATTTCTTAGGGCGCAAGAAAGTTTGTAAATGAAATAAAGTTAATCCGCCAAAAAATGTTCATACTCGTCGGCAGAAAATTGTTACACATTTGCCTGGTGTGAAAGCGTGTGCAAAACAAGCAAAATCGCCAAAAGAATGTTAGGAGATATTTTTTGATGACAATATATCTAACATAGTGACATGCACAAATAACAAAATTGAGGAGGTCCAAACTAATTATAGTAGGAAGAGAGATGCAAGACCTACAGATATGCTTGAAATAAAGGCTTTCTTTGGAATACTATACCTGTGTGCTGCTAGAAAAAATAACCACACTCACACAAAGGATATATGGGCAAAAGATAAGATGTGTATAGAATTCTGCAGACTGATAATGTCTGAAACACATTTTAGATTTCTACTGTACTGTCTCAGGTTTGACGATAGGGATACAAGAATGGAGAGAAAAAAACTTGACAATCTGGCTCCAGTTCCAGCTATTTTCACTTCATTTGTGCAAAACTGCCAGAATGCATATTCAGTTGGGGAATACTGCACATTAGATGAAAAATTAGAGAGTTTTAGGGGAAACTGTCAGTTCAGACAATACATTTTGAGCAAGCCAAGCAAGTACGGGATAAAAATATATGCCTTGGTCGATGCTCGAATGTATTACACAGTAAATCTTGAAATCTATCCTGGAAAACAGCCAGAGGGATCATTTAAAATAAGTAACAGTGCTAGTGATGTAGTGAAACGTCTAACCTCAGTTATTTCCGGTACAGGAAGGTACCTCACTATAGACAATTGATTTACGAGTATCGAAATTGCAAATTATCTGTATGAATGCAACATTATCATTGCTGGAACTGTAAGGAAAAACAAACAACAAATTCCCCCTGAATTTGTCACAGCAAAATCCCGAAAGGTAGGCTCATCTTTGTTTGGCTTCCAGGAGAATTACACATTAGTTTCATATGTACCCAAACGAAATAAAGTTGTATTGGCTCTCTCTACAATGCACCATGATGCTGGTATTGACATTACAACTGGAGAAAAAAGAAAGCCAGAAATAATAACTTTCTCTAACAAACAAAATCAGGTGTTGACACTGTAGACCAGTTGTGTAGCACATACAATGTGTCCAGGAAGACAAACAGGCGCCCAATGGTGGTGTTTTTCAGCATGCTGAATGTAGCAGGCATAAACTGTCAAATTATTTTCCAGAGTAACAATAAAAGTGATGTGAAGAAACAGTCACTTTCTGAAAAGTTTAGCTTGTGATCTTGCAGATGAGTACCTGTGGGTTCGCTCACAATGTTCTTCCCTACCAGTAGCCCTCAAACGGGACATTTCTAACCTATATACTAATACAGACGAAACACAGATGACAAAAGAAGTTGATACGAGTGCGAAGAGAAAAAGGGGTTACTAATATGGTTGTTTGAAAAACAGAGCCACGAGATGTGCATGCAAATCTTGCAGACAGTATTGTGACTTTGTGGGTTCGTGAAATGAAAAGTCCAATTGCACCACTCAAAAATGTTCTTTATTTCCACCGACTTACAGTTAAACACTTGCCAATTACACAGAATTACGTAATGCACACAATTACGATTCACCAGTTCGTCCGTTACAATTCCACTTTGCTCTCGCAATTACGTACAATCCTCCGATGCACGTACACAGTCTTCTCATCCGTACACTAGCACTGCACTCTTACGCTGCTCTCCAAGAATTGACTCAATTCACTCACTGGAGTCCTTTTTATAGGAATATCGCCGTTTTCTCGAAGCCTCTAGTTTCAGTGAATCACCGCGAAGGTTCCAGATGGCAGGAGGGGGGAAGAGGCGGCCAGCGACAAGTGACACTTCCCTAATCAACCCCTCAGTTAGTGACTGAGATAGATGAGTGGGTGTGGCCCGTATGCCTCTGGTCCCTTCTCAGCTGTCGTTGGTTTGGCTTTCCGATAATTGGGTGACAGTATATTTGTCTCGAACACGCCCAGCAAATATGTTGACTGTACATAGTGTGAATACAGAAGCACTGTGAAAAATAAGCTGTACAACATTCATAAAGGTTTGATGTTGAGCATAGTATTGAAGTGTTAGAAGAGACCAGAAACTGGTGGTAAAAGTTGTTATGCACAATCTTAGGAAACAAACATTTGTGAATCATCAAAAGATGGTTAAAATATGCAACAACATTGTTTAATTATTAATTGCATTTAAATCAAACTATGCTAATGTTGAATTTATCCAAAAGTACACTTAAATGTAATTGTAATTAAAGTTGCTTTAATATACATCTTATTAAGTAATGTATGCAAAACATGTTCAGAAATTTTAAATAAACTTTGATTATCCCCTATAATAAAAAAGGACTGTTCAAGCTATATAAATGTACCTAAACAATGAAAAAATTGAATGGTGTCTCTCAGACGCTGTGCTTCTGTCTCGAAACACCATGCAAGTGCTGAAGGGTTAAGTTTAAAGAAAGGACACAGAGGAGATCTCACTATAGCAATCCTGAATGAATGTTTATTGAGATAGTTATGGTCTGTAAGATGTCTAAAAGTTGCTACAGAGGATTTTCTTGGTAGTGTATTAATTTAGTCATACTGTTACATAAATTTTCCCATAGTTTTTCTTTTGTTTTCTTCTTTAATTTTCTGATTATATGCTGATATTATTATTCTTTTGATAGAGTGACAACTTAATGGTTCAAATGAATTTGGCCTAATTTTACCGCCTTCTTTGGCTAGAAAGTCAGCTGTTCCATTACCTGAATTCTGCAATGTGCTGGTATCCACTGAAGTATAAATATTTTTTTTTTAAATTAACTATTTTATGATTTTACGGTATTCTGCAATATTTAGGTTTTTAGGTGTTAGATGTTATGGACATTATAGCTGCTTTAGAGAAAGATAATACAACTTTTTCAAATTCATATATATGATATAGAAGATTTTGTAAGCTCTGAAGGATTGTTGAAATCTCTCCATCAAAATTTGTAGCATTTACACTTAATCTTTTGTAGGAAGAGAAAACTGGGCATATTACACCAGTGCCAGTACGGCCATTTGGTAAGCTGGAACCGTCAGTGTAAACATGTAGCTATTCGTTGGCAGAATATCTTAAACTTATTATTTCTACTGTAATTTATTACAGGATACATGAAAAGGTTCCAGATTTTGTAATTTTTAAAGCTAAGTGACTGACTAGCATTGAATTCAAAATTAAAATTTCAAATTTATTGTCCATAGAGATTACAAAAATCTATTAGACATTGTCAATACATTACATATATTACACAAATATATACATTTACAAAAAATCATCCATTATTAATAAATTCATTAATAGAATAGAATGCCTTATTTATTAAATACTTACACAGTTCCTTTTTAAATGTATTTACATTGGTTACTAATTTCAATTCCATAGGAAGTTTATTATGCAGTATAATGCTTTTATATTTTGGACTTTTTTCAAACATTGCCAATCTATGTTGAACTGTAATCATTCCTGTTTCTAGTGTTATAGTCATGATTTTCTGAGTTAATTTTATAGCAATTTGTTTTCATGTGTAGTACGGTTATGAGTATTGTTAAACTGGGAACAGTAAGCAATTTCATTTTTGTAAGCCCAGGCTTTGCCCTCTCTCTTATATTTAACTTCAACATAGTGCGAATTGCTTTCTTCTGAAGAATAAGCACTCTATTTATATTTTCCATTGAAGCAGCTCGCCATATTGTTATACAGTAATTTACATAACTCATAAAAAGACCATGATATTCAACAGTTTCTTCATGCTACAAAAAGCTGCCATGTATCTTAACAAATAAATAACCTTATTTAATTTATTTCAACATTCATCAATATGACCATGCCAATTAAGGTCATTGACAAATATTATTCCCAGATATTTAATGGTTTCAACCTCCTCTATACTTTTTCCATCAATATTTATATTGTTTAAAATCAGCTTCTCTGTTTGATATAAGCATATACTTAGTTATATTTATATTAATGTTTAAATTGTTTTGACTTAAGACCTGAGTAAGATGGTTTATTGCAATGTTAGCATTAATTTCCAAATTATATAAACACTTATGTGCGCAGCATATTGCTATATCATCTGCATATAATACTAACCCATTAGTGTAGATAATGTTCAATAAAAAGGGTTGATACTTGATTGTAAGTTTTCTTTTAAGCAAGGAAGTTTTAATTTTTGTTTGATTTCTTTGACTTCAGTAAGAAAACCTTGCTGAGTTTTTAAATTTACTGGTGATTTTCCTTTTCCCAGTTATTATGAGGTAGTCTGATTAATTTCTCAGATTGTATGATGGCTGTTATTTCAATGTCAAAATCAAGTTTTACCTGCCAAGCCTGAGCCATCCCGTTCAGTCAAGTAAGGGTTGGTACCAACACTAGAATAGTGGATAAAGGTTGGTGGTAAATATGGTAAATAACTTCTATAGCTGTTGAATTTAGTAGGTCTTCCAAGATCTTCCCGGAACTGTTTGGTTTGTCATAGCTAGACATCAGATTTAGATGCACTAAAACCATCTAAACTATGCACACATTTATGCTGTAAAAATCTTTAAAATATGCACTGAAATATGTTAATATGCACTACATATATGTAGATAAATAATTTGATACATCTCATGTTGAAACGCTTTTCTTATATTATGTCATTCTGGAGGCTGTAGTTTGATTCCCAGTACACGATCATCATTTTTTCCAAATGTTCAGCAGTAAATTTATGACGTTTCTCAGGTACTATGAGTTTGTATGCAGAGAAGGACTTCAACACCCACAAACATGCTTGAAACAATGTAAGTACTTACAAGCTCTGGAGGGATTTCTCCTGGAAGTTCCATAGTGACCTTGGAGATGTAAGAGCATAAAATATTAAAATCAGGATTTCTTTGTAATACACTGCATGTTTTGTACTCAATATTTCTTCATACTGTGAAGGAGCACATTGAAGTTTACTCCTCGCATCCTCAAAGATTGATACAGATGCATGAAGGGCCAAACCACGCGTTTCTATTTTTGTATTGCTTGAGGTATAATTTTGAAATTCACCTTTATAATAGCCAAGGCTCTCTGCAATGTTTCATTTCTGTAAGTGTCCTGTGAACATTGAATTGCCAAAGCACCATTTGGATTTAGACTGTAGACTACATCTTCACTAACATTGTAAGCATAAAAGAGAGCAGCATTTTTCCATGTACCTCAACGGGTAAGAATTGGTTCCATAGGTAGAGGATGTTTCGAGAGTTTTTCCCTATAAACAGCTACACGGCCAAGGGCTTTTACAAGGGCTTTCTTCATAGTACAAATTAAGGTATTTACTTCAGGAAACTGCTCCTGTATGACTTCTGCTATCCTTTGAAGTCCATAGAAAATACATGTAAGTGGATTAAATGGAGATAAAATATTTTCAGAGCTGAAGCAGCTCGCAAAACAGCTGCAGCATCTGAAAGCAAACCAGAAATTTATGTTTGTTACCTGCTTCTGATCATAGTATTCTTAAAGCATCATTGACAAAGCAAGCATTGGTGGAATTATTATTAATTTTCTCTAACACCCTATAAGTGATCAAAAAAGGTGTTCCTGGCCCTTCTTCACTGAGCTTACCTACTAGAAAATTTGCCGCATGACGTCCAGAATCAGTAGTTTCGTCCACCACACCCCATATAAGACTATCTTTCAAATCATCTTGGTTTTCTGTAATTTTTGTTCAGTAACAGTCTTCATAATAGTAAGAAGGATGTTTCATTTGGAATGGTATAATTGTAATACTTACCTAAGAAATTCCGAAATGTGGGATTGCTGAGCGAATTCCACACATAGCATAAATCACTGGAAAATTCGTTTTTCAAATTAGATGAAGAGAGTTTTTATTGTGTCATTGTTTGCTTCAAGAAACTTTGTTTCTTTTTAGCTGCAAGATGTTGATTCATTGTTGAATGTTGGCTTAGCTGAAACTTTTTCACACCTGCTCACCCACACCCACAATTTGTTTATTACACACTTTACAAAAAACTACTTTTCCATCTGTAGTGTAATCCAACGAATCACAGTCCTAAAGCCATTGTTTTAAAAGTTCAGTTTTTGTACATTTATTGAATTTCGACATTACAACATGCACAGGGGACAACAACTAACTTAAAAGCAGAACGAAACTCTCTTCGGGTGCTGATAGCACAGCGGGGAGTCCCTCAAGGGGAATCCTAGAAACATCAACTTGTATCATGTTAACCCGAGTTACATACACACAAGAGGCTCGCTTGTATGAGAATAGTATGTTACAAATTACAAAGTATTTATATTATTCATTTATAAAATATAAGTCAATACTGTCACAATACTGTAAAAATATTTTTATATGCTACATATGCATTTGCATATAAATTTGATGTCTAGTTAAAACCTCATAGTTTTGAATGAGCATTGAAATCTCCAATCAAGACTATTTGAATTTATTATATTTTCAAGATTAGGAATTTTGTTTGGAGGATTATAGACTGAATAAATTTTGAAGATACGATTAGTTTAATTATTTCTCTTTTATTTGTGTCATTCATTTCTTTAATGATTATATAAGATGAAGTAAGATATTTTCGAATTCCAACTAGAATGAATACCCCTGCTTATTTGCCATCTCTTAGGAAGGAAAATGTTGGAACTGGTAATATTTTAGTTGTTCTGATGTTAAATTTGCTTTCTGAACTGTAAAAATATCAATATTTATGACCATGTATAATTTTAGTCCGTTCATGTTTCTTTGCTTGTGATAATCCCATGTATTCCACTGTAAAATATTTAATTGGTTATGAATATTCTGTTGTCTTCTTTGAAAAAGGTCCCTGTCTGGAAAACCGAAAGTGGGATTATTTTACTTCTGGAATATTTCTTTTTCCAAGGAAACATTATCTGGAGTTATTAAATTATAGATGAGTTGTATTTATTACACATCAGCTTCACTTATGTACCTATATTGAGGACATGTTTCGCGAACCACTGTTCGTATCATTGGCTCTAATTTGACTGAAGCTTGTATGTATCTGTATCTAAAATTACTATTTTGTTCCCTTTATCAGCCCTTGAGAAGATTACATCTTTTTTTTTTTTAACAATTTAACTATCTTAATTTATTTCATATTTTTTCCTGGCTTTTTATTTGCTAAGTTTTTCAATAAAAAATAAAAAACCAGGAAAACATGACACAAATGAAACAAATTAATGGTTTTAAATCTTTAAGAAAAAAGGATATAATCTCCTCAAGGGCTGATAAAGGAAACAAAATAGTAATTTTAGACACAGATACATACAAGGAAAAAATGTTCTACAACAAAAAGAATTCAAAGAAATATATTCAAATCCACTCAACCAGTGCATAAAAGATGTATATAAAACCATCAATAATAGTAAAATGTTAACAAATGCAGAACAAAAAACTATCAAACCGGACAACCCTACCCTTGCAAGATTATATGGATTGCCTAAAATACAAAAACCCAACATACCCATGAGACTCATTGTAAATAATGTTAACACTCCTACTTACCTTCTGGCAAAATGGCCATCCAAAAAACTTCAATCCTTTCACCAATTCAATTACTCTGAGCATAAACATCTCTTTAGGCCTGGTAGAAAAAATTCAAAATCTTAAACTAAAACCTCAAGACACTTTAGTATCCTTTGATGTCCGCTCCCTCTTCCCGAGCATCCCAATAGCCAAACTTTTGATTCAACTTAAGAAATGGCTGACTTCTATTATCCTAGATGCCAATACAATAAAAGAATATTTAGCAATGACTGAAATATGTCTTCGAAGGAAAGTATTACAAACAAATTTCAGGGAAGCCTGCTATCACTATTTTTGGCCAATTTATACATGAGCTTTTTCGAAACACATATAAAAAAAGCTTTTCCTCATATTTTTAAAACATGGTACAGATACGTAGATATCTTTGCAATAGTACACTACAAACAGATAGAGGATGCTTTGAAACTACTCAACCTTCAAGAACCCAGCATACAATTCACAATAGAAAGTGAAGAGGACTGTACTTTACCTTTTTTGGACCTTAAAATCACAAAAAACAATGAAAAACTGGAAGTTGGTATTTATAGAAAAGCAATACACACAGATAATAACATCAAAGCAAATAGTTTCAACCCAATTCCACACAAACATGCCACCATCAACAGTCTCACACACAGATTAGTAAAACCTACCCCTCAGCCAGCAAGAATATAAAAAAGAATACCATAAAATCTTAAAAACTGCAATTAAAAATGGATATGGAAAAAGCCTTGTAGATAAAAAAATAAAATCATTCAAAATTCAAAAAAGATTAAAACAGATCACAGCTCTTTCACCAATGAAACAAGTAATTAGATTTGCTAAATTTACTCACCACTCCTGGGTCACAAAAAAGTTTCAAAAAATATTCAAGAAATACAATATAACATTGGCACCAAAAAACAATTACAACATTAAAAACCTACTTAACCTTAATAATACTGATAAGATAAAACCAGAAGTAAAGTCAGGCATTTACAAGATTATGTGTAAAGACTGTGAAAAGATTTACATAGGGAGGACAAAAAGAAATATAGGCACTAGAAAGAAAGAACATTTTAGGCACCTACGATACAAAAATATTGATAAATCCGCAATAGCAGCTCATTTCTGGTCTGAAAATCATGAAATTGAAGATAGCACCAAATTACTAAAATAAGTACAAAAACTTGTCATATGGGAGAGAATATACATAGAAAAACATAAAAACCAACTAATGAACTTCGAAATCCCGGCAGAAGACAACCCCACATTTAAATTCATCACAGCAGCAACTCCAGAACCATCCACACCACTGGATCAAGCTTCAGTCGCATTAGAGCCCATGATGCGAACGATGGTTTGCGAAACATGTCCTCAATATAGGTACGTAAGTGAAGCTGATGTGTAATAAATACAACTCATCTATAATTTAATAATAAGTCAGTTGTCAGCAGCAGCGTCCACCCTCGTGCTGCCATCTCTTACACTCATGCATGCTCGTGCACTCGGAATTGTTGACAGGTAAGCAGTGGTGCAGTGGAAGCTTTTGCTTAGTGTCATACAACTCCTTAGTCATGTTCAGAGACAGTCGAAGCATACAATTTTTGCATGTACTTAAATAAGTAATATTTTATGTAATTAGGATACCAGTTATTCAGCCATTTCTCTTAGAAAATTAACAGGCTAATACATATAATATACTCTAGGACAGTCTTATTAATGCTGTGCCATATAGAACTAAAAATAATAATATTAATAATGATAGATAATATTATTATTGGAAATTAATTGTTCTTTCACACTTGCCATGTGTAGGACGCAATATGAAAGGGTAGAGCAAGACTGAAAAATTCAATGCCATAGCTGGGATTTGAACCACTGATCTTCTGGTCTCTGTTCAGCCGCTCTAAACCATTGAGCTACTATGGCTAACTTGCCGACATGGCATTAAATTCTCCAATTGACTCGTGTTTTTCCTGGTAAACCACTAGGAGTTCTCATAAACACATGAGACAACTACCTTAATGGCGACTTACTATGCTGTAAGTACTTTTAAGGCCCGCGCTTTTTAGTTCGGACCACTATTAGGTACAATTAAAGGAAATTAATTGTTCTTTCACACTAGCCGTGTGTAGGACACACTATGAAAGGTTAGAGCCAGAGTGAAAAATCCAATGCCATAGCCGGGATTTAAACCACGGATCTTCTGGTCTCCATCCTCCATCCTATAGAAGACCTTGTGAACACGTAGAAGACCTTCGTGAACATGTAGCTATTTTGTAAACAACATCCATACATAGGTAACTATACCTTGTTTCACGTAAGCTTGCCCAGTATCTCTTAACGGTCACGTGACCTAATCACCTCTCATTGGTTGCTGTTGTGGTAATGACTGTCGTGCGATAAAAATTAGTTCGTTATTTAACATGGTGATATATCATTATATGTTGGAAGAGAATTGTCAAATTTATATTTTCGTAACTGTTTTAATTAAATATATTACGCAACAGAGTTGATTTATCTGAAATGCATATTAATTCTTAAACGAATCAAAGAGGAGGTCCCTTTGCTCTCAAGCACATGGCACGATAGCATGTGATTTAGAGGTAGTGATGACATATTTGTTTATGTGACTTTTATCAGTGACCTTGTTTTGAACTGGATTAGTCATGCATCGCATTCGAGAGTGCGGGAGCTAAATTATTTTATTGATCGTTTATTGCGCATGTACTTATTATATGTATAATGGCAGAGTCTACCGCAAGTTTTTCGCTGAAGTATCGCAAGGATAATTCTTTACAAACAGGCGAAAAAAAAATTGTGTTGCATGTGTTTAATGCACTCAGAGAAGAATCCGTCTTTGTCAGTGAGAGAAGTCGAACAGCTGAGCTCTGAAGTTACAGGTGTGAGTGTTAGATTTGTAGGAACATTGCGACATGAAATTGAGGAAACAGGAAAACTTACCACTCTAGGCAAAATTAGGAATAAACAAAAGTGCGTGCTCGGAAAAAAATACGTGAAAAGTGTTGTGCGTCGTCATGTGTGTAGTTTTTCTTTAGAAACGAACTTCCTAACATAAGTAACATTTCCTCTGCTGTAAATGAGGATGCAGATTTACCAAATTTCAGCAGATTGCTTATACAGCTGGGATTTGTGAATGAAAAAAGAGGCAAGAAAAATGTGCTAAAAGACAGAGGCGATATTGCTGTGTGCCGAAGACGCTATTTAAGGACAACCACACTGCACCGAGATCCAAATCACTAAATATACACGAAGAACACACGAAAAGTAAAGTATGGTGTGACACGACTTTTAAGACTGAAAGACAAGCATTTTTGAAAGGTATGTGTGCTGGTTTAAAAAATCCCAGTGGAAAAGGCCAAAGGCCTTTCATTATAAACTCTATCAGTTTCATTGCTCAGTCATTCTGTTTCAATTTGCTCAGTTCATTATAAACTTGTATTTTTGCATGCCTTCATATCTTTATTTGTATGATTTTTGTTGATTTTATTTATCTTACCGGCAATTATTACGAAATGTGACGGGAAGGCACCGCCTATGGCCTATGACGCGAAAGCATTAGCCAATTAGGGCAAGGGGGAGGGTTGTCGAACGCGGAGTGATACATTTCAGCTGGGCAAGGTTATATGAAACAGAGAGTAACAAGTCTATACTGATTACCCCACAAGCTAACAGGTTGCACCTCTCTCCCCTATCCTCCCGCACTATAGTGCATTCGCTGGTGCACTGCTTACCCAATACCCATTTTAGCGTGTCGTGAAGACCACTGCTTTAAGTCTTTAGATCAAAGAAGCAATTAAATGCTCACCTTTCTACTGTAACAAAATTGATATTTGATTAATAACAGCTGCACTGTCTGAAGGTTAGGGATCGGACATTAGTCTTTTGACCAGATCAGTTCCTTTTACCTTCAATTGATCATTAAAGGAATTTGAGGGCCATTTCCCTGTTAGTAACAGGTCTTTCTGCAGCTAATGCAACTAATATATAATATACTAAAGAATGCTAAGAAATGAAGGGGAGTAATCTATACAGGGTGTTTTGAAACAACATTGAACAAATATATAGAAGTAGTTGCTCAGCTTCTATGTGACATATAGATAGTTTCTACCGCCAAATAAGCCGCATAAAAATGCTCCAGAATGAGTGTGGATTAGGCAGTGACAGGAACAACGCCACCTGCCTCACACTATCAAAGGAATTGCTGGTAGGTGACACACGTGCTGATTGTTGTAGCAGTTTGTAAACATATCAGCATACTCCATGGTAGCTTGCCATTAAAAATTTCATTGGCTTATGAAACAGCAATAAAGAAGCTATTCCTTAGTTATTTGTTTACGGATGTTTAAGGTGTTCCAACATTCTGTTATAACAGTCCATGACGGCAAATAAGCTGGTGGACATATGCAGCTTAAACCTTTTAGAGAGAAGTTAAAGTAGTGAGGTTGAGGATGGAAGCATTAAATGATAAAAAGAACAGAGAACAATATCAAAGAATTGTAGATAAAGTTAACCAAAACTAAATGCCTTATGCAACGAGACAAAGCATTTTATTTAACTGTGTTTAATAATACTAAATAAAGCATTTGTACCTGAAAAGGAAGTCATTGAGTTTATAGAACTGGTTGAAAGTACTGTACAATTAAGATCATAGCAAAATGAATAACCTTGGAACTGTCAGATTCATTAGTCAACTTTTTCATAAGTAACTACCCTTTGCCGCATTAAACCTGAAAGCAAGGCTAGGGTCACTGATAACAAGCAAGGAACAATGCTTTTGTTTTCATGGCTGGTGCATCCCAATAACTTTTGAGGTTCGCACACCAATGGTTCCTGCGCTTCCCAATTACAAAATAAATCAATATTTAATGCTGCATAAAGTTATACTTAAGAGAATTTTGAAGCTCTGACACAGAAATTACGACTAGTTAAGTTATAAACTGCGGAACCACTATATTTTTCGGTGTCGTTTCGAGACAACCTGTATATTAATAAAGATCTGACACAAAGTTGAAGAGTAAAGAAAAGAGTTAATCCAATAGATGAAAGAAGCAAGAGCCAAGGGCAAGAGAACCTTTGTTAAGAACATGAAACTTTGGATAGAGGGACAGAGACAGAGGGATAGGCGACAGCAAAAGAGGCTTAACGAACACCATGACCAGGCAGGCATACCACTCAAGGAGTACGATACAGCTAAGGCAAGAACCAGAATAAATACTGCAGTAAAACACAGATGAAGTCCAAAATATGAGGAAGTGATGGGTGAACTCGTGGAGTATGGAGAAGTAGTCTAAAAAGTGATCAAGGTCATGGACGAGAGCAGTATGTGTTGATTACATCACACAAGAGAATTTCACTGGAGAAGAGCTTATTACATACTGTGAGTCAGCAGTCTAGAGAAAGAGAGAGAGAGAAGAGGGGAGAGAGGACAGCAAACTGCTTTGGAATCTAACATTTCTGGTGGAGAGTCAACAAAAAGTGAAAGTATCAGCTTATTGAAGAAGCTGGTGCATATCATGCAGCTTGGACCGGAATTGACAATGAAATAAAAGAGAAAAAAGAGGACATTACAGGCTACAAGCCATATTATACAAGGCATAAAAGCGGTTCGCAATGAGCATAGAAGGAAGGAATAGAATTTTGAGCCTGGATTGCTGGAATTGCAAGAGTCTGAAAAAGAACTACAGGTGTTTGGAGGAATTTAGTAACAGTGAGGTCCAAATTAATTGATGAAACTTTTTGTGATAGATTTTTCGCACTCTGTCAGTCAGCCGTCCCCCCTCACAAAAAGTTAAGTGACTGACTACAAATAGTTTTATCAATTAGACTGAAATAAGTCAAAATTTAGATTATTTTGGGAGATTTTTAAAGGCGCTGCATCTTTTAGCAGTGGTGGAAACTTGGATTTGCAATGATTCTGAATTACTAGGATTTGGGTTCATAAGGAAACAAGGGGTGAAAGCAAAAGCAAAGGGTAGGATGTATTGGGGGGGGGGGGGGATAGGATTATTTTTAGTTTATACATGGACTAGTAAAATTAAAGAAAGAAAGTCCAGATAAATGAAACCATATGGGTAGTAATAGAAGAAATGTCATTATGTTTAGCAATAGTACATAACCAACCAAGCAGCTCTCAGTCTCATAATCCCGATCTCCTCCACCAAACAGAGGTTGAAATGAATGAAATAAGGATTGAATACTTGATGGTAGAATTTGTGATGGTAGGGTATTTTAATGAAAGAAACAGGGTATTTGCAAGCAAGAGGTTGTGAACTTGGTGAAAATGAATCTAGACATTTTGAAACAAGTGAAGACAGGGTGATAAATGAAGGAGGACTGAAGTTAATCAATTTTTGTGAGAATGATAATTTATATTAAATGGGTGTGGGAGAGAGGGATACACAGGGCAAATATAAATGGGTGAATGCTAATGGACAGTGTTGTGAATTATGGTTTGTGTGATGTAGATTTGGGCATTATAGTAAGTAGTTTTAAAGCACTGTATGTAGTAATAGTGCACATTTTTCATCAGTTATTGAGGATAATACATATCCAATGGAGAAGCAATAATGTAAGTAATTATGCAAACAGTTTACATTAAGGAATTGAGAGATTTATGTGAAATGATGGAGGAGATGAATTTAGTAGTATTATCAACTCATTAATGAGAAGTGTGATAATGGTATTACTGAAATGGAGAATGAAATGATGCATTCATTGAACATTTTGGAATTTATCTTAAAAAAGACAGGTGATAACATGAAGTTAACAAAGTTAGGAAGTTTTTAGACTTCTAAAAAGAGTTAAAGTCATAATTAAATGAAGAGAGAGGAATGGGCAAGAAGAGAGGTTAATGGTTTTGGGCTTGTGAGTTCAGTATAGTTATTGGAACAAAACAAGTTGAAATGGGGGACAGAGAAAGATAACGGAACTGAAAGGAAAATAAAATCAAGTAAGGCTCAACAGATATGAGAGGCTATCAGAAAACGTACAAGGGGCCTCTTGGGACCAGTGCAAGTTGATCTGGCAGTACAGTTTAGGCATTTTAAAACAGATTGAAATGAGAGTAAAGAGGATGTTTAAATGGAATCTTAGGAGTGAATATCATTACGTAGATGATTTAGATAGACCATTTATGGGTGAGGAAGTGTTAAAGCAAGTAAGGAATCTAAAACAAGGGGCAAGCAGTTGGTAGGGATGGGTTACCCTCAGAATTTTTTCATGTATGGTTAGAACAGAAAGACTTCAATGTTTAACAATACTGGTTAATGAAATTAATAGTAATGATATACCAAAAAGCTGGCAAGTAGTTGTAGTACATCCAATATACAGGGTGTCCCACCTAACTCTGTGACCTCAAACATCTCCGAAATGAAACAAAATATGAAAATTCCAATTGGCCAGGAATGTACATATTAGTGAAAATAATAGGCTATGGAATGTTTAAGGAAAGCAGATTATGTAAAGTTTATGTAGCATTGGACTTCTATTGGACAGGTGGCCCGGGCCAATTCCAGTAGATGTCATGTGATAACTTAGCACTAAAATAATTAATTTAATTACTCCACTTAATTCACTGGGGAGTTGAATGCAAGGCTTCTCTAATATCTTGCTATACAGCATTCACAACTTCACAACAGTCATCACAAACTCACTTGGAGCATCAGGCTTACTCACTTATACAACCTAGAAAAAAGGGATATGCCCAGAAGATTCTGATTGCCTCTTAATAGCACTTCTGGTGTTTACACTACGTAAGAGCACTATTTTTATCTTATTTCTTCTCAGCCAGCTCTCAGCACCAGCTAATTGATAGCTCTGCACATTGCTGTGTTGCGGTATAGTAAAAAGGAACAAAATGTGTACTCTACATTTTGCTTCAGTGTCTGATTGTTTTGATTAATTTTAGAAAAGATAGACAATGATTTTAAGTGTCCCAGGATGAGGTGCTCTTTAGCTGGTTTCATTTCATACAGTGAAGGAATTCCACCAAGCAGGACCATTCTATACCAAAAAGTATAGATAAATCTTGGAAAAAATCAAACCTTCCAAGACCTCTCCTGCTGTGAATGAAAAAGTAAAGTAGTTGAGGTAGAGAAGATGATAGTATTGTGATGTAGTAATGGCTCAAGATTATTAAGTAACTGGTAGCCAGCTACTTCATTTATTAGTGCTAGGTAATTACAGTTATGGATACACTAGACATTCAGCCCATAGTAACACTACTATCTACAACTATTATTAATAATTAATTATATGTGCCACCTGAATTCTACATTATAATTATCAAACTGTTCATTCTAATTACTCCCATTTACTTTACCACCCATTCTTAACTCTAAATAACATCTCTCCTATGTTACTAAACTGCAATTGATTGCAGAACATTTTGCACATTACTATCAGTTTTACCATTTTTAACCATTTTCTTTGTATAAACTCTTTCGTCCAAATATCTGTATCCCTGCATTCTAATAAACTATGGATTGTATCCTATTTTTCTTTGCATACAAGGTAAATTCCATATTCGGTTTTTTCCATGTAACCTTTTAATCTCCAATCTCTCAATTTAAATCATGCAATACCTTCTCTTTGACCCTTATTACACCTCTGAATATATGTTTTTCCCATCAGTACTTCTAAATTCCTTATAACATTTTAATGACCTTCTTTTCTCTACCATTGCTTGTGAAGTCTATATCTTTCAATTGGCATCTAAATCCCAGAATCCTGTCATCATACTCTATTATCCTATCCATATATCATACATACCATTAATTATAAGTTGATGCCTTATTTGCTCCAATCACTTCTGGAGGTGAATGCACTTCTCTTGTATGTGTAAGCAGTCTTTCAAAACATATCCCTGTGTTGAGTGATTAATCCAATATTTTAGCACACTTTCTATAATCAGCCACTGCACATTCACTTTGCTTAATTCTAGCATAGCTCCTTCCTCTGTGGAATTACATGGAGCTCTTAAAATCATTTTACAAAACATTTTCAGTAACCTCTCCATATTCCAACCTTCTCCTGCACCCCAGATCTCTATATCACACAGCCATCGAGACTCCATTAAAGCTTCATAGATCAGTTCCAACCATGTTACATTTGTTTTCAGAGCTATGTTCAAACTTTGCTAACCATTTGCAATGCGTATTTTCCTTTTGGACAGGCCATTTCATTATGCTTTCCCCAGCTTCCAGTGCTGTTAAATTTATATACTCAGATAAATAAAATCCTTTACAATTTGAATTTCATTACCTTTAAATAATCACTGCTCATCTTTACTTAATTTGATACCTTGTTTACTACATTAATCTTAGTTTTATCAATGGTAACTGGAAGTCCACACTCATCACAGTACTCAATTTGATTTACTGAGTTTCTTAAACTTATCACTATATATGAACTTAGCAGCAAATAATCTGCATATAATAGCTCAAGGATTTCTGTATTTTTAATTGTTGATATATATGATTATTAACTGCTTTTAGTCTAACACATCATCTACAAATAAATTAAACAATATAGGACTCATGCTAGAGTCAACATGAAAAATTCATGTTGCGACTCTAGAGTGACTGGAAACCAGGAGATCCGTGGTTCAAATCCTGGCCGCAGCATTAAATCTTTCATGTCGACTCTATCAAAAACCTTAGCCTATATATGGCTAGTGTAAAGAAATTATTAATTACCACCAATTAATTAAAATATAGGGCTCAGTTTACAGCCCTGCCTAAGGCCTCTATCTTATCCCACCTCTTCTGTAATTTCTCCCTCCTGCAGTTTAATACAAAATGTATTTTTTATACAGTTCTTTTTCTTTTAAAGTCTTCACTATCTCCATATTTAATCTCTTCTTTAGTAATTTGTATCACAATTCTTCTCTAATTATACTATCATATGCTTTGTCTAGATCCACAAACAGTGTATGTAGCCTGCCACGTTTCTTGCTTGCATATTTATCCACCATCATGTTTAATATCAAGACCTATCTACCATTCTTTTACCTTTTCTAAATCTTGACTGATATGCTGACACTTAATTGTGTCTTTCCAACCAGGATTGAATTATGCCTGAAAGTGTAAAAGTATACCTGTAAATATTTTCCGAAAGTTTGATAGTGCAATCCCTTTAAACTACTTCTTCTTCTCTACTGGCTCTACAGCCCTTGGTGGGCTTTGGCCTCCTGCACGATCCTCCTCCACACATCTCTGTCTTCTGCTTTACTTTTCCAGCCTCTGATTCCGATCGTTCTTAGGTCCTCCATTACATCATCTAACCACCTTGTTCTTCCTTTTTTTCTTCTATTATACAATCTTCCTTTCAATATTTTTTTTGGCATTCTATCCTCCGTCATTCTCTCTATATGCCCTAGCCATCTTATCCTTTGTGCTTTTATAAATTTCACAATATCTTGCTTATTTATTAATTCTTCTATTTCATGATTATATCTTATTCTCCATTGATCTTTATCTTTTACAGGTCCAAAGATTTGTCTTAATATTTTCCTTTCAAATCTTCGAAGTATTTCTTCATCTGCATTGTTTAGGGCCCAAGTTTCAGCAGCATATGTTACTATTGGTCTTATCAGGGTTTTATAAATCTTGTATTTTGTTCCTCTACTAATAAACCTATTTTTTAATAGTGATAAATTTGCATAATATGCTGCATTTCCACTTTGGATTCTTTCTTTTATGCACTCGTTTAAATTATCATTGTTTACAAGTGCTCCTAAATATCTAAATTTGGATACCCCTTCAAATGTTTTGTCTCTAACTACTAGATTTGAAATTATTCTTTTGCTTTTATCTGCTGTCATTTTTATGTATTTAGTTTTTTTTCTCGTTTACTTCTAATCCTATTTCTTTAAACCTTCTTTCTAATTCTTCATAAACTTCAACTAACGTTTTTTTGTCTCTTGTCACGATCACTACGTCATCTGCATATGCACATATTTGACTGGACTTAAAGAATATCATACCTTTAGAATCAAGTTTTTCTATTGCTCTGTGCAGGGCTAGGTTGAATAGAGTTGCAGACAGTCTATCACCTTGTCTTACTCCTGCATTATAATCAAAATCTGGACTCATTTTATTCATTACTTTCACTTTGGCTTTTGTATTTCCCATTGTCATTTTTATTAGCCTTATTATTTTTGGTTGCATTTTAAAACATTGCAGAGTTTTATAGAGGGCTCCTCTATCAATTGAATCAAATGCATGCTTGAAGTCAATAAACAGGAAGTGTAAGTCTATACCATGCTCGTAGAATTTTTCCATTATTTGTCTTATTACATATATCTGGTCTATTGTGCTCTTGTCACTTCTAAATCCACATTGGTACTCACCTAATACACTTTCCATATGCTTTTTAGCTTTATCATTTAAAATACTTGAAAATATTTTGTATACTACATTGAGTAATGTAATTCCCCTATAATTATGACATTGATATTTATTAATATTACACCTGTCTTCCAACTTTCAGGCATCTGTTCTTTCCTCGATATTTCTATTATTAACTTATGTATTGCTTTCATAATTCCATTTCCACCATATTTAATTAGCTCAGCAATTATGTCATCTTCTCCTGGTGTTTTATTATTCTTCAAGTTCTGTATTGCATTCTAGCATCCCAAATATCCGGCTCTTCTTCTTCTTCTTCTTCTTCTTCTTCTTCTTCTTCTTCTTCTTCTTCTTCTTCTTCTTCTTCTTCTTCTTCTTCTTCTTCTTCTTCTTCTTCTTCTATTCTTTCATTTCCATTCCCTCCTTGTTCCAGATTATTTATTGTTTGCTCCTTATTTAACAACTCTTTGTAGTATTCGGCCCATCTTTGCAATATATCCTTATCTTCTCCAAGAATATTACCTTATTTACTTAAACATTCTCTCATTCTATTCAGTTTCCCTTGTTTCATTTGTTTTAATGCTGTAGAATTTCCTTATCTCACTCTGCTGGTGCAATATTTCTATTTCTTGGATTCGCATTTTCCAATATTCTCGTTTCTTCTTCTTACATATTTTATTAGCATCTCTTCTTCTTTGGCAATATTCTTCATAGTTACTTCTAGTTTCTTTTTGAAGCATTTTTTTCCTAGCCATATTCTTAATTTCTATTGCTTGCTCACATTCTTTATCATACCATTCTATATTTCTTCCCATTTTCTTTTCACCTATACTAATTTTTGCTACTTCTTTTACTGTGTCTTTAATTATCTTCCATTGTTCTTCTATACCTTCTTTTGTTCCTTTTTCATTTAATTTGCTGTTCATTAGCTTTTGAAACTTTTTTATTTCCTTTTTATCTTCCAGTTTTTCCCTATCCCATCGTATCTGTGTGTTTTCTTGAACTCTATCCATTTTCTTTATTCTTATTCTCATTCTCACTTTAACCAAAAAGTGATCTGAATCACAATTTGGACCTCTGTAACTTCTTACATCTATAATTGATGAGTGTCTTGCTCTGATTAACACATGATCAATTTGATTTACTATATTTGATCCTGGCATTTTCCATGTTCCTTTATGTATATCCTTATGAGGGAAGCGGCCGTGCCATGGCTCAGTGGTTAGACAGCTTGGCTCTCACCAAGGCGGCCCGGGTTCGATCCCAGGCGACCGCAAAGTGAGATTTGTGGTGGACAGCACGGCGCTGGGGCGGGTTTTCTCCGGGACCTCCGGTTTCCCCCGCCATCTCATTCCACCGGTGCTCCATCTTCATCTCATGTATCATCAGTGTCACCACCTGCAGTGCCATATGTAGTAAAAGCGGGCGTTAAACACTAAACATTTCATTTATGAGGGAAGCAGGTGCTTTTAATAATCACGTTATTTCTAACTGCCATTTTCATTACTTATTTGATGTAATGTATGTTTCCCTGCCACTCCATTTAAATGGTCTTCTTTTCCCACTTGTGCATTAAAATCTCCCATTACCACCAATGTGTCATAAGTTTCTACTAAGTTACATGTATTTTCTAGATTTTCATAGAACTCTTCCTTTTCAATCTCTTCCTTTTCTTCTGTAGGTGCATTTATGGATATTATAGTTATATTTCTAAATTTACCTTTAAGGTGTATTTTACAAATTCGTTCATTAATTGGCTTAAATTCTATCAGGCTCTTTTTGATTTCCTTTGTAATAATGAATCCTGTACCATTAAGTCCAGATTTTTTTGATTCACTACATAATGCTGTATATTCCTTCTTATCTATTCTACCTTCCCCTGCCCATCTGATTTCTTGAAGGGCTACCACGTCTAATTTATATTTTAATATTTCATTTGCTATTTCTTTCATTTTTCCGGGCTTCAACATTGTCCTTACGTTCCAGGTAGCCAACATTAAATCATTCCGAGGCTTCTTTGCAGGTTTCGTAACAATAGGTTTCTTACAAGATTAGGTTATTAACCTAAAGCTCAACCCCCAACCTGGAGGGTCAGGCTTCCCTATTTATGTCCCCAGGAAGCAGGGTGGTCCGGTTATATCCCCGAACACTGGGTAGCTCAGGCACCTCGGGGTTGCCACTTCCCGTACTCACCAAGGTGAGCCCCTGAGGGACCCTTTAAACTACTATATCTTAATACAGGGTGTCCCACCTAACTCTGCAACCTCAAATATATTCGAAATGAAACAAAATATGAAAAATCCAATTGGCCAGCTATGTACCTATGTCAGGGGCACACGCAATGATAAGGTATGTACAATCCATAAAGGTAAACAAATAATACTTCCAACACCACATTGCATTTTTTTTAAGGGGAGGCATCGGTGAAATTTCGTCAAAAATGACAAAAAACGACATTTTCCGTTTTTTGCATTAAAATTATGTTTAAACATTGTAGTTTCAGAATCTGCCGTCAGTTAGGCCCTAGTGTCATTTAAAGAGCAGATAAGTCATTATTTAAACGCCCATGTGCGGGTGGGCGTGGCCATTTATATTGCTTTTTTCAGTGTATCGTAAAGAAATTGATGGGATTCTCACATTTAAACTACGCGGTTTGATTCTGTAACTGTGGTAATGTGCAGAGACATCTCCTGGATGTTTGTGGAAGCTACTGAACCTTTCCGCTACCATTTTTATATATTATTTCCCACTTACTACTTTTGAAAGTAAACAAACATTTCCACTGACATGTAGTGTTTGTGAAATATGACTTACATGAAAGTGGAAGCTGTGGATAGCAGCTAATATTAAATTACTATTGTTTAGAATAGGAATAAAGCCTGATTTAACATTGTATTGCTTTCTTGTTGCAACAGTAGGTATATGATTCATACCAGGTTAGGTTAGGAGTACAGTGGCTATTTTTAAGCAAAATATAATGAAACTTTAAGGTGTTCTAGCCATAATAGTAAGTAATGATACTAGAATGCTATGCTTGAGGTACATGTTAAGTAAAAACATTATAGCCCAAGAGTTAACAGTGATTCTAGTAGGTCACCTTTTGATGTAAATAGAAGAATGGTTGATGTATTTATGGGCATTGGTAAGGGTCATATTTCTATGCAGAAGTTTTGTATGACCATGGGTTGCATTGCATGAACTATTCTACTTACAATTTCCATCTCATAGACAAAAATAAAGAGATTAGTTAGTACTATTCTATGGGAAAGTTGCATTAAAGGAGAAGCACAGAATGCTAATGAAAGGTTCCATGGAGTAAATGTCACAAAGAAGTTTTTGTATTAAGAAAGAAATTTCAAATTGCAGTAATTGCAACTGTTAGTGAATTTAATATGGGTTATAAAGATAGACTTAAAGTTGAGGCAAAAGTTGCAGCAAGCAAAGTAAGTCTTGTTAGCAAGAAAATTAGCAGTATTAGGGATAGGTGAAAGCTAAAACAAAGTGATCAAAGTTCATTGAGCAAATATAAATCTGCCAAGAAGCAGTTAAAGGTGACTAAATTAAAAGAAGAGGATAGTAAACTAGCTGAGTAGTCTTCATATAGTGCAGGATAGTTTTGAAACATAGAAAAAAATGTTGTTTATATTTAGAGCTTCTAACTAGATTTTTCTTCATGTCCAATTTTTAGCACTTTTAATACTCCTTATAGTCCAGACACTAAAGTTTTCAATGAATTTCTTTAAGTTTTGCATATATGTATATTCCTAGATAAGTTTTCAATAAAAATTGGTATCATAATGGCTGTATATGAAAAAATTAATAATGATTGGTATTGAAAAAAGAAAACTGAAAAAAATTCAAGAAAATTTGATCATATTCCTTAAATTTTCTCCTCCAGAACCATTAGACTTGGGCAAATGAGTAATATACATATATAGTTTTGTAACTATTATCTAAAGGAACTAGAATCCAAAGTTTCAATCATTTATAACAAAAACTGTAGAGAATGTAATATGTTTCCCAATGTAAAGAAATTGCAGCAAAAATTAAATTATTATTTTTTTGGTAAAAACTATTGTAGATAGAAAAATTATAAAAAAAGAGCCAAAGGTAACCAAATTAAAGAGAAAGAAGGTAATAAGATAGCTGGAGGGCCTGCATATGATGCATGGAGTTTTCAAAGTAAAGAAAGTAGTGTAATTTCTATCTAAATCTTTAAATTCATTTTTCTCCGCTTTCAATTTTTGAACATTTTTGTATCTTCAAAATGCTCCAACTTCTGCAATTCTCAACGAATTTGTATTAAACTTTGCATACATATGCCTAAATAAATGTTTAATAAAAGTTGGTATTTTTGTTTATTTAAATTAAATAGTTTATTTATTATTGATTTTTAAATCTCAAAATTGCAAAAAAAATTAAGAAAAATTTAATATATTCACACATAAATTTTTTTTTTGTCCAAAAATACTTGATACACACTTTGAATGTATAGCAACTTTTATAACTGATGTACAGAGAAACCTGAATCTAAAATTTAAAGTTTCTAAAAGAAAAACTGTATGACCTGGGACTTTTTATATAACATACAAAAAACATACTATAAAAAGCACCAAATATTTTTTTTGAAAAAACTATTTAAGATAGGATGAATTTTAAAAGCTTAACTAGATTCCCTATATCCCACCTAATGACAAAATTTCAAGCAGTTCTGATGTAAACTCTGGATTTTAGCATTTTTCACAGATGCCTCCCCTTAAATGGAATATGTATGCTTATTCTAGCAAAATGAAAACTAGAGCTATAATTAGTGATAACACACTTGGTTTCACATTTCTAAACCCCATACGTTCTGAAATATGCAATGGTGTCACCATTTCGGATGTAATGCAACACATGTACTTCTGTGATCTGAGCAGGGGTTGCTTGCACTGGCCTGTAACCTGCTATAAATAAACCGATATCAGCTCGGCATGTTCTAACTTCAGTGTACTAGTGTCTCTTGATCTGGTCTGTTATCATACTGTTAACATAATTCACGTACATTTTGGATATTGCTTTCCATATTGACACATTAAACTGTGTTTTCATGTGGCATGTGACAGTTGCAATCATTTAGTCAATATGCCAGTAACAAAAGATATGTCAGTAACTAAGAAAACCTGGATATTATTCTAATTTACGGCAAAGTTGCAGAAATGCCACAGCAGCTATGGCATATTGTCACCCTGGCGGTAGACTTGCGAAGCCGATGAAAAATGATGGTCGGTGGAGATTCGGGAAACTTCGGGGCCGATCGTTACCGGAAGCGAGACAGTTGAGGGTAGTGTTGGAGAAAATAAACAGTTTGGAGGTTGCTAGCAAATTGTAATGTGAAGAATGTATTTGCTACGAAAATAAAGTGCAGTTTTTGTATTTTGTAACCTCGTTTTGTTATTTCACGAACCCACAAATGAATGCTACCCAGATCAATGGTGTCCTTCGCCTTGTACCACTGCCAGGATCTGCACGAAACTCAGGGAAACAGGAAGCTGGGCTCCCACAAAGCAACAATGTACAAAACTGGCACTGGAAACGAAATATCTGTTCTGGCCGCTGTAGCACACAATCCTGAGGTGATTGTCCGACAGGTTGCAGCACGAGGTTCTGGAATAAGCAGCAGTAGTGTGAGCAGAATTTGGCAAAGGCATCAGTTTCATCCGTTCCATATCTCACTGCACCAGGAACTGTACGGGAATGACTGAATCGCTCATTGTATTAAATTGTTTTGCACCTCAGCAGTTGCAAGGTAACCCAGCATTCCTTAGTAATATATTGTTTACAGACGAAGCTTCATTTACAAATCATGGTCATGTGAATTTGCAGAAAATGCACTACTGGTCCATGCAAAATCCCCACTGGATTCATCAAGTTGCTCATTAACGACAGTTGTGCAACACACACTACCCCTCCTCATAGTGGACATGGGATTGGAAACGCATCTATCAATGTGGTTCTAGCATGACGGATGTCCTGCACATTATTCACAAGTTTCCAGAGACATTGTGGATGCAAGTTTTGAAATAGGTAGATAGGACGAGGAGGTTATGTGCGATGGCCAGCTCAGTCGCCAAAATTGATGCCATTACACTTCTTTCTCTGGGGTACAATAAAAGACAGAATGTATCAAGAACCACCAATGACAGGAGAGGATATGCAATATTGTATTACTGCGTCGTGTGCGGCAATATCTGTAGAAACATTGCATTCCGTGCAACACTCTCTTGTTACCAGATTCTAAAAGTGTACTGATGCACACGGAGGGCACTTCGAACATCTGTTGAAGTGACACAGTTTCATCGGACAAGATGCTACTGGTGATTTGTGGGTGCATTTTCCAAGCTGGATGTAATAAACAACAATGAGATTCTGAAGGCTATAGGCCACTGTAAATATGTTTAGAAAAGTGGAACCAAATGCGGTATCACTAATTGTAGCTCTAGTTGTACTTTTGCTAGAATAAACATACATGTTCAATTTAAAAAAAATGCAACTTGGTGGTCTCGAAAATAGTCCCTCAATAATATAAAACTAAGTGACGAAGTGTGAATAAACCGAGTACAAATAGTTTTTTAACTAATTTTGACATCACTGTTACTAAATTCCTCCAATCACGCATATAGCTTCTTACTCTATTTCTCAATGTGACCGTCAATGCCTCAATGCATTTATTGTAATGTGGTACTGGTTTTTCAATGCCAATGTTGTACTCTTCTAAGACCAAACACCTTTTCCAGAATGTTAATGCCATTTCAGGGCTTCATCATTTGCAAACTCTTTTCCACCCAACTAAAGTCCTTTAGTTTCAGAAACAAGTGAAAATCGCTGGGTGCCGAGTCAACACTGTGAGGATGTCCAAAAATTTTCCACTTAAAATGTTGCAGTAGTGCCTGTGTTCCAGCAGCCACATGAGGCTGAACATTGTCATTAATCAGAAATATCTTTTCAGACAAGTTTACACACCTCTTGTTTTGGATAGTGGATTGTCACTGAAAAGTTGCACTAAGGCTTCTGGGTTTATTTCTTGTCTTAACAGGAACATTTGCCCCCCCCCCCCCCAAAAAAAACAGTTGCCCTCAATTTTCTTGTATGGTGAAGTGGTTTTCCTTCTTTGTGATTTGAAGATGAATTGCATGGTGCTAATCTATTGACTGTTGCTTAGATCCTGGCATTTTGTATGAAACTCTTGGCTCATCTCCCATTGCAATGCGGTCACCATATGATAACCATTACTGTGATATTCAGTCAAAAATTGAAAGGCTACTCCTATCTTTTGCACCTTGTGAACTTCATTCAACTATTTTGGTATCCACAGAGCACACATTTTTATAGACAGCACCATAGTCGAATGGTTAAACTGCTTGGCTTTCACCGAGGTGGCCCAAGTTCGATTCCAGATGACCACATGTGAAACTTGTGGACAACACTGCGCTGGGGTAAATTTTATGTGGGATTCCAGTTTCCCCCGCTATCTGATTCCACCATTGCTCCATCTTCATTTCATTTACCACCAGTGTCACTCCGCTATCTCATTCAACCACCAGTGTCGCTACGGGCGTTAAACACCACACATTCATTCATTCACACATTTTTATGTAGCAAAGATACTCTGTCACTATTTCATGTAAGAAAGATCTTGAAATACATGGGAAAAGTTCCTGTAAAGTGTCGAAAGTGAAACACTGGTTTTCTTAAATTCTTTCACCAACATTTACTTTCAACTCATCTGAAGCAATTGTTGTGGTCTATTATGCTGGTCTTCGTTGTGTACATTGGTTCTTATCTGATTAAACATTAAGCACTATTTTCTCATCTGAGATTCATTCACTGCATTATTTGCCTGTAAATTCTAATTGGCTAAACATTTTGTGCATTAAAAAACTAAATCACACTACACACTATACATTTGGCAGGATTCTCAATTGGCACTGCCATTTGGATACATTATAGAAGAGACAGGCATCAACTCACAGCAATGAAACTTGACTCAATTGAGGTACAGTAATGAGTGAGCAAGTGGTGATGGTGGTGGGCTAGGAAATGCCAAGTGTAATATGCAATCAGTTTTAACTTTCTGAACAACTCTCATGCCATTTTAGTTAATTGATGGAAATTGATTATTTCTTCACACTAGCCGTATATAGGCTAAGGTTGTTGATAGATGGTCAACATGAAAAAACATGAAAAATTCAATGGGTTAGAGCGACTGGACAGAAACCAGGAGATCAGTGGTTCAAATCCCGGCCATGGCACTGAATTTTTCATGTTGACTCTACCTATCAACAACCTTAGCCTATATACGGCTAGTGTGAAGAAATGATTCATTTCCATCAATTAACTAAAATAATTACTAAATAATTAACTAAATAATAAAACTTAATAATTAACTAAAATAATTAAATGATGAAGCCTGCAACTCAAGTACTTAAGATAGTAAGTCGCCACAAATGGTGTATCTTGAATGCGAGAGCCCCTAGTTGTCTACTGGGGAAATATATGAGTCAAATGGAGAATTTAATGTCAGGACGGCACGTTGATCATGGTAGCTCAATGGGTTAGAGTGACTGGATGGAAACCAGGAGATCCGTGGTTCAAATCCTGGCCATGGCATTGAATTTTTCAAGTTGACTATCTATCAACTCTCATGCCATTTATGTGCAGAGGAAAAGCTCATAAAAAGTTTGACATACAAGTCACTAAAGGTTTTCCTTTAATTATTAAAACATAGTATAAATATGTGAATCACATTTTTGCTATAGTTCCTGAGAGACACGTAGATGACACTTTAAAACTTCTAAATTTGCAGGATAAAGCTATAAAGTTCACATTAGCAATTAAAAACAATGGTCACCTCTCCTTCCTGGATCTAAAGATAAAAAATAACAAATGAAACTTAGGCGTTTATAGGAAATCAACTTACACTGATAATTATATCAAAGAAAAGTTTCGACTCTTTGTCACACAAATTTGCTGTTTTTAATAGTCATGTACAAGTTGATGAACATACTGCTAAACAAGGAAGAATTTGATACAAAATATAAACACATTATAAATACTGCTTTAATTAATGGTTTTAATGAAGATTTTATACACAAAAGGTTAAAAAATTTTAAATATCAAAAAAATGTAAATGATGTTTCCACTCTTAGAAAAGTAAAAGATGAATATTTTCAAAGAAGTTGTTATAATACTGGCACCTCAAAATAAATACTGCATAAAAAAATGTACTAAATATTTCTAAAAAAGACAAAATTTCAGATGACAAAAAGTCTTTATCAAGTTAACTGCTTAGAATGTGTTAAGATTTACATTGGTAGGACCAAACGTAACTTAGAAACCAGAGCGAAGGAACATTTCAGAAATATTAAATGTAAACAGACACATAAATCAGCAGTGGATGATCATTTTTGGTCATATAAACATGAAGTATACCCAGAAGTTAAATTATGGAAATAATTGAACGAACCAATAGACTTAATGGTTTGAGGGAAAATATTTATTTTGAAAAATAAAGATCGCATGATGAATTTTGATATCCCACCAGTAGATGTCATCAATAAGTGTGTTGTCCCCGGTAGATGTCAGTAAGATAGCAAGCTATCCTTCAACTTCCAGAAGTGGCCAACGGGTCAGTCGGTCGGCAGGTTGAAAATGTAACAGAGGTGTTTCGAAACTGGTCTCAAAGGATATTAAATACGGATAAGTAATAGTGAAGTTGTGTTGCTAAAGTGTTTAATTATTGATAATAATTAGTTTGCTTTATTGTCAGCAGCTTCACTCTTTTTACATCTTCAAATATTAGAAGTTGAAAACAGTATTGTAGAAATCAATTAAGAGTAAAAAATTGAATTTTAGTTAATTGATGGAAATTAATCATTTCTTCACACTAGCCATATATAGGTTAAGGTCTTTGATAGATAGTCAACATGAAAAATTCAATACCATGGTCAGGATTTGAACCACGGATCTCCTGGTTTCTGTCCAGTCGCTCTAACCCATTGAGCTACCATGGCCAACATGCCATCCTGACATTAAATTCTCCAAATGACTCGTATACTTCCCTGGTAGACCACTACGGGCTCTCGCATTCAAGATACACGTTTAACTCTTGTTATTTTAGTAAATTGACGGAAACCAATAGATCCGTGGTTCAAATCCCGGCCATGGCATTGAATTTTTCATGTTGACTATCAAAGACCTTAGCCTATATACAGCTAGTGTGAAGAAATGATTAATTTCCATCATCCATCCAGCATTCTTATCCAGCATTCATTCATAAATATAAGCATAGAACATTTCACAGGCTATTAGGAAATGAAGTGTTTGCTATTTCTCGAATTTAACACCTTGGCTTATTTAAAGCAATTCTTTTATCACGTCATATCAATAGTATAAATTTCAGTTCTGAGTAATTACAAATCCCATTAAGCTACCATGGCCAACGTGCCATCCTGACATTAAATTCTCCATCTGACTTGTATATTTCCCTAGTACACCACTAGGGGCTCTCGCATTCGAGATCCACCGTTTGTGGCGACTTACTATTGTAAGCACTTCTTACTATCGTAAGAAGTCCCAGGCTTCATCATTTAACTCTTATTATTTTAGAGAAGAAATGATTAATTTCCAACAATTAACTAAAATATTGATATTTATTTGTTTATATTACGAAAACTATGAGCTGATACACTTTTACGTGGCTTTTAAACGGAAGAACAACTGAATACTGCTTTTAACTTTCTAGAGTAAACAGAGATTTCGAACCATTCATAAACAAAGATATGAGACACTTTCTGCCAAGCCAGTACAGTGTACAGTTTCCTCTCACTTGAATTTAAGAAACACCTTGGCTTATTCAAAGTAATTCTTTCATCACGTCATGTCAAACGTTTACGTTTAAATTCTGAGTAATTACAAATATACGTACATGCATGCATGCCAACCAATAATGCTATTCATTACAGTGCTTATGTTGCGATTCACTATTATAATATAATAGTGCTTTATTTATTTGTATTAGGAAAACTATTTGAGCTAAAATTATGGGGTTTTCACAGTTATGTCAGATCCATTACTTTCTACCTTCCACAAGGATCAGTTGTGGTAAAATCTGAAGTTTTGCCTTAGCACGAATAGTACTTAATAGAGATTGATTAGGTTGGCGCTCATCACACACTACTTAGGGAGAATGCAATACGACAACAGCAAAGACTCCGATTGGTTGCTCACCTAGCAGCACTAAAGGACAAACATCATCCCATTTGAAACAGATAGTAGGTGCATTCCAGCCAGAAGCAATTCTTTGACAAGCTTACCAGTATTACATGTGCAAAGAACATCCTACTATAATAAAAGCTTCTTGTCATGCTAAAACAAGAAAATTTAATCGAAGGAAGTCAATCTTCCCTTCAAACGATAATACAAAATATGATCAAGTATCAGGTCAACACCTGCACCATGATGATGGAGAGAATTGACATTGTAGCTTGGCGATGTTGATATCTCAGGGAAATGAAGAAAACTGATTTCCAAACAGTTGTATAGCTGGATGAAACATGGGCAAATGCTGGTCATGCCCTTAAGAAGGGCTGGATGGATGGCACTGCAAAGGGGACAATGTGTGCGGGAGTGTGTGTAGGATGCTATTAAAGGGGGTAACAACAAATCAATCAACCTGTTAAAAGTCCGATTACAGCAGTTACTGTTTGTAGGTAAGCAATGATACTGACTCGCTCAGACATCTGACCGCCGATAATGGTGGTGCGAGTGAGGCCTGAAATAAGGTCCCGGAAGTCGTGGAGGAAGTGCACGCCAGTACTTCAGGAGGACACCTGGGAGCAAGCCGGATGATCGAAAAACTTCGGAGCGCTTCTACTGGCTGAGGCTCCGAGCATATGCTGAGAGATGGTGTAAAGCTCCGGTCATTATCCTCATTATCCTTCATGCGGGAAAATTCTATTATTTGGGTGTTCAGAAAAATTGTTCAGTAAACTATTACGTTTAATGCCAAAGTGTATACTGGGTTTCTCTTGCTTATTCTTACTGCTGGCTTTCTAAGAAACACTCCAAGAGAGAAGCATTACAGAAAACAAATTTAAACTGTGCTGAACATTTTAAGCATTGTCTCAGTTTCATATGTACGTTACCTTAACAGAATTTCCTAAAATGCTCTTTAGTTCTTGTTTCTGAGTTCCTCTCTGTTTTTTCTGTATAATTTCATTTTTCCATAGAGAAGGAGTTCCAACCCTTTCAGATGCAGTGGTACAAGCCCTACAGAGCCCTAACACTCGTGGTACTTCTGATGTTACCAGAAGTATGCCGGTTTCGGAGTCAAATCTGTAGGGGAGGGGTTTCGACACCTTCAGCTCCTGTGGTGTGAGCGCTGCAAACTCCTAGCACTTGTGGTACTTCTGATGTTACCACAAGTACATTAGCTGAACATTTGATCCCCTCTCGTAGGGACCAAACCTTTCAGCTGCAGTGGTACAAGTCCTACAGAGCCCTAACACTCGTGGTACTTCTGATGTTACCAGAAGTATGCCGGTTTCGGAGTCCCATCTGTAGGGGACGGGTTTCGACACCTTCAGCTCCTGTAGTGTGAGTGCTGCAAACTCCTAGCACTTGTGGTACTTCTGATGTTACCACAAGTACATCAGCTGAACATTTGATCCCCTCTCGTAGGGACTTGTTTGGACTGAGTAGGTCTCGATGGGGCAGTGGTTCCTGGTACCCACGTTTGGCTGGCTTTGCCACCAAGACTGGGTTGAGAGATGCCTGAAAGAACCTCTGGTATGAGCCTGGATAGGTAGCAGCTGGTGTGCTGATCACTGGCGGCCCAACCGAGGTTATCAGCTCTCTTTTTGGATGAGCTGCCATGCTTAAGAATTGTCCACCAGTGCAGAGTAAGTCTCTGAAAGGAATGCACCCCCTTGCACAGTAGGACAAGGACAGTGAATGTGTGTGACAGAACGCATCCTACACAAGGAGCAGGACTGTTTAAAAAAACATGCGCCCTATTCACTCTGTACACTAAAACCGAGAAGATTCATTCACAAAAGTAGAAGCCATCAGAATGTTTTTGAATGGTCTGAAACTGAATTGACATGGGTGTCAAATCCATCCAGGGAGGGTGTGGGAACCTTCTGCAACCCCCTTGCATCTCAGGCCCCGGAGACTTTCTTTCCTGTGGTATACTATAGTGCATCCACTTCTACTGAAAGGGGGTAGGGACTTTCTAGACTCCAGGTATTTCTCCAATAGAAAGCCCCATGGAGCTGCTTTATTGGCTCCCTGGGTTTTAATGGGGGTGTTTTGACATGTGTGTGGACCTTGTTTAAACATGTATAAATTTGATTTCAGTTATTTCATTGTCTTTGTTAAATGCCAGATTTTTTATTTTTATTTTTTCATTGTTTTTATTTTTTGTCTTTAATGGTAGAGCCAAGGATATTTTTTATGGTACATTTGTGAGTTAGAGACAATTGGATCTTGTGTTCTCTAAAAATCTTTTAGGATTTGTCGAAGGTGGTCCCCCCCCCCCCTTTTCTATCTTTTGCTTTTTTTGTCCAACACATTTGGAAACTATTTATTTATGAAATTTCTAAGTCTTCTAAACTATTCATGTGCCGAACACAGTATATTCATAAGCCTGTGTGTTCAAACTGCTAAAAACTATTTCACTGTGAGATCTTGGGTTAAATCTATTAGATTTGATGATTGTCGGTATTCATTTTCTATAGACCCCAACATTTATAATAATCAATTTCAGATTCTGAAGAACCAAGGGAAACTTTTGCAGATTCCTGTTTCTAATGAGCTCATGAAAAAGTAGAGGAGAAAGTAGTAATAATCCTGAGTAGTAGTAATCCTGAGGTTTGGGAGTAATATTTTGTTTGGAACTGGAAGAAGTTGTGTTAAATGCACAACATCTAGAAACATAAGTAGTTATCACTTGGATGAAAAACCCAAACTAATCTAGATAAAAGCTTATTAATTTATAGATGAGTCATATTTATTATACATCTGCTTCACTTACGTACCTATTTTGAGGGCATGTTTAGTCGCAAAAGAGTCGAAGATGCAAACGATAATTTGCGAAACAGTCCTCAAAATAGGTACGTAAGTGAAGCAGATGTGTAATAAATACGACTCATCTATAAATTAATAATTATTTCGCTTCACTGTGGTGTTCCAATACAGTTAAATCTCGATAGATAAAAGCTATTCAAACATTCAACAGGAAAGCAAGTATTCTTGAAATGGAAACAGATTTTCATTTAGAAAAATAACCGTCTTCAATTTCAATATTCCCCGGAGCACCCTATTGAATTAGCTGAAAGTTATCTTTTCTTTATCTTAAAAGCAATGTCACATACCTTTCCACGGTACAGTACGAGTGCATTAAGCATCTATTTCATACACAACCTGAGATTTTCATATTCTCTCTCTGCCAAAAGTTAAACTGAAAATCTTAGATGACACTCAGAAATGTTGAGTGTAACTCCATCTTATAATGTATAAAAAATTCCTGTGTGTTTATAATCAGAGAGAATCTACAGTTCATATCAAACACTTAGAATACATTTACTCACCCACTGCAGCTGTAGTCATTCTATCTAGACCATGTCCTACATGATCTGCATGAGCTTTAGTACGATCTTCAAACAGATATTCCCGTGCCTCTGATAATCGAGGAAGATACTGCAGGTTTCGTAATTCATTTATTCCAGTTCTGAAAGAAAAAAAGATTCTATGCATTATTACTTCTAGAAAATCTTTGCTTATGAAATTTCAGAAATTCTGTGAAGACTTGAGCAAGAAATTTATTTTTGAGCGAACTTTAAAGAGACATCTTAGGTTGGATGTTTGTCTTATTCATTGAAAGACATAACTATACAGAGTGAATCACCTAAAACTTGCACTACCAATATTTCTGAAATGGAAAGTAATATTGATGTGCAGTTATCACAGCATTGTTTAGTAGTTAGGGGCTCGTAGTTTTAGCCTATAAATAGATTTTAATAACACTTATGTGTATTTTTGGAGCAAACATACCCTTTTTTAAACGGAACAATGTATAATTACATAAAAAATGAAGAGTACGGTAAATTAGATTGTTAATGGTGTTTTCCACAGGAGTCTAGTGCCAGTAGTTCACAAGATATCTTATTCTGAAACTTTTACACGACACTTGTACTAACTGTGGTAGTGCAAACTAAAGAAAAACAAAAGGGAGTGTACTGCCTTTGTGGATCGTTCAAAATGACCACCTGCAACTTCAATACAAGCTTCCAGTCTCCTGTGGTAAGACTTCTGTACACGTTCTAGCATTTCAGTGAAAATTTCACAGCAGGCAGCAGTAATGTGTTGTTTCATATCATCTGGTGTAATCCTTGTAGACAGTGTTTCAGTTTTCCCCATAGAAAAATCTAACGGAGTCAAATCCGGTGAATGGCCCGGCCAAGGTACAGGTCCCCTTCATCCAATTCAGTGATTTGAAAACAATCTGCGAAGACCAGCTGTAATAATTCATGCACTATGGGTTGGACAGTCATCATGCTGGAAATACAGGTTCCTCCTAGTCTACAGAGGAACGTCTTCTAGTATCTGTGGAAGATGGTCTGTTAGGAGGCTGAGATACTTGTGCAAGTTTAATGTTCTTTCTATGAAAAAAGGACCTATGAGCTGATGATTCACTATCCCACACCACACTATTAAACTCCATGGATGCTGACGTTCCACCTGACGAAGCCAACGGGGATTGTCAACAGTCCAATAGTGCATGTTTCTGCAGTTTACCTGGCCATGATTAGTAAATATTACTTCACTCAACAAAACACATGATGAATCTGGAGTATCATGTCTTAATGCCCATGTACAAACATTAACATGATTTTCAAAATCATTTCCATGCAGCTCTTGATGGAAAGAGATGCGACAGGGATGGAACATTTGTTGATGGAGAATGCCTGACTCATTCCACTTGCATGTGCGATTGTGTGGGAACTAATTTGTAGATCTACTGCAAAAGCAGCTAAAGCATTTAATTTCTCCTACATCTCCAGTCACCTGTTTGTTTCTGTGACATTTTCTTGGTGTCACACAGCCACTTTCACGTAACTGGTTGAAGAGGCTGATGAATAAATTACCAAAATGGTTGACATCTATTGGGATATCTTTTCATATACACCATAAAAGAACGAACTGCATTCTTCCTAAACTTTCCGCACACCATGAGCATGTCAGTTTTTTCTAGTGGTAAATTCCATCTTCATTCACAACCTACTGCTTGAACTAACATTAACAGCCTAGAATGTCATAATGCACAAATAAACAGCAAACACATATAAACAAACCGTAACAACATGGTATCTAGCAACTAAGCCGGTTAAATGGAACACATAATTGCTGGTGTGTAAGTTTCGAAATAAAATATCTCATGGAAATTAATTGTTCTTTCACAATGGCCGTGTGTAGGCTAACGTATGGAAAGATAGAGTAAGATTGAAAAATTCAATGCCACAGCCGGGATTTGAACCACGGATCTTCTGGTAGCCATCCAGCCGCTGGTGAAACACTATCTTTTCATACTTTAGCCTACACACGGCCAGGGTGAAAGAACAATTAATTTCCATGAATTGACCTAATAGTGGTTAACTATAAAGCCCGGGCCTTAAAGTACATACACGTTGTAAGTCGCCATTAAGGTAGTTGTCTCATGTGTTTATGAGAACTCCTAAGTGGCTTACCAGGAAAAACATGAGTCAGTTGGAGAATTTAATGTCATATCGGCACATTGGCCATAGTAGCTCAACGGTTAGAGTGGCTGGATGGCAACCTGAAGATCAGTGCTTCAAATCCCGGCTATGACATTGAATTTTTCAGTCTGACTCTATCTTTCCATAAGATATCTCATGAACTACTTACTGGCACTAGAATCCCGTGGAAAACACCATTAACATTCTAATTTACCGGCCTTTTGATTTTTTGTAATTAGGCAGTGTTCAATTTAAAAAAGTGTATGTTAGCTCCAAAAATACACCTAAGTGTTATTAAAATCTATTTATAGGCTAAAACTACGAGCCCCTTACTACCAAACAATGCTGTGGAAGCTGCACATCAATAGCACTTTTCATTTCCAAAATATTGGCGGTGCAAGTTTTAAATGATTCACCCTGTATATTCTAACAGCCTGAGGTCTGTTAAGAACAGATGCTATTATCAAAATACTAGTAAACATAATCTCTCACCATACTTTTCAATTCATTGTAAATTTAAGTCCTTTAAGACCTAAGCCTTTTACTTTCTATTCCTCTTCTGATTCCTATTCCCGATTTATTGTAGAATAGACCTAGAAATCAATAAATTCCTATAATCAAATAGAGGTTAAGAATGCTGCTTTTCAATCTCGGTTGCTTGTACTAGAGGTATTCACTTTCCTATTATTTTCCCATCTTGATTCCAAGGCTTTACAAGTCATGCAATATGGAAAACTGAAAATGCCACTTGATCCCAGATCATCTTCAGATAATTCAGAAGTAGCATGTACTCAGCAAGAGAGAACAGTTTAGAAAATGTTTGGCATAGCATGATTGCATCACATTATTAGAATTGGGATCACAGCATTTTAGGTAACTTCTTTTATAGTTGACAAATGGCTCATGATATACAAACAAGGGAGATACTGAAGTTAAGATTGTTCCTTTGTTTTCTTTTATGTTACCTTTTAATAACTATGGCCTACAGCGGGGCTGAACAAAATTGTGGATTGACGTTTAAGAGTTCAGATTCCATTGAGCTCTAAAAATTACTCAAAATTTTCTTAATGAGGATAATGAAATACTGTGGAAAAAGACAGGCCATCTCAATTAAATTTGCGCTCAGGTCCTTACAGTGGAAAGGTGAACACACTACACCTTTACTGTGGAGATGAAGGAAGTGTTTTAACTGTATCAAAAGAATATTTATAGAAAATTGATTCATCATAAAATTAAAAAAAATCATTCAGATGACTTTCCAACTATCACTTATTTATACATACATAACTTTCACAAACTGTTCTTACACAAGCTCATTTTTCCATCTTCTTTATACTAATCAAGATAAACCTTTGCAGTAACAATTTTAGTGCACATTCTGTTGTCAGGTACGAATGTTTTCAAGCAGGTCACTGTATGTTGGTATAGAGATTCCTCTCTTTCCACGACCTTGCCAGAAATAAGTGAATGACAATAGCCCTTCAAAATATGACCGAATAATTGAAAAATTCTAATTAGTAACTGTGCATAGCTTGGAAATAGCTTATGACAAAAAATATATTATTTGAAACAAATTGTGTGCTTAAAGAAATATATGCTTTGCAGAGTTGTTTTTTTTTCTATCTTCTACTGGCTTCAAGTTATAAATATTTCTTACAAGAATAAAATAGAATATTTATTTCTCTCTCTCTCTCTCTCACGCATGTACGCACGCACACCCGTACCCAAATACATTACCATTAACAATATTCCTAAGACATAACAAACTTTCTTGTTCACACACAATATACCTTTCCTACCTGTCTTACATTTTGGTATCAATACACATAAATCCTGGTTTTCTGTGTATTGATAACCCTCTACTCTCTTGTATCCCTTGTTCCTGTTTCTTCAAGCTTAATTGTTGATTATTCTTAATCATTCTTAACCATTTCTCTGACTTTTCCCAAATAAACATCTATGCTTGTTACATTATTTTCTCCTTTTACAGACAGTAATTTCCCGATTAGTATTTATTACCTTACCCCCTCCTTAAAACTGTTCCATTTTTGTTGCCAAATTTTTTCTCTCCATACCTTTCTTTGTTTGCAATATAATATACTATGCCAGTCTGTGTCATCTTCTCCATACAATGGGTATTTCCCTTTATCATGACTAATAACTTTAATTTCTAACTCCCATCCTTATCCAAGCGAATCCTTCTTGCCCTAGCTTATTATACACATCTATGTATTTCTTCCCTCCCCCACAGTTTTTATTTCTCTCTTGTATCTTTAACAAGCATTTCCCCCTTGTACTAGCAAAAATAACTTGACTATCAATATCCTTTAATCTTAATTCTACTTCCTTCCAAAGGCTTCTATAACAATACTCCCCATTCCTCCAAATATGTCCCAAACCTATCTATTCCATCAATTCCCTTACTTTTTGTGTTCCAATTTGCTGCTTATTTGCATAAGAGAACATTCCTTAATTATATTGCTTTCCTCCAAGTTGTCAACTCTATACAAATATTTCATTACCCTTGAGGTAATTTGAACTCTAATTGAATGTCTTCCCAACTCTAGTTGAGCTGCCCCATTAGGTGATACTAACATATTTACAGAAGGATCTGTTAATAATGTCCACCTCGGCCCAGGCTTCATCTACTCCACATATCTCTGCCCCATGTAGCATTTTGTTTTCTGCTATAGCAGTATAGATCCTTTCAAGCCATTTGACAAATTTTTCCAAATGAAGATGCTGTTTCCAGAAATCTAAAGGTATACATTACATCTGTCATGTAAATATCTTAATCTTCCCGTCTCACCTTTAAAAAAAGCCACAAAGCTTATCAATTTGGTTTTTATTTACATTTTGTTTATGAGTAATTCTCTCTCTCCCTCTAACACGCAGGTATAATTCTCACTTCTCTCTCTCTTTTACTTGGCCTCAAAATACACATTCCTGGCGAAATTTAAGATCTGCTCCATATAACTTTGCCTCATGTCTCTTAACTGTCACGTTATTAGTCACTCTCTCATTGGCTGCTCTTGTGGAGAATTTTGTTCTGCTATGCAAAATAATTCTTTATTTAACATGATTATATAACTCCATATATCTGAGGATAAATATCAGATACACAATTCAATAAAAGTTTGAATTAAATACCTTATGCAACAACGTATTTGGTATATATGAAAATTCTCGTCAACTACACCTTTGGGTAGATCCTTTGTCCTCTCAGGATGATGAAAGCACATGCATCAGTCCTGGTAGCCCGCCTCGGTAGCGTGGTGGTAGCATGTCTGCCTCATGTTCAAGAGGTTCCAAGTTCGAATATCGGTCAGGGTGAGCTACCTGGATAAGTTATTTTAAGGGTTTTCACTTATCCCGAAAGACGAACGTCAGGTAACTCTTAAGCTCTATGGACCCCGGGCTCATTTGAGCAT
Organism: Mantis religiosa; assembly: GCA_030765055.1. Lineage (NCBI taxonomy): Eukaryota > Metazoa > Arthropoda > Insecta > Mantodea > Mantidae > Mantis > Mantis religiosa. The sequence goes on along the minus strand of CM060950.1, from coordinate 148,745,712 downwards.
CATTTCACCCATTCCATTCATCATCCGATATGACTTAAAGGAGGACATAAATTAAAAAAAAAATAATAAAAAAAATCGGACATGATAGTGTATTTATATTGCTATCCCTGCACTGTGCACACCTGGTTGGCATTATATGAAGGTATACATAAGCAATCATGGGAAAGGGGAAGAAAATGCAACGTGGAAGAAAACATGTCAGCGAGGTAAGGTTATAAGAAAGAGCTTATATATAAAATTGTTGGATGCAATGCAATGTTTTTACTACCTGCATACTAGGTGGATAAAGTAAAAAAGCTGAATGCTTATATTTAACTGAAACTGAGTAGCATGTTAGCAGGTGAACAGAGAGGGAGGCAGGGGAAGCAGGATGACAGGGACAGAGAAATGGATGGAGCCAGTGTAGCTGAAAGCCAGCCTGAGTGGTAATAGTTTAATATTTCATTGCAAAGTAGATATATTTATAGAACTTCCTATATTGGAGAGACAAATTTCCTTTGCATAAGTGGGAAAACATACCGAATGAAATGAGGCAAAAAAATCTTGAATCTAAGATCACAAGAAAACATAATAAAACTGGGAAAATTTATTGGCAAGGTAAGACAAAAATGGCTTTGGAAAACAGGGAAGACTAATGAGAACAATTAGGAAAAGTAGTATAAGGTATAAAGGGAAACAAAAATCTAGATCCCAAGTTTTAAAATGCTCCATTATATACACAACCTGGGTTAACTATAATGGGGCATTGGAAAATGCAACTCCAAAACGAGGAGTATGTAAGACTTTGTACTTGTTATATACTATATTCGTTATATGTGTATGAAGTTGTATATGCTAGATATTGTAATAAGAAATAGGAAATAAACTAACTATAAAACTTCCTAATCATTCTTTTGCCATTAAGGATTATCTCATAATTTTTTATCAATAGTTCTTATCAATGCCGGCAGCACTGAATTTGTCAAGTTTGAGACAATCCTTCAAATTAACCATCACAGAGCCAATAAGTAAGAGCAATTATCAAGATATAAACTAATCCTAACAGTGATTTGATATAAAGGCTGGAAATTAGAAGATGCAATTCATGTTTTATCATACTGGAGGTAGCATTTTGATAAGAATGGAGAAAAATCTGGTTTGAGTCCCTATTCAGAAATGTTCCAACACAAGAATTGCTCATTAAATACATAGTGCCATGAATACTTAATACTTAATCATCTTTTGTGCTACAAACTTCACTGTTTTCATGTGCTGAATTTTTTCATATGACATTAATTAAAGTTTTGTTCTAATTGAAGCATACTTTGCCGATCAAATTAAATTAGTTATGTTGCATGCTTCAGCACACATTTTTTTTTTATTAAAAAAAGCATATTTAAAACAAAATAAGTTTTTCACCAGAAACTTCAATCTTCTTGTAATACCACCAGCAGAAGATTTAATAGTCAATTCTTCTAACACAAAACCTATTCACACATGCATGCACACACATGTGCACATACTGAAAACCAATAAATTTAAGTTAAATGTAAGTCTGTAATCATGTAAACCAAAAGAATATATGAAACTACACTCACAATTTCTGTAAACTAATAGAAATATGAACTATACTGTGAAGACATGTAAACAAACAGAAATGAGTCAATCTATACTATGAAATCCTGTTAAGTATAGAAGTAAGGTGAACTATACTACGACATTTTGTTAACTAATAGAACTATACTAAACAATACTATGAAATCATGTGCTTAAGTTAAATTATGCTCTAATATCATGTAAACTAATGTACCAAGAAGAGAATCCAAACATGTAGTGTTGCATAAAGTAATGGATGATGCTGTTTTAATAAAGATTATATCAACTGAATTTATTTATACAACTTGCTATTTACAATATTTTTATCTACAATACACACATATTCCTTAATCTAGTTGTATAAATTATTGCCGTTGCTAGCTCAGCCTGCTTGGCTCCCAGGCCTTTTAGCCTAGCTGAGTAGCAGTCACCCTTCTATCCTCTACTCTAGTTTGCTGTTTCCCCTCATCGCTCATATTTTCTTTCCCACTCTTTACTTTTCTCATCCATTGCTCTTTGGCTTTACAAAATATGTTCCCTATATTTCTATTTTCATTTTTCCCCGTAATCATTTTTATGGCTATCAGCTCAATATGCATCTTTTCCCATTTCTTCACCCATACTTCCTGCCTCCATGCTGCCAACTCTTTATACTCTACCAAAATATGAACTGCACTTTCTGTTTCTCCACACAATTCACATATTTCTACACTGTTACTTCTTAGTCCCCCTAAAAACATCTATCCTATTCTAATCCAAGCCATTTCTTCCCTCTTCTGTCTGTCACATTGGACTAGATATTCTTCTCTTCCCCATTCTCTCTTTATTAACCAATAAAATTTCAAGGATCTTCTGTCTTCCAACCCTCCCCATATTTCTTGTCTTTTTATATCCTCCACTCTATTTCCGACTATTTTCCAAAAACCTTCTACATTCCTATTTTCTAGTCTTCATAAATCACCATTTCTATTTCTTCCAGTTTCTTCTGCCCCAAGACACCAGCTTTTCCTACTTCTATTTTCTTTTGTTGATTCATACATACCTTTAGGATTTCCTCCTCCTCCTCATCTTTCATCAAACATTATATATATAAAACCGCACGCATGCATGCGCACGCACACGCACACACACACACACGTTTGCTTTATGCTGAAGAAACTATACCTGCAATTCAGCTATTCATAATTATGGTACTATGCCATGTGATCAAATGAGACCTGTATACTGTAAAACATCTAAAGCAATTAACAGTTGTGAAACTTTTGGAATTAAACTATTTAATCTTTAGTCTAATAATGCTAGAAGTGTGTCATTAATTTGTTTCAAAAACAATCTTTAAAATGCTTTAAATATTTAGGCCTATTATAGTACAGCCAAATTTGTCAAGGATGATTTAAAAGATTTGAAGTAATTTATAAACAGAAATGTCAAAATTGATTGAAAAAATTATTTGTAATTGGTTTTCAACACTTCGTCACATACATTTTTATATTATTGAGGGACTAGTTTCGGAAGCTGTTGCATCCATTATCAACCTCAAAGGTCCAACTACTGTCTGTTGTCTGTTCTCTTCTCTCTGGTGGTAGGACTATGAATTCTTTGTCAAATTCTCTACTGATGGGATTTCAAAGTTCATTACTCAGTCCTTATTTTTCCATAAGAATATGTTCTCCCACATTGTCAGTTTGTTTTGGCTTATCATTCCTTTTAGTAATTTTGGATTTTGTTCAATATCATGGTTTTTGTGACAAAATGAAATGCTACTGCTGACTTATCTTCTTGTTTTAATCTGATGTTTCTGAAGTGCTCTATGTCCTGATTTTTAGGTTTCTTTTGGTTTGACCTATGTAGCACTTTTCACAATTCTTATGACTTATTTGGTATATTCCGGATCTATTAATTGGTAGGATTTCATCTTTTGTTTTTGAATTTAACAATTTTAATACCAAGTATCTATTTGTAGGTGCCAAGATGATATTTCATTCCTTGAAGATCTTTTTCTAATTTATTAAATATATTGTGACTTTGTGGGTTCGTGAAATGGAAAGTCCAACTGCACCACTCAAAAATGTTCTTTATTTCCACCGACTTACAGTTAAACTCTTGTCAATTACACAGAATTACGTAATGCACACAATTACGATTCACCAGTTCGTCCGTTACAATTTCACTTGCACTCGTAATTACGTACAATCCTCCGATGCACTCACTCAGTCTTCTCGTCGTACACTAGCACTGCATTCTTATGCCAAGAACTGACTGACTGACTGCTCTTGCCCGACGTGTTGCCTATATAGGGTCAGCTAGCCGATCCCGAAGGTTCTAGATTAGATGAAATATCCCGTAAGTTGGAGAACCTAGGAGAAGGGTAAAGAGACGGCTCAGGGGCCCGCAATCCCTCTCCTAACCATCCCTTCAGTTAGTGACAGGAGACAAATGAGTGGGTGTGGCGTGGCCTCCGGTCCCTTCCCAGCTGTTGTTTGTGGTGCTTCCCGATAATTGGGTGACTATATATACATATATACAATTTTATGCATTTAAACTTACTATATATGGAAATTAATTGTTCTTTCACCTTAGCCGTGTGTAGGACGCACTATGAAAGGACGGAAACCAGAAGATCCGTGGTTCAAATCCCGGCTATAGCATTGAATTTTTCATTCTGGCTCTACCCTTTCATGACTATATATGGTTTAGAAATACAATGTGCAGAAAATTATGAGTAGAAAGACACTCAAAGCTAGTCATTTTGGGGTAAGGAGCACTAGAACAAAAAAAATTTATAACAGGAATTCTGCACGAACATAACTGAAATCTTTGGTGAAACCCTACATTTGCCAGTCAAAATAAAAACTTACACGACATGTGTATAGGGGTTCTCTCAACAAATGAGTATACAATGAGCGACTAACCATTACATTTGTAGATCTAAATAAGTATTTCGTATTGCCATATCATCCAGTATGCTTCACAATAGAAAAGGAGCAGTCAACTTCACACACATTTAGTGACAATGACTAATACTTTGTATCTCACACATTTCATACAGGTTTCATAACTGGAAACTCTAACATAATTGATTTAATGTGAACATGCATGGCACAGAAGAACAACTTCTGTGACTTATTTCATCTTATTATGGCATACCGGTTCTCTACTCTATAATCTTCTATACACCGTTTTTCTGAACCAGAATAACTGTAAGCAATGGTGTGCAGTGCACATCTGAAGACTGCAAACTAAAGAATGGATTTCTTAAACACTTTCACTCTGATATTTTTATGCAGCGAAACTTACCATGTTCTTGGATGAATTTGCATTTTGTTAACCTGAAGTTTAGTTCCTTGTCCCATGTGAAAATTATACTGTTTTTATGGTAAATATTTTGAAGTAGACCATTCCTGCCTGTGTGCAGGCTGACGACTCATATACTGATTTTTAAATATATTTTGGCACATAGTAAATAAGAGATAAATTTAACAAATATTTTATTTTTATAATTACTACTTACTCATTAATACCGTATGTATCACACACTTTGTTCTACTTCTTTCATAAAATTGGCTGATTTGAGCAGTTTTCAAATAACCATTAACCCAAATGTATATTATGGTTTTTACTTTATGATTCAGCCCTTGAAAGTTATTTCCTTTGCTTTAAAATGAGACTTTCAAAATAAATGTATACAACTCAAAAATTTTAGTAATAAACAAAACTTTTATTTGAAATATATTTCAAACAATTAGATGCTGCTCAAATTATATACAAAACATTCCTTCAAATGCAGCATTATCTTCCATTTTTTCTTTATCACTACAATCATACTGTCATGAAGCCGCTATCTATGATCGCACGGCTTGTTTACACAAACAGCCGGCAAATAAACAGGCGGTTAGTGTATCACAGAGATAAAGGACTTGACGGGCCAGATAGGATTTCACGCTTCTGGAAGGTGATAGAATATTCGGATTACGTCATTAGATGCCTTGTTTATTCTAGAAACATCTAGTGATTGTACAGAACAGTCTCGAATTATGAATGAGGTATTTAAGTGACGAGTTGTGAAACAACAGTGAGTAAGCAGAGAACAGCTGAGAGTGTTGATGTTGTAAACAGTGGAAATTGAGTAAGCTGTTTATTATTGTCATCAACCTTGGTAGACTGATTGTGTATGTAACGTGAGTGAGTGTGTGGTGTTTTAAGGCCCGTCGACAATGAGGTCACTTGGGCCTGTACGTAATGTAATTTCTACGGAAATAAAGAAAATTTAGAATTTCGGCTAATTGGACTTCTAATTCTACGAACCCACAAAGCCACAATTGCTGTCAGAAATGAGACAATACCACCATGGAGGCCGCTTTGGAAAAGATTTTACAGAAAATAGAAGAAATGAAGGCGGCTAACAACAATATCACCGAGAAGATGGAACAAATGAAGGCCGAACTAACAACGAAGATGGAAGCTGCAAATAGCAACTTGGCCACGACGATGACCGCGAAAATGACCGAACTGACCACAGAAATGAAAGTGGCGAACGACAGCCTGGCAATGAACGATAGCCTGGCTGCGAATGAAGCCCTCGCTGCCAAGTTTGAGGAGCAGTTAGCTGCAGTAAAGGAGGACGTCACAGAGTTGGGCGAGCGCGTCGAAGACCTGGCAAGCCGCGATAACGAGCTGGAGGAAAAGGTCGACAGCAACACGAAGTCCCTGAATGCATTGGTGGAGGACGTCGTCGGCAGGAGGTTAAAGGATTTAAAAGTCGACGCGCCGGGACACGACACAACATCTGCGCGCGTCAAATCTCCTAAATACGACGGCGCGACAACTCGAAGTCTTCCGCCGTCAGTTCGACACGGTGGCCAAACACAACAAATGATCACAAGAGGAAGAGGCCGCACAGTTAATAGCCAACCTCCAGGGACGGGCCGCAGAAGTCCTGAACACGGTACAGACAACGGCGGCGCCCAAGGCCATCTGGGAGGCCCTGGGGAATTGCTTTGGAAACCACAGCTCAGCCAGCTAAAGGCAAGATCACAGCAGCCAGGGCAGACGCTGCAGGAGTTCCCCCTGGCAGTTGAGCAACTGGCTAACAAGGCTCTAGTCGGCCTCCCACCAGAGTTCGTATCCAAGGAAGCCGCCTACACATTCATTGACGGGGTACGAGACACGGAGATTCGTCAGCGCCTAATGCTCGGCGATTATAAAACCATCCACGAGGCGCTAACGGCAGCATTAAGGATGGAGGCGGCCAAGGTAACAGCTATCCCGACGTCGAGAACGAGGAGTGTCCGCTACACCGGAGACAGAAGACCAGCCAAGGGACGCCGGCGAAGACCTAGTGGCCTGTGTTGGGGGTATGGACAGCCGGGACACCTGGAGAGAGACTGCCCACACCAGGAAGAGCAGCCGGAAAACGAGTAAGGGCCGTCGTGGAGTGGGGCACGTCACTGCCATCACCACCAGCCCCTCGAGTGACACTGGGCGCCGTTAGCCGGCATATGGATGACAGCCTCATCGCGGATGGTTGGGTGAGAGGGAAGCCATGCCGCGTGCTGGTGGACACCGGGGCAGCCGTGACCATCATCAGACCTGACGTGGCCAAGGGTTTGCCAACGACGAAGCCGAGCCGACCATACACGCTTGTGACGGTATCGGGTGACACCTTGCCTGTGGAGGGGGCTCTATTGAAGTTGACCTTGGGATGGAGTGCCGTACGTCTGTGGGTGTTGGTCGCGAAGGTGACTGAGGAGGTGATACTGGGATTGGATGCCCTCAGGGGCTACGAGGCGACGGTCGACGTCGGCAGGAAGGTCCTGCGGCTCAATGGAGAAGGTGATACTACGGCAACCCGCAGAGCGCCTTGGAATCTGCAGGGTCGTCTTAAAGGAAGAGTGGTTGTCCCCGCGAGAAGCGAGGTGGTGGTGACGGCACGACTGGAAGGTCAGCGAACCAGGAAGAAAATGCTGGACCAGAAGACGCCTGTGCACGGTCTCTGTGTAGCCAGGACATTATTGCCGTGCCAAGAGGAGGTGCCAGTGAGGATGCTCAACCTGGCAGTCACCGATCACGACGTCCAGGCCAGAACGGAGCTGGGGACGTGCAAGCCCGTGGTCAGCGTGACAGCAATCGACAAGACACGAGATCCGGTGCCGACGCAACACCTGGGGCCCCGGCTGGAAGGCTTATTGGAGAGGGCGACCGACCACCTGATCGCAGAACAGCTGGAGAAAGTTCGACAACTGCTGAGGTGATACCAGCGCGTCTTTAGCCAAGGCGACAGCAATTACGGCCGCACGTACCGCGTGCTCCACTTGGTGACAAAGAAGAACGGTGAGTTACGCTTCTGCGTGGACTACAGGATGCTGAACGCTGTCACCCGGAAGGGCTGTCCTCCCCTTACCCCGGATTGACGACACCCTGGACACGCTAGCTGGTGCACAGTGGTTCTCGACACTGGACCTGAAGTCAGGTTACTGGCAGGTGTCTTTAGACCAGAGAGACAAGGAGAAGACTGCATTCTCGACAGACCAAGGGCTTTGGCAGTTCACAGTTATACCCTTTGGCCTCTGCAACGCGCCAGCTACATTCCAACGAAGGTCCAGCAACCATGGCAAGTACCGTACTGGGTGGTGAAGAGGATTAACGACGTGGTCTACCCAATCCGGAAGGTGCCCCGATTGGAAGATGTTGGTGGTACACCTGGATCGTCTGACCCGCTACGATGGTGCTGTTCGGGACGACCAGCCTTGAGGAGGGAGCAGTGTCACGAAGCTGCTATCTATGATAGCACAGCTTGTTTACACAAACAGCTGGCAAATAAACAGACGGTTAGTGTATCACAGAGATAAAGGACTTGCCGGCCCAGATAGGGTTTCATGCTTCTGGAAGGTGATAGAATATTCGGATTAAGTCATTAGATGCCTTGTTTATTCTAGAAACATCTAGTGATTGTACAGAAGTCTCAAATTATGAATGAGGTATTTAAGGAAGTGACGAGTTGTGAAACAAAAGTGAGTAAGCAGAGAACAGCTGAGAGTGTTGATGTTGTTAACAATGGAAGTTTTGGTAGACTGATTGTGTACGTAACATAATGCTGCTGTGATCTATAAGCGTATTTCTATGGAAATAAAGAACATTTAGAATTTCGGCAAATCGGACTTTTTATTCTACGAACCCACAAAGCCACAATACATTCAAAATCAGTTAAATTATTAGCTATTTCATTTAATTCCTTTCAATTTAGAATGTGATGCTAAGTGTAATACCAAGTGCCCAAGTAAATGTTGGAGTAGGTCTCGATGGGGATGTACAGGCTTGAGATTATGAGATTATGTTGAAGACAGATAATAGAAATATATGGACACTTTATTTAACTCATAAAACCCTACCATTCATTCTTGAAGACATTGTATTTCTGAAATTGTTCAAAGTTAGTACTTAAATAAAGGAATTCTCTGAACAATTTGGAGTTAAAATTTTGCATTACCTTCTCCTTTTGGCAGGTGACTTCCCTAAATCAGCAGTAGGGACCAGCTGTTCTCCCGGGCGAATCCATAAAATTGGCCCATCATTTGATTCTTGAGGAGTCTCCATCTGAACCACTGACAATGGTCCCCATGGCATTGTCTAATAACAAATATGAGCACTTTAAAAGAACTATTTATAACAAAACCTTTTGTAAACATATTATAAAATGTTTATTTAAGACTCAACTGTGATTTAAATACATTAAATCACACAGTTTGTCCACAAAGATATATAAATGGTTGTATTCAGATATCAGTTTAATGCATATTAAAGAATTCCATACCTTCATCATCCAATTCACCATACATTTATTTTGTTTAAAGATTAGTGGGAAAATGGCGATTGGTACACATTCAGTAAAAATTGAGGTAAAATTGAATGTTGAAGTTTATAAAGCTTCCTATAAAAAGCTCTCATGGAGTTTGCTCTAAGTAAAGAAAGGCACTGAGAAATAAGAGTTAATAAGGCTGACATGCTTTAGTTTCAAAGTTTAAAAAAACCATTCACATAAAATTGTATTTAGTATCAGCTTTTTGCCCTGTATTCTTAACTTAGCTCCACTTCAGCACGCAGAGGAAAGAGTGAGTGAGTGTGTGGTGTTTTAGGGCCCGTCGACAACAAGTCATTGGGGCCCAAAGTCAACACTAAAACCTAAAAGCTACACAAATTTAGCTAAAAAGGTAAAATAAAATAAAAACACTCAACTATTAAAAGGACATAAAAAAACCATCTAAAGACTAATAATTTAAAATCTCTAAAATTAATAAATATAAAATACAAGTCAGACTTGTTTATTAAAACCTATTTGAGCAACAAACCGCAGTGCCTTAACCACGGCCACTGGATCGTCCCCTAAAACACCGACCAGGTTAGTCCCCAAGCCCAAAGACTGGCGAACGTGGGCGTACTGCGAGCAATCGAGCAATACATGCCGCACAGTGAGGCGTACTGCACACGGAGCACACACAGGGGCCGGTTCCCCTCTTAACAAATAGCCATGAGTCGCTCGTGTGTGCCCAATTCTCAGCCGGGTGAGTATCACCTCGGCCCGCCGGTTATCCCTGCAGGAAGTTGGCCAGGGTTGTACGCTCTCTTTTATCGCCCGGAGTTGTGTGCCTTCCAAAGCTGTCCAGGATTGCTGCCAAGCAGATAGGAGTTGGCGACGGAAAAAACGTTGCACATCATGGTATGGCACCGTAGTTGTTAAACTCCGGGGCAAACGGCAAGCAGACTTAGCAGCCGCGTCCGCCTCCTCGTTCCCGGAAATCCTCACATGGCCTGGGGTCCAAGTAAAAACAAAATTGTATCCGCGACTGAGCCTTTGCGAGATCTGGGCCTGTATTTTTAAAACAGGGGTGTGAGCGGCAGTGTGCTGTTGCAAGGCCTGAAGAGCACTTAGAGAGTCAGTGCAAACAATAAAAGAGCCAGGAGCTAACTTGCAAATAAAAAGGAGCAAATAGAAGATGGCATACAGCTCTGCTGAGAAGACCGAAGTGGAGTCCAGAAGGCGAAATTTATGAGCCTCACCGTTTATGAAGAACGCGCAACCCGTAGTGCTACGTAACTGAGAACCGTCTGTAAAGACCCGAACATCGTTTGGGTAACGGCCCAGTAGTTCGGCAAAAAGTTGTTGGAACACCGAATGTGGAGTAGCGAGTCCAGAGTTGCTGGAAAGAGGGAGATCGAACTGCGCACGATCGAGCTGCCAAGCAGGATAAGGGCTGATGAACGACCTCTTCACGCGAGGCATTCGGAGGCCATGCGAATGTAGGAGATTCCGAAATCTTATTCCCATGGGGCGTGTCCGAGAACCAGGGCGCATATAACGGTGGAATAAATCTGGACACAGAACTGGTTTGAAACAAGGATGATTGGGGTAACTTGCCAATTTCGAGACGTATGAGCAGAGTAACAGCGAGCGACGAATATGGAGTGGAGTGGTGCGGAAAGCTCCTGTGGCAAGGCGGATACGGTGTCTAAAAGGCGAAGTTTAGAGGCGGTCGCTGCGCCATAAATAAAACTGCCGTAGTCCAGCTTGGACCGAACCAGAGAGCGGTACAGCCTCAAGATTACCGTGTGATCGCCCCCCCCCCCAAGATGCTCCAGATAATACCTTCAGCACCCGAAGAGAACGATCGCAAGACGCTCGAAGGTGACGAATGTGGTGCTCCCAGTTGAGTTGTCTGTCCAAGTAGAGGCCCAAGAACTTCAGGTGCGAGACAAATGGAAGGGGTGTGCCGTTCAAATGAAGATCAGGAGGCGGGTGAATACCTCGTAGGCGGTGAAAGTGGATACACTGTGACTTCGCAGCTGAAAAGCGGAAGCCGGTTTGAAGCGCCCAAGCTGCTAGCTGGCTGATGGTCAGCTGCAGTTGGCGCTCAATGTGATCTATGTTGGCTGACCTATAATAAACTGCGAAGTCGTCAACATAGTGATGATGGAATTCCGCTTCGAACGGCACTAGTGATGCCGTTGATAGCTACGGCAAAAAGGGCGACGCTCAAAATCGACCCTTGAGGTACGCCGTTCTCCTGTAACCGCTCTCGGGATATCGTGTTTCCTATGCGGACACGAAAACGGCGAAGTTTTAAAAAGTTGCATAGGAATTCGGGTAGATGACCACGCATACCGTAACCATGTAGGTTACGGAGTATGCCGTACCGCCAAGTGGTGTCATAGGCCTTCTCCAGGTCGAGGAACACGCCCACGGCATGCTGTTTCAATAGAAAGGCATCGGAAATACACCCCTCAATGCGTGTTAGATTATCGACACTTGAGCGATGGCGACGAAAACCGCATTGCAAGTTGGACAGATGGATATGTTTTTCTAGCCACCAATTTAACCGAGCGTTTATCATTCGCTCAAAGGTCTTACAGATGACACTCGTCAGGCAAATGGGGCGGTAGCTAGATGGAAGGCTACGATCCTTCCCGGGACGAGGGATTGCGATGACAATACCCTCTCGCCAGGAGTAGGGGAAAACCTGCTCATGCCAAATGCGGTTATAGATGTTTAAAAGGAAACATAGCGCCTCAGATGGAAGATGTAGCAGCATCTGTCGGTGTACGTCATCGGGACCTGGAGAAGAATCCTTTGCTAACGCTAGAGAATGGGCCAGCTCGGCAGCGGTAAAAGGTTGATTGTACGGCTCGGTGCAGTCACTATTAAAATTAAGTGGTACCCGCTCCGCCTTTTCCTTAATAGGCAGGAAGAGAGCGTCATAGCGGGCAGTTTGGCTAGTAGCAGCAAATGTGGTAGCTAGGGCTTCAGCTATGTCCTGCTCGGTGGTGCACATGAAACCGTTGATGGCAAGGCCGGGAATTACCGTCCGGCGATACTTGCCATACATCCGCCGAACAGCTGACCATACTTGTTGGGTAGAGCTGCGCCGGGAAAGGGAAGACACATAGGCTTCCCAAGATTTAAGCTTTGCGTTGCGCAGTATAAAGCATGCCCTAGTGCGAGAACGTTTGAAGGCGAAGAAGTTCCCTTCCGTCGGGTGCCGCTGAAAAACGCGCAAAGCACGTTTGCGTGCTTTGACAGCCAAACTGCATTCCTCAGACCACCACGGTACAGGGATACGACGTGGTGTAGATGAACCTCGAGGAATGCTGGATTCTGAAGCGAGCAGGATCGAGCAAGTAAAATATTCGACCATTGCATCGATGGTGTCGAAGCCATCGTCGACGAGGTGTATGAGGGAATGGAATTTTCCCCAGTTAGCTTTGGAAATAATCCAGCGAGGATGTCGAGAAGGTACACATTGGCAGCCAGAAAAATGAATGTTAATGGAGTAATGATCACTGCCAGAGGTCGGAAGGTACTGACCACTCAAGTAGTGGTACTAATGACGGACTGCAGAAAGAAAGGTCTAGTACGGAATGTGTACCATAAGCGGATGATAGGAATGTTGGGTCACCAGTATTTAGCAGAAGATCAGACTTATCGAAGACGTCTACGAGGAAGCATCCACGGGCGTCATCAGTGTCTGATCCCCAGAGCGTGTGCTTGGCATTCAAATCTCCCAAAAGGAGTAGTGGTGAGGGGAGCTGAGCCAATAGAGCTAGAAGATCCCGTCCTGGAACTATACTGAGCGGCGGCAGGTACATGTTACAGATGGTAAAACTGATGCTCTACAGCTGTATCCGAACGGCCACAGCTTGCAATGCTGTGGTGAGAGGAACGTTGGCGGCGGAGATGTTAGGCGCCACTAGGGTAGCAACGCCACAGCTTGCACGCATACCTGCAAGAGAATCGCTTCTAAATGCCGAAAAACAGTGAAGGTGTAACGAGTGATTGGGATGTAAGTGGGTTTCCTGGAGACAAATAATTGACGGTGACCGTTGAGAAACTAAATGTTGTAGGTCTTGAGCACGAGCTCGAAAACCATTGACATTCCACTGGATTATTTCCATTTAGAGAGATTTTCTTCACCTTGGATGACTTGGGGCCCACGATGCGAAAGGCGCTAAAGTCCTGCGACTCTCCAGATGTACGAGAGTCAGCAGAACTCCTTCGGCTCGCTGAGCGATACCGGGATTTCTTCGAAGGTGTGCGACTGCGTGATCAATGTGATGGCCGCGATCGGTTTCTTACAAGCACTACTTGGTTAGCAGTACTTGTGGTCGGCTTGGGTACTGGTGTCTGTAAGGCTGAAGTGGTGGCGGTGGTAGTAGTAGTGCTGTTGGTAGCTGTAGATGTGTTTCGAGACGTGGGAGGAGCCGCTAGAAAGTCGGTCTGTGTGGAGGCCTGGGCGACAGGGACGTGTTGAACAGCAACAGTGGTATTTGGAGTACGGCGAGCTGCTAATGCATATCCAGTAGTAGTGGTAGCAGGCTTTAGTTGTTCAAAGCGCCGTCGTGCCTCTGGAAAGGTCAGGCGTTCCTTTACACGTAGCTCCTGAATACTTTTTTCGTCCATGAATCTAGGGCACTGTCGCGAACTGGAGGGATGACTACCGCCACAGTTCACGCAACAAGGTGTTCGACTGCAGTTTGGGTCGTCGTGTGTCGGTAGGCCACATTGCTCACAAAGAGCAGGATTCATACACGTGACCTCAGTATGTCCGAACCGCTGACATTGGAAGCAGCGCATGGGGTTCGGGACATACTGGCGGACGCTCGCACGTTCATAGCCGCAATAGATGTACTCGGGTAACTTAGTCCCGGCGAAAGTAAGAAAAACCGTACGTAATGGGTACTCCTTGCCATATTGTTTTCGTGTTAGCCGGTACGCCTGACTAACAAGTTGATCAGAGAGGCAACTTACTATTTCTTCATTCGCAAGACCATCTAAGCTGGAGGTGGTGACTACTCCTCTAAAGGTGTTAAGAGTTCTGTGTGGGGCTACCCGGATAGGGTAGGAGCCCAACAAAGTCGCTTTTTGCAGTTTGCGAGATTGGTCTGCACTTGTGCTCTCTAATAGTAAGGTGCCATCTCGGAGGCGCGTCGCATTTTTAACTGGGCCGCTTATCTTGTCTAGTTCACGCTTTATGTAAAACGGACTAATATCTTTAAACGTTTTTCCATCACATGCCAAGGTCATTATCAAAAAAGGGTCAATAAAAGAGGGTTTGCGCGGATGCATTTTGAGTAGGACCCCCATCCGGAACCGTCGGCGTCAGCCTGCCATCCGGGGGCAAAGAAAGACACCGAATCTTCACGGTCTGTGCCGTCATGGGGACCCCACCCATGACCGGCCACGCCGTGGCTCAGTGGTTAGACCGCTTGGCTCTCACGAAGGCGGCCCGGGTTCGATCCCAGGCGACCGCAAAGTGAGATTTGTGGTGGACAACACGGCGTTGGGGCGGGTTTTCCCCGGGACCTCCGGTTTCCCCCGCCATCTCATTCCACCGGTGCTCCATCTTCATCTCATGCATCATCAGTGTCACCGCCTGCGGTGCCGTATGTAGTAAAAGCGGGCGTTAAACACTACACATTCCATTCCACCCATGACCGATCTCATTTGCACCTCAGAAAAGCTACCCTTCCACATCCACTGCTTGTCCGTATGGGTAAACCGTTCACCACGCACACCCCGGCTTTAAGTCCCTACCACAGGAATAACCGCCGATGGCTCCCCACTTTAGGCCGCGCTGCGTATAAAAGGCACACGCGGATTCAGGGGATTTCTGGTTGATTACACCGGGGTTCCGTCAGCGGTAACACGTCCGGTTCGTGATACTAACCCAGACCGGGCCCTCAAGGAGCTACGTGGGTGTACTTGACGGTGTGGACGGGCTCCGCACCTAAGGCTACACATAGGGGCAGTGCGAAGGGTCCGCTCAACCTTCAATTTTGAGACCTCCGGAGAGCACACATGTCGGAAGCCGCGCTGAAAACCGTGGGACAGAACCACGGAGATAGGAGAGATCCCTGCTGGTGAGATAGGAGTTATAAACCTAAGACCTTACGTGCTAATAATAATAATAATAATAATAATAATAATAATAATAATAATAATAATAATAAAAAAAACTAGAAGAGGAAGAAGATAATGCTTACTGACCAGCAGTAGCTCAACGTGGCGCAGTTGATGGAGATGAAGGGGATGAATTGAGGG
The DNA here is from genome assembly GCA_030765055.1 of Mantis religiosa. Lineage (NCBI taxonomy): Eukaryota > Metazoa > Arthropoda > Insecta > Mantodea > Mantidae > Mantis > Mantis religiosa. Next base: position 148,730,048 of record CM060950.1, on the reverse strand, counting down.
TGAGTGGCTAGGGACCCCGGGATCGCCAATCCCGTACCTACCGTAGTAAGTCCCTGGGGAAAAATACCAGAGCCTCTTCTACCAGTTTTCGGGGCTACTGATGGGCCTTCTCGGCAGCCGTAGCTGGGGTACACCAAGTCCCCACCGTACATCACCCCATCAGTCAGTCCCCTACTTCCTGTTGCCCACCGCAGAGGAAAGATATTACTGACTTTTCAAAATGGATACATTCTTCTTTTCCTTTCGGGATCAGTGCAAATTATTAATCTAGAAGTTGTTCAAGTGCAGCAGAAGTGAAATTATATTTGCACACTATTTAACACTTTAAGAGTGTTTCTGTTCATGGTGTACCAAATGGTCAGTGATTACTTTGGTTATTACCACACAGCATTTTGCTTATACAGCAAGTATGATTAACCCTTTTACGCTACACTGATTTCAGTCTGCTAATCTCTCCATGCGATGTCACCTTTGCAATATTTTAATTCTTTTTAAATATAGATTACTGTACTGAAAATTAAAGAAAATGTTCTAAAACACTTACCAAGGTCTATGTAGGTAATCCTAGATGTCCCAGAAGTTACTTTAGTTAATGTTTAAAAAGGAGGGGTAATACCGCCTGCAGTGCACCTGACTAAGGGTTGTCTAGTGGCCACTCATGCACATTGTGTTAATTTTGTAAGGGTTAGCACTTTTACCACTTATTTTAATTTAAATAGACTGAATAAAATACATTTAAATTTGTTCTTTCTATTGACAAGTCAGGAGTGACCAAAACAATTTATAGGGAAACTTTTTAACCACTACAACTTCACTACACACATTACACATTGTCGCGGTAACAGGCATAAACAGTTTCGGCGCAAATAGATAATAAACGGCAGATAAGGTTTCACAGTAATAAAGAGCTTGATAAGCAGCGCAGCTAGTGTACACAAAGGGCTCGCCAGCACAGATAGGATTTCGTGTCTGGAAGTTTCTAGAGATATCTTGATTGACGGAGAATGGTTGTTTTTCTTGTTTGCTCAAGAAGTTTCTCGAGTTGTGAATTAGATATAAAAGTGATTGTGAGACACCAGCCGGACAGTTGTTGTGTAAAGTCTGTCAACCCAACGCAAGTGCACAGCGGCCGCTTTCTTTGACAAACCCTCATAATCGTTTTACAACATGCACCCTCCTCCTGACGGTCCTTTCTACAATGTTGCAACATTTTAACATCACCGTCTTGCACCTAATGAAACAGAACAACTGGAAGTTGGAAATTTGGCAACTGAGACTCCACGCGGAGTAGACATGCAACTGTCATTTTCAACAAATGGGGGCTGCTATTGGTCCCCAACGTCAGTGTTCCATTTCTGAAGTGTGGAGATAGATTTATGACGGTCATTAGTGGGCGGGGAGGTCCCGTCCTTTGAGGTCCCTTTGACTGGGAACTGCACACACGTTCGCTAAACAGACTTTAACAAGAGTTGTACACAGTGTTGTGAAACAAGGACAGCTGGAAGTGTTATTGTAACGAGAGCTAATGATGTAATCTGCTGTCACTGTTGCCATCGACCTTGGTAGACTGATGGTGACGTAATGTAATGCTGCTGTAATCTATAAGAGTATTTCTAAGAAAATAAAGGAGATTTTTAATTTCTGCAACTCCGCCTTTTAATTCTACGAACCCACAAAGTCACAACTGGTGTCAGAAAGTGGGACAACGGCCATGAAATCGGCATTGGAAAAGATTCTACAGAAAATGGAAGAAATGAAGACGGCAAATGACAACCTCGCTACAAAAACAGAAGCGGAAAATACAGCCTGGCCCCGAAGCTGGAGTGTGTGTGTGTGTGTGTGTGTGTGTGTGTGTGTGTGTGTGTGTGTGTGTGTGTATAGTGTTAAACGCCCGATTTTACTACATACGGCACTGCAGGCGATGACACTGATGATACACAAGATGAACATGGAGCACCGGTGGAATGAGATGGCGCGGGAAACCGGAGATCCCGCAGAAAACCCGCCCCAGCGCCGTGTTGTCCACCACAAATCTCACTTTTCGGTTGCCTGGGATCGAAGCCGGGCCGCCTTGGTGAGAGCCAAGCGGTCTAACCAGTGAGCCACGGCGCGGCCCTCCGCGAAGCTGGAGACAAATAACAACTTGGCAGCGGAACTGAAGGCGGATAATGACATCACCGAGAAGATGGAACAAATGAAGGCCGAATTAACATCGAAGACGGAAACGGCAATAAACAACCTGGCCACGGAACTGAAGGAAATGAGAACAGCGAATGATAGCCTGGCCGAGAAGATGACCGAATTGACCACGGAGATGAAAGCGGCAAACGAGGCCCTCGCCGCAAAGTTTGAAGGGCAGTTGTCCGGCGTTAGGGATGACGTCACGGAGCTGGGCAAGCGGATGGATCAAGTGGACGAGTGCATTGAAGACCTGGCGAGCCGCGTAAACGAGCTGGAGGGTAAGGCCGACAGCAATACGAAGTCCCTGAACGCCATGGCGAAGGACGTCGTCGTCGTCGTCAGGAGATTAAAGGATTTAAAGTCGACGCGCCGGGACGCGACACATCTGCACGCGTCAAAACTCCTAAATACGACGGCGGGACAACTTTCGAAGTCTTCTGCCGCCAGTTCGACGCAGTGGCCAAGCACAACAAATGGTCACCACAGGAATAGGCCACACAGTTAATAGCTAGCCTCCAGGAACGGGCCGTGGAAGTCCTGAACGCGGTACAGGCAACGGCGGCGCCCAAGGACATCTGAGAGGCCCTGGAGAATCGTTTTGGAAACCACCGCTTTGCCGCAGCGTACCGCAGGCAGCTAAAGGCAAGGTCACAGAAGCCAGGGAAGACGCTGCAGGAGTTCGCCCTCGCAGTTAAGCAACTGGCTAGGAAGGCCTTAGTCGACCTCCCACCAGAGTTCGTATCCCGGGAATCTGCCTACACATTCGTTGACGGGGTACGAGATACGGAAATTCGTCAGCGCCTACTGCTCGGCGATTATAAAACCATCCACGAGGCGCTAACGGCAGCATTAAGGATGGAGGCGGCCAAAGTGACAGCTGACGTCGAGAACGAGGAGTGTCCGCTACACCGGAGACAGAAGACCAGCCGAGGGACGCCGGAGAAGACCTAGTGGCGTGTGCTGCGGGTGCGGCCAGATGGGACACATGGAGAGAGAGAGAGAGAGAGAGAGAGAGAGAGAGAGAGAGAGAGAGAGAGAGAGAGAGAGAGAGAGAGAGAGAGAGAGAGAGAGAGAGAGAGAGAGAGAGAGCGAGAGAGAGAGCCGATACCAAGAAGAGGAGCCAGAGGACAAAATGACATAATCTTTAAATATTCGTTCAAACTTCGGAAATGCCCAAGGGTGGTAAGTGAATTTTTTGTATTTCCAGTTTTTATTTATGTTTTGAAGAGCAGTGATCTGTTTTAATTTCTTTTGCTTGTAGTCCCGATTGATCATTTTCTTTGGTTGACTTTGGATTGAAACCATTTTTTGTGCTGTATTTAAAATATATGTAAATTCCCCATTATATTGTTTTTGATTGCGTTTTATGTAATTATCTGTGTGAGTAGGTTTTTGATAGATTCCAAATTGACAAAATGACAGTGTTAAATTTGGAATCTATAGAAAACCTACTCACACAGATAATTACATAAAATGCAACAGTTTCAATCCCCTGTCACATAAATTAGCTGCTCTTAGAAGTTTGAGCCATAGACTGAACAGCATACCTTTAGATCAAAAACAATATAATGAGGAATTTACATATAATTTAAATACAGCACAAAAAAATGGTTTCAGTCCAAACTCAACCAAAAAATGATCAATCAGGACTACAAGCAAAAGAAATTAAAACAGATCACTACTCTTCAAAACATAAATAAAAATTGGAATTACAAAAGGTTCACTTACCACCCTTGGGCATTTCCGAAGTTTGAACGAATATTTAAAGATTATGGCATCAAACAAGCACCACAAAACAGATTCTCACTCAAGAAATTATTAAATAATTCCTTAAAAAACACAATCCCACCACAACAAAAATCAGGCATATATAGGATAAACTGTGAAGACTGTGACAAATTTTATATTGGTTTGACAAAGAGAAATTTAAAACTAGATTAACAGAACACCGTAAGACCATAAAACATAAACAAACAGAAAAATTGGCATTTGCTTTTCATTTCTGGAATGATAACCACCACATCGGAGAGGAGATCAAACTACTAAAACCATTGTCCACAAAACTTGAACTTACAACATGGGAAAACATTTTTATTATTAAAAACATTCTACATATTCTAAATTTTGATGTGCCATCAGTGAGTGGTCTACTGGACTTATGTAAAGAATCTTCCGAGAGAGGGAGCCAATTACAACAGATCCAGACTGTGATGAGTCACTAATCAGCTGAGGATGAAACTGCAGCGGTTTCAAAAACTGGACTTCTATTATTGGAAAACAAGCATGAAATAAAACTTTTTGCAAAATTACAAGAACAAACGAGGAGAATTGCAGCTGACATTTTTAAAAGTAAATGATGAGTGTCAATAAACCAACTACATATAGTTTTTACGATTAATTTTGACGTCACTGTTACTAAATTCCTCCAAACACACACAACATTCGCAACTTACTAAACCATCCTCTAAAAAATAGCACACCAAAAACTCAAGTAACAGGCATTTACCAAATGAGCTGCTAGGATTGCGACGCAATATACATTGGGAAGACAAAAATAAATCTAGTAAGAAGAATGAAAGAACACTTCAGAAATATTAAATTCAAACACATGGCCGCCATAGCACATCATTTTTGGTCTGAGAATCGCATCATCAAGCAAGAAATAGAACTCATTAAAGGGGCAAAGAAACCCCTAGAACTGCAAATTTGGGAAAACATTCATTACTAAGAAACAGAACCTCTTGATGAACTTTGAAATTCCTGTTGTGGATGATATAATCAAACTTACCAAATTATCAAATGGCAGCACAACGCCAAGTCGGAGGCAGGCACTGGTTGGACCATCAGTCAACCACAGAACTGAGGATGGGGAGAAACTAGTCTTCATAAAAAACTTATAAGTGAAGAAGAGTTTATACAAGGTTGACTCGTTTAATAACAATAGCACTCCACTTTCTGAGATACTTTCTTTTATTCTACATTGGGTAACATATATCAATTTCAAACTCTGTATTTTTTTCAAATAGATTTGAATTTGCCTTTTAGTTTAATAACAATAGCACTCAACTTTCTGAAATACTTTCTTTTATTCTACATTGGGCAACATATATCAATTTCAAACTCTGTATTTTTTTTCAAATAGATTTGAATTTGTTTTTTAAATTTTGCATTTTTAAGTCTTCGAATGAGTTGATTTTCATTTCTACATTAAGGATTTCTTTAATACTTTCTATCAAGAAATTATTGCTTCTAGTTCAATGGAAATTCACAAGAAATTCAATTAGCAGCAGTATATGTGAGGTCATTTCTTAAACAACTGTCACTTAGCACATTTTGAACAATTTCTTTAGATGAAGCATCGTCTAGTTCATCCACAACCAATTTAAAAACGAAAATAGCAATATGTGGCACATGGTAAATGGATCAGGATCAGATAGAAGACGAAAGAAAGAACAGCAAGAAGTAACTATTAATAATTATTGCTTTCAACCTCTTCAGTGGCTCCAGGATGAAAAACCACAGGGAAAAATGCATATATTTAATGATAGTCATGGTCGTGGCTTGATACCTAATCTCAATAAGGATAAACGAATCCCGCCAATCTCAGTATTGTAAAACCTGGCACCTCTTTCGCCGAAGTTACAAAAAAATATCATAAGTAAATGTGATAAATTAACAAAAGCAGATGCAGTGGTTATAATTGCTGGCAGCAATGACATTGGAAGTGGGAAAGCATTGGACATTAAAAAAGACATGAAACATCTTGAAGAAGACAGAAAACACAAATGTAGTGATAGTAGATCTTCCTCATAGACATGATATGGCCTCAAACTCAAAAATACAAGAGGAAATCGTCAAGGAAAACACTGACATAACCTCAATTTGTAAAACTATCAATCATGTAAAAATTGCAAATACTTATAATGCAAGACAGACAGTCATACTAATCATGGTTTGCATTTCAATAGTAAGGGAAAACAAATTTTAAGTGATGTAAAAAAAAAAAAAAAAAAAAAAAAAAAAGAAGGATAAAAACAAACAAGTTTTCTAGTTTAAAGTTAATCTATCTTAACATTAACTCTTTAAGGAATAAGGTACATCACATTGAACTGCTCATTGAAGATGAAAATCTGGATATTTTAATATTGTCCGAGCATGGTTTAAGAAAACTGAAATAAATTTTATATCTCTACCCAATTTAAATTAATATCCAATTACTGTAGACCTCCTGAACAAAAAGGTGGGGTAGCAAAATATGCTGAACAAAATAAAATGTATCATAACAATACTAAGTTAGGGGTCCTTAATTTACAACGTTTTAATCAAGAAGGCAATATTGAAATATCTGGAATACAAGTAGTGTTGGATATGATAAAATCCCCATTAAAGCAATAAAAAGCATGTAAGAATGCTACTGTTAAATCCTTTCATGGAAGTGTTGAAAACAGTGTTGTATAAATTAAATTTATAGGGAGTCGATTAATGACACTAAACAACACTTACTTTTAAATTTTCCCGGAACTAGTTTCAGAGGCCTTCCCTCTATCCTCAGCCAGACATCGACTGGTTCTCATTGGTGTAGCTGGCAATATTTTGTCATCAGTCTCCTCTGGTGGCAGTTCGAGGAACTTACTGAACAAATCTTTCTGGGGGATGTCGAAATTGAATACTTTGTTCCTATTTTTTGAAATGAAGATTTGTTCCCATGTGGATAGTTCTTGTTTTCCTGTTGTATGTTTTAGTAATTTTGGTTCTGGATTTATGTTGTGGTTTTTTTCCCAAAAATGCGTGGCAACTGCTGATTTTTCTAATTGTTTGTATTTTAGAATATATATATATATAATATAACTCATTTCACAGAATTAAATAATAGCCAGGGAATCTTAACATCTCATAGTATTGTATTAGAAGTTCCTCAGAGCTCCATTTTGGGACCATAATTGTTAACTCTGTATATAAATGACATTGCCAATGTAATTCCTAATGATGTTGGTTTAAATCTCTATGCTGCTGATACGATGATGGGATTTAAGAATAAAGACCTTAATAACCTAGAAATACAAATGAATGTAATTGTAAATAGTATAACTCAATATTTTAATAACTCTAAACTATGTGTTAATGCAAAAAAAAAAAAAAAAAAAAAAAAAAAAAAAAAAGTGAATTAATAGTTTTCAATTTTAAAATCACTCATTTTGAGCCTCATATATATTTGGACAATGATATGATTCTACCTATTGATAATGTGGATGTTCTCGGTTTAACAGTTGATAGTAAATTAACTTGGCATGAACACATTGATAAAACTGAAATGAAATTATCTTCAGCCCTTTTTGTTCTACCTAATATATCAAAGTTTGTATCAGCTATCAGCTGAAACTGCCAAGATAGTCTATTTCACTTTCATTCATTCAATTCTTACATATGGCATAGTGCTGTGGGGATCAACATCTAAAGCTAATCTCAAAAAAACTTTACATTGCAAAAACGAGCCATCAGATACATAGCCGATCTGCCAACATACAGCCCTTGTAAGAGAGCATTCAAAACTATTTCAATACTAACTCTTCCCAGTATCTCTATATTAAAATCCATATTGTATATACGAAATAGGTCTTTGCCTCAATATTCAGCATTCATAACTACAACACTAGAGGAAAACAGAACTTGATAACAACTGCATAGATTAAAATTATAGGAAAGAAAGATTGATTATATTGGCAGTAAATTATTCAATAAATTACCAACAAATTTTAGAAATAGTACTCCGTTACCTAAGTTTAAATACATATTAACTAATTTTCTTAACTCAAAAGCTTACTATGACATGGAGAAATTTCCAAATGATGATAATATTCTAATTGATCTCAAGTAATGTTTTATCAATGTATTTGTCGTACAATCATTTTTATGTATTATTTTAGTACTTTAATTGTTATTATTTTGTAATTGTATTGATTGTCTTTATTTTATTTATCTTTAACAACTGGACTACAATCTTCAACAAGGTTTCAACTGTATATACTATTGTACTTGTTATATAGAACAATAAAATGAATTGAAAACAGTTATCAAAATGTTCTGCATAGTACAACACTGCTGACAGCAAAGTGCCTCAGTGAGTAACAATTGGTGTTGGTGGTAATGGAACATTGGAGTTTTTGTTTCGAAAGAGATCAATTCTCTTAGGAGCTGTAACAAACACCTTTTTTCCATTGGATGCCAATTTATCCACATTGGGATACAGTGACCAAACTGTTTCACACACCCTATGTAGCACATGCACAATGCAAGTCACATGTATCATTTTCGGATAGCTGACGTTAAGTGCTTTGGCTGCTTTCTTCATGTAAGATGCTGCATTGGTCTGAAAAGTAATCACATTATTGTACTTAACACCATTTGGCCATAATATGTGCATACGTTCATTGAAGAGCCTAGCAAAATTAATGTGATTTGCTGCCCACATTTCTTTGCAAGCTAATAAAAACATGATTAGAAATTGTCATCATTTTCCACTTTTCTTCCTGTTGGGTGTTGAGTTTTATCAATACACATCCATAATTTTTAATTTTTGCACACAGCTGATTTTCTGTAATGTTGCTTTGTGGCACTTTGGAAGATATTGCTTCTTTAAAGTAGATTCATGTGGAGGATCGAAATTCATGTACTTCAAGACGAAAGCTTTCACTTCCGGATGGTTCACTTTACGTAGAGGAATATCTGCCAAAACAAAAGTTTGACATAAATGTCCGTAGAATTCATGACACTTGGAGGGTCCAGAATATGAGCTGAAGGATCCTACTTCACTTAAAAGCACCTGCTTCATAGAAGAACGTGAAGCATTCGGCATTTCGGTATATACACAAATATCACTCAACATGTATGTTAAGCATTGCCCAGCACTTCTGAACTGAAGGAACAGGAATAATTTGAACAGGGAGTCGTGTTGAGTTCAAGTACATTGTGCAATTTTCTGACATCTGAAATCTCTTTCCAGCGAGTTTCGAATATATGTTTATATTCTAACAAGAATATAAACATGTTGAAAACATGTAATCTATTCTAAGGTTACAGGATAAGCAAAAGGCTTCTCTTCTCATAAACAGTCATGTTAGTAAAAAATACCTATTTACCTAAAAATCCATTCTCTAGTTATAACGTACATAACACATCTTAGCAGGCGCTTTGCTTTTTTCGTAGTTGGTGGGACAGGTGAGGGAAAGTGCCTGAGTGCCTTTCAATGAGTCTAAGGGGCTGATCACCAAAGTTGATTGTCCTGCTTTGGTTGTTTTGAGGGTATGATACTGTAAAAAAAATTCCCAAATAAGAGAGAGTTGGGAATCTGCCAGAGCAATGTTACTACCTGTTTTAGTTTTGTATATTGCCTGAGAATTCAACAAAGTTATATCTAAGAGATGAAAGAAAAACTACCTGTACCACTTCAAAGCCTCTCTGACACATTCAAGAGAGCTAATTATCAGATCAGATCACTCTACGACACCTATATTTTTATTATAGTCAATGATGCATTTGTGCTTCGTTGTGTGTGTGTGTTTTTTTTTTTATCAACTTTTTCTGAAAGTTTCATAGCATCTGTATGTACTGTTGTCAACATGAAAACCTCTCGTCTGTCCACTCGTCTTAAGAAATAGCATGTTCTGTTTATATTGAGATTGTGTTTGCCCCTGTTTCAATTTCTCATTTGTTTTTGGCCTTTGACACAAGCATTAATTTCACTTTGATGTAGTCAACTGTACAGTAGAGGACTGGAATACCAATTATCTAGCCATAAAGTGTGACCTTTGTGTAGGTACCCTTCCATCAGTGTTTGTACTACTGCTCCTGAAACACCAAATTTACACCCTAGAAGAATATCTGTGTTTACCCCTGTATACACAGTGAAATCCAGAATGTACAATGTTACACAATCACATAATAAAAACAACTTTATGTCAAACCTATGCCGCTTAGATGGAGTGTATTACAGAAATTGCTATCGGTTCTTGAAAAGCAAAAGGCTTTTGTTTATGCACAGGTTTTGGAAAGGATAAAAAACTTCTCTGAAGGCTTTTCTCAGATGATCAATTATCGGTTTCAATTTATGGAGTCTTTCCCCTTGTACCTGGGTTTCACTGTTGTTAGAATGTAATATCCCTAAAAGAAAAAGGTACCTAACCCTGGAAATATATTCAGAAGAAAACTGGAAAGTGGCAATAAGGGGATCTTTGGACCAGTATTCATTTATTGCATTCTTTTTCACTCTGGTCATTAGCATAGTGATTCCAAAAAACACATGTAGTTCCTTTGGGGGATTTATTACTCCAAAGCTTGTAAATGAGAACTTTGGGATAACTGAAGCTTCTGACACAAAAATATGTAATATTTTTTGGTTTCATCTGCACTTCTCATATGGTACAGTCATCATTTATGTTTGCCAAAATACCTGAATTTACGCAATTGTGGGATGAAGTCTCCACTGTGCCACCGAAAAAAAAGGTTAGTACACTGTCTCTTGTCTGCAGAGCACCAAACTGGTTATCGCTTTCTTCAATTTCACTGCCACTACTATCAACACCTTCAAACACTGCTTCAGTGTAATCTTGATCATTTTTAGCACCATCTGAGTCCAAAAACTCGGATGGCAATGTGTTAAAAACATCTAAGAATTCTTCATCACTGAAAGCATCTCTGGCACTGCTTGATGCAGCTATTTTTACACACCCTTAAATTTACGGAATTCCCTGCATCAAGTGACATGAGTGTGCAGCTGTTGTGGCACAACACCAAACTGTTGGTGCAGACCTTCAAATATTTTGCCTTAGAGAGCAGTACAAGACAACTAAACTACTGAGAGACATTTCATTCACACTGCTGGAGCTTACTGTATGATAAAATCGCCTTCAGAAATGCTTGACTAGGACCTATACATTCATTTCTTAGAGCAACGTACGTAATGTGTAAACATGTTATTAGCATCAGGGACTGAAAGTCGGTAACGGATATACACATTATTAGCAGTAAAAGGGTTAAATGTTGACAGGACACTATGCAGCGCTGCTGCCCGATTACCGATGATCTTCCTAAAATTAATTTAGTTAATAACCTACTACCTCTCATTAGAGTACAGTGAGTACATAATACAATAAACCTTTAGGTTTCAGTTTTAAGGGTAGAGAACCTGGCTCCTCATTTATAATAAGTCAAGTCCAGTCAAGCCAAGCAGTGCAGTTCAACTGTGACTCAGCCCAGTCAAAGGGCCAAAAACAGTGAATATCGGAACTTTCTCTGGTAAAGCTGAATTTTCTCCCAGTAGTAGATCACTATTAGAGAGACATTTTTTCAAAAGTCCCCGAAAATTCCAATGGAGCTTCCCCCCCTACAGTTTAAGATGTAGACTTTTACACAATCACATACAACTTTTTAACCAAAAGTTTGTTAAGGTTATATTATTTACAGTTTCAGTCCCTGATAAATATTCTACAACTTTTATAATAACTTAATTTATGAGAAGTGCAGCAGTTTTCCTGTAAATTAACAAAATGTTGTAAAGAATATATTTTAGCCACCTATCTACGTTTTTGCAAAACCATATTTTTATTCATCACCAAATGAAAAAATGATTTGAATAAAAGTTGTAGCACATATATTCCTGAGTACATCGGTATATAAATATATACAGTTATGTGTATTTCTCTACTAGTAACATAGAAAACAGTAGCTAGGTTTTGAGCACATGAGTGCCCGGGAGTTGGTGGGCAGCCTGAGCCAACTGCACCTGTGGTGTAAGAGGAAGAATAAAGGTGCTACAATTTCTAAAAATAATTTTTAATGCATTTAACAGCATTTGTATGATCTAATGTGTCATGGATAGTTGATAATGTAGAAAAAAAACTTTATTAGCCCCTATATTTCATGTACTTTTAGCATACATTTCAAGTACATCCCACCACTTTAATACGCATTTTATAACACAGCACATTAAACAAAATTCAAAATGTAATAACGATCACCAAAAATACTACTTAACTGAACCTTTGAAGTAATAGTTGGAGCCGTAATGACGAAAGTATCAAGTTGGCACCACTAGCGCGTCGCGGGTTCGACAACCTCTAATCTCTCCTAGACTCTACGTAGATATAAACATGACATGTGCATCGAACAAGGTTTGATGCGTCCCATGAAATCCGTTGAGGGCCTAACTCATGGACGAAGCATAACCGACAGCACTCTATCAAAATGGGTCCTTGGAACACATTTTTTCTTACAAATTCATGATGCTGTGGAAGCTTATTTTGGAACATCAATTCAGTACAGTGAGCAGCATGTCAAACTTTGCATATCTAGACGAGAAAGAGATTGTCGGACCTGCAAACATTTACAACATGGTTCCAAACACACAATCCTTTTACAAAACTATCAGATGAATTAGTTTCATTGACATCTGGATTCGTGTGTGATGACTCAATAAACTGCGATGAAGCTTATGATGTCAGTCTCTCTGCCATAGCCAAAATGAAGGGAACTACCTTCCATGATATTAAACTTCACAGGAAGGATATGGTTAAGACTCAAGCAGTGCAGAAGTCAGCATTGGTACAATCAAAACAAGTTAATGTGAATTCCCAATAACTTTTTAACCATATTTAGTGTGTGCTACAGTCCCGGAAAATTAAAGACTTACTTTGAATTTCAACTTGCTCCTCGGCCACCTGCTTTGTTTGATGCTGTATCCTTATGAAAAGGAACAAAATCGTCACTGATGAAGATATTTGAAGGTGTCATCAACGTAATGGACCAAAATGGTGCAACTTATGTTTTGGATGGGGGATTTCTTCTACACAAAGTAGCATGGCTAAGAAATTGTTCCTATGGCATCTTAGAAACGTATTGTAAATATGTAGTAAATAAGTATAGATCTAATTCAATTGTAGTATTTGATGGTTATCCAGACGAGCCAACAATGAAAAATGAAGAACAAAACGGAAGAGCAGCCAAAAGATCTTCACCTGACGTAGTATTTGATGAAAACACAATTTGTGTTACTGGAAAAGAAGAGTTTTTAGGAAATAGTAGTAACAAGAGAAAACTGGTACTAGCTTTGGCATCTGAATTCAGGAAACGAGGACTACAAGTTGTTACAGCGGAAGATGATGCTGGTGTGCAGATTGTTATGACAGCAATTCAACAGCAGAGAAGTGACTGTAAAGTATTTGTTGTTGGAACTGATACCGACTTAATAGTATTACTTACGGCACTTGCTCCTGAAAGTACCTGTATATACTTCTGTAAAGAGATATGGGGTGCAGTTCCATTAACAGTGTACTACAGAATCGCCACTCTAATAGAAAAGTTCGGAGATCAACGTCAGTTACTTCTGTTTTTCACACTATGACCGGATGTGATATCACATCCAGCATGTATGGAATGGGCAAATTAAAAGCAATAGAATTGCTCAGATCAAAACTTGATGTGCAGGAATACAGCGAGGATGTTTTTGGATGATTCTACAAGAGAGGACCTTTTGATTGCTGGTGAGAAATTTGTTTTGTGTTTTTATGGGTTAGAGAAATACTCAAATCTGAATGAAGCATGTTACTACAAGTTCTTGACAGTAACAAAGAAAAGTTCCCTTACATCAAATTCTGATCTAGCAAAATTACCTCCAACGTCTGAGGCATGTCGTGAACATTCGTTGAGAGTATTTTTGCAAGTTCAAAAATGGTTAGGTAATACTCTTGATGCTACAAACTGGGGTTGGAAAATTGAAAACGTGAAAGAAATGAGAGGAACCAAACGAACATTGAAACCAATTCCTACCTCAAAGCCATTTGCTCCAAACGAACTGCTGTACTTTGTCTCATGTTCTTGTAAACAGGGATGCGGACAATACTGAGGATGTAGAAAAGTGAACCTGAGTTGCACTGCAATGTGTGAACATTGTAGTAGCTTATCTTGCCTAAATTCACACCTGTATTCTGAAGGTGTTGCATTTCCTCATACAGATTAATTTGTAACCATTATCAAAGAGACATGCTTCTAAACATAAAATTACTTTTATGAGTTACAATAATGACTAGTAAATATGAAATCAGTGTACATAATATTTGTGGTGGGTGGAAGGTCCGTGATGCTGTTTTAAAACATAAGTTAGTAGTTCGTAATTTAAAACAGCTGCCAGTTTAGCCAGTCCGGGACATGGTGGGTCCATAGGTGGTGGATAATGGAATGACCTGATATAACAAGGCTAGGTTTAATCCCCCGAAACAAAACTGACATACAATAATTAATTATGAATAAAATTAAAATCCTTATTTCAATAATGTTACAATCAGAAAAACAACTTTTACTTATCATATCACTCTAATGTTATTTTGATTATACACAAGTATTTACTAAATTACAAAATAAACATGGACACACTATAGGCTAGTACAATTATAAAAGTTAAAAATAGATGTTATAATTACAGTATTAACTAATTGAATAGGCATATGAAGATAAGGGGCCTTTCGCCCACGCCCTCCGACTCCCAGGCGCTCACGTGCTCAAAACCTAGCTACTGTTTTCTATGTTACTAGTAGCGTAATACACATAACTATATGTTTGTATACTGATGTAATCAGGAATATATTTGCTACAACTTTTATTTGAAGCATTTTTCATTTGGCGACGAATAAAAATATGGTTTTGCAAAAGCTTAGATAGGTGGCTAAAAAATATTGTTTTTTACAACATTTCGTTAATTTACGGAAAAACTTCTGCACTTATCATAAATTATGTTATTATAAAAGTTGTAGAATATTTATCAGGAAATAAAACTGTAAATAATATAACCTTAACAAACTTTTGGTTAAAAAGTTGTATGCGATTGCAAAAACTCTACATTTTTAAACTTAAACGGGGGTAGGGGGAGAAGCTCCATTGGAATTTTCGGGGACTTTTCAGAAAATAATCCTCTCATCAAAGTCTATCACCCTTGAAAAAAATCAGCCTTACCAGAAAGAGTTCCGACACAAAACCTTTATTGACTGGGCTACTCAGTGATAATTTGATGAATTAGTTGTGTTTTGTGCTGAGTGTATGCAATAGTGTCTCAAATGTAACATTCATGCCCATGAGATAAGTATATATAGCAGTAACTGGTGTTTGCATTCTTTTACATTGCAAATAAGATAGAACTGTTTTGAATTACTGTTTTGATAACTCAAATGGAGAATTACCCATTGAGCTACCATGACCAACTTGCCGTCATGACATCAAATGGAGAATTGGACGGAAACTGGACTGTACTGCATGGAAACCAGGAGATCCGTGGTTCAAATACAGGCCGTGGCATTGAATTTTTCATGTTGAATCTATGAATCAAAAACCTTAGCCTATATTTGGCTACTATGAAGAAATTATTAATTTCCATCAATTAACTAAAAAAATCTTGGAATAGTGTTTCACAAAAAATTAACCTGGAAAAAACATAATGAAAAAATCTAGAAAGAGCACCTAACCATTTTAAGATATTGTCGCATTGTTGATTGCACAGGTCACGAACAGGAGGCAAGTGAAAAATACACAGGCATCAATGACAGCTGATGTTAGGAAGCAAACTACTATGCAAAAGATCTTTCACAGCTGCAATTCTAGAGGCTTCCAATTCTAGAAAGATTATGGCATCCGGCAAATATATAAAACCCTATGCATGGCCGACAGAGTGAGTGTCAGTAGTAAGTTGCCAGTGTAAGTGGCAGAGTAGTGAGTAGCAGTAAGAGTAGTGTGGTGCTTCAAGCACAGTATGGTACATTCCAAACTCTGCTGTAAGGATTCGACAGGCCATGAAATGGGCAGGAAGTAGTTCACGGGTCAGTGTGTGTGGCTTTAGGTGAGGGATCAGCAAGCTGTGGAACAAGCAACGAAGTTGTTAACTTGTGAATATGGAAGCTGTATGCACAATTGGTGTGTAGCTCCATGTTACAGGTGGACCAATGTGTAGGTCAGAAAGATTATAGCAGCACAGACACTTAAAGGAACATTGTAGAAATGTTTTGTGCTGTATTTGTGTAAAAGAAAGGCATTCTGTACATTAGCACTGAGCTAACGAGTTTTGACAAAAATAAAGCAGTTTGAAGTGAACTTTATCACAATTTTAAAAAGACTTGCAGGAACTAAATAAGGTTATTCAAGGTCTAAATTAAAAATTACGTATAATACATATATAACACCATTCCTAATAAATTAGGACTGTGATACAATGAAGTTCAAAATAAATATAATTTTGAGTCAAACTAGTACTCCATTTTCCATGTGTTTACCAAGGACAAGTTTTGTCAGGACCTTCCTAATATCCTTTACATTAGCTGAGGATGTTAGGAAAGTCCCAACGAAACACATTCTAGGTAAATACTAGCAATATAAATATCAGATCAGTTCTTAACTATAGAGAAGTACTGGTAACATCACCATCAATTTCCATGATACCTGAGCGCACACAAAATCACACTCTTACGTTAATTATGGAGGCTATTAAAACTACTTCTATAATGACCTTAAAGTATTTACGTGTAACAGACCTATAATGACATATTTAGAAATGCAAGCATTTTCAACATATGAAAAACTCGAGACCACCAGAGAATACAAAAATGGGTAAATCACCATACATCTAGGACAAAATTGAATTGAGAATATATTGACACATTGCTTCACTCACACTGTTTATTCACAGGACATGTTTCAAGAGCTCTTGCTCCTATTCTCAGCTGATACTCGACTAGTGCAAGTTGTAGTGGTTTCTTCTTTCTCCGTATTGTCAATAGATGGCGTGATGTACTTGTCAAAGATGTCCGGTGGTGGAGTTTCAAAATTCATGACTCTATGACGATTTTTGTTAATGAAGATTTTTTCCCATACGGAAAGGTCTATGGGGTGATTAACGTATTTTATTAGAGATGTTTCCAAATTGATGTCATGTCTAGTATTCAAAAAATGAAAAGCCACTGCTGATTTTTCTGTTTCACCATTTTTAATGTTTCTCATATGTTCTTTAGTTCTGATGTTAATATTTCTTTTTGTTTTTCCTATATAAATTTTAGGGCAAGTTTCACATTTGATCTCATAGATTCCTGGTTTTTCTTTGGTAGTGATTGAATTTTTGGGAGGGCCTTTTAACAAATTTCTGATATTAAACCTATTTTGAGGTGCAAGAGTTATGTTGTGTTTTGAGAAGATTTTTTGGAATTTGTTATAGGCTGATGGGTGGA
Source organism: Mantis religiosa (assembly GCA_030765055.1). Classification (NCBI taxonomy): domain Eukaryota; kingdom Metazoa; phylum Arthropoda; class Insecta; order Mantodea; family Mantidae; genus Mantis; species Mantis religiosa. The sequence goes on along the minus strand of CM060950.1, from coordinate 148,712,613 downwards.
AGGTGAATTTTTTAAAAAGTTTTTTCTCTTTTTCTCCTGTAGGTTCTAGGGTGGTGGTTTCTTTTATTTTCTTAGCTTTGTTGAGTCTGTTAACTGTTTTGTCTACTAAATTTGGGTTGAAACCGTTGGATATAGCTACTTTTTTTATGTGTAGGTATTCTTCTTGATAATCTTCTCTGTTTAGTGGAAAGTTGATCATCCGAAAGATTAAACTGTTGAAAATGGCATGTTGGTGTTGTTTTGGGTTGAAACTGTTGTTCTTAATGTAATTATCTGTGTGTGTCGGTTTCCTGTAGATACCAAAAGTGAGTTTGTTGTTCATTTTTTTGATCTTGATGTCCAAAAAGGGGAGCACACCATCCTCTTCTGTTTCCAATGTAAATTTTATAGCTGGATTTTGTATATTCAAAAGTTTAAGACCATCTTGTATGAGTTTTTTAGGTACTATTGCAAAAATGTCGTCAACATAGCGATACCACACTTTGAAATAATTTGGAAAAGCTTTTGTGATATGTGTTTCAAAAGCACTCATGAATAAATCTGCCAAGAAGGGAGACAATGGGTTGCCCATAGCTAGGCCCGTTTTTTGTTTATAGATCTGTCCATTAAAGCTGAAAAAATTTTGATTGATACAAATTTCTGTAAGTTGTGAAAGTTCTTCTATTTCTTCAGGTGTTATTTGTATTGATTCCAGCCATTTTTTGAGAAGTGGAATAAGCTCATTGGTCGGTATACTTGGATATAAAGAAATGACGTCAAAGGAAACTAAAGCATCTATAGAGTTGATCTTTGTGTCCTTCAGGAGATTTAACAATTCAAACGAGTTTTGATACTTAAATTTTCAAATTTTGTGAAGGATCTGAAGATTTGAACCAGCCATTTTGATAGTTGGTAAGTGGGTGCATCAATGTTATTAACTATTGGTCTGAGGGTAATTTCAGGTTTATGTATTTTGGGTAAACCATATATGTATGGTGTTTTTGGACTGTCTATTTTATGGTTCAATTTATCTCTTTTTGTCATGATTTTACTGTTTTTAATTGCTAATTCCACAGATTTGCATGCTTTCTTTAATGGATTGTTTTCTAGTTTAACAAATTCTTTTCCGTTTAAAAGGTTGTCCATTTTTTTGCGATAGTCTTCTTCGTCCAATATTACTATTTTGTTACCCTTGTCTGCTTTTGTGTAGACTACCGGTTTTTCATTTAAATTTTTGATTAATTTTTTATATGAATATCTTTTTGAATTTGCATTTTGAATATGATCTAGAGTTTCTAAGCACTGTGTTCTGATCGTAGATTTTTTGTTATCGGGCAAATTATATATCGCTATTTCAATGTCCGCGATATAGTTTTCAATGTTTTTTGTGTAATCTACACATGTTTTTAGGCCTTTGTTTAGAAAATCTATTTCTTTCTCCGTGAAGTTGCATGTGGATAGATTCGTTACATTGTTAGGTTTTTGACATGAGAGTAATAAATCTTGCTTTTTATGTGGATACGGTTCTTGCTTCTTTTGAAGATTCATGAATTTTTGTTTTAAAATGGCTGTTTTCTTAAGCATTTTCAAATTAAGAATTGACAGCATATTATTCTCTAAGTTAGACCACATGGCCGGGTTCATACATTTCGAAATCTACCTCAATTAGGCTTCATACAGAAAGTTCAACAACTAAGAAATAAACTAGATTACCCATCCAAAATAGAAGCTCTCATACTTCTTAAAATTTCCACTGAACATCACTGAACTAGAATATAACCTTGATTTAATTGCAGATTTTAAAAAGAAATAAAATTCATCTATAGAAGCTAAAGCATATTCTCTTGAAACCATTAAATTAAGATACCCAGACGAATTGGACTCACATCTATAAGATGGCTCTCTTTACAACCAAGGAGCAAGAGCAGGAGCAGGGTCAGGGTCAGGGTGAGGGTCAGGGTCAGGGGCTACCTGTAGATTCTTATCTTTCTTTAAGAATGCTGGAAAATATTTCAAAAGCATTAATGCAATTTATACTTATTTACAAAACAAATAAGCTTTCCAACACAGTTTTCCTATCAGATTCCAAAATATCCATTCAGGCTATTTCAACTGACTGTGCTAAAATAGAAGAAATAAGTGCAATTTATAATTAAGCATCTCCAAAATTTTATGAAACAGTTAAAAAAAGATTAAATAAAAACATTTTCACATCCAATTATGTCAAATGTCTTACTTCATCTGAGAAACTTAATTGGAAAGATCTCCAAAATAAACTTAAAACAATTCTAGGTTTACTTAGAAAATCATCTGTTACAATGTTCAGATTAATCACAGGCTTTGACTGTCTGAATGGACATTTGTTCAAGACTGGATTAACAACTTCCCAGCATTGGTTTTTATATAGTAAAGATGACTTAATGAACTTTGTCACCTATCTGTATGAAATTCTTAAAAAATCAAGATCTAGTGGAAATTGTTCTTTCACACTAGCTGTGTGTAGGATGCACTATGAAAGGGTAGAGTCAGACTGAAAAATCCCAGCTATGGCATTGAATTTTTCAGTCTGACTCTACCCATTCACATCTAGTTTTTAAATATGGGGAGGGGGAGGATGCAGATGATGATTTTATTATTAAATTCTGAACATCACATTGCACATAGCATGCACACATGCTCAAACAAGCACGCATGCATGCACACTCCCTCCATCTCTCCCTCAGAAAACGGTTTGCGACTAAGTTTCACTGATTTTCTGCTAGATGTCTCTCTCCCCATGGAGGAACTATAACCACATTACCACCAGCTCCAACCAATCAACATCGCGAAATGAAGGTGAAACATAATGAGAACAAATTCAAGGTATGTTAACTCAACGTGTACAATTTTTTCAATTAGTACATTACTTTGCAGCATTAATTTCAACTGGTTTTCAAAAAATCTCAAACACTTAATTTTGTCCTATGATATTGATCTTAGAAGCTCGAAGCATGCATTGTCAACATTACAACCACTTATTAAATAACAGATGAGTCATATTGATTACACATCGGCTTCACTTACGTATACTGAATCACTTACTATAAACCGCTTATTATACGTAAGTGAAGCCAACGTGTAATAAATACCAATCATCTATAATTTAATAATTATTTCGCTTCACTGTGCTGTTCCAATACAGTTAAATTTTCATATTACAACCACTGATTTTCATACATACTAATCTAAGATTAACATTTTTGTGAAGAAAAAAGCGAAAACAAATATAAATAAATCATGAATTTGTGGTGTAAAATAACAATTAATTTTATTATTGCAAAACGATAGAATAAGAATAATTAAAAACTGATATGAAAAACAGAAATACAGGCCACTTTTTAAAACCATAGGCACTGTAATTAGTCATAATATGCATATTGTGACTTTGTGGGTTCGTGAAATAACAAGACGAGGTTACAAAACACAAAAACTACACTTTATTTTCGTAGCAAATACATTCTTCACATTACAATTTGCTAGCAACCTCAAAACTGTTTATTTTTCCAACACTACCCTCAACTGTCTCGCTTCCGGTTACGATCGGCCCCGAAGTTTCCCAAATCTCCACCGGCCATCATTTTTCATCGGATTCGCGAGTCTACTGCCAGGGTAACAATGCTCCCTCCTCAAGGCTAATCGTCCCGAACAGCGCCTTCGTAGCGGGCCAGGCGATCCAGGTGTACCACCAACATCTTTCCTCGGGGCACCTTCTGGATGCGGTAGACCACGTCGTTAATCCTCTTCACCACACGGTACGGTCCTTGACATGGCTGCTGAAGCTTCAGGCAGCGTCCCTTGGTCCGGGTCGGGCGGTACAACCAGACCAGGTCACCTTGCTGGAACTCTTGGGTGTTGGCTTGCCTGTCGTATCGGGTTTTCATGCGGTCGCTCGCCTTCTGGATGTTCTGGCGAGCCATCTCGTGCGTGTCGTGGAGGTGGTCCACCAAGTTCTCCACATCCCTCAAGAGTGGCCCCAAGTCTTCGTCCGCCAGCTGCTCCCTCCTCAGGCCTGCGCTATCCCAGCCATCCGCAGGCATTGCCGTGACTACTCGAACTGCTGCGGCACGCTCCTTCCCTTCCACTCTTGTGCATTGGCCGCACTCTTCTGGACATGGTCTTCGGGACATAGCGTCCGCGTTACCGTGGCTCTTCCCTCTGCGATGTTCCGAGGTGAAGTCGTACTCCTGCTGCCTCTGGACCCAACGTGCTATCTGGCCTTCTGGTCGCGCCGTCACCATCACTTCGCTCCTCGCGGGGACAACCACGTCTTCGTTCAAGATGACCCTGCAAATTCCAAGGCGCTCTTCTGGTTGACGGAGTATAACCTCTTCTCCGTTGAGCCTCAGGACCTTCCTGCCGACGTCGACCGTCGCCTCGTGGCTCCTGAGGGCATCCAGTCCCAGGATCACCTCCTCAGCCACCTTCGCGACGAACACCCACAGATGCAAGGCACTCCGTCCCAAGTTCAGCTCCAGCAGGGCCTACTTCTCCATAGGCATGGTATCGCCCGATGCCGTCACAAGCTGGTATGGTCGGCTCGGTTTCCTCGTCGGCAAACCCTTCGCCACGTCAGGTCTGATGATGGTCATGGCCGCCCCGGTGTTCACCAGCACGCGGCACGGCTTTCCTCTTACCCAGCCGTCCGCGATGAGGTTGTCATCCATCCGCTGGCTGACGGCGCTGATTGTCACTCGAGGGGATGGTGGTAATGGCGCCGACGTACCCCTCTCCACGCCGGGCCTTACTCGTTCTTCCCGCTGCCCTTCCTGGTGTGGGCAGACTCTCTGCAGGTGCCCGGGCTGTCCACACCCGCAACACAGGCCACTAGGTGTTCGCCGGCGTCCCTCAGCTGGTCTTCTGTCTCCGGCGTAGCGGACACTCCTCGTTCTCGACGTCGGGATAGATGCTACCTTGGCCGCCTCCATCCTTAATGCCGCTGTCAGCGCCTCGTGGATGGTTTTATAATCGCCGAGCATTAGGGGCTGACGAATCTCCGTGTCCCGTACACCGTCGACAAAGTTGTAGGCGGCTTCCCGGGATACGAACTCCAGTGGCAGGTCAACCAAGGCCTTGCTAGCTAGCTGCTCAATCGCTATGGCTAACTCCTGCAGCGTCTCCCCCGGCTGCTGTGACCTTGCCTTTAGTTGGCTGCGGTACGCTGCGGCTAAGCGGTGGTTCCCGAAACGATTCTCCAGGGCCTCCCAGATGTCCTTGGGCGCCGCCGTTGTCTGCACCGCGTTTAGGACTTCCGCGGCCGTTCCTGGAGGCTGGCTATTAGCTGTGTGGCCTCCTCCTCCGGTGACCATCTGTTGTGCTTGGCCACTGTGTCGAACTGGCGGCGGAAGACCTCGAATGTTGACGCGCCGTCATATTTCGGCGGTTTGACGCGCGCAGATGAGTCGCGTCCCGGCGCGTCGGCCTTCATATCCTTCAGTTTCCTGCCGACGACGTCCTCTACTATGGCGTTCAGGGACTTGACGCTGCTGTCGGCCTTTCCCTCCAGGTCGTCAACACGGCTCGCCAGGTCCTCGACGCGCTCGTCCACTTGGCCCATCCGCTTGCCCAGCTCCGTCACGTTATCCCTCACGCCGGCCAACTGTTCTTCAAATTTGGCGGCGAGGGCCTCGATCACAACCTTCATTTCTTCCAGCTTTGCGGCCAGGTTGTCATTTGTAGTCTCCAGCTTCGCGGCCAGGCTGTTATTTGCCGCTTCTGTTTTTGCTGTTATTTCCGCGGCCAGGTTATTATTTGCCGGTTCCATTTTTGCAGCGAGGTTTTCATTTGCCCTCTTCATTTCTTCCATTTTCTCTAAAATCTTTGCCAATGCAGCTTCCATTATCGTATGTTCCACTTCTGACACCAGTTGTGACTTTGTGGGTTCGTGAAATAACAAGACGAGGTTACAAAACACAAAAACTACACTTTATTTTCGTAGCAAATACATTCTTCACATTACAATTTGCTAGCAACCTCAAAACTGTTTATTTTTCCAACACTACCCTCAACTGTCTCGCTTCCGGTAACGATCGGCCCCGAAGTTTCCCGAATCTCCACCGGCCATCATTTTTCATCGGCTACACGAGTCTACCGCCAGGGTGACAATATTTTAGATAGTTTATATCCACTAACCATCGAGGAATTACTTTTTTATTTATTTATTTTAGTACCAAGCTATTGCATAAATTGCATCTATTGGAAATGAAGCTAGTCACTTATTCAGTAGATGCCTAAAATGCTACCAATCCCACACAACCTTTTTCTAATACATCCTATGATATACAATTAACATTATAGACTCTTACTCATACATCTGTCAATTGACCATTTCCATTTGGATCTCACCTTCCATAGAAATTCTCCTAATTGTCTAATCTGACTCTGATCAGAAAACATTTTCTTTATGGTTACAATACTTATATTTCTCAGCCACTTCTCCCTGATCAATTTTTTTCTCCATTCATCTGTACCTCTACATTCCGATATAATATGCTCTCCATCCTCTTAGTCCCCACACATCGGAGAGTAACCTTGCAGTACACTACCTCTTAAACCTCTCAGTTTCCAAACCCCTAATCTGTACCAAACTATCACTTCGCTTTCCCTTTTATTACACCTTTCTAAATACTTTTCTGTCCTTGATTCTGTTCCAAACATCCTTAAAAGAACCAGTGACCTTCTCTTCCATCTCAGCCCACATAGTTTGACGATCCATATCCTCAAATCTAGATCTAACTACCTTCCATTCTCCCAATGCTAAGCTATGTCTATGCTGCCATATATCACCTAATTCACCCTTTTCCAACTGTTCTTTTATTCTTTTCAACCATGTTCCCGACTGGGATGCTTTTCTTGAAAACTAATCAAGTTATCTTCTGGCAACTGCAGTATCCTGTACCAGTACTTAGACACTCTTTCCATCACCATTCCTTTTGCACTACTTTTTTCCATTTCCAAAATTACTCCTACATTTGCTGAATTCTGGGGTATGCCCAGCATAAATTTACAGTATGCTCTTAATACAAGATCCATTTTCAACACTCCAAATTTCCACCCCATACCCCTCCCTAGACTCTACTAAGGCTAAGAAATTACTTTAGAAGTTATAACCATGATCATGACACAAGCCAGAGAAATGATATTGGTATACCATTACACAAAACAGCTATATTTACTTAGGACTGCATATTAATAATAAGTTATTTATTATTACTATTATTATTATTATTATTATTATTATTATTATTATTATTAAATTCTGCAAATAGTGACTCACTCCACAATTCAATGACTATGTTAAGAAATATAAAGCCACATTGAATAAAGTTATAAAACAAGCAAAAAAGATGGCAAATGATAAATTCATCAAAAGTGCCCAGAACAAAATGAAAGCTTCATGGAAAGTAATACAGAATGAAATAAAGCCCAATAGGAATGTAGATAATTTAGTACTGCAGAAGCATTAAAAAATAATAACAAACCCAAAGCTAATAGCGGAGACTTTTAATGATCACTTCATAAATCTTGCTGAAAATATTGTTTCACAAAAAAACTCCACAATGAGTACTTCAGTAAAAACAAATGGAGCAAATATATGTGAAACAACGATGTTCTTGCACTCTACTGATTCCATGGAATTCGTTTCAGTAATATCCAAATTAAAAGCTAAGTACTCTTCAGGTATTGATAACGTTCCCAATTTTTTGCTAAAGAGATGTTCTATTCTTATCGCACACCCCTGAGCAGACGTATGTAATAGCTCACTTGAACATGCAGTGTTTCCAGAAGCTCTAAAAACTGCTCAAGTAAAGCCACTATAAAAAAAAATGAGTTAAAACCCATTTACTAAATTACAGGCCTATTTCACTCTTATTCAGCCTCTCTGAAGTACTGGAAAAGATATTTTATAAAAGCCTTATAACATTTATAGAGATGAATGATTTAATATCTAAAACTCAGCATGGGTTTTGTAAACGAAAATCAACATAAACTGCACTTTTTGATTTTGTAAACAGTGTAATAAATACTTTGGATAACGACAAAATACTAGGTGCATTCTTCGACCTAATTAAAACATTCGATGTACTAAACCACAATTTACTATTCCAAAAATTAGAACATATGGGTATTAGAGGGCATGCATTGGAATGGATCAAATCATATCTTAAGGACAGGAAGCAAATAGAACTTTAACATACAGAAAAAGCTCACATTAGAGAATACCTGATAGGTATTATATTATATATTGTCACCCAATTATCAGAAGGTGCGACCAACTGGCGGCTGGATGAGGGCCGGGAGGCATTCACCCACGACTACCCATTTGTCATATAGCGCTAACGAAGGGATGGTTGGAAAAACATCACTGGCCGTCTCTTTCCCCTCCCCCTGCCGTCAAGAACCTTCGGGGTGATTCACTGAAAAGCGAGACTTCCAGAAACAGCGAAATTCCTATAAAAAGGGGCTGCAGTTGGCGAGTCAGTTCAGTTCTTGGCGAGCAGTCGTGAGGAGCGCCGAGTGAGTGGACGGACTGGAAGACGGTGTACGTGTATTAGAGCAGTTGTATGTAACTGAACGTGCAATGGACCTGTGACAGACGAACTGGTGAATTGTATTTGTGTGTGCTAAGTAATTCTATGTAATCGGCAAGTGTTTCAACGGTAATTCGGTGGAAATAAAGAACATTTTGAGTTTGTGAAATTGGACTTTTAATTTCGCGAACCCACAAAGTCACAACTGGCGTCAGGAAGTGGGACAACGGCCATGGAATCGGCATTGGAAAAGATTTCGGAGAAGATGAACGAATTAACGGTGAAGATGGAGACGGCAAACAACAACCTGGCAGCGGAACTGAAATAAATAGACGGCAAATGACATCTTCACTGCGAAAACATAAGGGGCGAATAACAACCTGGCCGAGGAACTGAAGGAAATGAAGACGGCAAATAACAACCTGGCCGCGGAACTGAAGGAAATGAAGACGGAAAATAACAACCTGGCCGCGGAACTGAAGGAAATAAAAACCGAATTGACCACGGAAATTAAAGCGGCAAACGAGGTCCTCGCCGCAAAATTTGAAGAGCAGTTGGCCGACGTAAATGAGGACATCACGGAGCTCTCTGAGCGCGTCGAAGACATGGCGAGCCACTTTAACGACCTGGAAGGAAAGGCCGACAGCAGCATCAAGTGCCTGAATGCCATGGTGGAGGAAGTCGTCGGCAGGAAGTTAAAGGATTTAAAGGTCGACGCGCCGGGAGGCAACACAACATCTGCGCGCGTCAAACCTCCTAAATACGACGGCGCGACTACTTTCGAAGTCTACCGCCGCCAATTCGACGCATTGGCCAAGCACAACAAATGGTCACCGGAGGAGGAGGCCACACAGTTAATAGCCAGCCTCCAGGGACGGGCCGCGGAAGTCCTGAGCGCGGTACAGACAGCGGCGGCGCCCAAGCACATCTGGGAGGCCCAGGAGAATCGTTTTGGAAACCACCGCTTAGCCGCAGCGTACCGCAACCAGGGGAGACGCTACAGGAGTTCGCCCTGGCAGTTGAACAACTGACTAGAACGGCCCTAGTCGACCTCCCACCAGAGTTCGTATCCCGGGAACCTGCCTACACATTCGTTTACGGGGTACGAGACACGGAGATTCGTCAGCGCCTAATGCTCGGCGATTATAAAACCATCCACGAGGCGCTAACGGCAGCATTAAGGATGGAGGCGGCCAAGGTAACAGCTATCCCGACGGCAAGAACGAGGAGTGTCCGCTACACCGGAGACAGAAGACCAGCCGAGGGACGCCAGCGAAGACCTAGTAGCCTGTGTTGGGGGTGTGAACCACCGGGACACCTGGAGAGAGACTGCCCACACCAGCAAGAGCAGCCGGAAAACGAGTAAGGGCCGTCGTGGAAAGGGGCACGCCGGCGCCATCACCACCATCCCCTCGAGTGACACTGCGCGCCGTCAGCCGGCGTATGGATGACAGCCTCATCGCGGACGGTTGGGTGAGAGGGAAGCCGTACTGCGTGCTGGTGGACACCTGGGCAGCCGTGATCATAATCAGACCTGACGTGGCGAAGGGTTTCCCGACAAGGAAGCCAAGCCGTCCATAACATCTTGTCATGGCATCGGGCGACACCTTGCCTGTGGAGGAGGCCCTGCTGAAGATGACCTTGGGACGGACTGCCGTGCGTCTGTGGGTGTTCGTCGCGAAGGTGGCTGAGGAGGTGATTCTGGGACTGGATGCCCTCAGGAGCCACGAGAAGACGGTCGACGTCGGCAGGAAGGTCCTACGGCTCAACGGAGAAGAGGTTATACTCCGTCAACCCGAGGAGTGCCTTGGAATCTGCAGGGTTATCTTGAACGAAGACGTGGTTGTCCCCGCGAGGAGCGAGGTGGTGGTGACGGCGCGACTGGAAGGCCAGAGAACAACGAACATGATGCTGGAGCAGAAGACGCCTGTACAAGGACTATGTGTAGCCAGGGCATTGTTGCCGTGCCGGGAGGAGGTGCCAGTGAGACTGCTAAATCCAACGGACACCGACCACGACGTCCAGACCGGGACGGAGTTGGGAACGTGCGAGCCCGTGGTAAGCGTAACAGCAATCGACAAGACACCGGAGCCGGTGCCGACACAACACCTGGGGTCCCGGCTAGAAGGCTTACTGGAGAGAGAACAGCAGAACAGCTGGAGAGAGTTCGACAACTGCTGAGACGATACCAGCGCGTCTTCAGCTAAGGTGATAGTGACTACGGCCGCACGGACAAAGTACTTCACCGCATCGACACTGGGAACGCCCGCCTATTTGGCAACTACCTAGACGCGTTCCGCTGGCGAAGGGGCGGTACGAGAGATGCTGGAGGACATGAGATCCAGGGGAGTGATTGAAGAGTCTGACACCCCTTGGTGTTCCCCTGTAGTCTTGGTGACGAAGAACGGCGAGCTGCGCTTCTGCGTAGACTACAGAAAGTTGAACGCTGTCACCCGGAAGGACTGTTTTCCCTTACCCCGGATTGACGACACCCTCGACACGCTAGCTGGTGCACAGTGGTTCTCGACCCTGGACCTGAAGTCGGGCTACTGGCAGGTAGCTCTAGATCGGAGAGGCAAGGAGAAGACCGCATTCTCGAAAGGCCAAGGGCTCTGGCAGTTCAGTTATGCCATATGGCCTCTGCAACGCACCAGCTACCTTCCAATGTCTCATGGAGTCAGTGATGAGAGGACTGACTTACGACGCCTGCCTGCTATACCTGGACGACATCGTCGGTAAGACTTTTGAAGACCATCTCGAGAATCTGAGTAAGGTGCTACAGAGTTTGCAGGCGACCAACTTGAAGCTGAACGCGAAGAAGTGCCAGCTCTTCCGCAAGGAAGTGAACTACTTGGGCCACATAGTCTCAGCAACCGGAGAAGACACAGGCTGTGAGAGATTGGCCTCGCCCAAAGGATAAGAAAGAGTTGCGCAGTTTCCTGGGGCTGTGCAGTTATTACCGACGCTTCATAAAGCGGTTCTCTAACATCGCCAAACCACTCATCCGCCTGACAGAGGAACACCGCCTTATGTTTGGACAGAGGACGCCGAAGACGCTTTCCAGCACCTGAAGAAGACCCTGTGTAGTGCTCCAATTTTGGGTTTCCCAAAAGCGGGTGGCGCCTTCATTGTGGACACCGACGCCAGCGACCATTGCATTGGAGGCGTCCTATCGCAGATCCAGGACGGCCATGAGCGGGTGATAGCTTACTACAGCAAGACGCTATCCAAGGCAGAGAACTACTGCGTCAACCGGCGAGAATTATTGGCGGTAGTAAAGACCTTGGAGCACTTCCGCAAGTACCTGTATGGTCAGCCATTCCACCTGAGGACTGACCATTCCGTCCTAACCTGGCTATTGAGCTTCAAGAACCTGGAAGGCCAGACAACACATTGGATTCAGAGGCTGCAGGAGTACGACTTCACCTCGGAACATCGCAGAGGGAAGAGCCACGGTAACGCAGACGCTATGTCCCGAAGACCTGTCCAGAAGAGTGCGGCCAGTGCACAAGAGTGGAAGAGAAGGAGCACGCCGAAGCAGTCCGAGTAGTCCCGGCAGTGCCTGCGGATGGCTGGGACAGCGCAGGCCTGAAGAGGGAGCAGCTGGCGGAGGCAGACTTGGGGCCATTCTTGAGGGAAGTGGAGGCAGGGACATGTTGAGTCCAGAGGCTCTACTCCCATTAGCCTTGAACCCGTAGGAACAAAACCCGGGCCTCCTTCAACCAGGGAGTATCCGAGCTGTCCCAAAGGGCGCTCGGCGTCCTCCGAGGTGCTTTCCATAGGGCAAGACCTAGAGACTAACAAGCCCCCCCATCTGGTCCTATGGACTCAACACGGGATGGAAGTGCATACGCCACTTACGCGCGTCAACACTCAAGGTGAAGACTACCGAAAAACCTTGGTGGGGCCGCCTGGTGATCTAGCACACCTTCTACTAGTTTTGCAGGCTAGTACCCGGGAGACTTAATGGCTTCCCTCAACCCCGTCCGAAGACGTACCCGATTCCCACGGGTATCGGGAACACACTGCCCCCTGGAGTCCATCCCAATCCGAACAACTCCCGAAGGAGGGGCTCAGATGTTCGGCCCGAGGTTCCTCTAGTAACGTCAGAGGTACCACGAGTGCTAAGGGTCCGCAGCGCCCGCACTTTGGCAGCTGAAGGGGAGGAGGCAGGGATAGGACCAACCTGGGAGAACATCGCACCGAGGAGCGCCACCTACAAGTCGTACTGGGCCCAATGGAACTCGTTAAAGACCAGAGAAGGCGTGCTGTTCCGCGTATGGGAATCACCCGATGGGAAGACGCAGAGAGAATAGTTGGTACTTCCCCGGAGTAAGGTCCCGGAAGTCTTGGAGGAAGTGCACGCCGGTACTTCAGGAGGACACGTGGGAGCGAATCGGACGATTGACAAACTACGACAGCGCTACTACTGGCTGAGGATCCGAACAGACGCTGAGAAATGGTGCCGTCAATATCACGTGTGCGCAGCGAGTCGCGGCCCCAGACTACGAGCCGGGGTCGCATGCAGCAGTATAACGTCAGAGCGCCATTTGAACGGATCGCCGTCGACATAGCTGGACCATTTCGGATGTCCGACCGAGGCAACAAGTACCTGATGGTGGTCGTGGATTACTTCACCTAGTGGCCGGAGGTGTATGCCATCCCGAACCAAGAGGCAAGGACAATCATAGACCGCCCCGTGGAGCAAGTGTTCTGCCGATTTGGGGTACTGTTAGAGCTGCACAGTGACCAGGGCACCAATTTTGACTCCAAAATGATGAAGGAGGCACTACAAAGCTTGGGGTGAACAAGACCCGCACGACGCCTCTACCTCCCCAGTCGGATGGCATGGTCGAAAGGTACATCAAGACCTTAGAGGAACACTTGAGGAAGGTTGCGGCCAGCCATCAGCGAGACTGGGACGTCAAGGTGCCACTGTTCTTGCTGGCCTACCGCTCATCTACACACTACACAACTGGGATGATGCCAGCCAGCTTAATGTTCGGCCGAGAGTTACGCCTCCCTTATGACCTGGCTTTTGGAAGCCCTCCAGAGGCGAAACAGCCAACGACCAAGTATGTGGAGAACCTGGTGGACCATCTCCACGACATCCACGAGATGGCTCACCAGAACATCCAGAAGGCGAGCGACCTGGTCTGGTTGTACCGCCCTACCCGGACCAAGGGACGCTGCCCGAAGCTTCAGCAGCCATGGCAAGGACTGTACCGGGTGGTGAAGAGAATTAACGATGTGGTTTACCGCATCTAGAAGGTGCCCCGAGGAAAGATGTTGGTGGTACACCTGGATCGCCTGGCCCGCTATGATAGTGCTGTTCGGGACGACCAGCTTTGAGGAGGGAGCAGTGTCACCCAATTATCAGAAGGCGCGACCAACTGGAGGCTGGGTGAGGGCCGGGAGGCATTCGGCCACGTCTACTCATTTGTCTTATAGTGCTAGCGAAGGAATGGTTGGAAAAACATCACTGGCCGTCTCTTTCCGCTCCCCCTGCCGTCTAGAACCTTCGGGGTGATTCACTGAAAAGCAAGACTTCCAGAAACAGCGATATTCCTATAAAAAGGGGGCTGCAGTTGGCGAGTCAGTTCAGTTCTTGGCGAGCAGTCGCGAGGAGCGCCGAGTGAGTGCACAGACTGGAAGACGGTGTACGTGTATTAGAGGAGTTGTACCTAACTGTAAGCGTGCAATGGACCTGTGACAGATGAACTGGTGAATTGTAATTGTGTGCGCTAAGTAATTCTATGTAATCGGCAAGTGTTTCAACTGTAATTTGGTGGAAATAAAGAACATTTTGAGTTTGTGCAATTGGACTTTTAATTTCGCGAACCCACAAAGTCACAATATTAAGTTTGGTGTACCCCAAGGTTCTATTTTGGGTCCTATTCTTTTCTTATTGTTTGTAAATGAATTACAGTCAAATATTACAGCTAAAACAATAGTTCAATATGCTGACGACACAAATATATTAATTGAAAGCAATGCACTTGAAGAGCTACAAATCTTATCGAGCAGAATGTTCAGAATATTTCTAGATGGTTCTGCAATAATAATTATAATTGAATCGTAAACTTGGATAAGACACATGTAATTCATTTTGAGTTTTCTCAGAATAAGTCTTCCGTACAATCACAATTAATATGTCATAATAAAGTAATTAAGTATGTAAATACTACTATATTTCTTGGTTTTTGGATACAGAGTAACCTAAAATGGGAGACACATGTTGATCATCTAATTAAAAAACATTAAATACATCACTGCTTCTAACCTTTTGCTTCAAATAATGAGTACAATTTGTTATAATTTCAGACAACTGGTACACACAGTTAACAAAAACTCTCAGAAGCATGTATTTTGCGTGTGCTCACTCCATTTTAAAATATGGCATAACATTATGGGGTAACTCACCACATTGTAAATCATTATTCATAATGCAAAAATGGAGTTTAAGAATACTTGAAGGAGTTAAAGCAACATTGTTTAAAAAATTTAATGAAAGGAAACGGACACTGTACCTTTAATGACACAGTTCATAACCAAAATACTACAGGGAATGGATATTCATGTGAATAAAAGTAACACAAGAGCTCATCAAAACAGTGTAATAAACCTAGGAATCACTTTTTTTTAATAAACTGCCTATAGCCAATAAAACCACATGCAATTTTTCAGCATTTAAAAAGTCAGTTTTGGCATACTTGCTAGACTACTGTTTTTATTGTTAGTGAATTTATGGAAAGATTATAATATTGTTACATTTCTGAATTAATTGTATATATTATAAAATTCTTGAGAGATACCTTAATAAATCATTATTTTGTACAAACACTGACTTGTCCTTACTGGATATGACTTGTTAATTTACAAGTATACTTAATTGCACTGTATATTCACAATTTGACGTGTCTTATATCATAGTACTCATGTATAATGTATGATTTACAAGATGGATAAATTTTCTTTCTATCTTTCCGTCTATTATTATTATTATTATTATTATTATTATTATTATTATTATTATTATTATTATTATTATTATTATTATTATTATTATTATTATTATTATATTTTCAAAATATGTGCACTTGCTACTGATCTATTCACATCACATCATTACCTAGGTTTTCAATTACTGTAGAACTTGATCAAAAGCAGAAAATGTATAATATGGAAATCTGCTTAAAGCATAAAAATACATTGGTCACTACACTAGCAATATATATTTATGCATATTATTTAGTATAAAATGGAACTTGACGTAGAAATGATATGTACATTTTAAAATTAAATGTTAACTTTACAATGAAGAGGAAGGAGAGGAAAAAACAGCACTATACAGAACACTTTTTAAAACCTTAGGTACTGTAACTGCTCATAATATGCATATTTTAGATAGTTTATATCCACCAATCATCCTATATAAAAATATAGAAATATAAGTGATGAAGTGTCAAAAAAAGGGACTACAAATAGTTTTTTCACGCACTATACTATTACATTATATCTTTCTTATTTACATCTTTAACAGCTCATTACTTCTTAGAACGTTACTTTCTGAAATGTTATCACTAGCGGAGTCAAGAAAATTGAAGAAATGTGCTGCCGGCAATGTTTTCCATTTTCCACCAGTTGTCAGTTTTATTTGAGTTGTAGAACTTTAAAAGGTATTCTGTGACTAAAAAGACATCATGCCCAATAAAAAGTTAATGTTGCTAAACACCCAATAAGAAGATGAAAGTGATTGAAGTGAGGGAAAAAATAAACTTTCTGTTTGCCAAATAATATTGCATTTCAAGTGCAGTATAATATAAATTCATGAAACTTTAAAAAGGATTAGGGATGAGAAGGGAACAGGCAAATGAATGACAAAGGAGACGAATGAAGAAATTAACGAGATAGTTTGGGGTTGGTTTATAAGTGCACAAGGAAAAATCCTAACCTTTGTCCTGACTCATGTTATAGAGTAAGGCTCGAAAAATTAATGAAGAGCTAGAAAGCATGGAGTTTAAAGCATCTACAGGACGGGTGGACAGCTTCATAGCTAGACACAATATTGTGTGGAATGAAGTGTATGGAGGGAAAGTGCAGTGACACAATGGAAGAAAAAACTGCACTACTAAATGTGGATTATGATCTTAAAGATGTGTTCACTTGCAATGAAATGGGGACTATTTTACTCTGCACTCCATTCAAAATCTTTTGCAATACAAGGTAAAAAGTGTGTTGGTGGAAAAATATCCAAGGAAAGCCTCATTGTACTACTGTGCAGAAATGAAATGGAGAAGCCACTGATTACACTGGAAAGGCAGCAAAACCTCACCAGATATCAACAAACTTCCAGACACATGGTGAAACAATGGATGGTGAGCTGTTTTGCAGAGTGGCTGCAATCTTTCAATGCCAAAATGAAAAAGAGTCACTAAATGATCCTTTTCCTAGCCAATGCAGCACACTATCTCGTTATCAAACGCAAAATTCATTTTGTTACCACCTGGTTCAACCAGCATCACATAGGACCCAAGGAGTTATTTACACAATCAAGTTCCATTATAGACGATATTTGATGCAGTCTCTTATTTTAAGTGCTAAAGATGCTGAAAGTGCATTTGCTCTTGCCAGTCAGTTTCTATTCTGGATGCAGTGAGGGAATTAAAGCCTGAAATAATCATCAAGTGCTTCAACAAAACAGAATTTGAAAATGAGAAAGACTCCTGTACTCATCAAAGCTGAGAAAAATCCAGCAATATTTACTGAATTAATTTAAATGTAGTTTTCATGTAATCCAGAGGACTATACTTGAATAGATGATCTGTCACCTCATGCAACTTTTACTTTGGCAACAGATCTAAAAGGTATTCACAACTGAGAAGATGAAGAGGAAACGTAGAAAGAAGAGGAACAAAATGAAGATGTCCCCATGAAAATTACTATGCCTGAAGTAATCATATGGATAAACCATATAATGAAATTTGCACCTGTTAAAACTAAGTGAAGGGTGAAACAGTGCACAGAGAAAGCAATAATGAACAGAACATTCAAACAAACTTCCCTCTTTGATATGTGGCGAAAAAAGTGAGAGATGAAGGCAAATAACGCTAGGGATCATAATAACTTATATAAATTACAATTTATGTCCTATTGTATCAGTGTTATTAGTGTCAGTGTAGTAGTTTGTAGTGCAAAATACCTACCAATAAGTGAATATCAATGTACAGGAGTTACGGTGTGTAATTACTAGAGCTCAGATTTTTGCATATTTACATGTTTTATTCCTTGACAGATACATGTAAGTAAATAATAAATTTATTCCATATTGTAAGGAATATTACCGAAGTCTCATAGTGAATATAAATGCATATTTAAAAGGTTAGTGCATATTTAACTAATTTGTGCACATGTATGCATATATTTTACTTTTTCAGCACTCATTCGTACATTTATTTCACCCTGATACTTTAAGAAGAGAAGGATATGAGAAAATCTCTCTCATTGCTCTGTCTGTGTAGAACTGTTAGCTATTATGTTTCTAAATCCATGACAGTTCCCCAAAAATAAGAATGTAGTTATCAACAATGAGCATTTCCTGATATAAAAATATGCTGTTCAACAACTTAAACTAGATAGGGCACAATAGCGGTAAATCGATAAAGTTTGGTGCAGGTATATAATCATAAAACTTGTAATGGTTTAATTAATATTGCAAACGAAGCTGTCTACCATCACAATAACATCTCCAAGCATTAAAATATGCCACTTTCACTTAACTTTTAAACTTGTACTAATGTACGGTTAATTGTAATTTTTTTAAATATGAGTAGTAGGAAAGAGAATACTACAATGCCGAAGGAAAGGAGCAGTAAAGCTTATTTGCTGAGATAGTGGATTTATGGAAATCTTACTCTTAACAGATGGAAATACAGTGGTGTGCTAACTGTGTGAAAAACATGTAAGTTTTACTTTTGTATTTTAAGAGTATTTTTAAAAACAATGCGATTTTCCAATTAGCAATTATTGGTTTTATTTAACTAAGACTCATATTACTTTTAAACCACTGTTATAGGTGGCATGCAAGAAAAAATTACAGATTACGCCTCTACAAACAGCTGCTTAAAGAAATGCTAGTCTTTAAGATCCAAACAACCTTACCAACAACATTTACTATGAGAAGAAGTGGAAATAATGGCAACAATTTTTTGAAAGGTATCTGCAAAGCATTAGTTTGTCAGCATTCCTTTGAATAAACTAAAGAATGTCAAATTTCGAAATTTCCTAGAAAAATATTCTGGATGAGAAGTTTGTGATGAATCAACAATAAGGAAAAACTGCCTTGACAGACTTCACAAAGAGGTAATTTAATAAAATCAGTTGTTTATCAATTACATAACCTCCTCCCCAATATTTTGAGTTTTATAAAAGCTTGCCATAAAACTTTTAAATGTATTGCAAAAAATATTTTCAAATGAAAGCAAAATGAGAATGACCTATAGTGCTTTGTAGTTTGATTTATTTAGCTTATAATCGAGTATTTTTTAATACATGTTTTCCATAAAAAATGAAATCTCAAATTACAACCCTGACATCAGCAAAAATGAGGAAGAACTCTTGGTGATGCTACAGATGCAGCAGTATACATGCTTAAGGTTGTTAAAGCTTTGGGCATATTTTTTTGTATGGCAGTTCATATGGCTTGTTTAGCGTATGCTCTCCACAGGTTGGCAGGGTAAATTCAAGCAAATTTTCCAGAAGTTAATGACTTAATTTCCTCTAAACAAAAAGTGTTCCTGAAGGCGCCATCTAGAGTGAAATTATTTATTGATATGCAACATACTCATCTATCCCTAGAGCCAATCCTTCTAAGATGGGGAACAAGAATTGAAGCAGCTGTATATTACAATAAAAAAGAAGCTTGATGTGATGGACACAAATGAAGCAGCAAGTATCCCTGCTGCAGTTAAGTGTTTGAAATGAGAAAAGTCTCAGGAGTAAATTACTACTTAAGTAAAATCCCAGCTGCAATCACATGTTTGGAAGAAAAAGGAATAACTTTATCTTCTGCTGTACAGATATACGAAACAGCTATCACTGGAGACATACCAGGAGAAATAGGAAAGTGTCTTCGTAACAAAACTGAGAAAATCAAAGCAAGGAATCCAGGTTTGTTTCTTCGGGACTTGAATAAGATGCTACAAAGTCTGAAAAAGAACTTAATGCTAGTTCTGTAAATGACAGTCTCTTTTTGATGCTGTCCTGTGTGAAGCAGAGAGATCTTTCACTTCATATAAAAACATTGTAAGTTACAGATGAAAATTGCTTCTTCCAGATATCAGTGAAAAAAATGTAACTGTTTATTGCAATAAAACTTAATGCTAAAATAAACTCAGAGACTAATAAATGTTAACTTTGTTAATGCCTGAATTTAAGAATAAATTTACAAACTTGATTAATGCATCAAGATTAATAAATGTGAGAAAGACTTAAAGAAGCCATCGGACCGTGCAGAAAACCCAAGACTGGAGAATCCCTATCCAGATGATGGACCGCGCAGAAAACTTTGAAACATGAGTTCATCCTTGCTGTGAACCAGCCGACCAGTAACAGACTGCTGTGCAGTGGCGCGACACAAATCCCGCCCTCATGAGGAAGTCTCTACATATATGGGGACAATCATCCAGCGTTTCTCATTCAGTTCCTGAAGAAGACCTTGGAGCTTAGAATGGCTGAAAGTTTGAATCTAATTACTTTGAAACGGCTGATAACCCATGAAGCTTTAATCAAATGTGAGAAAGTTGAACTAATGTAATTTATATTAAATGCGTGTAAATCTTTTAGAGCATATTTATCAAATTTTTAGTGCAAAAATGCATACCTATATTCATATGTTATAGAGCCTATGAATCGGAGCTCTGGTAATTACATAAGTATATAATTACAAATGCATGTTCATGATGGATGGTACATGATAACATTTATGTAGCCTATGGCATTTTGCATAATCCGAAAATTTGACCAAGTTTAAAAAATTGTTTCAGACCCATATGATTTTACCCTGGGCAAGTTTTACTGTAAATAGCACTACAGACCTGGCCAACTATCTGGCTGGTCCTCTTGAGTGAACAACTGCTGACATAATAAGCTCATTATGTGCCATCTCGCACAGAGTAATTACTGCTCCAAAAAGTTCCTTTTGATAGGTTCCAAAAGCTTCATCTTTGAGCATGGTACCTTGTGCTTGGGCCCTACATAATCAGCCAAATGTGATTTGAGTGAGGCTAGTTATCAATGTCAGTCGACTTGAGAGTACATCATTTTAAATAGACAATTGACAATGTGAGTTTAGTGAACAGTGCCGAATGCAGTTTTGTTGAGAGGTGTGACTCAGCAGTTCCATTGTGATTCAAACTGATAGTTGTGTTTAGTTTCGAGTGTGTGCAACAGTGTCTCAAGTATAACATCTATGCTATGCTGAGTGCCTACCTGACAAAGAATGCTTAGCAATAATTGCTGTTCTCATTTGTTACAGTGGTTTCAGAAGTGGGATATAAAAGCCATGACAGAGGCAATGACTAAAAAATTAGTTACCAGAACGAAAAATGGTATTGGAGAAGATGACAAAAAAAAAAATGGAATCCTTGGTGGCAAAATTGGAAGAGATAATGAATAAATTTGGAACGGAGAAGATGGAGCCTAAAATGGGAACCCGGGTGGAGAAAACTTATTCAAAAATGAATCCAGAATGAAGAAGATGGAAGATCCTTGGGGAATAGCTTAGCATCCTGGAAGGTGGAGTTGAAATGTGTGTGGTATATGCAGATGGACAGGATACGACAAGCCTGAGGAGAGAGCAGGTAGTGGCAGAGGTAACTGCTAACCCTCCTTGAAGAGCAAGATTAGTGAACACTGAGACAAAGGATCAAACCATGGACATCTATGAAGATCTCCTAGCAGTGTGTGTTGGGGATGTGGTTGGCTGGAACACCTGGTGACTGTATCATCAAGCTGACAAATGTCAATCAACATGTTTTGGAGATGTGGTCAGCTGGGATATCTGGCACGAAACCATCTATAACCAGTATTACAATAAATTATAACAACTGTGACAAAACTTTTTTCATCTGTTTGTAAACTGACAAATACTCCTGGACTAGTATCACAGTCTTTCCACCACATCCTCAGCAACTTTACTACATTTCTCTAAAAAAGATGACATTTCAGATAGTAAAAATTCTTGCATTTATCAATTTAACTGTTTAGATTGCAACCAGGTTTACATCGGAAGAACCAAATATAATTTGGAAATGAGAATAAGGGAACATTTTAGGAATATTAAATATGAACAAACTGATAAGTCAGTAGTGGCAGATCATTTTTGGTCATTTAACCATGAAATAAATCCAGAAGTTAAATTCTTAAAACAAATAAATGCACCAATAGATATGATGATTTGGGAGAAAATATTTATCTTGAAAAATGGAAATTGTGTAATGAATTTTGGAACACTGCCAATGGATTGCCAATAAGTTTTTTTTAGTTCATGGAAGATAGCAGGGCAATAGCGAACAATCCATAACCTTGCAGTGGTAGCCACAGAAAAGCAATCACTCTGTCAGCTGAGGATGCAGAGGAAAGACCGTGGACTTAGTCTTGAAGGATTTGTCAATAAGTGAAATTGTCACAACTGATTATGCAGAAAATGAAGCTAGCTACAGTGAAGCAATAAATATTACACAAATATAAATATTTGAGTAATATTTGTCACAACTGCTATAATTTATTGTAATATCTATGTTACTTCACTGTCAGCAGCTTCAGTTTTTACAAAATCTATAACCAAACTGATATGTATCCTGTGGTGTGTGCTGGGGATATGGCCTCTCTAGGACACATAGCAGTCTACAGGAAAATTGATATGCAGATGGGAAGTGAATAAGGACTGGCATGTTGAGGAGCATGCCTTGGCTGTATATGCCAATGTCTTGTGTGATAGTGTGCGCCTTAAGCAGAAGGAAAGATGACAACCTCTTCAAGAATGTCCTATACAAGGGAAGCCTGCCAGGTACTAATGAACACAGGTGCACGTATAACCTTACACCTGATGTGATGGAGTGCTTGTCCTCAAGGAAATAGAAACAGCCCTACCAGATAGTGATGGCTATGGGAGACATTTTCCCTATGAAGGCGGTCTTGAATGGGGGTGACTTTAGGACACTGCATATCTGAATGTTTATCGCAAGGGTGACTAAGGAAGCACTACTGGGACTGAATGCTTTTAGGAGCCATGAAGCAACAGTCAACATGAACAGAGGGCCCTGTAACTTGGACAAGAGAGACAGCGCCCCAACCTCCAATGAAATTCTTGGGGTCTGCACAGTAACCTTGGGAAAGGTTGCAGTTGGCCTCACCAGAAACAAGATGATTGCGAAGATGCAGGAAGGCCAGCAGTCATGGGACCCCATGGATAACTTCACAATGTGCGATGTCAACACCACCAGGTTTTTTTTTTTTTTTTTTTTTAAATTAATGTCTTCCAACATTAAGTCACATCACACAATGAATGAAATGATGCTCAAATGAGCCAGGGTCCATAGAGCTTAGAGTTATCCAACATTCATCTTTCAGGATAAGAAAAACACCATATCTGGATATCTCACCCAAACCGAGATTTGAGCTTGGGACCTCTTGAATGTGAGGCAGACACCCTACCACTTACACTCAGAGGCACGACTCCCAGGTGGTCAGCGACCAAATAAAAACTTGTTACAACTGGCAAGCCCGAGGCAGAGTTTTCGAGCAGGATGGCATGCATTGCCCCACCTGGACTAAAGGGTGCTGCCCAAGCACTGAAAACCAGAGCCTGCACTGAGGGAAGATGCTGGAGCTGCAAGGCTGGTCAGGAAGCAAATTACGTATAATGAAGGAATTAGTGCTATGGACTCAGCTGGCTGCCTGGCTTATCCTCTTGGCTGATCATTAGCCCACATTATAAGCTCATCATATCCATCTTGTCACAGTTTGGGTAATTACTGCTCCAGAATGTCATTAGAAGCTTCCTCTTCGAAAATGGCCTCTTGCTTTCAGGCACTATATTATCAGTTGACCATCATCTAGCAGGACTCATTGAGTGAGGCTAGTCGCTGCTATCAGTTGATTTTCAGTAGACAGATGACGTGAGAGAACAGTGGACAGCACTGAGCGCAGTGAGTTCCATTGTGATTCGATCCTACAGATTTATTCTGAACCTAACAGTGTGTTAGGTGTAACATTTACATTATGCCAACCACCAACTGACAAGTGTGTTTAGGAAGTAACTGGTATTCTCATGTTACAAAATGGTGGATACTTACAGAGGATAGGCAAAATAATGTAAACACCTGTACTTACTTTGGAATAGTATATTAATAAGAGGTTGGACCTCCATTTGCCTGTAATACAGCTGCAATTCATGACTGTAGAGCTTCCAATGGAATGTGATGCCACTCTTGTATCACAACCTCTTCTCATGTAGTGACGAGGGAGGTGCAAATCTGCTATGTCCTTTAATACCACCCAAACTAGTTCGATTATAATGTTTAAGTCCGGGGATTGTGCTGGCCAGGGAAGATGTTACAGTTCATTTCCATGCTCCTCAAACCACGATTGTACTGTCCTGGCTGTGTGAATGAGTGCATTATTGTCTTGAAATATGGCGCAGTTGTTGAACAACATTTGAATTATGGGGTGCACCTGATCACTTAAAATGTTCTGTTGGCTGTAACATGGTTTTTGAGAGTAATGATGGGTCCAGCAGAATATCATGAAATAACTGTCCACACCAACACATGTCCACCTCCATACTGAAACATTGGGATCAAATAATCAGGATTATAGGCTTCTTTTGGCATTCTCTACACATATATCCAGTCTGATGTTGGAAATAATGTAAACATGACTCGTTGGACCATATGACTTGTTTCTACTGATCAGCCATCCAGGATTTATGCTGACACCATTTTTACACTTCTTTGCGTCGGTTTTAATCACTAGAGGTTTAGGTATAGCAGATCGTCCATGAATATCTGCTTTATGGAGTTCTCGGTACAGTATCAAAAGATACAAGGTTTAAAAAATGACTACTGAGTTCTGCAGTCACTTTAGCCACAGTAGTTTTGACACAGTTCCTGTTAGTGTATGATGATCTCTGTAATTTGCTTTTGAATTTCTCCAATTATTACTTTTACATGATCATGTCTTTCCACGTTTCAGATAGGCTGTCATGATTATTGAAACAGTAGCTCTTGAAACATTTTCCCAGCTAATAGAGCCCCCACCATCTGCCCTCTTTGGAACTCTGTTAAGTCTTTCATTACAAGTCTACCTGTGTCTCTCAATGCAAATACGAAGTGTACACTACTCGTAAACAGCCGTACTGATGCCTATTGAATAATGAATACACACAGTCAATTGCAGCACGTGTCTTACTCGAGTTGTTGACTGTCAAATACAACCATCCCTTTACTACCACTGTACACATTATTTTGCCTATTCCCTTATTGTCTAAAAGGAAATGGCTAATGTTATGATGGAGGAATTTACTTATATTAGAATAATACTAACCTGGTATTACACAGATTTCAGGCTATTCAAAAAATAAACTTTGGGTCGATGGTAAATAAACCCAAATACACTCACCTCTGATCTAAGATACAACCAGAATAAGTTAAAACACATGCTGGCTGAAGCAAATATGTTCATCTTTTGTACATACCATTCTTAAAAAAGGGTTTTCTTCAAGCCTTGCCAGAAAATCAGGAAAGAATCCACCAACTTCTTCATGTACAGTGCCAACTAAGCTTATCTGATGAAGAGGTCCATATCTCACTGTTCCATTAGCATAATGCTTAAAAACCTAAAATAAGTATCATAAATAAGTAAAGCATAACACTTAGTAAATCTAACTTTTACAATTCATAACACATATATTTTCTTTTGGAAAAGCCAAGTGTATTTAATGCTTTTCTTTAAGGGATGAGCAAAGAAGCATCTCAGTATGGTGTACTTGAAGAGAAAACTGAACCTCTACTCAGTTTCCTCTAATTGTAAAGGCAGTTCACAATAACTGAGAATGGTAATCAGAATGATGAAGTTGAAAACATGTATTTTAATGCGGCAACAGGGAAGAAGACTTGAAGTTTTAACTTTCTCGTTCCCAGGCACAGCATATTAGATTCTTCATAAAAGAGATTATTTTAAGTGACCTTGACATGAAACAGCCCTAAGAGTTCTCTCTGGTTGCAAACTGGAAATACGAAATTGAAAGAAATTTTAGGATATATGCATTATTACCTCAGACCCTCACATCCGCAGAGTCATTGAGTGAAAGAACTATCTGTAATATGTTTATATGCAACTCAAAACTGGCTATTGTCTCAAAAACAGCAAAGCATCAGCAGAAATAAATAAAGAACAAACAATTTAATATATGCTACTAAAATCATTCATGAAATTATGTGAATCTTGGTATGACTACGTCCTCTAGAGAAACTGATAGTAGTATTAGATTTGATTTGGATGATGCTCAGTCTATCAAATTTTGACATTTGCCCACCTACATATATTGTTTTGGATGAATAGACAGTAGGTCCTGCGCTGTGGAATAGTGGGTTGGAGAGTTGCGCTTTGGTTCCCTGCCATGTAATGTGCCTGGGTTCAATCCAACCTATAGGGTATGGATTTTAGGATCAGCGCTCATTCAGCACAGTGAGGAACTTGAGCAGCTGCAATAGGTAGCGAATACTGGTCTATGAAAGCCAGTATTCTGACTGGGAGTGTTGATATGCTGACTACATCTTCTACCTGCATAAGATGAACGTCCACCTCTGCCTTGTGTATGTGGGCCTGAGG
The DNA here is from genome assembly GCA_030765055.1 of Mantis religiosa. NCBI lineage: Eukaryota > Metazoa > Arthropoda > Insecta > Mantodea > Mantidae > Mantis > Mantis religiosa. The sequence continues at coordinate 148,686,175 of CM060950.1, read as the reverse complement.
CAGGCAATAAGGTTGGCAGGCCTTGGCCCACATTGGGCTGTTAATCTGTGGATTTGAATTTGAATAGAAACCAGGCGAAAAAGTACCATTTGCCAGTTAAAGACAAATGAAACCTCCATGCACAAAATCAACTTTGCCTTTGTGATCAATATGATGATAGATATGCATTCCCATTCTCCTTATTGAGCTATTGTGAACCAGCTTTAATTCAGGCACACTGTTATTTAATAAGCAGTCAGAACACACAAAAGCTGCACAAGATTATTCATTTAGAATGATTTTGAACTATCCGGTGGATAAAGACAAACAGATTTGATAATTATAGCACCTGTATGCAGTTCCCCTTTTTTTATTTAGTAAATTGTAGGATATATTCTGGCATAAATTTCTAGAAACACGAAACAATTTTATCAAAAAACCAACTACAAACAGTTTTTTCAATGAAACAATTTATTTGTTAATCTGGCTCATAAATGAGCTTGCCTAGTGATACAGGATAGAGATAAATTTAGAGGTTTAGACAAACAGTTATAAGCAAATATTAAAACATATCTGATGTGTGCACTTACTATATTTTCTGTATTATTACATAAACTTTTCTTACAAAAGTTTATTCTTCTACCTACTCCATGTTAATCAAGATAACCATTTGCACATATAATCTTATTGCTAATTTAATTGCAGATGCAAGGAGGATATGGGAATACAATAGACTTAACGAGATAGCCATATCTTTCAAGAGCTAGTCGGCCTGTAAAGACTTTGATGTTCTTATACTTGGATGTACGATTTTTAGCACGGTTTATAAGGTAAGAGCTCACTTTATTCTTTAAAAAATAATAATAACAAAAATAAATAAAAATAAAATTTGCAATTATGCATACTCTTCTGAAATAATTACTAGTAAAAATAACAAAAATGGTAAATTTATGAATTTACATAGTAATTATGTTTATGATTTACTTTTTTGTTTAATCATTTATATGAACAAGATGCATTTCCAAATATGCATTTGTTTGAAAATTTGAACATGTAGATGCATTTTTTGGGTGCAAAATCTACAGCAGTACCTTCAATTAAAAATATTTCTGCAGGGTTTCAAACATACATAAAGTAGAATCTTGACAATTCAAGGTAATGAAAGGTGAGGAGGATAAACCTCCAATTTGGGATAACTTTGACAATATGGAACAACATTTGAAAAATCATAAAAGATGAACTGAAAATGTTGTGCATCACTAAAAATGAACTTCAATTAATGCAGAACTGCAGCTAACCACACTCTTTTCGCAGAATTTGTTAAAAATGTTTAACACAATAAAACTACTGATTACACAGAAAATGAAGCTATTTACAGTGGAGTAACACACACTACACAAATAAAAATATTTAGTAAATATTCTCCACTTAACTTAAGAAGCCGATGACAATACTTCAATTATGTTTTTGTGAGATTAATTTCATGGACTCTTGCCCACATCTTCAGTCAACACAATTCGTTGTCAAGGATACCATCTGTGGGTACTATGCATTTACGTATTACCAACATCTCAAGACAAAACAAACCTAAAAACAGAATCAATTGTGGGTATGTCAAAATTCATAACGCGATTTTTATTTTTTAAAATAAATATTCTCATACTATTAAATCTATGGGACCATTTAATTGTTTTAATAATTTAACTTCGGGAACATAATTGAAGTATTGTCATCAGCTTCTTAAGTGGAGAATATTTACTAAATATTTTTATTTGTGTACAATAACACTATTTTATATTGACTTTTTATGTTTATGTGTTTCAACAGTGATGGAGGATTCTCAGTCATGATTCTCAAAAGTAATGTTTTAAACAGCTGAACCATGTGACAAGGAGTAAACTAACCATTTATCTGAAAACAAACTGAAGTGCCTACACATTATGTCATAAACCCTCTACTATAATGGTTCAATTAATTAGTATACTAAATAAACACATTTTAATACAATTTTGAGTCGAACTAATACTCAATGCTCCATTTATTGCTAGTATTTACCTAGAAAGCGTTTCGTTAGGATCTTCCTAACATCATCAGCTGTTGTCGACTAATGGATGCCGGTTCAGTGAACTCCTCGGAGGTGATAGGTGCGTCTCTGTCGGTATCTTGATGAACTTGAAATTTGGATTTTCTTCAAAGGTAGTATCGAAATTAAACAATTTACTTTCATATTTCTTTATAAAGATTTTTTCCCACGTGGTTAATGCAGCTGGACCTTGGACACCCTTTAGTAAGTGAATTTCTCGTTCTATGTCATGATTTTCCTTCCAAAAATGGTACGCTACCGCCGATTTATCTATTTCTTTATTCCTGATGTTCCTAAAGTGCTCTTTAAGCCTAATGTTCACGTTCCTTTTTGTTTTTCCAATGTAGAATTTGTCACAGTCCTTGCAATTTATCCGGTACACTCCTGAGTTTTTGCCTGTGGGTATCTCCTTTGTATTATGCGATTTCAAAAGGTGTTGTACACTAAATTTGTTCTGTGGGGCCAAAGTAATATTGTGTTCTTTGAAGACTTTTTGGAAAAGGTGTGTAGCTCTGGGATGATACGTAAATTTTCTGTATGAGGTTTTATTGCTAATTGGGGAGAGAGCAGTTACTTGTTTGCATCTTAGTTGTCTTTTGAATTTATCTATTTTCTTGTTGACCAATTCAGCACTGTATCCATTGTATTCTGCAATGTGAATGATATTATTGAACTCTTTGTTATATTCTATCTTGTTTAAAGGTACATTAACCAGCCTGTAAGTTAAACTGTTGATAACAGCATGCTTGTGTTGTCTTGGGTTATATCCATCTGATTTTATGAAATTTTCTGTGTGTGTTTCCTTTCTGTGTATGCCAAATTCATGTTTATTATGTTTTCTGATAAGTTTCAAATCTAAGAAAGGGATTTCATTGTTTGTCTCTTTTTCTATGGAGAATTTTATTGCAGGATTTTGTAAATTAAGTAGTTTTAATGCATCATCCACTTGTTTCTCATTTATTATTGCCCAAATGTCATCCACATATCTGTACCAATGCTTAAAAATTAGTGGGAATGCCTTTGTGATGTGCGTTTCCAAAAAGCTCATGAAGAGGTCTGCCAAAAATGGGGACAATGGGTTGCCCATAGATAGTCCTGATTTTTGTTTGAAAATGTTTTTATTGAATGTAAAAAGGGACTGTTCAATGCAAATATTGGTTAATTGAAGGTATTCCTCTATGACGTTATGGTCAATTTGTAGGGAATGAAGCCATGTTTGCATGTACTCATAGTAGTACTCATGTACTCATAGAGTACATGCAAACATGGCTTCAGTCCCTACAAATAGACCAAAACGTCATAGAGGAATACCTTCAATTAACCAATATTTGCATTGAACAGTCCCTTTTTACATTCAATAAAAACATTTTCAAACAAAAATCAGGACTATCTATGGGCAACCCATTGTCCCCATTTTTGGCAGACCTCTTCATGAGCTTTTTGGAAACGCACATCACAAAGGCATTCCCACTAATTTTTAAGCATTGGTACAGATATGTGGATGACATTTGGGCAATAATAAATGAGAAACAAGTGGATGATGCATTAAAACTACTTAATTTACAAAATCCTGCAATAAAATTCTCCATAGAAAAAGAGACAAACAATGAAATCCCTTTCTTAGATTTGAAACTTATCAGAAAACATAATAAACATGAATTTGGCATACACAGAAAGGAAACACACACAGAAAATTTCATAAAATCAGATGGATATAACCCAAGACAACACAAGCATGCTGTTATCAACAGTTTAACTTACAGGCTGGTTAATGTACCTTTAAACAAGATAGAATATAACAAAGAGTACAATAATATCATTCACATTGCAGAATACAATGGATACAGTGCTGAATTGGTCAACAAGAAAATAGATAAATTCAAAAGACAACTAAGATGCAAACAAGTAACTACTCTCTCCCCAATTAGCAATAAAACCTCATACAGAAAATTTACGTATCATCCCAGAGCTACACACCTTTTCCAAAAAGTCTTCAAAGAACACAATATTACTTTGGCCCCACAGAACAAATTTAGTGTACAACACCTTTTGAAATCACATAATACAAAGGAGATACCCACAGGCAAAAACTCAGGAGTGTACCGGATAAATTGCAAGGACTGTGACAAATTCTACATTGGAAAAACAAAAAGAAACGTGAACATTAGGCTTAAAGAGCACTTTAGGAACATCAGGAATAAAGAAATAGATAAATCGGCGGTAGCGTACCATTTTTGGAAGGAAAATCATGACATAGAATGAGAAATTCACTTACTAAAGGGTGTCCAAGGTCCAGCTGCATTAACCACGTGGGAAAATATCTTTATAAAGAAATATGAAAGTAAATTGTTTAATTTCGATACTACCTTTGAAGAAAATCCAAATTTCAAGTTCATCAAGATACCGACAGAGACGCATCTATCACCTCCGAGGAGTTCACTGAACCGGCATCCATTAGTCGACAACAGCTGATGATGTTAGGAAGATCCTAACGAAACGCGTTCTAGGTAAATACTAGCAATAAATGGAGCATTGAGCATTAGTTCGACTCAAAATTGTATTAATTTTGTGCTTCATTGTATCCTAGTCCTTAAACAATGGAAACACATTTTGTTTCATAAACTGAGCATTATAATTATAATAGAAGAGTAAAAAAAAAAATCCTACACTAGAAAAAGCACAGAATAGGACAATTTGAAGTTGTTTTATGTAACAGAAGAGACCAGTTGTTTACCAGACAAATTGTATTTTGCTCACCAGCCAATCAGGCGCTCCCTTGTCACATGTTTTGTTTGTAACTATGGTGATTTTAAAGTCAAACTACTTTAAGTGCTGTGAACACATCCATCTCTCTCTAAAACTCCTTACATACTTTAGTAGAGAGTGGAGGTTGCCAAAATATGTAATAAATGCATCAGATATGAACTATTGTGCATTTGAAATGGGAGGTGTTCTGGATCGCCATGAAGCAGATGCATTAACGTGCTCAGTGCTGCAACCTTGTTAGGCATATTCTTTTCATATTTCCCTCTCTCTCGCGCACTATCCTAGATCATGCGGGTCTCCTTGGCCTTAAACATAAGGGAACCCAAACTGAATATTCCAAACTTTTATAATTTATTTATTTATCTGCCGTAGGAGTCAACCAAACTCATGGCATTGTCAAAAATACAATTGAAATAGGGTTATAAAGCAAAAGGATATACTGTGCAATGCATAGTATATAATTATAATTATGCTATAATTGTAATTTTATGAATTACCTATCCTAATCCAACGGAACTGTGAGCAGCACATCAATATAACTGTGAATGTCGCTTATGTCAAGACACAATTCGTCACTGTCATTGTCTTCGATGTCTGAGTACTGCAAATTTATGATGATAGGCTCCAAAATCTTGTCATGTGCTATTTCTTTCAAAAAACTGTCTTCTAGTTTATCTGCATGTCTTACACAGTTTTCCCAATCTTGTGTTACCTTGTCAATTTCTTTGTGATTAAGTAGTTCAATGTCAGTGAGTTTAAAAGTACTATTTCTGTTTGCAACATAATTTGAGCCCATATTAACTTAATTGGATTGTACTGGTAGTGGTAAGGGGCAGGCATATTTCCTCATGTCTCAAAGTATAAACTTGAAAGAAGCGTAGGGACAGTGAAGCACAAACTAGTACAAAATTGAATCGAGAATATATTGACACATTGCTTCACTCACACTGTTTATTCACAGGACATGTTTCAAGAGCTCTTGCTCCTATCCTCAGCTGATACTCGACTAGTGCAAGTCGTAGTGGTTTCTTCTTTCTCCGTATTGTCAATAGATGGCGTGATGTACTTGTCAAAGATGTCCGGTGGTGGAGTTTCAAAATTCATGACTCTATGACGATTTTTGTTAATGAAGATTTTTTCCCATACGGAAAGGTCTATGGGGTGATTAACGTATTTTATTAGAGATGTTTCCAAATTGATGTCATGTCTAGTATTCAAAAAATGAAAAGCCACTGCTGATTTTTCTGTTTCACCATTTTTAATGTTTCTCATATGTTCTTTAGTTCTGATGTTAATATTTCTTTTTGTTTTTCCTATATAAATTTTAGGGCAAGTTTCACATTTGATCTCATAGATTCCTGGTTTTTCTTTGGTAGTGATTGAATTTTTGGGAGGGCCTTTTAACAAATTTCTGATATTAAACCTGTTTTGAGGTGCAAGAGTTATGTTGTGTTTTTTGAGAAGATTTTTTGGAATTTGTTATAGGCTGATGGGTGGAAGGTGAATTTTTTAAAAAGTTTTTTCTCTTTTTCTCCTGTAGGTTCTAGGGTGGTGGTTTCTTTTATTTTCTTAGCTTTGTTGAGTCTGTTAACAGTTTTGTCTATTAAATTTGGGTTGAAACCGTTGGATATAGCTACTTTTTTTATGTGTAGGTATTCTTCTTGATAATCTTCTCTGTTTAGTGGAAAGTTGATCATCCGAAAGATTAAACTGTTGAAAATGGCATGTTGGTGTTGTTTTGGGTTGAAACTGTTGTTCTTAATGTAATTATCTGTGTGTGTCGGTTTCCTGTAGATACCAAAAGTGAGTTTGTTGTTCATTTTTTTGATCTTGATGTCCAAAAAGGGGAGCACACCATCCTCCTTTTGAATACTAGACATGACATCAATTTGGAAACATCTCTAATAAAATACGTTAATCACCCCATAGACCTTTCCGTATGGGAAAAAATCTTCATTAACAAAAATCGTCATAGAGTCATGAATTTTGAAACTCCACCACCGGACATCTTTGACAAGTACATCACGCCATCTATTGACAATACGGAGAAAGAAGAAACCACTACAACTTGCACTAGTCGAGTATCAGCTGAGGATAGGAGCAAGAGCTCTTGAAACATGTCCTGTGAATAAACAGTGTGAGTGAAGCAATGTGTCAATATATTCTCGATTCAATTTTGTACCTCATGTCTCATTTCAATTGCAAGTTGATCCAGCTGTACACTTTTGCTTGGATTTTAAATGGAAGAACTGAATAATACTGTTTCGAACTCTAGAGTAAATAGAAATTACAAATCATTCATAAACATATAATGTGAAGACTCATGTTCTGTCAATGCAGCATTCTACAGGCCAGCAGGAAGTGCACTATTTACTCACTCGAATTTAACAAACAACTTGGCTTATTCAATGTAATTCTTTTATCACATCGTTCTGAGTAATTACGAGTATACATACACGCATGCATGCCAACCAATAATGATGTTCATTGCAGTGCTTACATCAAGATGCATTAATATAATATATTGGTACTTTGTTTATATTAGGAAAAGTACCCAAGCTAAAAATATGGGGTTTTTATAGTTATGTTAGACACATTACTCTACCTTCCTCATGGATCACTTTTTGCAAAATCTAAACCTTGTCTTAGCACAAATAGTATTTATTAGAGATTGATTCTAATATGGGAATGCAATATGACCAGCCCACGGTACTCTGAATGGTTGTTCACCTAGTAGGGTCCAAGGACAAACCTCATCCCATTTGAAACACATAATAACATTTGAAACACATAATAATACAGTAGAGACAAGTAGGGAAACCAAAACTGACTTCAAATAACTCAGATTTAATTAAGTCTCAGATTTGCAATACTTTACTTGATCTATTATACAATAAAAACAATAAGCAAGTGTCTTGTTGAGGGAAGAATACTAAATTAACTATTTTTACACTTTAAGACAAATTTACTGATATTCTGCAATTCTTGTGCTACTTTCCTGTACAGTATCTTTCAATATTTATTGTGGTTTTGTGACGCAAGTAGTCAAAAACAAAACTCCTTAATGTCAGATAAAACCATAGCCATAACTTTTCCTGCTATGCACATGGTCTACATTATCTTGCCTTTTTAGCATAAAGGTTGGGGGAGGGGTGGTAGCAAAGTCACTTAACTCTCACGAAAAATCTGCAAAGCAGTCATTTAATTCATGCATACAGTGGCATGTGGTCCATGTACACAAGGTAAGCAATGCTTACCTGGTAAAATTTACAAACTTAAATTATATATTCATCTTGCAGTACATGTTTTTATTTTTAGGCTTAGCTACTTTAGTGGCCTTTCCATTTTATTGTACAACAATTTGATTTCATACGTTCCATGTGCTCTGTCCTCCGCAGCTGAATTTTTGTAGCTTTTCAGACACCTTTCGGCTCAGCTTGGTCATCATTTGGCTTCGAGAAGCAGTTTTACGTTCTGCGGGACTAGATGAATGAACTTAAAATTTGTAAATACGTAAATATGAAGCTATTAACAGTGAAGCAAATAAATATATACAAATATAATAATTTGTAACTTAAAACTTCACTTATTTGTATTTTGTAGTGTAATAGGTGTATGCAAGTGTATATAAGTAATTTTATACAGTGAGTTTAGCCTTATTATTCGATGACAAGTATGACATCACTGACATCTTATGTTTGGTTTCATAATATTTTACCACACATCGCCAGAGCGAAATTATTCTCAGTAAGGTAAGCATTTTCAACATGTGCATACACTAAGTGCTTGACTAGTGGGGGGGGGGGGGGGGGGCGGAGCTATGGAATCTTCACTTTCTTTGGAGAACAGAAGTGCAGGCACGGATGATTGCATGGTGTGCAATGTTATATTGCAAAGTTTCTCTTCTCGAAACTACGAAGAAAAGATAAAAATTGTGCAGGAAGGAAAACCAATGCCCAACCTCAACATTACTACTGTAATTCAATTCACAATTATATATTATTAATGAATATCTTACTGGTTGTCCACAGAAACAAAAACTTTACTGTTGGTGTCTCCTGTTGGCTAATGACAAAAATGTATGGTCTAATGACGGGTTCAGAGACATGGGGAATATTCATAAAGCAATTAAGAAACATAGTTTGACCAGTATGCATTTCCAAATAATCATTCTGCTAAAAACATTTGGGAGATCTAGAATAGATCACTTGCTGGATACTCAGAAGGAAGTGAGGGAAAATCAGCACAAAGAACTAGTGAGAAAAATAGAGAAGTAATGAAACACTTAATTAACTTTTTTGCTTTCTGGGGAAACAGGAATTAGCATTTGGAGCCATGATGAGTCTATCAGAATCTAGAAACAAGGGGAATTACATAGAACTTGTAAACCTGCTTTGTCTGTATGAAGATTAGTAGAGAACATTCAGGAACAGGGAACAGTGTTTACTGGGCTGTAAAATCTGATCCAGAATGACTTAACTGAACCAATAAGCAATGTTCTGATAACGAAATTAAAGAGAGAAATCCAAGAGACTAGCTTTGTTGCGATTAGTTTGGATGAAACTACCGGTGTTGCCAATTTATCCCAACTTTCTACAATAATGAGATTCGTTGGAGCTGAAGGCAATGTTCAAGAAAGATTTCTCCATTTTATGAACATTTCAGATTCAGCTGATACATATACAAAATTGTTAACTATCTCCTGGATGAATTTGATTGTAGGGAAAAGCTAGCTGCTCAGACTTACAATGGTGCAGCTGTTCACTATTGTCATCATTCGTCCGATGACTTAACGTTGGATGTAAATTTAAAAAAAAAATCATCATCTTCACTACAATCCTTTTTGGGTCCTGGCCTTCGCAAGTTCTCACCTCCATTCAATCCTATCTTGAGCCACTCCTTGTCAATTACTAATTCCAAGCTTTCTAGCATCTTGTTCTACCACTTCAACCCACCTTAATTTTGATCGTCCAATCCTTTGCATACCATTTTAACCTAATTAATGTTAAAATTAAATCATGCAATATTAATACTCTTATATCTGATCATTATGCCCAGTGCGTAGATTTTATAGGCATAAATGGGAAAGAAGCAGAAAATATGTTGAAAACTTTCTGCGATATGAATGCAAGCTGCGTTATGCAACTAATTGAAACATTAGGATTGGAGACTCGGGGTACTATTTATTCGGCAGACAATGTAAATGAAAAATGGGAGCAATTCTATCAAATTTTTAGAATACATTTTAATGCTTGTTGTCCTAAAGAAAAGAAAAAAGAAGTTATGTATAGGAACAAATTTAAAAGAGTTAAACTAGATTTAGAAACGATAAATATTCAAGAGGAAATGAAGCATTATTATGATCTACACAAGGCAACAGGATATGAGAACTACAAAAATAAATATAAACATGCCAGAAAATGTTACTTAGCAAGCATCAGTAACCTTAAAGCTAATTAATATATATAAAGAAAAAATAAACAATTCTGGCAACATTTCTAAAACAACTTGGGGTATAGTTAATGAGGTAAAGAAAAAATTGCCCATTTCAAAAAATCTTGAACTGGACCTAAATGGCTCAGTACAAAATGACCCTATTAAACTCTGTAACTATATAAACAAATTCTTTCTAGAAGTTGCAACCCATTCAGATAGTCAAAGAATCTTATCCAATTTTTGCACAACAGAAATCTATCCCTCTTGTTTATTAATCCGTGACAATAACCAAAATAATAAATATAATAACTAAATTACCAAGCAAAGTTACTAATGGATGGGATGAAATAAATCCCCTACTTCTGAAGCAATGTAAATATGTTCTTGCAGGTCCTCTTGAGCATCTTATCAACTATTCGATAGCAAAAGATCAGTTCCCAGATGGCCTAAAATTATCTATAGTTAGACTTGTTCATAAGCATGGTGACACTGACAAATAATTACAGGCCAATTACACTAACTTCAGAGTTAGCCAAAATCTTTGAAAGAGTTATACTACAGAGATTATTGTGCTTCTTAGAAAATAATAAAATAATTAAAAACTCACAACATGGATTTAGGAAACATTATTCAACAATTTCGGCAATTATTGAATGTACAAGTAATATAACAAAGCACTTGGAAAACAAAGACAAAACTGCAACATTATTCTTTGACCTCTCTAAAGCGTTCGACTGTGTGGATCACAGTATACTACTAAATAAATTAGAAGCATATGGAATTAGGGGTTTAGCTAAAGATCTAATTAGTTCGTACCTTATTGGCAGAAAACAAGCAATACAAATATACTATAAACAAGGAAAGTCAACAATAAAAAATACATCCAGTTTTGAAACTGTTAATTACGGTGTTCCACAGGGTTCGGTGATGGGTCCTCTCTTATTTATACTGTATGTGAACGACATACCTAACAGTGGACAGAGTAAAGCAATATCATATGCAGATGACACAACAACTGTATGCTGGGGCACCTCGATTCTAGAATTACATAACACAAGGACACAAACTATTGAATCACTCTTTAATTATTTTGGGGAGAATAATTTGGAATGTAACATGTCTAAAACAAAGTTAATGCAGTTTAATTTGAGGAATTTAAATAATGAACAGGACTATAATATTATCAGATTACAACATACATGTTACAAATAAACATATATTTCTAGGCATTATAATAGATCAAAAACTTACATGGGCGGAACATATTCAGTATATCTGTAGGAAAATCAGCAAGTCATAATACTTGCTTAAGCATTTTTCTAATCTACTGGAAGAAAAAGAATTAAAAACTATCTACTATGGTGTCATATTTCCTCAGCTAGTATATGGAATTGAATTTGGGGGTGTAGTGCAAAATCAAATATGGAAAGATTACTAAGATTACAAAAGAAAGCAGTTAGAATAATGAATCATCTAAACTACAGGGATTCTTGTAGGCAGTACTTCAGGGAAAAACAAATTTTTACAATACTTTCATTATATGTATATAGGGTAATAATTTACGGATTGAAAAAGGATAACTTGAGAAATAGGGATATGCACAACAATGATTTTTTTAGACAGGATTTTCGTATAAATCGTAGTATTAAAGATCCAAACGTAATGGCACTAATTTTATACAATAAACTGCCAAATTCTGTAAAGCAAGCTATGCCAGAAAATACGTTTAAAAAGGAGCTTAAGATTTACCTAATAAATAAGGCACTGTACACGATTGATGAATTGTAATTCTATTGGCATATGTATTGTAAGTTATATATATGTAAACATTGTAATTGTAACTGACAATGTCAGAAACTGCTTTGCAGTCTATTGACAATATACGCATTATTATTATTATTATTATTATTATTATTATTATTATTATTATTATTATTATTATTAACTAAAAATTGTATTAGACTTTATATTAATTTGTAATATTTTCAACAATATTGTAATTCATATTTATATTTTTGAAAATTATTGTCTGTATTATTGACGATGCCATGAGTCTGGTTGACTCCTACGGTAGGTAGATAGATAAAATAAAATAAAAATAAAAACCATATATCTGCTGTTTAAAAACTTGTTTAGCAGTGGCAGATTCTGGCATTCCTATCTATCAGATGTCCTGCCCATCTGAGCCTTCCAGCTTTTATATGTGAGACTATATCTGGATCTCCAAACAAACTATACAATTCATTTGTCTGTGTCTTTCAGAACACTCTGCCCTTAATCCCACCAAATATGCTCCTCAAAATTTTCCTTTAAATACTTCAACAAAAACAGATGAAAATGTAATTATCAACCATACCTCTGAAACATATGTCAAAACGGGTCTTACTAATGTTTTATATATACATATCTTGTGTGCCAAGTAATATGCTTGGCTTTAAACATTTTGTTCAGCCTATAATAGTTTCTATTAGCTATTATAATCCTCCTAATTTCATTTTATATATTATTAGTATTATTATTGATAAGTGTACCCAAATACTTAAATTCACCGCCTACTTTCAGTTTAAAATTGCCTATTACAGGATAGTTACCAAAATTTATTTTACTTTCTTTGTTATTTGTTATCATCATACATTTTGTTTTACTTTCATTAACTTCAAGTCCTAATGTCAAAGCTGCTTCTTTTACTTCCAAAAGGGTTCTCATTCATGGCTCTAGTGGTCCTTGATACTATGTCCACATCATCTGCATATCCTAATGATTGGATCTATTAAATATTACACCTCCAGTTTTAATGCTTTTATCTCTTATAAATTTTTCCTTGATTATATTAAAAAGGGTACACAACAGTGCATCCCTTGGTCTCAGTCCGTTCTGGGTAAAAACGGGATCTAAGGTTATATCTCCTATTTTGACTATGCACCTTATCTGTACCATAGTCATCTCAGTCAATTTAATAAGCTTATTAGGAATTTTCAATTCTTACATTGCTGTGTATCATTTTGTTCTAATAACTGAGTCATAGACTGTTTTAAAGTCTAAGAATAGGTTAATGTTTTTATGTTATGCTCTAGGGTTGGTGCGGCTGTTATGGCGGGCCATTCAAATGCACATCAAAAGAAAGAACATCATTTCCTTAGGCTCTATTTGTGCACTATTTTGCCTGCAGATTAAATCTAATCCTTTCACAGGTGGTTTCACATATTCAAGAATGTAGGATATTCTTTATCATGGTTAATGGAATAGCAGCATTTTTTCATGAAGCGCTAGACAATAACATACATAAAAGATTGCCGCATATTTCACAAACCTGCTCGAGCTACAGCTCTCGTTTGGTGCAAAGAATCTGTGACTACAGAAAAGAAATGTTTTCATTGTTGGAAACTATTGCACATGTAGATGGAAAGTGAGATCAAGAGACTTATACTGCTGCAAAAGGTTTTGTGAGCACAATGGAAGATTTTACTTTTAAATTTCTTTTACAAATGTTTGCTATGATATTCTCCATCACTGACACTCTATATGGCATGTTCCAGGCAAAGTCATCTATTGGATATTGCCTATTGAAAATTAACGAATTTCAGACAGCCTTAGAAGAGAAGCACAATACCTTCAATGAAGAATGGAATAGATTTCAAGAGGGTATTGGTGATCAACCCCTAGGAAATGTCATATGGGTAGTGATAGTTTGGATAGAAAATTGCATTACAAACACTTGTATTGAGAGGTTCTGGATACATTTTTACTACATCTGAGAGAAAGATTTGGAAATATTGACTCAGTACATTTTCTGGAATTGTTAAATTCTAAGGACTTCCACAAATATAGGACATATTTTCCAGAATTAGATTTACAATAAATAATGGAGTCCTATGGCTCAGTCTTTGATTTTGTTGCTTTGAGATCACAACTCTCTGCAACTACTTGTCATAAGATATGCATCATAAATCCTGAATGACCTTCTAGCCTTCATTAAAACAAATAAGCTGAATAGAGCACACAGTGAAGAAGCAAAGCTGTGTGAGTTGATGTTCACTATTCCAGCAAGTAGTGCTGCTGTTGAAAGTAGTTTTTCTAAACTAAAAAAAACAAAGAATTATGCACACAACTCTCAGGGACAGGAAAGGCTTTCAAAGCTATTTTTGATTACACTTGAGAGGGAGCTTCTAACAAATCTACAACTGAACTCCAAATTTTATGACTATGTGATTGATGATTTTGCCAAAAAAGGGAGGAGAATCCAACTCTGCTTCAAATAAGAAAAGGTAAAAGCATAACATTTTGTTTACAGCATGTATCGGCTGTATATATTAACTACTCACAGTGAAATTGCTTACACTGGTCGATGTATTCACCACATTGGTTGCAAATGCTCTGTTTATTTGATGTTGACAAGTGTTCATGAATTGTGATCAAAACCACAATTAGATCTGCTGACCTATGATGAACATTTTATAAGAGAACTCCAGTCTAATCTCAGTTCATCTTCTGGCTAAATAAAGTCTGATCTTCGCCCATGAACTAATACATTACTGTCAAAACATCATAATGAAATTTTCCAACACCAAAAACAATTATTTGTTTCTCTAAAATAAACCATAGAGAAACTTACTTATTGGATTGCTCGCGTATTTGAAATGTCAAATTATTCTGTGTTGAACAAAATAGGGTAGAGATATAGTGGTAGAACAACTACTGCTTGTGTAGTAGAATACAGCTTTTTTCTAGTCTGCCCTCCTTATTTGTGCATAAATTATTATGGCCTACCTGATCTCTGTACTGTGCCATTGTGGTGGTTTCTATATCTGAATTTCTTCCAAGAACACCATTCTTTACTGTGAGAGACGGGTAATGGTCTGCCATGTGTTCCAGAAGATCTGGTAGATACGATGCTGCATCATGTACTATTCCCATTACATGATGTGCATAGCCCCTTTCATCTTCCCCAAACACTACCTGTGTAGTTTAAATGAAAACAAGTTAAAGACACATGAAAAACTAAGAGAGGAAAATTAGGTGTTCTGAGAGTTAAAGGGAATAAAATAATTCTGTATTGATTTTAATGATTACAAGAAGAAATTTCAGACCGTTTAAAGCCTGAAATATCTCCTTAGTTACTTGCACTTTGAGGCTTTAACAAGTATATTCTCATTTTAATCTGCTATCCTAATAATTATTTCACAGAAGAATAATTTCCTGTTTTTAGGGTCCACCTGCTAAAATTAAAAGCAAATAACATTTTAATAATACCAATTCAACTGATCACATATACTTGTTGATTATGTAATAAACTGATGTCCTGTTCTCATGAGACAATGGTCTAATAATGTACTCATGTGTGTAATTCTGCAATGAAAATCTCTTAAAGCTGTGTAAAATTAAATGTTTTAGAATAACTGTTGCTGAGAGTAAAATGTAAAAAAATATTTGCTGAGAGCAAAATGTAAAGAAATATACATGAGCAGTGGGTGTATTTTCTTTTCTTCTGCAAGTTTGCTACTGCCTACCCACCTTGGTTAACAATGCTAATGTGTTACACTTACAATACATTCAACAAATTCCAAAGTTAAATGTTAGCTTTTAAACAGAAACTACAGAATGTTTGAGCTTTGCATTAAAGATTTAACAAAATCGTCATTACATCTTAAAGAGAATTTCTGTTATGTATTACTATTGATTTGTTTCCTTTCACCCTGAGAGGAACCAAATTTGTATCCGAAGATATTAATAAATGGTTCTATGTATTTAGATGAGTGGTGAGCAAGAAAGAGAACTGAACAGTCATGTTCAGCAAAAGCTCTGGAAGTGACAGGAAGAGTGACATAAGCAGCTATGGGTGTGAATTTGACATTGTACAGGGCAAGGATTGGACATTCTAGGCAGAGATGATTTAAAAAAATGGGACCCTGGAGACTACATGGTGACAAGCTATACACTGACAGTGAGTATTTATATTACCTTTTGTGACAAGAGGAATAGAATTAAACCTGGGTATGAGATATATCCACGAACGTTGGAAAAGCTCATGGACAAAATAGGATTATGGATGGAATAAAGCAATAAGGGATTGTTGGAACAAAACGGCCTGGAAAATAAAAGAGGATGTGAGAGAAGAAATCAAAAGGAATAAGGAGAGAAGTGAATGCAGTAAAATTTGAAATGGAAATTATTAATTTATAGATGAGTCGATATATTGAAATGGAAAGTTTGGACAAAGCGAGATGGAGATTTAACTTGTTCTTTATAGGAATACAAGTGAAAAGAGGAGTTTGGCCTGTGGAAGAGGTTAATCAAAAGTTCTGATTCAAAACCTGGGAATGGGGATGAAAGGTTGGGAGATAGTGGAGGCATTCGAGTAGAAAGGAATATTGAAAAAAGACCAATTGGAAGACTCACTTTGCAACATCACAGCTAATATATAAGATTTTAGGGAAAACTAATTCGCTGAAAGGCTCCAACATCTTTATTAATGATTTGAGGCTAGCTCAAAGGGAGTTAAGGTGAAATTTAACATGAATGATAGAAGTGAAAGCAGATAGAAAGCAAGCCCATTTTAGGAATTTACAACTTTGGGTAGAAGGAATAAATGTAACCACTAGAGAGAAAAAGGATGCATGCAGAAGGGAATGGACGAGAAAGGAAATAACCTTGCAATATCGGCAGGAAATTCAACCAAGTGCACATGGAGGTAATGCTAGAGAGAAAAAGGGTGCATGCAGAAGGGAATGGATGAGGAAGGAAATAACCTTGCAACATCGGCAGGAAATTCAACCAAGGGCACATGGAGGAGGTGATACACTTGCTACGAGACACAAGTTAGTGTGAAACCAAGCATCTAAATCAATGGCTGGAGCGACGTCATCAAGAGAATCAGCTGTTACTATCGTGCTGCTCAAAAGGTTACCCTGGCTTTATCTTTGTTAATACAAACCTCAGATAACACACAGATTATGCTCAGAACAGTGAGAAGGTACTTGCACGCTTCTCAGATGTTCGCTAAGCACCAATGAGCGCATCACTTCTGCCAATGGAATGTGCAGGAATCACAAATGACATAGATGTTATGTCCACATGGAGTAATCAGTGCATTAACCCTTTCACCGATATGGATGTCATATGACATCCAAGTTAAAAGGCCCCAAACCGATATGGACATGTATAGATGTCCTGTGCATACATGCATTTAATGCTTATTTAATGCTAAGTATTTTAAACTTTATTTTTACAGTAAATTTAAATAAATTTTGTAAGAAGTAAATGCTTACCTTTAAAAGTTTCTTCTTGAATGGTACACCTCAAAACAGGGATAAACACACAAGGGCACATCTTCACATTCATGGCAAATTGTACTAGTTTCCTTTTGGACACCTTTCTTTCGGCACACCAGACATTTTCTAAAGGGACACGACTTTTTGCTGTGGCTGGTACCCTTTTAGGAAAATGTTTTCCTTCAAGTCTGAGGGGTGCTGGGGTGGTGGATTTCTTACCCTCAGTATGGAGAGGTCTCTGAATTTTATAGTGCTCAATTAGGCTGCGAGCTATTGATATGCGTAAGTCCAGGTATGTCATTGTCTTCCGTGGGTTTAGAGCTCTCCAAATTACTGAACAATTGTATATGGTTATATCCAGTTGGTGTAAAAGTACTTTTTTATACCATTTGATTGTTTTTCGCGAAGAGGGATATGCATGTAATACCTGATCTACTAGATCCACTCCACCCATATGCATATTGTATTCCTGGATAATATCAGGCTTGAAAATTGACATTTTATTATGAGCATCAATTTTTCCAGTAGCATCATCAAAATCTTAGAGCTGCAATTGGATAATGCTGCAAGAACCCTCCTGTCTCGCCAAGCAACATAGGTCAAGGGTGGGAGCTGATGCACCTGCATTTCTCCTCTTCTTAGAGCCTTCGTACTCACATCTTTTGGCAAACCAATATGATTTGAGCATACTGTTCCAATTGCATTTGTTTTTCTTTTGTGTAAGGCCATGAATAATTTAGGGGAACTATACCAATTATCTCTACCCTGATCAAGTACAGATTCCATCAGGTGCATTACTATGGAACCAGATAATCCCAAATCTTTGTATCCAGTGTTATCAGTCCCTTGGCCAGTGTATATGAAGCTATTTTAAAGATATCCTGTTTTACTTTCACATACATCAAAACTCTTTATGCCAAATCTGGCCCTCTTTGTTTTGATGTATTGTTCCAACCTAAGCGGCCCTTCCAAGCATCAGGCTTTCATCAACAGTGATCTTTTCAAAAGGCACATAATTTTCTTTGAATTTTGAAATAATGTAATCAAAATCTGGTCTGATTTTGTATAGTTTATCATTTACATTTTCTGTGCAGGTGAAATGAAGGAAGCGCAAAATTGAAGTAAACCTGTTATCTGACATGCATTTCCCCAAAAATGGGGTAGCTAGCATGTCATCTGTAGACTAGTACATGTCTAGCGTAGGTTTACAAGTAACACCCATGAGCATAATGAGACCAAGTAGTCTGTAAATCTCATTCATTGTTACTTCTGTCCACTTCTGAATTCTACTCTTAGGTCCTAAATTGCCCTTAGATATCAGGTCTTCCTTCACCCTACTCGCATATACATTTGTTTCCGAAACAATGAGAGACAGTAAGTCAGTAGTAAAAAATTTTGTGAAAATGTCAATTGGTTGGCTGTCAGAAGTTAGCTGAGTATGCGGTTGTACACCAGAGGTTGTGCTCGTGAAGGTATGTCTATTTGTGTTAGTTATTTTGACAACTCCATAATGTTGACTCTTCACGAACACCTGTCGGAAATGAGTCATTTTCCTCCTCACTGCTACCTATATCCTTAACACCCCCTCAAAATCTGAAAACTCGCCATCAATGTCCAAATCACTGTCTAACAGCAAAAAGTCTTCCACATTTTCTGATGTAATATCACAAGCTCGTACTCTTCCTACACTAGCTAATTTATTTGCTACATTACTAGTTGAAGCCATGATTAGCTCTGAGGAAACAATTTCAAATGTGTTTTAGGTAAAGAAATTGATCGGAACTCTGACACAGTCCAAATTACTATATGAACTAAGCGAAGAAAACAGTTATGTCAGCGACCATAAACTTCAGTTGAGAAATACTAAGAGAGATGCCAACAGGAGTTTCTTTCCAGCATGTGCGTGTGCGTGTGTGTGTACATATGCGTGGTAGCATAAACTGAAACCTATAAACCTTAAACCCAACACTTGGCTTATGCAGCTGATATACATATATAGTTTGTAAAACAAAAATAATCAGTGTTGGGCGCGTTCAACGCAAAGAATGGCTTTCTCTACAGTGATACAAATTAATGTAATTTCAGCGATTTATTAATATAGTCTCTATATTAATGATACCGTAGATGTATACTGCCTTTAATTGGCTTTAAACCAGTTTTTGTTTTGCTAAAATAACTTAATAAATACGGAAGATACATACGAATATTTATTTATTAAGCATTTTTGCAGCATTTAACAATTTAAATGTCTTGTTCTGTTTATTGGGTATCTGTTCCCAGCCATGCAGGGTTTAAATGGCCATCAGCGAAGCGGTTAACTGAGAGGTTTCCATTAACAAAGATAAAGCCAGAGTAACCTTTAGAGTAGCACAATAATACTTCAAATGCTGTTACAGAAAAAGAAGGGGAAGAAGAAGTGAGAGTGCCAGCTGTATCAACAAAATCTGCAAGTAAGACACGGACTGATGGTGGAAAAACAGACAGAAGGGTAGTGTCCCACAAGAAGGCATGGTTGCAGAGTAGTGGGGAAAATGTCAGGGAGTAACATGATAAAGGGAAAAGAGACTTCCGACAGTTTGGTATCCTTGGAGCATGGAAGTATTTTGGTAGTAGACACAAAGTAGCAAGGTTTGGTTATGAGCTTAGAAATAGGGACATCCTTGATAAGTTTAGATTTAAATCAGCTTCACAACAGGAACAGGAAAATGTAGGAGGCTGGGCTTTTGGAACTGTGAGTGGCTGAAAAGCAAAATTTTATTGGAAATCTAAACCACTTACTGAACAAGCTTAATTAGTAAAGAAGTCAAAGAAACATGATCCAGACAACAAAGCATTTGTTGGATAATACTGGAAGAAAACTTTTTTGGATTATATAATTTGTTTGGGGGTAGTTTACAACCCATCTATAATCTTGCAGTTTCACAATCCTAACCTATTTAGCTAGCTGGGAGAAGATCATGAGAAGTTCAGGCAGAAGTATGTGAATTCAGAGTTCATACTAATGGGGGATTTTAACATTAGATTACGAGAAAACTATTGGATCAGTGATGAAATATAGGGTAGAGGAAAAGTGGAGAGGAAAAAGAAGGATAAAGTTAAGGATAATGCTAATGACTGAATTCTGTGAACATACCGTATTTACTCGAAAATAAGATCCTAATTTTTTAACCAAATTATAGCCAAAAAGTCAAGAGGGTCTTATAATCGCATACTTTGAACGCAAAAAGATTGAGTTGCTCTTTTCGCGGCTTTAAGTTTATCACTCTGGTTTGGTTGTACCAATATTCTGAACCCGCTGTTCGTACACCATTTTTATCTGTGAATTCCAAATCATCTAACTTAAAAGCTACATTGAAACTTTTTCATGAATTCCTGTTATCAATACACCTACAAAACAAGAGAAACTAACTTACAGTATAGCTGCTGCAGTTTTAACTAAAGATTTCGTTTTACTAAAATGGTAAGAAGTAAGCAGCAAGTGACCTCTAAGTACCTTGGGTAATTTGGAAAATGTTGATGCTATTAGGTATGTGACAGTCAGTGTCTCACTCCCTCCCCCTAGCTATCTGCTTCTTTCTTTGCAAACAAGTGAAAGGTTAGAATTTGTCCTTGACCAACCCTCTGTCCATAACTGTATGTACAATATTAAGGAAATTCTGAAGAACAGATTTCCTTGGAATTACAGCCTGTCTCAAATTAATGGACCGGGTCTAACATTAACATACATATTTTTTTACCCTATAATTTGCTCGCCGAACTTGGCAGATCTTATAATCGAGGGGTTTTTATTTTCAAGTAAATTCATTGTCTAGTAAGTTCACAGTCTAATAATGAAGAATTTTCATTTATAAACAAGAAGGACAAAGTGAAACTGATTATGTTTTATGGCCGCTTAAGCTGGAATATGTCCTTGATAATTTTGAAGTTCTTAACTTAAGCTCCAGCAGTGGCCACTTCTCACTGATAGTAGACATCAAAGTACAAGCAGAGCAAATAAAATCTGGGAAGCAAGAAAAGAATTATAGTTAATTGATGGAAATTAATCATTTCTTTACACTAGCCGTATATAAAGAGTAAAGAAATGATTAATTTCCATCAATTAACTAGAATAATAAGAGTTAAATGATGAAGCGTGGGATTCAAGTACTTACGATAGTAAGTCGCCACAAATGGTTT
This sequence comes from Mantis religiosa, assembly GCA_030765055.1. Taxonomy (NCBI): domain Eukaryota; kingdom Metazoa; phylum Arthropoda; class Insecta; order Mantodea; family Mantidae; genus Mantis; species Mantis religiosa. Next base: position 148,664,467 of record CM060950.1, on the reverse strand, counting down.
ATCTCGAATGCGAGAGCCCCTAGTGGTCTACCAGGGTAATATACGAGTCGAATGGAGAATTTAATGTCGGGACGGTACATTAGCCATGGTGGCTCAATGGGTTAGAGCGACTGGACGGAAACCAAGAGATCCGTGGTTCAAGTCCTGGCCATGGCATTGAATTTTTCATGTTGACTCTATCTAAGAAAAGAATTGTAAGCACTATGTGACTTTTAAGTGGAAAGATGATTATGGTAGTGTGTTTAAGCAACTTTTGGTTTTGAACAGATGTGCCAGTTAGAGGTTAATGTTATGTCAGAGGTAAATGAAATTGAGAAAGCATCTTCAAATGGTGTTTTGCAGGTGGCAGAAGATGTGGGTAATAAAGAGAACCGTTAAACACGGAAAGGACTGATTTGACTAGGAATGTAAAGTATTAAAAAGCTAGTGAAACAAATGTTGAATAGATAGACTGAAAAATTCAATGCCATGGCCAGGATTTGAAACACAGATCTCTCGGTCTCTGTCCGGTCACTCTTAACCATTGAGCTACCATGGCCAACATGCTGTCATGACATTAAATTCTCCAACTGACTCGTATGTTTCCCGGTAAACCACTAGGGGCTCTCATATACAATGAGATATACACCTTTTGTGACGACTTACTAACTCTATTAAGTACTTAAGTCCCAGGCTTTATAGTTACCTCCATTAGGTTATTTATTGGAAATTTAATCATTTTTGCACACTAGCCGTGGGTAGGCTAAGATTTGAATATTATAATTTATATATTCAAATTATATATAATTTGAAAAATATCTGTTCAAATTTTACATGGAAGTTGTTCATGGTAGCTCAATGGTTAAGAGCAACTGGATGTAGACTGGGAGATCCGTGTTTCAAATCCTGGCCATGGCAATGAATTTTTCAGTCTGACTATTCAAATCTTAGCCTACACAGGGCTAGTGTGGAAGAATGATTAAATTTCGAAACAGACTTTGAAAAAATGGAGAGAAGGAAATATTGACACCAAGGAGGAATATTTAAAGGGACAATATTTACCAACCAACTCTTAAAACAAAAGGTACACAGAAAAACAGGAGAGTACTTAATTAGGCTGTTAAGGAAGGAGAATATTAGCAAGGTATAGAAGGCTATAAAATCACATAATAAATACATAGAACAGCCAAATATTGACCCAAAAGGATGGCTAGCTTATTTTAGAACTCTCAATGGCATACATGGAGGCAGTAGAATGATGATAGACCTTGAGATCAACAATAAGCATTTGGAAATACTGGACAGTTTAATAAGGGATGAGGAAGTAAACAAACAGGTTAAAATAATGAAAGGAACTAAAGCAACTGGCCTGGATGGGATTCCCACAGAAATTCTCAAAGAATGGTTCAATGATATACAACAGTTAAATTCAATAAAAGGAAAGGGGTATATACCAATGAACTGGAGAAAGGCAATTATACATCCAATCTATAAACAGAAAGGCAGTACATCTGAACCAAATAGTTATCATCGAAATGCACTGCTAACTAATGCAGGAAAATTTTTTATTGGCATTTTGGCAAAGAGAATACCTAATTGGATAGAAGATAACATATTGTTGGAATTCCAAATTGGTTTTAAATGCAGGAGAAGTCATTAATATATTTATAACAACATTAGTGGACAAGTACCTTAAAGAAAAGAGGGAAAAACTATATATGGCTTTTATAAACCTAGAGAAAGCTTGCGATAGGGTGAAGCTACAATTACTGTGCCACAAATTATGTAATGGATTGTGTCAACAGATAGTAAAAACCTCTGATGGAGAACACATTCATGTAACGGTGGATCAAGGAGTAGTATCTTGGGAAATAGCAGAAGGGAAAAGGTTAAAGCAAGGATGCTAATTAAGCCCTATACTATTTAATCCATTTATTGACAATATTCTATTAGGGATAAGCAAGAAGAATAGCTGTAAACCTGTAATAAATAATACTTCAATTCCTCAGCTGCAGTTACCTGATCATCTGGTAGTATGATAAATTACAGTAAATGATTTATAGCAAGTTGCAAAAAAGTACAGATGTACTTTTATATCTTGATAGATTGAGAGTGATGCGCAGTGGTATCTGGATGAGTCCACTTTAGAACAGTTGCAACTGGAGGGGAGGGCAGGTCAGTAGCGTTTCAGTTGCAAGCAAATAAACAAGTGGAGAGCTATTCCTTACTTTGAAGTGTTGAAAACAGTGTTGTTATGATAAATTAACTTTAAAGAGAGTCGATTAAAGACACTAGACAACACTTACTTTTAAATTTTTCCGGAACATGTTTCTGAGGCTTTGCCTCTATCATCGGCCGGCTCTCGACTCGATGATAGAGGCAAAGCCTCAGAAACATGTTCCGGAAAAATTTAAAAGTAAGTGTTGTCTAGTGTCTTTAATCGACTCTCTTTAAAGTTAATTTAAGTGGAGAGCTACTGACTAATGCTACAGCTTGTTTCAAAATGCGTTTGTCTCCTGGTTCCAAGGGAGCATTTAGAAACGGTGTCTCCTAGCAGCACATTAGGAAATAAGGTGCTACATTTAAAAACACGAGAAGTAATAACCAATGTCTATAAATTTATCAAAAAGAAACAATAGTGTGGTCTGCTATGAAAATATGGGAAATGGTATCAGAGGCAACAGTTGTATCTGAAAGCACTTTAAGAGTTATTAAGGAAAGAAAAACCATTGGTGCTAGTGCAACAACGTCCTTCTCTAAGCACAGAAAACAAAAATTATGAACATGCACAGAATCTAATTTGGATGGCTTTAATTCAGAAGTAGTTAGGCGAACTGTGAATAATTTTTACAGCACAGAAAAACGAAGACAAACTGTGAAGTAAGTGCTTATGAAGCTTCAAAATTCTATTGACTGAACATTAAGAAGAGTTCTTTTGAAGCTAGAATTTATATAGAAGAAAACCAAGCACGAAAAATTGTAATGGAACATTGTACCATACGGGAAAAAGGCTTGAAATATTCAGAGATATCGCAGTGAAGTTTATATAGTTTATATGGATGAAACTATCAATGCAGCACATACTAGACCATATGCCTGGTGTGAAACTCGTTACAGGGGCTCTGCAGCGATGACGAAAGGCCGACAGTTGGTTATCATGAATGCTGGAGGAGAACAGGATTTTGTTCCGAATGCCTATGTACTATTTAAGATTCAACAAAAGTGTGGAGATTACTACGATAGTAAGAATTACAACTTAATTTATAACAGCTGCAATACTGGCTTCAAGAGCAACATTTTTTAGACAGCTTGTGCAGCATACTCCCCTCTCGTAATCTTACATGTGTGACGCATTGTAGCAATAGGTGTACTATCCCCACCATAGCTGCTACGCATCCTTATCGCGCAGGATTTTCTGTCAAGATAAAATAATATATCTGTAGATAAATATTGTTATGAATGGAACTTGGCTGTGAATCAGGAGAAAACACAAATAGTGGTATTTAAAAAGGGGGTGAAATTGAGCAAATATGAAAAGTGATGAGAAGGGCAACAAGGAATAGAAAGTAGTATGAGAATGCATTTAGATGGAAGTGGAGGGTGGGAAAAACAAAAGATCTGGCTTTGCCAAAAAGAAAAAAGAACCAGGTCTGCAATGAGAAATTGCAAGTATAGAGTACTGAATATTGAGGTCAAATGATTGGAAAACAATTATAATATAGTAGTGCAGCCAAATGTGCTATATGGTACGAAATATGGAATTAAATAGTGAGAGGAACCTACTGATATGGTCCATTGGATGTTTTATAGGGAAGTATTAGGTCTTCCAAGTGTGGTGGCAAGAGAAATAACACAGATTGAGATGGGAAGGGTGTCGAGGAAGGGTACAATTATAGAAAGAACTCTGAAATTTTGGTTTAGGATCCTGAAGTTAGATAAAAATAATTTGTTAAGGCAGTGTGTTGTAGAATATCAGGAAAAGAGTCTTAGAGAATCTGGATTTTTATTCAAAAGATCCTGGAAGTGAATGGGGTGGAAGATTACTTAACGAAAGGGAAGAATAATCATAATAAATTTTGCACAACAATAGACTTGAAGATATAGAAATCGAAACTTCTTTTTTCTGGGATAATGGAAAAAGCATCCTTGATAGATTACATATCAATGCAGGAAACATGGAAAAAGGAGACACATGTAAACATAGTGAAAAATGAGCAAAGAGACGCAATAGCATGGATAAGAACTGGTGTTTGGAGGCTGAAAAGACAGAGAAAGAGTATCCCATTAGTGGAGGGAAAGAAGATCTGGAGCATATAGTTTTAGAATGCCAAGAGACTGACTTATAGAGGAAAGAATTACTATAGCAGAAATGGGAAAAGGTGCGTAGAACAGCATTAAGGGAGATGTTTTAGAAAGGAAGTCAGGAGCTTCAAGAATGGAACTAGTCTCTACAGAGGGAATCAGAATAAATAATAGTTTATTAGCCATTAATGCCTTAGACAGCCACAAAGATGTATAAAAGGAGTGCAGGAGTCAGTATTTTGGGCAAGTATGATGGATGAGTCTGGGCTAAATGCCTGTCATACTCATGTATTAGATCAACATACAAATAAATAAAATTGATATTAAGCAAACTATATTAAATAAAGATATAATATTTATTCGTGTAATTGCCAAAGCATTAAACAGACTAAGTGCACATCATGAGTTCATCATCCTCCTACTGATAAGAATAATTGATTCTTCCTTTACTGCTACCTTCATAAATTTGAAAGAGGAGCAAAGAGCAAAAATGCTGGCTGTTGCTGCCTAAAAATAATACCAATAAAGATAAAATTAACACTTACTTGAAAATATTCATGTGCAAGTTCCTCCATTTCATCCTTGTTCAAACTATCAATTTCATCCTGGTACATATGAACTACTGTGGCACCGCCATTTGGATAAGTCTCTATTCGTATAAATCGACCATATTTTAAATTCTCTAAGCCAAGCTGAGTATAAGGCAAAGGCCTGGGTAAAGAGTAATGCTTTGTTTGGAAGTTCACTTTTGGGCCTGCACTGAGAGATGTTAAGTCAGCAGAACCATGCTTCAAGTACTTATCCAAAGTTTTGTCTCTTCGACACTGAACACCGATACTAGCACGCTTAATTTTTGAACGCTTGTAGCATCTGGAACAATGATGCTTTCTGTCTGAGGAAGTACTGTGTGACCTTTCCTTTCGATCATTATCTTTAGAATCTGAGCTTCTTCTTTTCTCTTTTGAGCTGGATTCTGAAGTTTTATCTCGATGTTTATCACTGTGTTCCACCTTATCTCTGCTGGATTTATGACCTGAACTACTTTTCCCACTGGTGCTGTGTCTTCGGTGCAGATCTCTATTGGCAGTCAAAGGTTCCTGGCTATCAGTCTCTGATGACTTTTTTTCAGTGGCTGATTGTTTAACATTTAAACTGTCTTTTTTAATAGCACTTTGATTTTGTGAATCTGGTTTTGGAGGCCCTTGTGGTATTTCAGTCTGTGCTTCAATTTTAACAGCTGATGTACTTGTTAAAGCATCACCTGATTCCACGGAAATGGAATAATTTTCAGTTGAAGGCTGACTTTCCTGTATTTCAGTTTTCTCAGAAACTATTTCACTGCCTTCAACTGAATCACCTAAAGGAGAAGAATTGATTCCTTTGGTAGGTTTACACTCTGAATTAAGATGTGTATCACATTCAGCTTTCTTATTAACTAATGGTGGAGTATAACTCCTTTCAATCATTTCATTATTGCTAGGTTCAATATTGTTTTCACTGTTCACAGCACTTTTTGGTTCTGGAAGGAAAGATGTCACTGATAAACTTTCACTTGGTGTTTCCAATTTTTCTGTCTTTACCTCTGACTTAACTTCCTTTAATTCTGGTTTAGTTAAAAGTACTTCTTTCCTTCCAGAATCCGCACTATCAGGCACAACATTTAAACATGGAGAATATGGATGTTCATCCAGAAGTGGTGTACCAGGACTACCTATGCTTTCCTCATTGTTATTGCTGTTTTCTTTCTTTTCTTTCTTTGTCTCAGAAGAGGAAACATGTGATTCACTTAGATGTCCTGAACAGCGTGTGTTTAACTGCTTCAGACTAGCCTCTAAATCCTTCTCACCAGGCGAAACTGATCTAACTGTAACATCTGTCCGACATTCTGTAGAACCCTGCTCAGGAACAGTGTCAGTTTCATGAGACTCACTTGCCTCTTCTGAACAATCAAAATCTGCTTCATCTTCTGACATAGTGCACTCTTTACAGTTAATCACAGTAACCAAGGTGCATGCATTTACCTCATGTGAAACCACATCCCTGTCTCCTTCACTGGTTTCAAATAAGGATTCACTAAACAGATTAACATTTTCTTGTTCGTCAACCGATTCAACAGCCTTACACGTTGGACTTAACACATAAAACGTTGGTGGTATTATGGGTGCATCCAGAGTATCTTCTGAATTAGTTCTTCCGGATGAAAATATTCCTGACTCTACACTTAATGCATTTGGTTGCATTTCTGTGCTAATACTATCACTGGACTGCATGGTATCACCACGTAAAAAGTTCAACTGTGTTAATGGGACATGATGATTCTCTTTGGAAGATAAAGATGTGAATAACTCTGGCTCCTGGTGCTCTCTGTCTTGAAGATGAGATGATTTTGTACTGGAAACAGATACCTAAAATAATGGAAAATAATAGTGAAACATCAGAAAAAATGTGGGGTCTACAGTTCAAATAGTTAATTTTGAATGACAGGCAGAATTCTGAAGATTTTCCAAATCTTTGCTACATGGAATAAAGAGAAAATAATCTTACATTATCCTAATGCAGTTGGTTCAGAACAAACAAACAAACATGACTAATTTACTCAATGAAGCAGATAAATAAATTAATTGTAACTCGTAGTCAAACTGTTAACACAATTGTTTCATTTACTTGTGCCATGAATATGATGCACATTTTATTTTAAATGAGACTTAAATATAATTTCAAAGTTCCAAAAATATTCAGTAACTAACTTTTGACTAATACATGTAAATATTTATTCACTCTCTTGAAAGGGATTCTGATCTGTGATGCAAAGATGTGTCAAATTAAGATACCAAGAATTGAAACATTTGCAGACAGTGAATAAGGGCTTTTTTTAATACTAAACATGCTATTCAGTATTTTTACTTATAACTACATTATGCTGTAAATGGACATTTTTTATCATGATAACTTCAATATATCCCCTGAATAATGAATGAAATGGTATGTGAACCTCTGTACCAATTTTTATTTATTTATTTTTAAATTTTTGTAACTGAAAGGAAAGGACTTAAGCTTAATTATATACTTGTGGAAGCTAAATCAAATGTGATGGAATTCATTGGTCAGGTACCTGTGCATATGGATCATCTGGAGAAGCTTTCCAGCTTAATGCAAAATATCTTCAGAGGAAATTACTCAGTACTCATACAGCTTTGTATAGTAAATGCATTCAGCAACCTAACTGGTCCTTTCATAAAAGACAAACAGACTTCATTATGGCTATCATAATACTAGATACATTCCGGATTTTCATATACAGGAAAGAGGACTGAGACCTTACGGAAATAGATACATATTAAGACCACAAAGGATAACAGATTAAATCTAAATGTATCTACACTCCATAACTGAAACTAAAAAAAAAAAAAAACCGCATGATGTTTCTCGTGCAATCCTATTGTACATCAGCAACATAATATTGCACATTATGCAAACACTGTCATTAGCTGACATTTTAATTTAAAATCCAGGTGATTCAATTTAAATACAGTAAAACTTTCATTTTACATTGTGCAATTTAATGTTTTTCCAACCTTGTCTCAAATTTCGAAGTCCTTGCTTAATATTAATAAGAATCATAAAATGTTTCATTGTGAATTAAGCATTAATATACCTGTAAAATATTAAGAATACACTTAATGTGATATGCCATTCACAGCAGGAAACTGAAACATAAATAGCAATCAATCAATCACAAGAGGGCAAGAAACAGCTGAGCTAATATGGTAGTTTGTACACATGACAAACAAGATTATGTACATGCTTCAAAATGAACAAGGCTAAAGAACATTTAACTTCATATAATTTTGAGTCAAACTAGTACTCAATGCTCCACTTATTGCCAGTATTTGCCTAGAACGTGTTTCATTAGGATCTTCCTAACATCATCAGCTGTTGTTGACTAATATATGTTGGTTTGGTGAATTCCTTGGAGGCGATAGGTGCCTCTCTGTTGGTATCTTGATGAACTTTAAGTTTGGGTTTTCTTCAATTTTCTTTCATATTTCTTTATGAAGATTTTTTCCCGCATGGTTAATGCAGCTGGACCTTGGACACTTCAATATGTGGATTTCTCGTTCTCTATCATGATTCTCCTTCCAAAAATGGTACACTAAAGTCAATTTATCTATTTCTTTATTCCTGATGTTCCTAAAATGCTCTTTAAGCCTTATGTTCAAGTTCCTTTTAGTTTTTCCAGTGTAAAAGTTATCACAGCCTTTGCAGTTTATCCGGTACACACCTCATTTTTAGTCTGTGGATATCTCCTTTTTATTATGTGATTTCAAAAGGTGTTGTACACTAAATTTGTTCTGTGGGGCCAAAGTAATATTGTGCTCTTTGAAGACTTTTTGGAAAAGGTGTAGCTCTGGGATGATATGTAAATTTTCTGTATGAAATTTCATTGCTGATTGGGGAAAGTGTAGTTACTTGTTTGCATCTTTGTTGTCTTTTGAATTTATCAATTTTCTTTTTGACCAATTCAGCACTGAATCCATTGTATTCTGCAATGTGAATGATATTATTGTACTCTTTGACATATTTCATCTTGTACAATATCATTCACATTGCAGAATACAATGGATTCAGTGCTGAATTGATCAAAAAGAAAATCGATAAATCCAAAAGACAACAAAGATGTACACAAGTAACTACTCTTTCCACAATCAGCAATGAAACTTCATACAGAAAATTTACATATCATCACAGAGCTACACCTTTTCCAAAAAGTCTTCAAAGAGCACAATATTACTTTGGCCCCACAGAACAAATTTAGTGTACAACACCTTTTAAAATCACATAATAAAAAGGAGATACCCACAGACAAAAAATTAGGTGTGTACCGGATAAACTGCAAAGGCTGTGACAACTTTTACATTGGAAAAACTAAAAGGAACTTGAACATTAGGCTTAAAGAGCATTTTAGGAACATCAGGAACAAAGAAATAGATAAATCAGCAGTAGGATACCATTTTTGGAAAGAGAATCATGATATAGAACGAGAAATCCACTTATTAAAAAGTATCCAAGGTCCAGCTGCATTAACCATGTGGGAAAAAAATCTTCATAAAGAAATATGAAAGAAAATTGTTTCATTTCGACATTACCTTTGAAGAAAATCCAAACTTCAAGTTCTTCAAGATACCGACAGAGACACACCTATCGCCTCCAAGGAATTCACCAAACCAACATATATTAGTCGACAACAGCTGATGATGTTAGGAAGATCCTAACGAAATGCGTTCTAGGTAAATACTAGCAATAAGTAGAGCATTGAGTATTAGTTCGACTCAAAATTATATTAATTTTGTGCTTCATTGTATCATAGCCTTACACATTGGAACATTTAACTTACTAAAAAGTACTAACATCATAACTTGTTTTGCTGCAATGTTTATAGATATTCCATAATTCCTTGCTTATGACATACCTCGAAAGAACATTGGCAAGTCAAAATATGGCCTACAAAATCTAATGCAAAATGGTAGATTAATCATGTGTGAAAATTGCTTTCTAACTGGCTAGTTTCTTACTTGATGTAGGCATAAACCTGACACCAGACATTAACCTAAAAACTTGAAATTTGCAAGCTTCTAAGTTTGTTTAATTCAATGTTTGTTTACGTGATTCACTGTGAATGATTCTATTAAAATATACATCATTAAATTTTAAGTTTATGTTATACTTAATTTTCGCTGCGAATGGGCCTTTGAGTTTACATCTTCCTCAACTTTAGGAAGGAATAAGTTTCTTGATTTTATCCTGGAATAGCAACAGAGTACACTAACTCCATCTGACCAGGGCACAAGGAGGAGAAGGAAGAAAATTGCTACTAAACTATTTGATTCCTAAGTTTTCAAGGCTAAAAGCAACGCACGTTCAAGAATTGTAAAAACTATCTGTAGTTGGTTTATTACAACTAAAAATAGTTTTTACGATTAATTTTGACATCAGTGTTACTAAATTCCTCCAAACACACATGACGTTCAAGAATATTCACATTAAGTTAACATTATACACATCTTTGTAATTAAACAAAAGAACTCAACAGCAAAGGTTTCCTATGAGACAATGTGATAAATCAAAGGCAACTCTATTTCATCAGGATGAGTGAACACTAAACAGTGTAAAAGTATAAATTTGAAAGAAGCGTAGGGACAGTGAAGCACAAATTAGTACAAAAGTGAATCGAGAAGATATTGACACATTGCTTCACTCACACTGTTTATTCACAGGACATGTTTCAAGAGCTCTTACTCCTATCATCAGCTGATACTCGATTAGTGTAAGTTGTAGTGGTTTCCTCTTTCTCCGCATTGTCAATAGATGGCGTGATGTACTTGTCAAAGATGTCCGGTGGTGGAGTTTCAAAATTCATGACTCTATGACGATTTTTGTTAATGAAGATTTTTTCCCATACGGAAAGGTCTATGGGGAGATTAACATATTTTATTAGAGATGTTTCCAAGTTGATGTCATGTCTAGTATTCAAAAAATGAAAAGCCACTGCTGATTTTTCTGTTTCACCATTTTTAATGTTTCTTATATGTTCTTTAGTTCTGATGTTAATATTTCTTTTTGTTTTTCCTATATAAATATTAGGGCAAGTTTCACATTTGATCCCATAGATTCCTGGTTTTACTTTGGTAGTGATTGAATTTTTGGGAGGGCCTTTTAACAAATTTCTGATATAAACCTATTTTGAGGTGCAAGAGTTATGTTGTGTTTTGAGAAGATTTTTTGGAATTTGTTATAGGCTGATGGGTGGAAGTTTTTTTTCTCTTTTTCTCCTGTAGGTTCTAGGGTGGTGGTTTCTTTTATTTTCTTAGCTTTGTTGAGTCTGTTAACTGTTTTGTCTACTAAATTTGGGTTGAAACCGTTGGATATAGCTACTTTTTTTATGTGTAGGTATTCTTCTTGATAATCTTCTCTGTTTAGTGGAAAGTTGATCATCCGAAAGATTAAACTGTTGAAAATGGCACGATGTTGTTTTCGGTTGAAACTGTTGTTCTTAATGTAATTATCTGTGTGTGTCGGTTTCCTGTAAATACCAAAAGTGAGTTTGTTGTTCATTTTTTTGATCTTGATGTCCAAAAAGGGAAGTACACCATCCTCTTCTGTTTCCAATGTAAATTTTATAGCTGGATTTTGTATATTCATAGTCTAAGACCATCTTGTATGAGTTTTTTTGGTACTATTGCAAAAATGTCGTCAACATAGTGATACCACACTTTGAAATAATTTGGAAAAGTTTTTGTGATATGTGTTTTAAAAGCACTCATAAATATATCTGCCAAGAAGGGACAAAATGGGTTGCCCATAGCTAGGCCCGTTTTTTGTTTATAGATCTGTCCATTAAAGCTGAAAAAATTTTGATTGATACAAATTTCTGTAAGTTGTGAAAGTTCTTCTATTTCTTCAGATGTTATTTGTATTGATTCCAGCCATTTTTGGAGAAGTGGAATAAGCTCATTGGTAGGTATACTTGGATATAAAGAAATGACGTCAAAGGAAACTAAAGCATCTGTAGAGTTGATCTTTGTGTCCTTCAGGAGATTTAACAATTCAAACGAGTTTTTGATACTTAAATTTTCAAATTTTGTGAAGGATCTGAAGATTTGAACCAGCCATTTTGATAGTTGGTAAGTGGGTGCATCAATGTTATTAAGTATTGGTCTGAGGGTAATTTCAGGTTTATGTATTTTGGGTAAACCATATATGTATGGTGTTTTTGGACTGTCTATTTTATTGTTCAATTTATCTCTTTTAGTCATGATTTTACTGTTTTTAATTGCTAATTCCACAGATTTGCATGCTTTCTTTAATGGGTTGTTTTCTAGTTTAACAAATTCTTTTCCGTTTAAAAGGTTGTCCATTTTTTTGCGATAGTCTTCTTCGTCCAATATTACTATTTTGTTACCCTTGTCTGCTTTTGTGTAGAATACCGGTTTTTCATTTAAATTTTTGATTAATTTTTTATATGAATATCTTTTTGAATTTGCATTCTGAATATGATCTAGAGTTTCTATGCAATGTGTTCTGATCGTACATTTTTTATTATCGGGCAAATTATATATCGTTATTTCAATGTCCGCCATATAGTTTTCAATGGATAGAGTCAACGTGGCCATGGTAGCTCAAAGGTTAAGAGTGACTGGACGGAAACCAGGAGTTCCATGGTTCAAATCCCGGCCATGGCATTGAATTTTTCATGTTGACTCTATCCATCAAATATCTTAGCATATATACGGCTAGTGTTGAGAAATGATTAATTTCCATCAATTAACTAAAATAGTTTTCAATGTTTTTTGTGTAATCTACACATGTTTTTAGGCCTTTGTTTAGAAAATCTATTTCTTTCTCCGTGAAGTTGCATGTGGATAGATTCGTTACATTGTTAGGTTTTTGACATGAGAGTAATAAATCTTGCTTTTTATGTGGATTTGGTTTTTGCTTCATTTGAAGATTCATGAATTTTTGTTTCAAAATGGCAGTTTTCTTACGCATTTTCAAATTAAGAATTGACAGCACATGGCCGGGTTCATACATTTTGAAATTTTTATGTGTAGTTTGTATATTTTTAATTCTGTGGAATGTAACGAATTGTAACGGTTTATTTCCATTTTAATTACACGTTTTTCTGCTGCTTTTTGTTGTTTGCTATTATTCTTGTGTTTAACAATTTTTCTGACAAAAATGGGTGTTTTATTAAATTTCAAACATTTCTTTAGAAAACGTATGTCCGCAAAAGTATTTCTTTTCTTTTGATTCAGCTTTAGAAAAGGTTTGATGTCTTTTTTCATACCTTCAGATATAGTATTGAAAGAGGAAAGCAAGTTTACTATTCGTTGGTCCTCCATCTTGGTTGACAGTATAAAAATAACACTATCGAGATTTGAATGCTTCTCAGACTTGTAGGCCTAATCACTCAAAGTATAAACTTGAAAGAAGCATAGGGGCAGTGAAGCACAAATTAGTACAAAAGTGAATCGAGAAGATATTGACACATTGCTTCACTCACACTGTTTATTCACAGGACATGTTTCAAGAGCTCTTACTCCTATCATCAGCTGATACTCGATTAGATTAAGTTGTAGTGGTTTCCTCTTTCTCTGTATTGTCAATAGATAGCGTGATGTACTTGTCAAAGATGTCCGGTGGTGGAGTTTCAAAATTCATGACTCTATGACGATTTTTGTCAATGAAGGTTTTTTCCCATACGCAAAGGTCTATGGGGTGATTAACATATTTTATTAGAGATGTTTCCAAGTCAATATCATGTCTAGTATTCAAAAAATGAAAAGTCACTGCTGATTTTTCTGTTTCACCATTTTTAATGTTAATATTTCTTTTTGTTTTTCCTATATAAATTTTAGGGCAAGTTTCACATTTGATCTCATAGATTCCTGTGAATTTTTTAAAAAGTTTTTTCTCTTTTTCTCCTGTAGGTTCTAGGGTGGTGGTTTCTTTTATTTTCTTAGCTTTGTTGAGTCTGTTAACTATTTTGTCTACTAAATTTCGGTTGAAAACGTTGGATATAGCTACTTTTTTATGTGTAGGTATTCTTCTTGATAATCTTCTCTGTTTAGTGGAAAGTTGATCATCCGAAAGATTAAACTGTTGAAAATGGCATGTTGGTGTTATTTTGGGTTGAAACGGTTGTTCTTAATGTAATTATCTGTGTGTGTCAGTTTCCTGTAAATACCAAAAGTGAGTTTGTTGTTCATTTTTTTTTATCTTGATGTCCAAAAAGAGAAGTACACCATCCTCTTCTGTTTCCAATGTAAATTTTATAGCTGGATTTTGTATATTCAAAAGTCTAAAACCATCTTGTATGAGTTTTTTAGGTACTATTGCAAAAATGTCGTCAACATAGTGATACCACACTTTGAAATAATTTGGAAAAGTTTTTGTGATATGTGTTTCAAAAGCACTCATAAATAAATCTGCCAAGAAGGGAGACAATGGGTTTCCCATAGCTAGGCCCATTTTTTTGTTTATAGATCTGTCTATTAAAGCTGAAAAAATTTTGATTGATACAAATTTCTGTAAGTTGTGAAAGTTCTTCTATTTCTTCAGATGTTATTTGTATTGATTCCAGCCATTTTTGGAGAAGTGGAATAAGCTCATTGGTAGGTATACTTGGATATAAAGAAATGGCGTCAAAGGAAACTAAAGCATCTGTAGAGTTGATCTTTGTGTCCTTCAGGAGATTTAACAATTCAAACGAGTTTTTGATACTTAAATTTTCAAATTTTGTGAAGGATCTGAAGATTTGAACCAGCCATTTTGATAGTTGGTAAGTGGGTGCATCAATGTTATTAATTATTGGACTGAGGGTAATTACAGGTTTATGTATTTTGGATAAACCATACATGTATGGTGTTTTTGGACTGTGTATTTTATTGTTCAATTTATCTCTTTTAGTCATGATTTTACTGTTTTTAATTGCTAATTCCACAGATTTGCATACTTTCTGTAATGGATTGTTTTCTAGTTTAACGAATACTTAACCAAGGCCTAAAAACATGTATAACATACTCCAGCAACCCGGATGAATTCATTGCAGATATAGAATTAGGAGTAGAAGGCTTGGAAACCATGGACAAAAATATAATTAGGAAAAAATCAGCTCCTATATTGGAAAACTTAATAAATAAAAAGTCAATAAAACATTTGAAACAAATTCAGATAATTAAATCTTTAAGGAAAAAGGATGTAATCTTCTCAAGGGCTGATAAAGGGAACAAAATAGTAATCTTAGATACAGCTACATACAAAGAAAAAATGTTAGAGTTACTACAACAAAAAGAATTCCAGGAAATAGATTCTAATCCACTCAACCGATGCATAAAAGATGTACAAAAAACCATCATTAATAGTAAAATTTTAACAACTACAGAACAAAAAACTATCAAACCAGACAACCCTACCCTTGCAAGAATATATGGTTTGCCTAAAATACACAAACCCAACATACCCATGAGACCCATTGTAAATAATATAAACACTCCTACTTACCTTCTGGCAAAATGGCTAACCAAAAAATTTCAGTCCTTTCCACAATTCCATACTCTGAGTATAAAAAACTCTTTAGACCTGGTAGAAAAAATTCAAAATCTTAAACTTAAACCTCATGACACTAGTATCCTTTGATGTCCGCTCCCTCTTCCCTAGCATTCCATTAGACAAACTTTTGATTCAACTGAAAAAATGGCTAAATTCTATAAACCTGGATGCCAATGCAATAGAAGAATATTTGGCAATGACTGAATTATGTATACATCAAAATTATTTTGTCTTCGATGGAAAATATTATAAACAAATTTCAGGACTAGCTATGGGAAGCCCGCTATCACCATTTTTGGCCAATCTATACGCTTTTTCGAAACACATATTACTAAAGCCTTCCCTCATATGTTTAAAACATGGTACAGATACGTAGACGACATCTTTGCAATAGTGCCCTACAAACTAATAGATGATGCTTTGAAACTACTCAACCTGCAAGAACCCAGCATACAATTCACAGTAGAAACTGAAGAGGACTGTACTCTACCTTTTTTAGACCTTAAAATCAAAAAAGGCAATGAAAAACTAGAATTTGGCATTCATAGAAAAGCAACACACACAGATAATTACATCAAAGCAAATAGTTTCAACCCAATTCCACACAAACATGCCACCATCAACAGTCTGACACACAGATTAGTAAATCTACCTCTCAGCCAGCAAGAATATCAAAACGAATACCATCAAATCTTAAAAACTGCAATTAAAAATGGATATGGAAAAAACCTTGTAGATTAAAAACTAAAATTATTCAAACTCCAAAAGAGATTAAAACAGATCACAGCTCTCACACCAATAAAACAAGAAATTAGAATTGCTAAATTTACTTACCACCCCTGGGCCACAAAAAAGTTACAAAAAATATTCAAGAAATACAATATAACATTGGCACCAAAGAACAATTACAACATTAAAAACCTACTTCACAGTAATAATACTGATAAGATAAAACCAGAGGAAAAGTCAGGCATTTACAAGATTAAGTGTAAAGACTGTGAAAAAATTTACATAGGGAGGACAAAACGAAACATAGGCACTAGAAAGAAAGAACACTTCAGGCACTTAAGATACAAAAATATTGATAAGTCCGCAATAGCAGCTCATTTCTGGTCTGAAAATCATGAAATTGAAGATAGTACAGAATTACTAAAATACGTACAAAAACATAGTGAACTCGTCATATGGGAGAGGATATACATAGAAAAACATAAAAACCAACTAATGAACTTTGAAATCCCGCTAGAAGAGAATCCCACATTTCAGTTCATCACTAAATCAACAGATGGCAGCAACAACCCCAGAATTACCCACACCGCTGGATCTAGCGTCAGTCGCACAAGAGCCGTAGATGCAAACGAAGATTTGCGAAACATGTCCTCAAAATAGGTACGAAAGTGAAGCAGATGCATAAGAAAGACGACTCATCTAAAATTTAATAAATTCTTTTCCGTTTAAAAGGTTGTCCATTTATTTTTTTTTTTTTTGTGATAGTCTTCTTCGTCTAATATTACTATTTTGTTACCCTTGTATGCTTTTGTGTAGACTACCGGTTTTTCATTTAAATTTTTGATTAATTTTTTATATGAATATCTTTTTGAATTTGCATTTTGAATATGATCTAGAGTTTCTATGCACTGTGTTCTGATCGTACATTTTTTATTATCGGGCAAATTATATATCGCTATTTCAATGTCCGCGATATAGTTTTCAATGTTTTTTCTGTAATCTACACATGTTTTTAGGCCTTTGTTTAGAAAATCTATTTCGTTCTCCGTGAAGTTGCACGTGGATAGATTCGTTACATTGTTAGGTTTTTGACATGAGAGTAATAAATCTTGCTTTTTATGTGGATTTGGTTCTTGCTTCTTTTGAAGATTCATGAATTTTTGTTTCAAAATGGCTGTTTTCTTACGCATTTTCAAATTAAGAATTGACAGCATATTGTTTTCTAAGTTAGACCACATGGCCGGGTTCATACATTTTGAAATTTTTAAGTGTAGTTCGTATATTTTTAATTCTGTGGAATGTAACGAATTGTAGTGGTGGTTTATTTCCCTTTTAATTACACGTTTTTCTGCTGCTTTTTGTTGTTTGCTATTATTCTTGTGTCGTCACTTATTGTTTATATTAATGAGAGACTAGTCTCAAAGGCATTCGCCTCCATTTACAATCTCTTTCCAACTGGCATCTGTTGCTCCCCCTCCCCTCCCCCCTCTCTCCCCCTCCCACCTCTTTCCCACTCCCTCTTTCTCGTGGTGAAACAACTTCTTTGTCAAATTATCTACTGGTGGGATTTCAAAGTTCATTACGCGATCTTTATTTTTCCATATGAATATGGTCTCCCATGTTGTCAATTTATTTTGGTTTATCACCCCTTTTAATAATTTTGGATTTGGATCAATGTCATGGTTTTCATTCCAAAAATGAAATGCTACTGCTGACTTATCTTCTTGTTTCAATCTGATGTTTCTAAAGTGCTCTTTGACTCTGGTTTTTAGATTTCTTTTAAAGTTTGACCTATGTAGCATGTTTCACAATTCTTAGAACTCATCTGGCATATTCCAGATCTGTTAACTGATGGGATTTCATCTTTTGCTTTTGTATTTAGCAATTTTAAAATTGAGTGTCTATTAGTAGGTGCCAAGGTGATATTTTGTTCCTTGAAGATCTTTTTAAATCTATTAAATGTTTTTGGGTGATATATGAATGAACTGAATATGCTGTTTGCTTTCTTTTTCTTTTGTAAATGTGGTTGCTCCCTTAATGGTTTTCTTTAGTTTAACTTTTATAATTTTCTTCAACACCAAACTTTTGTTGTATCCATTTTCTTCTGCTATGTGTAGTATTGCTTTTTGTTCTTTGAAATATTCTTTTTCCATGGGTATGTTGAGTAGTCTGTGTGTAAGGCTGTTCATTATTGCATGTTTATGTGTAATTGGGTTGTGGCTATTATTTTTTATGTAATTTTCTGAATGTGTTGGTTTCCTGTAAATTCCAAATTTTATTTTTGTGTCATTCCTGATGATAAATAGATCCAAGAAAGAGAGTTGTACATTGATTTCCTTTTCTATAGTGAATTTTATATTCCTTTCTTGCAGATTGAGTAACTTTAATGCATCTTCTAAATGTTTATTCGGCACAATTGCAAAAATGTCGTTAACATATCTATACCAAACTTTGAAGATCAATGGGAAGGACTTTTTAATTTGTGTTTCAAATGCGCTCATAAAAAAAAAGGTGTAAGTGGATTGCCCATTGATAACCCTGATTTCTGCTTGTAGTGTTCTTCCTTAAAGCTGAAGAAGTTTTGTTCAATGCATATTTTTGTTAAAGTAATGAATTCTTCTGCTTCTATTGCTTCCATTTTTATTGTAGTTAGCCACTTTTTTAACACAGTCTGTAATTTTTCTTTTGGTATGCTTGGAAATAACGATGTGACATCAAATGAAACCAGTCTGTCATTTTTGTCCAAATTTATATCTTTGATTTTTCCTACAAAATCTAAAGAGCTTTTTAAATTTGCACTTTCGAATTTTGGGAAACTATTAAATTTATTTAGCAAACATTTGGCCAAATTATATGTGGGGGCATTTATACTATGAGTGATAGGTCTCATGCCTTTCCCTGTTTTTTGAATTTTTGGCAGCCCATATACTCTTGGTAATGTTGGATTATCTACTTTAATTTCCATTAATTAACCTAATAGTGGTTAACTAAAAAGCCCGGGCCTTAAAGTACTTACATGTAGTAAGTCGCCATTAAGGAAAATACGAGTCAGTTGGAGAATTTAATGTCATATCGGCACGTTGGCCATAGTAGCAGAATGGTAGTGCGGCTGGATGGAAACCAGAAGATCCGTGGTCCAAATCCCGGCTATGGCATTGAATTTTTCAGTCTGACTCTACGTTTCCACATCAAATACAATGTCAAGCCCCTAGGGGCCTGGGCACTAATGACTTAGTGGTTTTGCACCCTTAAACCTCACTTACTTCCTTCCTTCGTTCCATTAGCAATGCCATTTATGACGTCAAATTTTGCGCAGTAAATCACAGATAAAAATGAACACCATGTATAGTGTTATAGTCCCAGGTCATGGTAATGTAATTTTTAAATTCACCTCCAATAAAGGGTTCTGATTGCATATCATATTTAGGTTTAAAACCTAAACAGTATTTCATGTTGTGAATTCCTTTATAAAATGAACTTGATTCATTTGATTATATTTAACTGCAACACTAATAACAAATCGAGTTGAGCAGGATTCCACATTCTTCACAATCAATTTGAAGGGGGAATAAAGGAAGAGGAAGAGGAAAACATATGGCAGGACTTGAACCTAAAATCTAGTGTCAATAGCTTAGGAACTCCCTATATTACCAATAACCACATAACGTACACTCCCAGGAAGGGAGTGCTTACATCTACCACCAAGGTGGTAATCAGTAATGTACTGGCTTTAATATATTTTGACTTAATGTTCGAACTCATGCCCTTTGGGAACGCAAGTGTCCTGTATCAAATTGTTTCTCTAACACCTTAAAGCTAATCAGTCAAATTCTGAAGCATTCTGTATATAATCTTTAAAGCTACAATAGTTTCAGGTTGCCCTACTGGCTATGTAACCTTCATGAACAGGCTATTAAAGAGCAGATTTAAAAATAACACCAAGTAAATCAAATAAATTAGGCAAATTATCAAATTTATTTTGTAAAAACTGAAGCTACTGAGAGTGAAGCACTACAAATATTACAATAAATCATAACATAATGTCAAATTGATATCAAACTGTTATTTGAATCCCTAATGTTTTTCCTGTGGAAAGTTGAGCTCCTGTACATGTGTGTGCAGGCACACTTAGCTTTACCACTTTGCAAAGCATTTCTATTTCAGTGCCATGGATATATTCAATAATTTCCTTTATGCTTCAGTTTGTGGTATGTTTTGTTTTCTGTGCTCACAATAACAAATGCACATAACCTCAATTCTGTCACTGTATTCCTTAAACAGCTTTTATTAATTCCAGATATGAAAATCACTTCTCAGCTGTTGATGACATCACTGGCAATATATGTTATAACTGAATCACTATTCAGGAAACTGCTAGCTATATAGGTGTTATCAACAAAATAAATATTACAATGTTAAGAAAGAATATTATGGATACTCTTTAAAAGCTGTGGTTCTCAGTCTATCATTCTATATTGGGCATGAAAAATTGCTTAATTTTTCTCAGAGGCTTATTCTTTCCCTTTGTTAAAGTAGTACCATGGCACGAAGGTACTATCCCCAAAACTGCCGCTGTTTAACAGATGTGTATATGTTGTTCACTTATTATTACAACAAGGATGCTCTAAACTGTAATGTTGAAAACTAAAATCGAAATTCCTTCAATCTAGTTCAAGCTAGCATATTGTGACTTTGTGGGTTCGTGAAATAAAAAGTCCAATTACACCACTCAACAATGTTCTTTATTTCCACCGACTTACAGTTAAACACTTGCCAATTACACAGAATTACGTGCTGCAACAATTATAATTTACCCGTTCATCCGTTACAATTTCACTGTCCTCGCGGTTACGTAAACACGTCCTTCGCTAGCACGTCAAACACTGACTGACTAACTGTCTCTCTGAAACCCTTTTTATAAGAATGTCAGTGTTTTTCTAGAAGTCTCTAATCACCGAACGTTCCAGACCACCGGAGAAGGGGAGAGAAACATCGAAGGACCGGCGACACTACCGCAAATCACCCCTCAGTTAGTGACAGGAGACAGATGAGGGGCCTCCGGCCCCTTCTCAGCTGTTGCTTGTGGTGCCTCCCGATAACTGGGTGACACTGCTCCCTCCTCAAAGCTGGTCGTCCCGAACAGCACCATCATAGCGGGCTAGACGATCCAGGTGTACCACCAACATCTTCCCTCGGGGAACCTTCTGGATGCGGTAGACCACGTCGTTAATCCTCTTCATCACCCGGTACGGTCCTTGCCATGGCTGCTGGAGCTTCGGGCACCGTCCCTTGGTCCGGGTAGGACGGTACAACCAGACTAGGTCACCTTGCTGGAACCCTTGGCTGTTGGCTTGCCTGTCATACCTGGTCTTCATGCGGTCGCTCGCCTTCTGGATGTTCTGGCGAGCCATCTCGTGCATGTCGTGGAGATGGTCCACCAAGTTCTCCACATACTCGGTCGCTGGCTGTTTCACTTCCGGAGGGCTTCCAAAAGCCAGGTCACAAGGGAGGCGTAACTCTCGGCCGAACATTAAGCTGGCTGGCGTCATCCCAGTTGTGTCGTGTGTAGACGAGCGATAGGCCAGCAAGAACAGTGGCACCTTGACGTCCCAGTCTCGCTGATGGCTGGCCACGACTTTCCTCAGGTGTTCCTCTAAGGTCTTGATGTACCTTTCGACCATGCCGTCCGATTGGGGATGTAGAGGCGTAGTGCGAGTCTTGTTCACCCCAAGCCTTTGTAATGCCTCCTTCATTAGGTTGGACTCAAAGTTGGTACCCTGGTCACTGTATAGCTCTAACGGCACCCCAAATCGACAGAACACTTGCTCCACGAGGCAGTCTGTGATTGTCTTTGCCTCTTGGTTTGGGATGGCATACACCTCCGGCCACTTGGTGAAGTAGTCCACGACCACCATTAGGTACTTGTTGCCTCGGTCGGAAACTGGGAAAGGTCCAGCAATGTCGACGGCGAGCCGTTCGAATGGCGCTCCGACGTTGTACTGCTGCATGCGACCCCGGCTCCTAGTCTGGGGGCCGCGACTCGCCGCGCACACGTGGCACTGACGGCACCATCTCTCAGCATCTGCTCGGAGCTTCAGCCAGTAGTAGCGCTGCCGTAGTTTGTCAATCGTTCGGTTCGCTCCCAGGTGTCCTCCCGAAGTACCGGCGTGTACTTCCTCCAGGACTTCCGGGACCTTACTCCGGGGAAGTACCAACTGCTCTCTCTGCGTCTTCCCATCGGGTGATTCCCATACCCGGAACAGCACGCCCTCTCTGATCTTCAACGAGTCCCATTGGGCCCAGTACGACTTGTAGGTGGCGCTCCTCGGTGCGATGTCCTCCCAGGTTGGTCTCATCCCTGCCTCCACTTCCCTCAAGAGTGGCCCCAAGTCTGCGTCCGCCAGCTGCTCCCTCCTCAGGCCTGCGCTATCCCAGCCTTCAGCAGGCACTGCCACAACTACTCGGACTGCTGCGGCACGCTCCTTCTCTTCCACTCTTGTGCACTGGCCGCACTCTTCTGGACAGGGTCTTCGGGACATGGCGTCTGCGTTACCATGGCTCTTCCCTCTACGATGTTCCGAGGTGAAGTCGTACTCCTGCAACCTCTGGACCCAACGTGCTGTCTGGCCTTCCATGTTCTTAAAGGTCAATAGCCAGGTTAGGGCGGAATGGTCAGTCCTCAGGTGGAATGGCTGACCGTACAGGTACTTGTGGAAGTGCTCCAATGTCTTTACTACCGCCAGTAACTCCCGTCGGGTGACGCAGTAGTTCTTCTCTGCCTTGGATAGCGTCTTGCTGTAATAGGCTATCACCCGCTCATGGCCGTCCTGGATCTGCGACAGGACACCTCCAATGCAATGGTCGCTGGCGTCGGTGTCCACAATGAAGGTGCCACCCGGTTGTGGGAAACCCAAAATTGGAGCACTGCACAGGGTCTCCTTTAGGTGCTGGAAAGCGTTTTCTGCGTCCTCCGTCCACACATAAGGCCGGTGTTCCTCTGTCAGGCGGGTGAGGGGTTTTGCGATGTTGGAGAACCCCTTTATGAAGCGCCTGTAATAACTGCACAGCCCCAGGAAACTGCGCAATTCTTTCTTATCCTTTGGGCGAGGCCAATCTCTCACAGCCTGCGTCTTCTCCGGGTCTGTGGCCACTCCGGTTGCTGAGACTATGTGGCCCAAGTAGTTAACTTCCTTGCGGAAGAGCTGGCACTTCTTCGCGTTCAGCTTCAAGTTGGTCGCCTGCAGTCTCTGTAGCACCTTACTCAGATTCTCGAGGTGATCTTCAAAAGTCTTCCCGACGATGATGATGTCGTCCAGGTATAGCAGGCAGGCATCGTAAGTCAGCCCTCTCATCACTGACTCCATGAGGCGTTGGAAGGTAGCTGGTGCGTTGCAGAGGCCAAAGGGCATAACCGTAAACTGCCAAAGACCTTGGCCCGTCGAGAATGCGGTCTTCTCCTTGTCTCTCGGGTCTAGAGCTACCTGCCAGTAGCCCGACTTGAGGTCCAGGGTCGAGAACCACTGTGCACCAGCTAGCGTGTCCAGGGTGTCGTCAATCCGGGGTAAGGGAAAGCAGTCCTTCCGGGTGACAGCGTTCAGCTTTCTGTAGTCTACGCAGAAGCGCAGCTCGCCGTTCTTCTTCGTCACCAAGACTACAGGGGAACACCAAGGGCTGTCGGACTCTTCAATCACTCCCCTGGATCTCATGTCCTCCAGCATGTCTCGTACCGCCCCTTGCTTCGCCAGCGGAACGCGTCTATGTGGTTGCCGAATAGGCCGGGCGTCTCCGGTGTCGATGCGGTGAAGCACTTTGTCCGTGCGGCCGTAGTCACTATCGCCGTGGCTGAAGACGCGCTCGTATCGCCCCAGTAGTTGTCGTACCTGCTCCAGCTGTTCTGCGGTCAGGTGGTCGGCCGCCCTCTCCAGTAAGCCTTCTAGCCGGGGCCCCAGGTGTTGCTTCGGCGCTGGCTCCTGTGTCTTGTCGATTGCTGTTACGCTCACTACGGGCTCGCACGTTCCCAACTCCGTCCCGGCCTGGACGTCGTGATCGGTGTCCGTTGGATTTAGCAGTCTCACTGGCACCTCCTCTCGGCAGGGCAGCAATGCCCTGGCTACACACAGTCCGTGTACAGGCGTCTTCTGGTCCAGCATCATGTTCCTGGTTCTCTGGCCCTCAAGTCGCGCCGTCACCACCACCTCGCTCCTCGCGGGAACAACCACGTCTTCGTCCAAGACGACCCTGCACATTCCAAGGCGCTCTTCGGGTTGACGGAGTATAACCTCTTCTCCGTTAAGCCGCAGGACCTTCTTGCCGACGTCGAACGTCGCCTCATGGCTCCTGAGGGCATCCAGTCCCAGGATCACCTCCTCAGCCACCTTCGCGACGAACACCCACAGACGCACGGCACTCCGTCCCAAGTTCAGCTCCAGCAGGGCCTCCTTCTCCACAGGCAAGGTGTCGCCCGATGCCGTGACAAGCTGGTATGGCCGGCTTGGCTTTCTTGTCGGCAAACCCTTCGCCACGTCAGGTCTGATGATGGTCACGGCCGCCCCGGTGTCCACCAGCACGCGGCACGGCTTTCCTCTTATCCAACATCCGCGATGAGGCTGTCATCCATACGCCGGCTGACGGCGCGCAGTGTCACTCGAGGGGATGGTGGTGATGGCGCCGACGTGCCCCTCTCCACGACGGCCCTTACTCGTTTTCCGGCTGCTCTTCCTGGTGTGGGCAGTCTCTCTGCAGGTGTCCGGGCTGTCCACACCCCCAACACAGGCCACTAGGTGTTCGCCGGCGTCCCTCAGCTGGTCTTCGGTCTCCGGCATAGCGGACGCTCCTCGTTCTCGACGTCGGGAGGGATGTTATTTTGGCCGCCTCCATCCTTAATGCCGCTGTCAGCGCCTCGTGGATGGTTTTATATTCACCGAGCATTAGGCGCTGACGAATCTCCGTGTCCCGTACCCCGTCGACAAAATTGTAGGCGGCTTCCTGGGATACGAACTCCAGTGGCAGGTCAACCAAGGCCTTGCTAGCCAGCTGCTCGATGGCTATGGCGAACTCCTGCAGCGTCTCCCCCGGCTGCTGCGACCTTGCCTTTAGCTGGCTTCGGTATGCTGCGGCTAAGCGGTGGTTCCCGAAGCGATTCTCCAGGGCCTCCCAGATGTCCTTGGGCGCCGCCATCGTCTGCACCGCGTTTAGCACTTCCGCGGCCCGTCCCTGGAGGCTGGCTATTAACTGTGTAGCCTCCTCCTCCGGTGACCACCTGTTGTGCCTGGCCACTGTGTCGAACTGGCGGCGGAAGACGCGCCAGTCATACTTGGGAGGTTTGACGCGCGCAGATGTTGTGTCGCGTCCCGGCGCGTCGGGCTTCAAATCCTTCAACCTCCTGCCGACGACGTCCTCCACCATTGCGTTCAGGGACTTGACGCTGCTGTCAGCCTTCCCTTCCAGGTTGTTAATGCGGTTCGCAAGGTCTTCGACGTCTTCCACCACGGCGTTCAGGGTCTTGGCGTTATTGTCGGCCTTTTCCTCTAAATCATTAAGGCGGTCGTCTACTTGGCCCATCCGCTTGCCCAGCTTCGTGACGTCATCCCTCACGCCGGCCAACTGTTCGTCAAATTTGGCGGCAATTATTACGAAATGTGACGGGAAGGCACCGCCTATGGCCTATGACGCGAAAGCATTAGCCTTCCCGGCGGAAGGGTTGCAAATGTGTAAGAATGCAAAATTGTAAAACATTGAAACAATTATATTGAAGTTAAAACATCTAATGATGTTGCAAACATGCAATGTTAGAAAATTAACAATAATGTTTAATACTTCCAGAAAGTATTAAACTACAAATCATTCTTGTTGCTAAAGAGTTTCCACAAAACATCCATATATAGACTTTTTATCAGACTGCTTGCTAACTCTTATTATTCTATTCAAGAACACTTTGAAAAATACCTAATCTTAATTTCAATTTGTTATGTATTTTACTTCACTTTCATTAGTTTTTTAATTGTATTTTAATTTGTATGTTTTACCAGTATTTTCAAGTTTACTTTGTCAGTTTGTACATCAAATTTCATAAATTAATAAGAAAAATTTACATAATTTTCTTAGGATAAGTGAAGTTTTTGTTGCAAATAGTTGTATTTGTGTAATAAGAGGGGGAGTTTCAACTCCAGGGTGAACCTTCCTCAACACTGTCTTCTCTGCAGAAATTATTCAAGAAAGACTAGACATGAAACAGCCGCTAGAGCTCTCTCTGTTCATAGGGTGCGGAAATGAAACCGAAAAAAAGTTCAGCAAATAAGAATTTTAAATCAAGAAGTATTGGTTCTTATAACAAATGTCATCTACAATTTGTGCACATGCATTTCAAAATTATGCCTAAAAGAAACAATAGCAAACACTAGAGAAATAACAGCAAAAACCGGTAGAAATAAAAAAGAAACAATAAAGAACAAGTAACTGAAAAAACTATTTCTAGTCAGCTTTTTAGCACTTCTTCACTTACACTTTTATATTCTTGAGGTACTAGTTTCAGAAGCAGTTACAACCATTTTCAACCTCAAAGGTTCGACTCAACGGCTTCCGAAACTAGTTCCTCAATAATATAAAAATGTAAGTGAAAAAGTCATAAAACAGACCACAAATAGTTTTTT
Organism: Mantis religiosa; assembly: GCA_030765055.1. Lineage (NCBI taxonomy): Eukaryota > Metazoa > Arthropoda > Insecta > Mantodea > Mantidae > Mantis > Mantis religiosa. The sequence continues at coordinate 148,637,699 of CM060950.1, read as the reverse complement.
CAATTAATTTTGATGTCACTGTCACTAAATTCCTCCAAACATGCATAAAAAATAACTACTTGGTGCAATTAGAGGAGTAGTACATAGAAATGCATTTGCATTTAGAAAATGCTTTACTCTATACAATTTTGGTGATTGTTAACCTGGGCTTATGTATGGTGAATTAAAATGAGCTGAGAGAAACATAATACGTCAATCACAAACAAGTGCAAAATTGATTTTCTAATCTAATATTAATATTTCCACTCTTGTTCTTGATGCACAATGAACCAAAATATAAACTGCTTTGCCTCCTGTTCTCATTTCCATTTTGGTTATTTTGCTTAGATTACTATAAACCAGACTTTATGACTACTTAATGTTTAAAATTCTCCCCTCTTTTCTTTAAGTACAAAGGAATCTTCTTTTGTTTCTAAGTTCTGCAATGAACACTAAGCATTATTTTGGAGAAATTATAGTGTTGAAAATTAAGTTTTTGAACAGAACACTGAAATATTATGCAGGCATAGTTCCTTCCACTTTTGGATTTATTTAAACAAAATAATTAGATAATTCTTTCTTTTACAACTGCTAAATAGTAATTTATCTATAATAAACTGTATCTACTCTGGCACTTGGGATATTTTATCTCTCAACTGTATTAAAGTAAACTTTAATATAACTTTCTGCATATTAGGTAATTACTTACATGTTAACAAAGTGTTAGCTCTTTTAGCAATTCTTTAAGATTAATACTAGGATCAAAAAGTCATAATTTCATAAATATATAAACTTTAGAAGGAGATGCTTAAAAAGGGATTTGGTGGTGTTTCCAAACATGAACAAGATGAAAAGTATCACCTTTTCTTATAAGTGAAATTTTAAGTTACAAATTGTTATATTTGTAGATATTTGTTTGTTTCACTGTTAACAGCTTCATATTTTACGTATGAACAGCTATGTTTGGAGTTTTCTTTGTGGATGCTTTGAGATAGCCTAAATAATTATTGCTATGTGATAAATGCATGAGTTCACTGTATCACCATTAATATTTCGAAATTTAACTGTATTGGAATACCACAGTGAAGCGAAACAATTATTAAATTATAGATGAGTCATATTTATTACACATCAGTTTCACTTATGTACCTATATTGAGGACACATATAGGTATGTAAGTGAAGCAGATGTGTAATAAATATGACTCATCTATAATTTAATAACCATTAATATTACAATTACTTTCTTGGAAGTGTTGAAAACAGTGTTGTTATGATAAAATTAACTTTAAAGAGAGTCGATTAAAGACACTAGACAACACTTTTAAATTTTTCCGGAACTAGTTTCAGAGGCTTTGCCTCTATCATCGGCCGGCAAAGCCTCTGAAACTAGTTCCGGAAAAATTTAAAAGTAAGTGTTGTTTAGTGTCTTTAATCGACTCTCTTTAAAGTTAATTTTAACCATTAATATTGTTTGCATTGATGCAGGAATATTTTGTGGATCTGTTACTATATTGCTGTGTGTACAAGATGTGATCACAAAGTTTCCAGAATGACTTCATGAATACTACACAACAGTTTGTTTTATCTATTCTGCACTGTCACCCTCAAAGTAGTCTCCTTAGGAGTTGATATACTTGTCCCAGCGCTTCTGTCACTGCTGGAAGCACCTCTGGAAGTCCTCTTCTTTCAACATAATCAGAGCCTTCTGTGATTCACGATGGATGACCTCAATGTCCTCAAAATGGTGTCTTTGGAGCCCCATTTTAAGTCGTGGGAAAAGAAAAAAGTCTGCTGGTGCCAAATCTGGAGAATAGGCGGGATGGGGAAATGTATTCATCCTATTTTCATCCAAAAATTGGCAAACAGAAAGGGCTTTGTGCACAGGTGCATTGTCATGATGCAGAAACCAGTCATCACGTCTTCATTTCTTTGGCTGTTTGTGTCGCACATTATTCCTTAATCTTTGCAGCACTTTTTTGTAGAACACTTGATTTACTGGTTGATTCTGTGGCACAAATTCCTTATGTACAAGGCCTTTAATGTCAAAAAAACACAATCATTGACTTCACTTTGGATCAAACTTGTCTGGCCTTTTTTGGGCATGGAGATAGACTCTTCCATTGTGAAGATTATTGCTTAGTTTCTGGTTTGTATCCCTAAATCCATGTTTCATCACCAGTAATAATTTTCTTCACAAACTGTGGATCATTTCGAAGCTGTTGTTTAAGTTCTGTGCAGGAAATCAAACGGCTTTCCTTTTGGTCATTTGAAAGCATGCGGGGCACAAACTTGGCGAAGATGTTCCATGTCCAAATCATCTTTCAAAATGCTTTGAATACTTCCAAAGGAGAGTCCTTAATGAGTCAGAAAGTTCTCTTATTGTAATGTGCCTATCCTTTAAGACAATTTCATCTGATTTGCTGGAACAGGGTTGACCCGAACGATCTGCATCTTAAACTGATGTCACACAACTCTAAAATTTCGAAAACACTGAAATGCTTGAGTTTTGCACATAACGTCCTCCCCATAACATTTCCTAGGCTTCTGTTGCAGTTTTACCAAGCAAAAAGCAAAATTTGATATTCATTCTTTGTTCTTCATAAACTAACATTTTTGCTATGCGGAAAAATTGCAGAACATGCAAAACACGTGTTCACTTCAGAGCTTATTCCTCGTCACTGGAAGGTCACAAAGTCACATGACCTCTTATTTTTATCGGGAAGGAACGCTGCATGTACAGTATGGGTAAGAATTAAAGAAATGTCACCATCAGCATTGTTGTGAAGCCATTCTATAAACTTTTTGATCACACTAGGTATAACTCGTTTGGTATGTGGGCCTTGATCAGAAACTGAATGAACAGAAAGATGCAACAAGCTCATGCATCAATGTGCACCATTTCCATCTAATTGCTTAACTAAATATTTGTTATGCTGTATTTTCTCACATTCTATGGCAGCTGCATATTGCTCCAATGACAGGACACATTATTTAAGTATCACAAAATTGAGATCTCAGTCCTGAGACAGCATCGTTCAGCATCATTATACATACATAGTGAGCATTTAGATCTTAGTTAAGAGAAACTGACAGAGAGAGAGAGAGAGAGAGAGAGAGAGAGAGAGAGAGAGAGAGAGAGAGAGAGAGAGAGACTGCATCCAATCATTTTTACAATTATCTTGGAAACAAGTCTTAGGAAGTTGCTGTCTCTCATTACAACAAATTTTAGATCATGGAATAATTAACTGGCTTGCTCACTCTCCAAATTTAATTAATGTTTATTATTATTATTATTATTATTATTATTATTATTATTATTATTATTATTATTATTATTATTATTATTATTATTATTAGAGGAAAATGTTTACAGATAGAGTTTATGCAACTAAACCCCATTATTTCAGCTGCAAAAATTGATACTTGTTTAAAAATAAGCTGTCTCTATTAGGAGATAAAACATCTTTGTAGATACTAAAGCTTCTGTCAACATCCACAGCAATCAACAAGGCAAACTTTATATTCAGAATGGCCACTCTAAAGATGTGGCAAATTCCTCAACATCCAGATTCTTCTGAAGATTCAAAGTTTGTCTTACATAAAGCCCATTAATTGGTACATTACTGAAGTTAAAATATTCCACTGTTTTTTTTCCTTTTCAAGACCTTGTTTTCCCCTCCGTTTAATAGCTGCAGCACAGTACCTTGTAACCATGGATATAAAATACTTCTAACTGTAAATTATGTATTTTTTCTGGTAAAAGAAACTGTTGGGCCCTTGGAAATTGCACCTGTGTTGACTGGAACCAAAGAAAGCATCAACTCCTTAATACCCTCAAAATTCTAAAACACAGTAATACATTGAATTCAAAATCCTCAGCATGGGAAATTTGGAAGCAGCAAACCACTGATTTCCTTGTAGATAAACATTACTCGGAGCTTTCCACAGGATCTTCTTTATGGCAGAGATGAATTCATTTAAAATGTCATAGTTATTCCTTATGGATTCATAACCCTGTGAACGGCAAGTACTAAGCATGTCACATGCTTCAACTGAGGGAACAACGTTTCAATTGTTAATTACTGAAACCATGTATGGAGCTTGGTCAGTAATCACCAGATGCTTTTCAAATGCAATACTGCTTTGTCACAGCTTCTGAGATATCTCCATGATTGATGCATTACTGTGCTGGCATTGGCTTTCAGTAGTTCATATATTTTAAACAATATGGGCTTAACTTTCTCCCATGACAGAGGAAAAACTAAATTTTCAAAAAATATTGTTCCATTGAACCTGTAGTTTCATCTTTCATGATTCCCACATCACAGTCACTTTCTCCTTGATTCTTTGTATGGTTTCTTGGTACATAGGCTCCAAATAGTTTTTTCTTATAATACTCTTATTAGAAACGAACATCTTTGTGTATTTTGCAAGTAATCCTTTGGAAGAAGAATGGTTTCCTTACAGAGTGAACTTCTACTTATATAATAGCAGCACACAAAACAAGGTTGCATTCCTTCAAATTAAATTTTTTTTAAGAACACTGTTCCAATGAATTCCACAATAAAGATTGTTGTGATTTATTTGTCTTGTTATTTTTTTTTATAGTTACAACTGGAAATGCATTGTCTGATGCAGTCTCGCTGCTGTTTTTCATCAAACAGAACTCCTGAATTTCAATACTGCACCATTAATATAGTTCCGACTATTTTCATGGAATCCTGTTTGAATTCTTGAGAAAAAGAATGGGGCCCTAGATGCCTTTGGCATGGCAAAATCTAATACTACACTTGTTTAGTAACAAACTTGGACTCACGATCAACAGACTGCTGACTCTGCTGAAATTAAGATGGAAGTGAAAGAAAGAGGATTTGCACATTATTGCAGTTGTTGATGGAATGAAATACACATTTCCCTTTTGTAAGCTATTTGTTTCGGTAAACAGAGACAAGAGAGAAAGACGATCTGCATACACACAATACTATATTCTACTGCTGTAGGGCTGCGCCGTGGCTTAGTGGTTAGACCGCTTGGCTCTCACCAAGGTGGCCCGGGTTCGATCCCAGATGACTGAAAAGTGAGATTTGTGGTGGACAACACGGCGCTGGGGTGTGTTTTCTCCGGGTGATGATTATAAAGGCGCTCAACTGCAGAGGTTATCAGCGCCCTTTTTTAAGAAAACTGGTCATGGCAAAAGCCAGATATAAATTGCTCTAAAAACTATAATTATGTAAATAGACTTACCAATAATACATACACATAAAAAACTATACAAACAAAAGAAATATATATCTAAAATGGCATAAATTCTCTTCGCTAAATCCTAGTCTAGTCTAGAAAAGAATCTCAAAACTTTCTGCACTACTGCGTTATCGTCCGCTAGCATTTCTGCAAAGCTGTCCGGCAGCTGCAGAGACGTCCTAAGGTGTGCTAGGGAAAAACACTCTAGCAGCACGTGTCACACAGATAACGCTTCATTGCAAAACGGACATAGTGGAGCAGGTTCCTTTTTAAAAAGAAAACTACGAGTAAAAAAGCAGTGCCCAATACGCAACCGAGCCAAACTCACCTCCTCGCAACGAGATGACCAACAACAGGTAACCCAGGGAATCGGAAGTTCTTTCACAGATCTAAGTTTATTATTGCGGAGAGCGGACCACTCTTCCTGCCAGCAGGTTTGCACAGCTCTCCGCAATACAGCCCTAAAATCTTCCGATGTCACAGATGGCACTCGAACCCTGGGCTTCATGACAGCCGTCTTGGCTGCCGAATCCGCCATTTCATTCTCCCGCAAGCCTATGTGACCAGGGATCCATGCACACACCACGCTAACGCCAGAAGCGCGCAAGACGTGGAGGGCATCCTGGATACACTGCACAATAGGGTGGTAGTTGTACAGCTGCCGTAGTCTTTGAAATGCACTGAGGGAATCACTCAGGACTAAGCAGTCCTCCAACTTTCGTCGACGTACGTGTAAAATGGCCCGGTATATTGCATAAAGCTCTGCAGTAAAAATGGAAGTGTTAGTATGGAATCCGAATGTACACAGTTCAGTTCCACACACGTAAGCACAACCAACACCATTTGAGTTCTTGGAGCCATCAGTATAAATTATAAAATGGTCCTCATATCGCGATAAAAATTTTAAAAAACATGTGCAGATACTAGACATAGACATGGTAGATCTATCATATTTAGTCATGCCCAGATCAATGTGTGACACTCTACACAACCAAGGAGGGTATGTCCTCTCCCCCCTAGGATACATCTTGGGCATTTCAGTATCAAGATGTCTAAGGAGCTCCCAGAAACGAAAACCAGGTGGCTTTGGTTTAATAGAAGTGTTCCTATAACACATGTCCATGAAGCTGTTAAAGAACGGCGTAAACGATGGATGTGTGGGCATGCAATTAAGTCCACAGCCATAATTTGCTAATAACATGTTGCGCCTGTACTGCAGAGGAGGTTCTGCAGACTCAGCATACAGGCTTATAACTCGGCTCGTTGGAAATGCCCCAACTGCTATACGTATGCCACAATTATGGACTGTCTAATCTCTTCAGCACAGATGGTCATGCTGAGCCATAAACGATACTACCATAATCTAATTTGGAACGGATGAGTGCGCGATAAAGTCGCAATAACACTGTACGATCCGCTCACCACGATTTTCCACTTAGTACCCGCAAGATATTTAAAGATCGGTCACATCGTGCTTTCAGTTGTGCTATATGCGACGACCAACTAAGTTTTCTATCAAATATCAATCCAAGGAACCTCGTCTCATCTGCAAAAGGTAGTAGATCAGCACCTAGCCGGAACCTTGGAGGTAGTCGACTCTGCTGACGCCAGAAGTTAACACAGATTGTTTTCTCAGCGGAGAATCGGAAGCCATTTTTTAAACTCCAACTCTTAAGGTTGTCCAAGGGGGTCTGTAGACGGTGCTCTAAAAACAGTGTGCGCTGAGATGTACAGTAGACGGCAAAGTCGTCTACAAATAGGCATGACGAGACCCCAGGAGGTACACATTTTGAGATAGAATTAATCGCAATAGCAAACAACGTAACACTCTAGTACCGATCCCTGTGGTACACCGTTCTCTTGAACAAAAAGATTCGAAAAAACCGAGCCAACCCTTACTCGGAATACGCAGTCTTTCACAAATTCCTGAGGAAGAGTGGTAGGCATGCACGTATATTCCAGGTGTGCAGAGTAAGTAGCAACCCTGCCCGCCAACACGTATCATAAGCCTTTTCGAGGTCAAAAAATATTCTGACTGTTTTGACAGCTTTTTAGAAATCCGTTCATAATCTGTGTCGACATGGACACAAGATGATCCACTGTTGAACGGCGTCGTCGAAAACCGCACTGGATGTAATTCAGTAGGTTGTGCGTTTGCAGCCACCATACCAACTGCCCATTTATCAACCTTGCATACGCAACTGGTGAGGGAAATAGGACGGTAGCTAGAAGGGAGGTGACGGTTCTTGCCAGCTTTCAAGATAGGTATAATGGTGGCTTCTCGCCACTTGTCAGGAAACGTGGCATCAACCCAAACACGGTTATAGACCTCGAGCAGGAATGCCTTACCTTCAGGTGAGAGATGTTGTAACATTTGAATGTGGATTCCGTCCGGTCGTGGTGCTGTCAGTCGTGATGATGAAAGAGCGTGTTCTAACTCTGCCAAGGTGAAGAGGCGGTTATAATCTTCAAGGTTTCTGGAACTAAACACGAAACCTTGAGATTCTACCTGAGTCTTAATTGAGATAAACTCAGGAGAATAATTACTTGAGCTAGACACCTGAGCGAAAGTACAGCCGAAGGTGTTAGCCACGAGAAACGGATCAACAACTCCTGCAGTTGTTTTCAGACTAGCGATTGGCAAGTGGGTTGATTTTCCGGCCACGCGCCTTAACCTATCCCATACAACAGATGAAGGTGTACATCTGTTAAAAGATGATACAAAGTTGTTCCATGAGGTCTTTTTGCTATCCTTAATTATTTGCCTAGACTTTGCACGTGCCTGCTTGTACTCAATTAGATTACTTAGGGTAGGGTGTCGTTGGAATACCCTTAGAGCACGTCTACAAGCACGAATAACATTCTGGCAGTTGTTGCTCCACCATGGGACAGGAAATCGACCGGGTTGGGTAGCCGAACGCAGAATAGACTGTTCTGCAGCGGAAAGAATTTTCTCTGTGAGATGATCAACTAAATCATTCACAGAATTGTGCTCGTTGTATTCAAAGACAGCCAACTGGGTGTAAAGGTTCCAGTTGGCATGATCAAAGCGCCATCTAGGAATACGTGAGGGAGACACATCTTGTGCTAAGAGACTAAGAAGACATGGGAAGTGGTCGCTGGAATGTAAATCAGAGATGACATTCCACTGTAATGAAACTGCTAACTGGGATGAACAAATCAATGTGCGAATAGGTGTTAAAGGCATCTGAAAGGAACGTTAGCTCTCCGGTGTTCAGGAGAACCAAGTTATTGCTCTCCAAGAATTTTGCAATGAGGTTGCCTCTCGAACATACCCGAATTGAGCCCCAAAGTGGGTGATGGGCATTAAAGTCTCCCACTATTAGAAATGGTGTTGAAAGTTGGGAAACCAGATCTTCAAGGTCAATTAATGAGAGGTCATCTGATGGTGGTACATATACATTGCAAATGCAAAATTCGATTGATGGCAGCTTAATCCTTACAGCTACAGATTGTATGTCAGATTGTAGCTGTAACGGATCTACAAATATGTCATCCCTGAGGAGCATCATAGGGCCCCCGTGTGCAGGAATGCCCTCTTCTGTTTCAATATCACACCTCAGTGGTGTGTAGCGTCTGATTTTAAACTTGTCTTGTGGTCGTAGCTTAGTCTCTTGTAAGCATACCACCAAGGGGTTATGCTTACTGAGCAAAAGTTCCAGTTCTGGTCGATGTGCTCTTAAACCTCATATGTTCCATTGAAGGATAGCCATGGCGATAGTAATGGGATATGTCAAATAAGTACGCACATTACATAGGTTTCAGCAGTGGTCGGATTAATTTGCCCTTTTTCTTAGGTGTAGGGCTAATTTCTGCAGGTTTATCCTGCATCTTCTTTGCTGCAGATGCAGCAGCGTGGTCAGATATTTCCTGCTCCATATCTTCTATGGAAGAGGACCGTTTTCCTTCTACAACTTTCGCTTCGAGGGGCTCGAAGCGATTGGAAGGTTAGGTATGTGTGGTCTAACCTCTATCACTTCATATCCTGCCCTGATCCTTTGAGGGAGATCTAAACGATCAAAGGTCAAGAACAGGGTACGAGTAGGAATTCAGGGTCATATGCATCCCCACTTTGACTGGATAACTGCCCAGCCTGTTGGCTTCCAGTAACTTAGCTGCCTGGGATGCTGTAGTTGCTTCCAACAGCAGCGTGCCATTTCTAGATTTTGTACATGATTTAACAGCACCAGCTATTTTGTCAAGACCTTTCTGTATCACAAACGGATTAACCATTGAAAAAGTTCTACCTTCCTCTGTCCTTTTGATAACTAAGTAGCGAGGACCACACTCAACTACTTGTTTAACAGTGTTCTCAGACATGTCCTTTCCACGTTTCATAGTTTTTTGGGGTGTAAGTTCAGCATAATAGTTGGTCTAAGTTTCATCCCCCAGTGCTCCCCACCCACCACAGAGCCTAACAAGAAAGGGCTACACATGGGATATAGCGAGCTCGCCATCCCACTCACCCGGGAGTTCGGTACAATACCTAGTCCTGGCCGACTGATTAGGGGTGGGTTAGTCCCTAACCTCCCGTTTAGGTGAAGCAGAAGCCAAAGTAGTGTACTAGAAATGCACACCCTCCCCGAATTCAGAAGAACACTGTTACGAGCTCAGATACGCATCCCTCAAACACCAGGACAAACCTTTCCACCGACACGGGTCTCCACGCACGGCCTACACGTGGGTGGGCCTGTTGACCATCTCCCTCAACCACGAAGAGGAGCCCACACGAGGGAGACTATTGGCTCGGGACCCCAGGTGCGCCAAACCCGTACCTACCGACGTAGGCCCCTGGGGGTTTTTCTCCGGGACCTCCGGTTTCCCCCGCCATCTCATTCCAACGGTGCTCCATCTTCATCTCATGTACCATTAGTGTCACCGCCTGCAGTGCCGTATTTAGTAAAAGCGGGCGTTAAACACTACACATTTCATTTCATTTATAGGAAAAAGCTCGTCGAAATGCGTGGGGGAAGGGAGACGGATTTCTGGAGAGCTCGTCTTTCTTCTAGCACCATCTTGATTGTTTGAGAACATTCCGGATAGTGAGTAATCTATAAGAAGGGAGCTGCCGCCTGCCACAGTCAATCAGTCGGTAATTGGACGCGTGCACGTGAACAGCTGTGTGAGCTGTGTTTGTGGTCGATGACCTTGCACCTTGTATTGTTTGTGACGTAATTCTGGACTGTAAAGGTTGATAAAAGTGTGTTTCTATGGAAATAAGGAGCAATTTTTGGTGTTTGTAACCTGGATTTTAATTTCTCGAACCCACAGTCATAATTGGTGTCAGAAGTGGGATCGAGAAATAAAAAGTTCAGGTTACAAACACCAAAAATTGCTCTTTATTTCCATAGAAGCACACTTTTATCAACCTTTACAGTCCAGAATTACGTCACATACAGAATACAACTTGCGCGAGCGCATTGTTGATTTGAGATTTTGTAACTATTGCTGATTCAGATTTTGTAACTATTTGTTCTAAATCTAATTGAATATTAATTGGTTCAGAAGTCAGTGGGTTTTCTTTGATTAAAATGTTTTCTTTAGAATTAAGAAGCTTGAGCTGTTTTTAATTCCGTAACTTTGTGTAGGAAACTTGTTTGTGTTTCCATCTTGATTGGTTGTGGTAATCTTTTCTCCCATTTTGTTGTTTTTAACCGCAACATTTTTTCATGTACTACAGAAAAGAATTATATTACACTGGATACCTGCACATTGTGGAATTGCTGGAAATGAATCAGCTGATTTTCTTGCCAAAAAAGGTGCAAATTTAATTCAGAACAAAAGTAAAAATTCACCCTTTACATCGATAAAAAGATTAATCAAAAGCAAATATAAAAACAAACAAAACCAATCAATATCTAACAAAGCCAAAGATAAAAAATGGAACATTTTAATAAAAAATCCAGAAATTATTCCAGAAATCCCACGTAAAGCTGCAGTAGCAAATTTTAGATTACTTACGGAACATGATTATTTGGCAAAACACTTGCACAGAATAGGAATTTATACAAGTCCAAATTGTTCTCTGTGCAACAAAGAAGAGGAAATGACTGAAGAACAGCTTTTAACCTGTGAAGCCCTACCTGCCGGACCCACTACACAGAAAAATTGGAGCTAATGGCTTCATTGCCAAAGCCTAGCATTTGAAAACAACATTTTTTCATGTTGTATTAGTGCCTGCTCCTCTAAAGTTAGATGTATTGGATAGTTCCGAGTTAAGGCTTGCATTGCTGTGATTAGAGTTGATTTTGCTGCACCAGTTTGACCTGAACAAGTTCAGAATGTGGAGCTATTAGTTTATCTTCCTCCACTGTACTGCAGCATATTGTCAACATGTGGCACTGTTGTGCTGCTGCCACAAGCCAGAGCCAGATGGTTGGGCAGGAGAGAAAGAGACAGAGAGAGGCTCCACAGTGTTCGGTCCACTGTTGTTGCCGCAAAATTTCTCTGAAGGTCTGCAGCTTTCTAGAAACAACGGCTGGGGGGGGGGGGATGGTATAAATACCTCTCAAGGTGTTAGAGCGGCAGTTGTTTGTTGGTTATTGCGACAGTCTACGACTGAAGTGTACCGGAGTGATTTCTTTCATTGGTTTTCGTGCAGCAAAACACTGAGTCCGCCTTGAAGACAGCTGGTTGTCAACTTCATGTCTTTTTACTGCAGCAAGGGTCGTTTTATATTTCTGCAAACTAGATTTCTGAATCTACGTAACCCACACAGTCACAATATTGCATGCAGGTCTCACCAACAATGTTGAAGAGCAGTTAGTGGAAAGGTGGCAATTATTTGTTACTCTTTGGCATCAGACAAAAGCCAAGATATTTGCAATAAAGCGCAATTAGTACTTTTTGTGAAAGGTTTGGATGTATATCTCCAGATCAGAAAAGAAATGTTGCATTTGGTACCAATGACTGGTACAACAACCGGTGCACATATTTTCAGATGTACTGAGGAAGCTTTAAATCAGATTCGACTTACATGGAATAAACTTGTATCTATATATTGAAATTCAACTGTATTGGTACACCACAGTGAAGTGAAACAATTATTAAATTATAGATGAGTCATATTTTTTTACAGATCAGCTCCACCAATGTACCTATATTGAGTATATGTTTTGCGAACAATCGTTCGCATCATCGGCATTAGAGCCGATATGCTCGATGATAGAATTGGTCTATCAGGCTATGATAGAGATAAAATAAAGGATCCTAATATCAAAACTTTTATCTACTCACTGCATCGTTCACCATGAGAATATGTACAAAACATATCAAATTGAGTAACATGATGAGTGTTGTCAAAACCACAAATTTCATTAGGTCAAAAGAACTATGTCATCACCAGTTTAAAGCATTTCTCAACAAATGCAATAGTGAATTGGGTGACCTAACTTAGAATTGTGAAGTGAGGTGATCACCTGGAAAGGTATTGTGAATTACGGGAGGAAGTAAGATTGTTCTTACAAGAAACAGGTATGCCTGCTGCCGAACTCCAAGACTGAGAGTGGATTTAAGATTTGGCATTCTTTGCAGATATAATAGGACAGCTCAATGTTCCAAAAAGTTCACTCCAAGGCAAAAGGGAAATCATTACACAACTCGTTGACTCTGTTTCGGAGTTCAAATGCAAACATCCCACTTTCCAAAACTGTCATCAGCTTCTCAGTATTTAAAATTTGCATGGCTTGAGCAATGTGCAAACTTACTACATGATCTGCACAGAAAATTTAGAATGTGATTCCAAAAGCTAGAAAATACAGAATCTACATATTTTCCTTTGTCACTAGTTTCTCTGTGGATGTCGCGAATGTTTCTACAGAATTTCAATTGGAAATTACAGATCGGCAATGTGATAGGGAAACAAAGGATTTCTTTCTTCATAAAACAAACCTGACCATTTTTGACTTAAACTTTCCTCAGTCCAGATTTCTGCAGCTACAAAGACATGCTGCTCATATATTTAAGCATTTTGGTTCTATTTGCCTGTGTGAACAACTTTTTTCCTTGGTGAAACACCGTAAACCTGGTCACAGAAGCCAATTACCTTATAACTTAAAATGGAGTCTTTGCCTTTGCCAATTACATCAAATATTGAAAAGATAACACTGTGCAACAACAAAAATGCCAAAACTTGAAACTATGAAATATCTATATCATGGGCACTGAATTCGAAAATGCAGTCCATTTTTTTCACATCATCTAAGGCTTTTTGTTCAGTGATGCAATTCTCCTTTTTTCTAATACTCACCGTGCCCTCAATCCAGGCACAGTCTGATTACATGTAAATCTTGCAGGGAGATGCTAGTGGAAGTTATTGGATGACACATTTCCTGTTAACATTCTTTTCTATCCTTGCTCCCCTGCTATTTGTAAATAAAATTCAGACAGTATAGGAACTTGTTATTGTTGAGATATGATCTTCTGTGTTTGTATTTCATGTAAGTTCTGATGTTAGCCCTCCGTTAGGTGCGTGCCTTGGCAGAACACTGTTGGTCGCATGGGGCCTGGGAGGCCCACGCTATATTTATGCGATTATATGCCTATATTTCTTTTTGTTTTCATTTTTCATTTCCCCCCCACCCCCAATTTTTGGCTTTATTTAGGTTAAATATACATGACTTTTCTTAGTATAGTCATATTAAATACATCAGCTAAAATATAAAGTGTACATTATAGTTTGTTCAAGTTTATGTAAAGAGAACAACCTGTTCTTTTAAAATACATGTCACTGGAAATGTTCAGTTACTTAAGAGTCATCAGCTATTTTTTTATTTTCCCCAACTAAGTAGTTATTGCAAATTTTGGCATTTGCTTTCTTGGAAGTGTTGAAAACAGTGTTGTAATAAATTAAATTTAAAGGGAGTTGATTAATGACACTAGTAAGTGTTGTTTAGCGTAATTAATTGACTCCCTTTAAATTTAATTTTGGCATGTTTTCCCAAACAGAGTGGAGCGTTGCATTTCCCACTTGCATATTTAGTTTTGCTGGTTTCTTTTTCTTTCTTTTTTTCTCCCCCCCCCCCCTCCTCTTATTGCAGGGTTCATTTCGTTTCTTTTTGAATGATTCTGGTGCATTTGGCAACTAATCTGCTGTTGGTTGTTCAGCTTTATATTTCTTTATAAGGTCTTTCAAATCATTGGGTAGCTTTGATGCTGTTGCTCTTGTCTATAGCTGTTGCGACAGTAAAGCAAAGGACAGCACTTTCATTTCAAATATTTCTGTCTTGTGGAATATTTGTTTTGGTTTCCAAGAAAGATAGCCCTGGAATTAATATCTGCATTATTCAAAATATGGCTAAAAATTACCATTGACCACCTTCATGTTATTCTGGCTACATTGTACGTAGCACACAATTGATCTATTACATCAACTCCAGATTTAGTATCGTTGTAATACATTATTTCCGGCATTTTTTCAGCATCTTCTGACAGTTGTTCCGACATATAGTCTTGAGATCAAAACTACTGTTTTACCCTTTTTAAAAAATATGTAACAAGTGTTTCGTTTTTTGTGAAGCCAAATACGCTTTCGTATTGGCTGCAACCTTTTGGAGAAGTAAAGTTACAGGGCAAATCTTTCTTGTTCTTGTATATTGTGCTGACTAAAGAAAGTTGTCTTTTGCCCAGCTCTTTCACAGGGATACACTAATGAACCAATTATCTGCTGTAACATTTCTGCCAGTATCATAGATTGGTTTAGTTAGTCTTAGTACTACAGCCTCTGCAGAATTATTTTGCAAATGTGGTCCGTCCGGCTACTGTCCATAATAAATTTCCTTATTAGTGGTGTAAAACATTTTGCATCACTTAAACTTAATATTTTTGTCATACTTGTTTGGCTTAGATGGTATATATTTTGTAAAATCACACTGACCACAAAATTCAGGTAATTGCTTGAAGAAAATAATGCTTCTGACGTTTCTTTACAAACATTGTGAACATTTCTCAAACATCAGCCAATTTTTCAAATAGCAATGAATGCTATTTGGTACTCACGAAAAGGTACTAATGGCCCCTTCCACTGGCAAAGCAATATTCCACTACTTACTATCGAAGAAAAACATGTCATCAACATGTAACAGGAGTAGGTGCAAGGGGCTCGCTAGACCTGTATGACACCTAACTGCTGATTCGTCATTCTTGCAGCTACAATAGTACACAGAAAAGGTTGTCACTGCAGCAAACATTCGAGTAAGGTGTAATGTTAGATGTCCTAGACAGACAATTAGTTAGGTGTGTTCATTTGTCAAATAAAACATTTAAATAAAGCTAAGAGCCTCCCACTGTTAGAGTAACAGTGCTTTTTAACTGTTTAACAGTTAGAGGTGTGTTAAAATTACCTTTAATTTACAAAACTCATACAAAGGGGGTAATTTACAGCAACATTGTCGCGTCAGTGTATAAATTCTCTGAAAGTATTTTATTATGTGTATGGTGAATTCACTACAAAATCTCAAAGAGAAAGTACTAATCCTACGGTTAAAGAAGCATATGAATTGTTCTTTATCTCTAAAGTAGGTAAGGACAAAAGTTTTACTCCAAAATATTGCTGTAGTGCATGTTCTTGTAATTTGAAAGGCTAGCACTTGCCCTTCTATTTGAGTTGCTGTTCCTATGATATGGACAGAAGGACCACTTTTACACTGTTACTTCTGTTTAACAAACCTTTCTGGTTTCTCCTCGAAAAAACAAAGTATAGTCTATCCAAATTTCCCCGCCATGCAAAGGTCTATTAAGGACAGCAATACAGCTCCTATTCCAATGCCACCAGGAAAATTTACACCACAAGAGCAAGGACTGAGTTCTTCCCCTGAGACTAGTTCCACACTACTTTCAATCCCGACTCTGATTCTGAATTTGTGCAACTCAAAATCCCGGTCCAAATTTAGACAATACTAAATATTCTTGTAAGAGATTTACCTCACACACAAGCCCAATCTAAATTATTAGCATCTAAACTGAAGGATTGGAATCCCTTACAACTGAGTAACAAGGTGTCAATTTATCACAAGCGTCAATATTGTTTGTCAAAATATTTTTCTAAAAAGAATTATCTTGTTTATTGCAAGTGAGGGAGCTTATGCATCTGCTAGGTAGAGAACATATTCCTAATGAGTGGCGTTGATTCATCGACTCTTCAAAGTAAAATCTAAAAGGTGTATTGCTACACAATGGTAATATGTACTCTTTGGTACCAGTGGCTTATGGCGTAAATATGAAAGAAACTTAAGAAAACATGGATATCCTCTTAAAAGCAGTAAGTTGCAATGACTACAAATGGCACGTGAAGAGCCAAAGTTATACCTCTATTAACTGGAATGACATGGGATATACAAAATATTGTTTTGTTTGAGTGGAACTCTCAGAACAGACTTAATCACTACAGAGTAAAGGAGTGACCTTTAACCCTTTCACCGATATGGACGTCATATGACGTCCAAGTTAAAATGCCCAAAACCGATATGGACGTGTACAGACGTTTTGCACATACATGCATTTAATGCTCATTTAACGCCAATTATTTTAATCTTCCTATTTTACAATAAATTTACATTAGTTCTATAAGGGATGTAAACATACCCTTAAAGGTTTCTTTTTGAATTGTACACCTGCAAACCTGGATAAACACCCAAGGGCACATCTGCAGATTCACACCAAATCATATTGTTTCATTGCGAACTTCTTTTTCACAACACACTACACATTTTCGAAATGTGTTAACGACTTTTTTTTGGTTGTGGGTGGTATCCTTTTAGGAAAGTGTTTTCTCTCATGTATGAGGGGTGATGTCGCGGTGAATTTCTTACCCCCCAGTATAAAGGGGCCTCTGAGTATTATAGTACTCACTTAGGTTACAAGCTATTTATATTCGCAAGTACAGGTAGATGAATGTCTTGCATGAATTTACAGCTCTGAAAATTACTAAACAATCGTGCATGGTTACATCCAGTGGTATAAAAATACTTTTTTTTACCATTTAACTGTTTTTCGTAAAGAGGGATAGCTAGTAATAGCTGATCCGCATCACCCATATTTGACCCGCCATTTCCCCAAACAATGGAGTAGCTAACATGCCATGTGTAGACCAGTACACGTCACTGCTACCTATATCCTAAACATCTCCTTCATAATTGCACAACAAATCTTCCAGATTTTCTACAGTAATATCAGAAGTCTGTACACATCATATGCAAGCTAATTTATTTGCTACATTACCGGGATAAGCTATGGTTAACATTGAAATTTAACAATTTCAAATGTGCCATTCATTTACCTCATGATAGCTATAAGAAATCACTCTGAATACAGAGAGAGTATAAATGACAAAAATACTGAGCGAAAACAGCTGCATAAGGCTACCAGAAACTTTGTAATAACAGATCTGTAATAACAGATGCTGACAGAGGGTTTTCTTTCCCGTGTGTGTGTGTAACGCAACATATACTCGTATGATTATCGCTTGGTATAGCATAAACTAAAAGCTAAAACCTTGAACCGGAGAAGTCGCTTACGTAGCTATACATACATTCGTTCATATACACACACACAAAAAAATGAGTCAAATATTAGGCGCACTCGGCACAAAGAATGGCTTTTGCTACAGTGAAACAAAGTAGTGAAATTTCAACGATTTATTAATGCTTCACTGTGGTGTTCCAATACAGTTAGATCTCAATTATTAATGTAGTCTCTATTTTTTTTTGTTATTGTAGATGTATACTGCCTTTAATGGGTTTTAAACCAGTTTTTGCTTTGTTTATATCACTTAATAAATATGGAAGATACGGAGTTGTATTTATGATGCATTTTTACAGCATTTAACAATTTAAATGTCTTGTTCTGTTTATTGGGTATCCGTTTCCGGTCCCTGAAAGGTTTAAATGGCCATCAGCGAAGCGGTTAAGACAAGGTTTAGTACCAGACAAGTAAAATGTAAATTTCACTCAGTTGTAGATTTTCAGAAAATGTTATTAGCACCGCACCGCTCCATATAAAGCTCAGTTTAATGAAGAATTTCGTAAAAGCAGTGAACAAAAATGGGAATTGTCTTCAGAATTTAGGGGACAAATTTTCCAGATTAAATGATGGAAAAGTAAAAGAGGGCATTTTTATTGGTCCTCAACCCTGGAAAATCCAGCCAGATTCTTTTGCTTGAGAAAAAACTCACCAAAACAGAAAAAGTAGCATGGGTGCTTTCAAAGACATATGTTCAAAATTCCTGCGAAATTACAGAACAATAACTGCATTGAAGTTGTGGAAAATTTGTTAAGGGCATATGAGGCAATGGAGTGAAGTATGGCCTTTAAAATTCATTTTCTGTACTCCCAACTTCCACTGAACCTGGCAATGGCGAGCAACGAGCATGGCAAAAGATTTCATCAACAAATATCCCAAATGGAAAGACTATATGAATTAAAATTGTCTAACAGTTATTGACTACTGTTGGTTCCTTATCTCTGATTGTTCCAGGCCCAGCCACAAAAGAAAAGTCTTCCAGATAATCATTCTAAAATTGTAAGTTTTTCAAATTTTTTCAAATTATTTGCACATATTTTTAGTTTAGTTTTTTTAAACTATTTGACATTTTATCAGTACTCACCACATCCTTTCCAACAAAATTGGTACTTTTTAATGCTGAATGTAGTAAAAGTTTGAGTCTTTAACAACATTTATTAAAAAAATATATCAAATTTTAACCAAAATATTAAATATGATAGCCAAAGAAAATGGTGCGTGATAAGGAATATCTGACTTCAAATTTGAATTTAGCAGACCCAAATTAGTAAAAGTTTCATATTTTCATTTCATGGCATGAAAAAAGTTAAAATTCTGTTGTACAGTGTAATTAGGCAGTAAAGGGCACAAAAAAGCTTGATGTCTGAATCAGAATTGAATACAGCTGAAAGTAGTAGCAGTATATAAATGCTGAGCTGCTGCAAAATGGAATGCTAAATTTGCTCTATTAAGCACCCTGTTGAATGTAGTACCAAATATATTTAGTTTTCTTTGTATACATTTAATGAACATTCAAAACATCTTATATTGCAAAGCTTACTGTTGTGGCACCATTAGCTTATTTTCATGACCTTTTCTGCACCCTTCCAGATGCTCGAGAATCAAGGATAAAGGCCATGACATCACAGTGCATTGAGTTGAGGCTGCCTGATTATACAGCAAGAATTTCATATGCACATTATTGATGAAAGTCCTATTTTGAGGAACAGGAACAAAAATATTAAAACTGACCAAGTCTTTTCTTTCCTATTTTCAGGACCATTAAACCATTAATTGTAAATGCACAAATTATAATACTGATAATTTAATTTTCATTCTTATTCTAGTATTCACTCCCTATTATTGTGAACCAACCTGACGGATTAATTATTGACCGCTTGATATAAACCTAAAATTGATTATATTTTAGCATCCCAGTAATGACAACGAATCTCAATAAGTTAACTTGGGGAAAAGTGTTACAATTAGGGTATGGGGTATGTGATAAATGTAGACTAACAGAATACTAGTAAGTATTCTTTATTTCCATTTCAATTACAAATTATTATACATTTACATACATAACATTTACATAATTAATTTTGATGTCACTGTCACTAAATTCCTCCAAACATATATATTTACATACTTATTACTACACTGAGTTGCTGGTTACCCTTGGGCCCAATAGACTCAAAACTCTGGGGCTGTCGAGCTAATAGGTCCCTATTGGCATGTTATCTAAAATAACTTCACCTTAATTTTCGTCATATTTACTTATCTTCCTCAATCATTTGGCTCTTATTTTGCCCAAAAAATACCCAATTTCAATTAAATTTTTCCTAGTTTTTACGCTCATTAACTTCACTGCTTGCATTTCTTTTGGTAGCCTTGCCCATTCGTTTTTACCTATCTTCTTTCTAAGCAACCTAGTTTCTTCCCATTCTAAAAGCAAATGTCATTCTTTATCCCTTTGGTGACACAATAGGCATTTCTCCAGATCCTTACCTCTTCCCAAACCCTTCGATTTCACCACCCCTGTTCTGGCCCATGCTTAGCCTTCTCTTGCTGCTTTATCTCAAATATCAATGTATTTTTCCCTGTACCAGATCACTTTCATCTCTATAAATTTCCAAACAGAATACTAATGTGTGATACCATAGATATTTAAGCTGACATCTGTCACTAGGGACAGACCAAAATGACACTCATGAAGCATCTCAGCATTGTCTATATCATGAGGCATTTTATAACTTCTGCATAAGAAGCAATTTCAGTGCCAACCAGTATGTAATCAGCTAAGGTACTTTTTCACCCACCAGAGTTTTTCTACAAACCAGTAAATCTACTCACATTTAAGGCATCAATGTGGACTGGTTTTGAATCTGTGATCTCTGGTCAGCAGACCCTGAACCACCTCGACTGAACCATCAACAATGAAACCCACACTCAGTCCCCCTTAAGTGACTGCACACAGATGTCCCTGATGGAGATGCTGATTAGCAAGCGCTGGGGTGGTCTGCCCACGTTTGGTCAGCTTAAATAGTGTCACTTAATTATCGGAAGGCCGGAACACCTAGCATCCGGGTAGGCGACAGAAGGCACTCAAGCAACGCCTACCCATTTGTCTTGTAGCGCTAATGAGGGGGATGGTTGGAAAAACATCGCTAGCCATCTCTTTCCCCCTCCTTGACGTCTGGAACAGTCAGGAAGATTCACTGAACCGCGAGACTTCCAGAAACGGCGATCTTCCCTATATAAGGCCTGCAGTGGACGAGTCAGTCAGTTCTTGGCAAGCAGCTGTGAGGAGCGCCGTGCTGGTGAACGGACTGGAAGACTGTGTACGTGTATCAGAGGAACTGTATGTAATTGTGAGTTTAGAGTGGACCTGTGACAGACGAACTGGCGAACTGTAATTGAGTGCGCTACGTAATTCTGTGTAATCGGCCAGTGTTCCAACTGTAATTCTGTGGAAATAAAGGACATTTTGAGTTTGTGCAAATTGGACTTTTAATTCTACGAACCCACGCGACACATCTGCGCGCGCCAAACCTCCTAAATACGACGGAGCGACAACATTCAAAGTCTTCCGCCGCCAATTCGACGCAGTGGCCAAGCACAACAAATGGTCACCAGAGGAGGAGGCCACACAGTTAATAGCCAGCCTCCAGGGACGGGCCACGGAAGTCCTGAACGAGGTACAGACAACGGCGGCGCCCAAGGACATCTGGGAGGGCCTGGAGAATCGTTTTGGAAACCACCGCTTAGCCGCAGCATACTGCAGCCAGCTAAAGGCAAGGTCACAGCAGCCAGGGGAGACGCTGCAGGAGTTTGCCATGGCAGTTGAGCAACTGGCTAGCAAGGCCCTAGTCGACCTCCAACCAGAGTTCGTATCCCGGTAAGCTGCCTACACATTCGATGACGGGGTACGGGACAAGGAGATTCATCAGCGTCTAATGCTCGGCGATTATAAAACCATCAACGAGGCGCTAACGGCAGCATTAAGGATGGAAGCGGTCAAAGTAACAGCTACACCCGACGTCGAGGAGTGTCCGCTACACCGGAGACAGAAGACCAGCCAAGGGACGCCGGCGAAGACCAGGAGGCCTGTGTTGGGGGTGTGGACAGCCCGGACACCTGGAGAGAGACTGCCCACACCATGAAGAGCAGCCGGAAAACGAGTAAGGGCCGTCGTGGAGAGGGGCACGTCGGCGCCATCACCACCATCCCCTCGAGTGACACTGCGCGCCGTCAGCTGGCATATGGATGACAGCATCATCACGGACGGTTGGGTGAGAGGGAAGCCGTGCAGCGTGCTGGTGGACACCGGGGCAGCCGTGACCATCAACAGACATGACGTGGCGAGGGTTTTGCCGTCAAGGAAGCCGAGCCAACCATACCAGCTTGTCACGGCATCGGGTGACACCTTGCCTATGGAGGAGGCCCTGCTAAAGTTGACCTTGGGAAGGAGTGCCGTACGTCTGTGGGTGTTCGTCGCGAAGGTGGCTGAAGAGGTGATACTGGGATTGGATGCCCTCAGGAGCCATGAGGCGACAGTCGACGTCAGCAGGAAGGCCCTGCGGCTCAATGGAGAAGAGGTCATACTCCGGCAACCCGATGAGCACCTTGGAATCTGCAGGGTCATCTTGAAGGAAGACGTGGTGCTCCCCGCGAGAAGCGAGGTGGTGGTGACGGCGCGACTGGAAGGCCAGCGGACGAAGAACATGATGCTCGACCAGATAACGCCTGTGCACGCACTCTATGTAGCCAGGACATTATTGCCGAGCCGAGAGGAGGTGCCAGTGAGGCTGCTCATCCTGGCAGACACCGCCCACGACATCCAGGCCGGAACGGAGCTGGGGACGTGCAAGCCCGTGGTCAGCGTGACAGCTATCAGCACGACATAGGAGCCGGTGCCGACGCAACACCTAGGGCCCCGGCTAGAAGGCCTACTGGAGAGGGCGGCCGACCACCTGACCGTAGAGCAGCTGGAGAAAGTTCGACAACTGCTGAGACGATACCAGCGCGTCTTCAGCCAAGGTAGCAGTGACTACGGCCGCACGAACCAAGTGCTTCACCGCATCGACACCGGGGACGCCCGGCCTATTCGGCAACCACCTAGACACGTTCCGCTGGCGAAGCAGGGGGCAGTACCAGACATGCTGGAGGACATGAGATCCAGAGTGACTGAAGAGTCTGACAGCCCCTGGTGTTCCCCTATAGTCTTGGTGACAAAGAAGAACGGCGAGGTGCGCTTCTGCGTAGCCTAGAGGAAGTTGAACGCTGTCACCCGGAAGGACTGTTTCCCCTTACCCCGGATTGACGACACCCTGGACACACTAGCTGGGGCACAGTGGTTCTCGACCCTGGACCTGAAGTCGGGCTACTGGCAGGTAGCTCTAGACCCGAGAGACAAGGAGAAGACCGCATTCTCAGCAGGCCAAGGGCTTTGGCAGTTCACAGTTACGCCCTTTGGCCTCCGCAACGCACCAGCTACCTTCTAACGCCTCATGGAGTCAGTGATGAGACGACTGACTTACGACGCCTGCCTGCTATACCTGGACATCATGGTCGGTAAGACTTTTGAAGACCATCTAGAAAATCTGAGTAAGGTGCTACAGAGACTGCAGGGGACCAACTTGAAGCTGAACGCGAAGAAGTGCCAGCTCTTCCGCAAGGAAGTCAAATACTTGGGCCACACGGTCTCAGCAACCAAAGTGGCCACAGACCCGGAGAAGACAAGGGCTGTGAGAGATTGGCCTCGCCCAAAGGATAAGAAAGAGTTGCGCAGTTTCCTGGGGCTGTGCAGTTATTACCGACGCTTCATAAAGGGGTTCTCCAACATCGCCAAACCCCTCACCCGCCTGACAGAGGAACATCGGCCTTATGTGTGGACGGAGAACGCCGAAGACGCTTTCCAGCACCTTAAGAAGACCCTGTGCAGTGCTCCAATTTTGGGTTTTCCTCAACCAGGTGGCGCCTTCATTGTGGACACAGACGCCAGCGACCATTGCATTGGAGGAGTTCTATCGCAGACCTAAGACGGCCATGAGCGGGTGATGGCCTACTACAGCAAGAGGCTATCTAAGGCAGAGAACTACTGCGTTACCCGACGAGTTACTGGCGGTAGTAAAGACATTGGAGCTCTTCCACAAGTACCTGTACGGTCAGCCATTCCACCTGAGGACTGACCATTCCGCCGTAACCTGGCTATTGAGCTTTAAGAACCTGGATGGCCAGACAGCACGTTGGGTCCAGAGGCTGCAGGAGTACGACTTCATCTCGGAACATCGCATAGGGAAGAGCCACGGTAACGCAGACGATATGTCCCGAAGACCCTGTCCAGAAGAGTGTGGCCAGTGCACAACAGTGGAAGAGAAGGAGCGTGTCGCAGCAGTCCGCGTAGTCACGGCAGTGCCTGCAGATGGCTGGGATAGCGCAGGCCTGAGGAGGGAGCAGCTGGCGGACGCAGACTTGGGGCCCCTTTTGAGGGTAGTGGAGGCAGGGACAAGAGCAACCTGGAAGGACATCGCACCGAGGAGTGCCACCTACAAGACGTACTTGGCCCAATGGGACTCGTTGAAGACCAGAGAGGGCGTGCTGTTCCGGGTATGAGAATCGCCCGATGGGAAGACGCAGAGAGAACAGTTGGTACTTCCCCGGAGTAAGGTCCCAGAACTCTTGGAGGAAGTGCGCACCGGTACTTCAGGAGGACACCTGGGAGCGAACAGAACGATTGACAAACTAAGGCAGCGCTACTACTGGCTGAGGCTCCGAGCAGACGCTGAGATGGTGCCATCAGTGTCACATGTGCGTGGCGGGTCGCGGCCCCCAGACTAGGAGACAGGGTCGCATGCAGCAGTACGTCGGAGCGCCATTCGCCGTTGATATTGCTGGACCGTTCCCAGTATCCGACAGAGGCAACAAGTACATGATGGTGGTCGTGGACTACTTCACCATGTGGCCGGAGATGTATGCCATCCCGAACCAAGAGGCAAATACAATCACAGACTGCCTCGTGGAGCAAGTGTTCTGCCGATTTGGGGTGCCGTTGGAGGACCACAGCGACCAGGACACTAATTTTGAGTCCAACCTGATGAAGGAGGCACTAGAAAAACTTGGGGTTAACAAGACCCGCACAACACCTCTACATCCCCAGTCGGAAAAATGAAATGTGTAGTGTTTAACGCCCGCTTTTACTACATACGGCACCGCAGGCGATGACACTGATACATGAGATGAAGATGGAGCACCGGTGGAATGAGATGGCGGGGGAAACCGGAGATCCCGGAGAAAACCCACCCCAGCACCATGTTGTCCACCACAAATCTCACTTTGCGGTCGCCTGGGATCGAACCCGGGCCGCATTGGTGAGAGCCAAGCAGTCTAACCACTGAACCACGACCCAGTCGGATGGCATGGTCGAAAGGTACATCAAGACCTTAGAGGAACACTTGAGGAAGGTCATGGCCAGCCATCAGCGAGACTGGGACGTCAAGGTGCCACTGTTCTTGCTGGCCTACCGCTCGTCTACACATGACACAACTGGGATGATGCCAGCCAGCCTAATGTTCAGCCGAGAGTTACGCCTCCCCTGTGATCTGGCTTTTGGAAGCCCTCCGGAAGTGAAACAGCCAGCGACCGAGTATGTGGAGAACCTGGTGGACCACCTCCACGACATGCACGAGATGGCTCGCCAGAACATCCAGAAGGCGAGCGACTGCATGAAGACTCGATATGACAGGCAGGCCAACAGCCAAGGGGTCCAGCAAGGTGACCTGGTCTGGTTGTACCGCCCTATCCGGACCAAGGGACGCTGCCCGAAGCTTCAGCAGCCATGGCAAGGACCGTACTGGATGGTGAAGAGGATTAGCGGCGTAGTCTACCGCATCCAGAAGGTTCCCCGAGGGAAGATGTTAGTGGTACACCTGGATCACCTGGCCCGCTACGATGGTGCTGTTCCGGACGACCAGCTTTGAGGAGGGAGCAGTGTCACCTAATTAACGGAAGGCCCGACCAGCTAGCAGCCGGGTAGGCGACAGAAGGCATTGAGGCCACGCCTACCCATTTGTCTTGTAGCGCTAACGAGGGGGATGGTTGGAAAAACATCGCTAGCCATCTCTTTCCCCCTCCTTGACGTCTGGAACAGTCCGGAAGATTCACTGAACCGCGAGACTTCCAGAAACGGCGATCTTCCCTATATAAGGCCTGCAGTAGACGAGTCAGTCAGTTCTTGGCGAGCAGCTGTGAGGAGCGCCGTGCTGGTGAACGGACTGGAAGACTGTGTTTTTGTATCAGAGGAGTTGTTACGTAATTGTGAGTGTAGAGTGGACCTGTGACAGATGAACTGGCAAATTGTAATTGTGTGCGCTACGTAATTCTGTGTAATCAGCAAGTGTTCCAACTGTAATTCAGTGGAAATAAAGGACATTTTGAGTTTGTACAAATTGGACTTTTATTTCTACGAACCCACAAAGTCACAATATTCTACACTGAAGCTTCAAGAGCTCTAGTGATCTAAGTTAAACATGAATTTCTATTTTCAACACTTTTCTGAATACTCCCACACACAATTAACTGGAGCGATATATTATAATTCATACTTAGCTAATATTGAAGCCAATAGAAAGAGTCTGCCTTTGCATTAATCCGGTATTATAAGCACACAGAGAAAGGACTGATGCATAATTAAACTCTTATGTTAAATAATGTATTACTGAAACCTTGAGTAAGATAAGAATAAGGCTTTACAACTTCAACTGTGAATTCCACCCATAATGTGGAAAGTGGTACGAGGTCTCAGAAAGTTAAGGTCCATACAATAAAGTGATTAAAATGAAACTTTTCAATAATTCTGAATAAACTGTTTTGTTCTTTTTCCTTTTTTATACTCATTTCTAATGGCTGGAGGCATGTGTGTTTCTCCATAGGTATACTGCACATGGACTGTACTCTTATAGCTCATGCATGTGAACAACTGCAGGTAGGTACAGCCTAACCATGACAACCACCTCACTACAGCACAACTTACAAGCCAACTGAAATTGCACTTAAACGCTTATACATACTACTATTTTTTAACTATAATATTGTCACAGAATGCAATACACTGGGTTACAATGTACATTTGTAAATTATTAAATGTGAAGCTAAGATACCTATCACTGAAGTAGTGTTTAAACGGTGAAAAACTTTTTGAAGTCACATAATATCAGAGGTGCAAATGTAAAGAATTCCACTGTCATCTGATGTGTTTTCCTTCTTTCTAATTTTCAAATTTTCACACATAGCTTGTTAACCACCATTTTTGTTTAGAATGTTCTGGAATTTAGCTTTCACCTTTTCAATACCTGACACAAGAGGTATCCTTTTAATTGAATTAACTAAGTCTTCTATTATGCTTTTGCTCTTGGACGTTTTGAAAACCGATTTTTCTAATTCTTTAATAGCTTTGGGCAAACTACAAAATTATTGGATATGAACTGAAGATTTTCAGATAGCAGAGACTTTGCAGTTACAATAGCAGCTGAATCTGCATCACATAGAGCGCTGACAACATTTACAATTTCATTGTAATGTACTGCATAATACATGACAGCCTCTAACCAAGTACCCCATTTTATTATTTGGATATTTGATGGACATGCTGTACATCTGATGTCGATCATATTCTGCATCCAGATAACCTATATCACATGCGAGTGCACATCCCTCCTGCCTTTACTCATTTCATTTCTATAATGCACAGTTTTTAAATAAGATGGTTTATTTACATGGTTTCTACTATTTATTTCATTACCTAATTTGTACACTTTATTTGTTATGTCATTGTTAACAAAATGCAAAAATATCAACTTCATACCTCTAATCAGTAGATTCCATTTTATTTTGAATATATGCAAAAATGAGCATTAAAGCATAAGAAAATGGATTTGAAGATTTATAGCTACTCAATAATAAATTGTTCCACACATTAAATGTAACTAAAACTGACCAAATTGCAGGCATTGCTATGCCTTAAAACTTTGTAAACATGTACCTTAAATTACTTAATATTTTTCTAGTTTGAAAACACAATTGCAAATTATCATTGAAAATCCCTCTTAAGAATACCTATATTAATTCTAGATTAATTCTACTAGATATTTTTTCTACCTTTCAGAAAATATTTTAACAGTAAATTCCTGATGTTTGAAACAAATTTCAAATTTGGTATTTACTTTAAAAAAAATAATTAAAAAATAAATTAAAAAAATAAAGGGAAAGAAAAAGCTAGCCTACAATCTTCATCTTTGACCATTAGAGCTGGTTAACAATAACCGAATACGAAAACCATATATTACGAGATCACAGCTTTCCTAGCTCTAAGGGACAGAACAGGAGACTTGGAATAATCTGAACTTTCTTATTCTTGTTCCTAGCACAGTATATTGCATTCTTCCTCTAGAAACTATTCATTGCAACTGTGACATGAAAGAGCTGCTAGTAGCTGTCTAGTAACAAGCTAGGGCAAATGAAAATGGAAAAACTTCCAGCAAATATGCATTCTGACCACATCAGATTCATTTAGCGTTGGTTCATCTATAGTATTTATTTGTACCTCAATACTGTCTATTGTCTCCTCAATAGCAAAAACTACAAACAATGGCAGGAAGTAACAAAGAATGACAAAGTAAAAATTTTAAAGAAGCGTAGGGACAGTGAAGCACAAATTAGCACAAAAGTGAATCGAGAAGATATTGACACATTGCTTCTCTCACACTGTTTATTCACAGGACATGTTCCAAGAGCTTTTGCCCTTATCATCAGCTGGTACTCGATTAGTGCAAGTTGTAGTGGTTTCCTCTTTCTCCGTATCGTCAATAGATGGCGTGATGTATTTGTCAAAGGTGTCCGGTGGTGGAGTTTCAAAATTCATGACTCTATGACAATTTTTGTCAATGAAGACTTCTTCCCATACGGAAAGGTCTATGGGGTGATTAACGTACTTTATTAGAGATGTTTCCAAGTTAATGTCATATCTAGTATTCAAAAAATGAATCAGCAGTGGCTGTAGAAAAAGATGGCTACTTACCTTTCTTAGATTTGAAGATAATCCATGAATTAAATAACATATCTTTTGGCATCTACAGGAAGCCAACACAAACAGATAATTACATCAAGAATGATAGCTACAACCCTACACCCCACAACTTGCAGTTTTGGACAGCATATAGACTAGTCAACATCCCATTGAAAAAGAATGAATACAACAAAGAATATAACCACATGATTAACATAGCTGCAATTAATGGATACAGTAAACAATTAATAGATAAGAAAATTTGGAAATTCAAGAAACAGAAACACATATTGGATACTACAAAATTAACAGAATCAAAAACCAAAACACAATTCAGGAAATTCACATATCATCCCAGAATGCATCAAATTCAACAAGATATTCAAGAAGTACAACATCACCCTAGCCCCAATAAATAAATTCAGTTTAAAAAACTTATTATGCAACAACCTGAAAGACCCAGTACCTGAAAACAAGAAATCAGGTATATACAAAATCAACTGCTCAGATTGCAATAACTTCTACCTAGGAAAAACCAAAAGAAGTTTACATATTAGGTTACAGGAGCATATAAGATGCATGAAATACAAACAAATAGAAAAATCAGCAATAGCTCACCATTTCAGGTCTACCAATCATGAAATTTTACCAAATATAAAGCTATTAAAATCAGCCAGTAATGCAGCCGAACTCGATGTTTGGGAAAATTGCTAATTATAAAAAACAAACAGTTTACTTTAAATTTCGAATTGCCGCCTGAAAACTCTCTTTGGAAGTTCATCTCACAGACAACAGATGCCGCCACAGACAACCAGCTCACTTCAAGAAACCACGGATCCAACCAGTCGGATAAATGCTGAGGATGGGGACAAAATGTTCTCCGAAACATGTCCAAGTAAGGATAATTTAAGTGATGTTGTGTTTGAATTACCGACTCATTACTTTCAAATGTTAAATACATCACTGTTTCTAACCTTTTGCTTCAAATAAGAATAACTGACATGTTTATCAGATGACTGCATGGGCCACTGGCCCCATCGAAACTGCATCAGCTAAATTTCACATTACTTACCAGCTAGCAATTTTAAAATGCTATTTAACAATTTAACAATAAAAGCTTATGATGATTCTAATACTGTGAACATTATAGTTTTATTTTTAATGCATTTCAAAAATAGCTAATCCACGAACTAAAATAATCTCAGAAATTACTTATTTAACATTTGCGGCCTGCGCCCAAAAGCTTTCCCAATTTAAGCAGAGCCATGCAGACTTCTAAACTACATGTGATCCACCTGTGTTTACACAGGCCAAGGCAAGACAGCAATCACTGTTTTATAAATGTGGGAGGGCACAAAAACGTAGCTAGACTTCATCTTCTTCATCTTCACCATCTTCACCATCTTCACCATCTTCACCATCTTCACCATCTTCACCATCTTCACCATCTTCACCATCATCTTCACCATCTTCACCATCTTCACCATCTTCTTCTTCTTCTTCTTCTTCTTCTTCTTCTTCTTCTTCTTCTTCTTCTTCTTCTTCTTCTTCTTCTTCTTCTTCTTCTTCTTCTTCTTCTTCTTCTTCTTCTTCTTCTTCTTCTTCTTCTTCTTCTTCTTCTTCTTCTTCTTCTTCTTCTTCTTCTTCTTCTTCTTCTTCTTCTTCTTCTTCTTCTTCTTCTTCTTCTTCTTCTTCTTCTTCTTCTCTTCTTCTTCTTCTTCTTCTTCTTCTTCTTCTTCTTCTTCTTCTTCTTCTTCTTCTTCTTCTTCTTCTTCTTCTTCTTCTTCTTCTTCTTCTTCTTCTTCTTCTTCTTCTTCTTCTTCTTCTTCTTCTTCTTCTAACTTTAGTTCTAGTATATTAGGAAAGTTGAAACAATCCAAATTGTAACTACATACTAAATCCAAATCTTATAATTTATTAATGAAGACAGGTTAACTTATTTGAAGCACTTACATTTTCATTGCCTTTTGATTTCCGCTTTGAGTCATGTGATCTGATCTTATGTTGCCTTTCTTTATCTTTATCTCTATGCTTTTTTTTTCTTATGGTGTTTTTTATGGTGTTCTCCACATTGGTGTTTTATAGTACCTGCAACATTAAATATTACATGCATTACATTTTTTTGTTCACTGCCAAAGTGGCATATATACAGAAGCTGGCAAGTGAAACAACTAAATTATGCAGTGATAAACTATCATTTTGTTAAAGATGTGCTATTCAGGGAATCCGAAAATAAAACAATTGAAAGAAAGGGAAACGAACAGAAAGAAAGAAGGAAAAAGGGAGGGAGTGAAAGGAGATAAAGAAAAATACCAAGGATGAAAAAATACAGCTAGAAGATCTGTTCAGAGAACTGCACTCTTTATGCTGTTTACGCAAGTTAATCAAATCATGCATAAAAAATCATTTGAAAAATTTACCAGTCTAAATAGTCCTGCCTGCTAAAACATATTTATTTCATAAAGAAGCACATGGATCAAAATGTGTAATTATTTATTATGTGTGCGCACATTAAAAAATAAATAAACCAACAGCTAGCTTCATCAACAATGATTATCTTTAATACAAGTAAAATATTTAGTGAATATTTTATTTGTATTATATTTATTATTCCACTGTAACTAGCTTCATTTTCTGTGTAATGATTATCTTGTTTTACTTTGGTAAAAGCTGTTAAAACTGCATTTTGATTAGTTAAATAAATAAAAAAAGCTGTTTTATCCACCAATATAACCGATGCCAAGGCCTGCAAACCTTGTCAAAATTGTGCCACCAATTTTGTAGTTTATGAATAAAACTGAAACTACAAAGCTAAAAGAAAAATTGCACTGCAATGAATAATGGTTTCGCTTATGAAGAATGACTGACATGAAGTTAATGATGAGCTTCTGCAGTATGAGAGAAATAGAAGGTGACCGTAATTGAATACAGTGTAAAACAACTGTTATTTGAATGTTTAATTATTTATACTTTGTAAATGGTTTTGCCTCACATAAAGGCTTGCAGATTGCCTCTGTGTTGAGTAACGAGCATTCTGGCTTTACTATACACAAATCCTGGGTTTGAATCCTGGCTGGAATGGGGTACCTTGTTTTTTTAATTGTTATTTAATTGGGATGCTTATCTACCCTCCACAGAGTTTAGAATTATGCAAGTGGGAGTGAATAGAAAACGTGTTTAGGGATAGACACTAAAACATTAAATATAATTGAGATGCTTCTTAAGTCAGTACCCAAGAGATAAGATAAAAAACACAGGGACCTGCCTATTAAATAAAGAAAAAAAAATTGTACTCTAGTTCATAAAAACGGAAGCTACTGACAACGAAGAAATACAAATACTACAATAAAATATAATAATTGTGACAGATAAGTGAAGTATGTCACAATTACTATACGAGGGCTGTTCAATAAAGAATGATCATAATTCTTTTACGGACATAATTTTTCGCACTAAAATTCAATCTTATTATATTCTGTTAGCTTAATGTGAAACAAACACTTTGTAGTAGTTTCATTGTTGGTACTCCTGGTTCCCACCTGTGAGAACCAGGCAAGTACAGACATGTTCAGTATTGCCTACCACTGCAATGGAGGTAAAACACAAGGAACAATATGCAGCTTTGAAGTTCTGCTTTCGCCTCAATAAATCTTTAGTTGAGGCCTATACAATGTTACTGGAGGCCTATGGAGAGTGTGTTCTTCCCCACAACACAGTTCGAAGGTGGTTTAAAATGTTTAAAGAGACGAGACAATCAATTTCAAAGGAAGGCGGAACCGGTGCTTCAGTTACCGCTCTTACGGAAGAAAACATCAACACTGCTGCTGCCATTGTGAGAGAGGATTGACGAATTACCGTAAGATCACTTTCTGAAATACTGAACATATCATTGGGTGCCACCCACACATTGGTGATAGAAACATTAAACATGAGACGTGTTTGTGCGTGATAGGTTCCAAGACCGTTGATTCCCGAACAAAAGGACATTTGCATTAAAGTTGATGTTAGAGGAAGATCCGGAGTTTCTTTCAAATGTAATCACTGCTGATGAAACTTGGCTACATCATTTTGATCCTGAGAGCAAATAGCAAATCTCAGCGTGGAATTCTCCTTCATCACCAACCCCCCAAAAAGCAACTTCTGCTGGGAAAGTTATGGTTATCTCATTCTTTGATATTCATGGAATGGTTTATCAGCATGTTGTACTTGTACACACATCAGTAATTGGACAATACTACAGGGATGTCCTGAAAAACATTGCAAGTCCATATCACGGGCAAAAGACCACATTTCCGTGGAGGAGGCTGGATGCTGCACCAGATAATGTGCGGCCGCATATTGCCAATGTTGTTGCTGAATATCTTGCAAAAATCAAAGTGAAGTGCATCCCTCACCCTCCCTATAGTCCGGATTTAGACCCATGTGACATTTTTCTATTTCCTAAGTTGAAGAAACGCCTTCGTGGGAGGCATTATCCATCAGAAGCAGTGGTGAAGGCTGCGGAAGCGATTTTGAAGGATCTCTCAACAAGTGGTTTCCAGCATGTCTTTGAAGACTGGCAGAAACGCTGGAACAAGTGAATTGCATTCAGGGCAGACTATTTTGAGAAGGACCATCAAAATTATGAGGATGAGTAAAGGTACATTGTCAAAAAAATTGTGATCATTCTACCATTTTGGAACTGAAGAGTAAGAATAAAATTTCTATTGAACATATAAACAGTTCATAGAAATTGCACTAAAGATTTCTGTAGTGGAAGACCAACATATTCTTTTTATGCTAACATACCTAAGCAGTTCCTTGCCTACTAAATTTATTGTTCTCACTCCTGGTTAGGGTTGGGAAATTAAATTACCTGTATGTATCTTATGTGTAATTTACTTATTAAATATATAATCTAGAAAACTCTTATCTGCATGAAGTAAAAAAGTAGCATTTATTGATTTTGACAACCTAAATATTAATTGCTTAATACCTTTAAGTTTATTGACCCTGACATAAAATATCTATTAAGCCATGCTTTCCAACTGTTTGAAGATTAGTCATTTAGCACATATAATTTGGATTATCATATTAACCAAGTTATTTTAATAATGTAAACTTGCATGCATTTACTTTGTTACATTTGTTGTTTGAGGCCCTTTCACTTACTGATCTGGGAAGAAGGGGAGAAAAAAAAACTGACTGTAACTTTATGAGTCAATTCTGCTAGACCCAAGACAAATAATTCTTGGCGGTAAAATATGAATTGTAAAGAAAGCTGTTTGAGGATTTTACATTTTTACATAGTTTATTATGCATTATTTACTTATAACGGCTCATACCTGCTACTGGTACTTATTTTACTGCTCTTTACAGACCAAAAAGATGTATACTGTGTCATTCTCTGCATTTTTATAGCGCATTACAACATAAGCTTTCATTTTCAACTCCTATCTTCATTTTCATGTGTTCAAAAAACACAATGTGACCATGCAGTTAAGTGCATTAATTAAAGCATGTGATAACCATAACTTTCAGAACATTTTATTTATATGAATGATGCCCAAATTGAAGAGTTTCAACTGTTCAAAAGTAGAACATGCTTACCTATGCTTCCAACAAATGAAGTTTTGATTTTCTACATGCACAGGAAACAGTGAACATTTGCCGGTTAGAGCAACTGGACAGAAACCGGAAGATCTGTGGTTCAAATTCCGGCCATAGCATTGAATTTTTCATGTTGACTCTATGTAACAAAAGCTTTAGCCTATATATGGCTAGTGCGAAGAAATGATTCATTTCCATCAATTAACTAAAATAATACGAGTTAAAAGATGAAGCCTGGGACTCAAGTACTTACGATAGTAAGTCACCACAAACGGTGTATCTTGAATGCTAGAGCCCCTAGTGGTTTACCAGGGAAATGAACGAGTCAGATGGAGAGTTTAATGTCATGACGGCGAGTTGGCCATGGTAGCTCAATGGGTTAGAGCGAATGGACGGAAACTAGGAGATCTGTGGTTCAAATCCCGGCCTCAATTCTTGTAAATAATATTTATTATATATTTCTTTGACGTGTCACCTGTTTACAGAGCTTTTGCTCACGTTTGTAAAGGCCCGCCTCGGTAGTGTGGTGGTAGCGTGTCTGCCTCATGTTCAGGAGGTCCCGAGTTCGAATCTCGGTCAGGGTGAGTTACCTGGATAAGGTTTTTTCCGGGGTTTTCCCTTATCCTTGAAGACAAATGTCAGGTAACTCATTTGAGCATCATTTCACCCATTCTATTCATCGTCCGATATGACTTAACGTTGGAGGACGTAAAAAAAAACTTGTGTAAATGTTTGTAATGAATAAAGTCATTATTGTCATACAAACTATCACACTCCCATAATAGGTGAGACAATTTGTACGCTTTTTTTTTTTTTTTTTTTTTTTTTTTTTTTTTTGTGTAATTTATGTCCTCTAACATCAAGTCATATTGGACTAACTTTTGGATATGGTATATCTTAAATGCACACAGGTATTCTTTTAGTTTTGCACGGCTGTTCGAGTAGTTAATCCAACCTAAGCTTGAGATTTCCTTAAAGTCTACCTTTTCTTACATTCGGGAAAAAGTGATTATCACTACATCAGTTTTCATGTAACAGTTACAATGTCTTTAAGGGAGATGGTACCATCCTCAGGTGCAAATAACAGATAACTCTTTTGTGGCAAGGAAAAAGGAAGAAATCTGAGATAAGGAAACCTCTGAACCACACAAGACTAGCAGCTGTAATATTGAACAGTAAATGAAACTTTCTCAGACCTCAAATTCGACAATGTTACAGTAATCTATATGAATATTACCAAGGGAGACAGCTATGTATGTGTGCGTGCTCAGCATTTTCAGAACTTGGACTGTCATGGAGGGATTAAGGAAATCAGATGTTCTGTTGAAGTTTCTCATCCTTTTGCATGAATATCGGAGGAGTTTTCCCTCCACTATTAAGAATAGCTGAAGCTCTATGAAATTCTAAGACTAAAGGGAAGTATTTTTAACTATAGAACTCTTTTAAAGCATTGTACGAGGGCTGTTCAATAAAGAATGATCACAATTTCTTTTTTGACAATGTACCTTTACTCATCCTCATAATTTTGATGGTCGTTCTCAAAATAGTCTCCCCTGAATGCAATGCACTTGTCCCAACGTTTCTACCAGTCTTCAAAGACATGCTGGAAACCATTTCTTGAAAGATCCTTCAAAATCGCCTTCACAGCCTTCACCACTGCTTCTGATGATGGATAATGCCTCCCACGAAGGTGTTTCTTTAAGTTAGGGAATAGAAAAAAGTCACATGGGGCTAAATCCGGACTATAGGGAAGGTGATTTTTGCAAGATATTCAGCAACAACATTGGCAATATGCAGCCACACATTGTGGTGCAGCATCCAGCCTGCTTCATGGAAATGTGGTCTTTTGTAACTGATATGGACTTGCAATATTTTCCGGATATCCCTGTAGTATTGTCCAGTTACTTACGTGTGTTCAGGTACATGCTGATAAACCATTCCATGAATATCAAAGAATGAGATGACCATAACTTTCCCAGCAGAAGCAACCACTTTTGCTTTTTGTGGGGTTGGTGATGAAGGAGAATTCCACACTGAGCTTTGCTGTTTGCTCTCAGGATCAAAATGATGTAGCCAAGTTTCATCAGCAGTGATTACGTTTGATAGAAACCCGGATCTTCCTCTAACATCACCTTTAACTGCATGTTACCTCCATTGCAGCGGTAGGCGATATGAACATGTCTGTATTTGCCTGGTTCTCACAGGCGGGAACCAGGAGTACCAACAATGAAACTACTACGGCATTTTTGTTTCACATTAAACTAACAGAATATAATAAGATTGAATTTTAGTGCGAAAAATTATGTCCGTAAAAAATTATGATGATTCTTTATTGATCAGCCCTCGTACAATAATTTCATAAAAAATGGCTGGTGACAAGAAATAAATAAATAATCCATCATTCAAGCTTAAATAGCTAACTATATCATATCAGGTTAGTCAGCTAATGTGAAATAAACCATATGATGTTCAGCAAATGTTTAATTAAGCTTCTAGGATTGTCGTGCACCATGGCATATTAGGCTGGACTATTGTACTTTGGTTCCCCGGCACAGAATGTGCCCAGGTCTGATCTTACCTTTGGAGGGCGCAGATTTTAAGTGCTAGGAATAATGATCAGCACCCACTTAGCATTGTAAGGAATTCGAGGAGCTGCAAAGATAGCAAATCGTGGTCAAGAACGCCAACTTCTGAGATGTTCACCATCTCTCCTCCCCGTATCTGTTGAATAATCACCCACCTCTGCACTGCATATGTGGTTATGAGGCCGGTAGCTGAGTTTGTAGACTCAGGCCCAACTCAGGCTGTTGTGCTGTGAATTATTATTAATTTTGGGAATAAAAAGAATAATTTCACCTAACAAAACTAGGAATGACCAGTCACACTGGCATCGCTGGTGTGTATATAAACTATTCCCTTTTTACCAGAGGCAACTGAAGCACAAATGCAGTGCTAGCATTATTTCATAATTTTTTTTTTTTTTTTTTTTTTTTTAATGATTATCTCCTTTAACAAATGGGCAGGAAATATCAGACCGTGATGAGAGAAATGGTTGAAATGATGCTGTTATAAGATGCAATATATATACCAGCAATAGTCATGACTTCTTCACTGCACATATTCCATCGGAGTCGAAAGTATAATTGACTTTCTTCTCAAGCAAATATGAGCTACTCTAAAACTTAAAAATAAATTAACGATCATCAGTTTAAGGTACTCTCAGAGGTATTTTAATGCTACTACAAACGTGAATTAAATGCACTACATTTCCACCCCCCCTCCCCACTCCTAACTAGTGGTTATTGCTATTACACAAAACGCATGGAAAACAGAATAAAGCATTTTTGACTTCAAATCTACAGACAATTGATTTTTCATGTGAATGTCAGTTTGATCCTTACATGGTTAATCTTCAATTTTTTGTTAAATATTTATGTGCAAATCAGGACCAGGTTGTCCTATATATTTTAGCGATGCCTGCATACAAATGATACTGTAGAAAATGCGCTAATTAATTAAAAACTTACTGTTAGTTTAATGTCAAATAAAATATCTCATCACAGTATTCATACATTCAACATTTTAGTGTTCTCAGAAGTAAACTTTTCTTTTAATCAGCTGCAGTACAGTGAAAATAATATTACAAAACAAAGATTAATAAAGTGTGAACAGGGGAATTGACAAATGTGATAAAAAGTTTTCAAGCAACATTTACAATGCACACTTACACACTTAAGTGGCTTATCTGTCATTTCTCAGTACAGCTAATAAGTATTAGAGTATCAGTGGTACTACTGATTGGCACATACTGCCTAAGATAGGTACGCTCTCAACTAACTGGCACAGAATTTTCCTATCCCTTCGCTGCACCACTCCTCGCTGAAGTCCAGTTATTGTGAAAGAAAGATGAATCCAAGGAATAGTAACACAATAAGGTTCAAACTGAGAACTTATAATGACTTTCTTCAGCTTCTGTGGTTCTCTGCTGATGACAAGATATTGTGACTTTGTGGGTTCGTGAAATAAAGGTGGAGGTTACAAACACAAAAACTGTACTTTATTCTCGTAGCAAATACACTCTTCACCAATTCAATTTGCTAGATAACCTAAAACTGTTTATTTTTCAAACACTTCGCTCAACTGTCTGTCGCTTCCGGTAATGATCGGCCCTGAAGTTTCCCGAATCTCCACCGGCCATCATTTATTCATCGGCTTCGCGAGTCTACCGCCAGGGTAACAATGCTCCCTCCTCAAGGCTGGTCGTCCCAAACAGCGCCTTCATAGCGGGCCAGGCGATCCAGGTGTACCACCATCTTTCCTCGGGGCACCTTCTGGATGCGGTAGACCACGTCGTTAATCCTCTTCACCACACGGTACGGTCCTTGCCATGGCTGCTGAAGCTTCGGGCAGCGTCCCTTGGTCCGGGTCGGGCGGTACAACCAGACCAGGTCACCTTGCTGGAACCCTTGGCTGTTGGCTTGCCTGTCGTATCAGGTTTTCATGCGGTCGCTCGCCTTCTGGATGTTCTGGCGAGCCATCTCGTGCATGTCGTGGAGGTGGTCCACCAAGTTCTCCACATCCCTCAAGAGTGGCCCCAAGTCTGCGTCCGCCAGCTGCTCCCTCCTCAGGCCTGCGCTATCCCAGCCATCCGCAGGCACTGCCGTGACTACTCGAACTGCTGCGGCACGCTCCTTCCCCTCCACTCTTGTGCATTGGCCGCACTCTTCTGGACAGGGTCTTCGGGACATAGCGTCCACGTTACCGTGACTCTTCCCTCTGCGATGTTCCGAGGTGAAGTCGTACTCCTGCTGCCTCTGGACCCAACGTGCTGTCTCGCCTTCCAGTCGCGCCGTCACCATCACCTCGCTCCTCGCGGGGACAACCACGTCTTCATTCAAGATGACCCTGCAAATTCCAAGGCGCTCTTCTGGTTGACGGAGTATAACCTCTTCTCCGTTGAGCCTCAGGACCTTCCTGCCGACGTCGACCGTCGCCTCGTGGCTCCTGAGGGCATCCAGTCCCAGAATCACCTCCTCAGCCACCTTTGCGACGAACACCCACAGACGCACGGCACTCCGTCCCAAGGTCAGCTCCAGCAGGGCCTCCTTCTCCACAGGCAAGGTGTCGCCCGATGCCAACACAAGCTGGTATGGTCGGCTCGGCTTCCGACGTGTCCCTCTCCACGCCGGGCCTTACTCGTTCTTCCCGCTGCCCTTCCTGGTG
Organism: Mantis religiosa; assembly: GCA_030765055.1. Classification (NCBI taxonomy): domain Eukaryota; kingdom Metazoa; phylum Arthropoda; class Insecta; order Mantodea; family Mantidae; genus Mantis; species Mantis religiosa. The sequence continues at coordinate 148,598,087 of CM060950.1, read as the reverse complement.
TGGGCGGTCTCTCTGAAGGTGTCCGGGCTGTCCACACCCCCAACACAGGCCACTAGGTGTTTGCCGGCGTCCCTCAGCTGGTCTTCTGTCTCCGGCGTAGCGGACCTCGGGATAGATGCTACCTTGGCCGCCTCCATCCTTAATGCCGCTGTCAGCGCCTCGTGGATGGTTTTATAATCGCCGAGCAATAGGCGCTGACGAATCTCCGTGTCCCGTAACCCGTCGACAAAGTTGTAGGCGGCTTCCCGGGATACGAACTCCAGTGGCAGGTCAACCAAGGCCTTGCTAGCTAGCTGCTCAATCACTATGGCTAACTCCTGCAGCGTCTCCCCCGGCTGCTGTGACCTTGCCTTTAGTTGGCTGCGGTACGCTGCGGCTAAGCGGTGGTTCCCGAAACGATTCTCCAGGGCCTCCCAGATGTCCTTGGGCGCCGCCGTTGTCTGCACCGCGTTTAGGACTTCCGCGGCCCGTCCCTGGAGGCTGGCTATTAGCTGTGTGGCCTCCTCCTCCGGTGACCACCTGTTGTGCTTGGCCACTGTGTCGAACTGGCGGCGGAAGACCTCGAATGTTGACGCGCCGTCATATTTCGGCGGTTTGACGCGCGCAGATGTGTCGCGTCCCGGCGCGTCGGCCTTCAAATCCTTCAGTTTCCTGCCGACGACGTCCTCTACTATGGCGTTCAGGGACTTGACGCTGCTGTCGGCCTTTCCCTCCAGGTCGTCAACGCGGCTCGCCAGGTCCTCGACGCGCTCATCCACTTGGCCCATCCGCTTGCCCAGCTCCGTCACGTTATCCCTCACGCCGGCCAACTGTTCTTCAAATTTGGCGGCGAGGGCCTCGTTCGCAACCTTCATTTCTTCCAGCTTTGCGGCCAGGTTGTCATTTGTAGTCTCCAGCTTCGCGGCCGGGCTGTTATTTGCCGCTTCTGTTTTTGCAGCGAGGTTTTCATTTGCCGTCTTCATTTCTTTCATTTTCTCTAAAATCTTTGTCAATGGAGCTTCCACTGTCGTATGTTCCACTTCTGACACCAGTTGTGACTGTGGGTTCGTGAAATAAAGGTCGAGGTTACAAACACAAAACTGTACTTTATTCTCGTAGCAAATACACTCTTCACCGATTCAATTTGCTAGATAACCTAAAACTGTTTATTTTTCAAACACTTCGCTCAACTGTCTGTCGCTTCCGGTAACGATCGGCCCCGAAGTTTCCCGAATCTCCACCGGCCATCATTTATTCATCGGCTTCGCGAGTCTACCGCCAGGGTAACAATATTTAAAGTGTCTTGAATAATAGTAAGCACGACTGCATTAGCAGTATAGAGATAATTAAAAATGTATTTCATCCCCGTTTTAAGAAAGTGGAATGGCATGGAGGAACTTCTCCTGGAGCTGTTTCTGCTTTTCACTGTCTCTTATCTTTTATCAAGCTGATAGCTCTCACTGCTATTACTTATATCTATCCTTTCACAAACCCCTTGTTTTGGAAGCTGTGATGATGATGATTATTATTATTATTATTATTATTATTATTATTATTATTATTATTATTATTATTATTATTATTATTATTTAGATGCAACAAGTATGTTGTGATTTCCACTGCCATCTCCCTTCCTTCTTAGCAGAACAATTTCACACAGCATGTAAGATTATCAAATGAGTCAATCTTCAGAATTACCCGCACTATTTTGTTTTTAGGATAGGAGCCCAACATACCTGATTGTCCACATACCAAATGCTAATGTCTCTGAATGGGAGTGAAACCATTCCTTGGGTGCAAAAAGCCAGAGGCTTTCAGATGACCATGCAAACAACGATAATGAAAATATTGCACTGCAGTTGGAGGGAAAGGACGGAAAACAGCAATTACCCTAGGGGATCTCTGTATCTTTTATCTAAAATTATCTAGGGTCATACTAACTAGCCTGGAACTTCACTAATTATCAAACTAAATTGATGACAAAATAAACTGTTCCAGTAATGCACATTAACATGAGACATTTTCTAGCAGTTATTAATGTAAAATTTCGCAGTCTCAGATACATAATTTTCCATGGTTAAATTAAGAAAAGGGAATAATGAAGTTTTAACTGGGAAATCATTTTCAGAACATTGTGGACTGCTATTTGTGTTAAAAAATTTGACTCATGTATGGAAGGTCTGCATTTTAATCCCATAAGGATTAACTTAAGAGGTGTTTTTCAAGCTTTTCCTCAGCCCTTGTAAGTGGCAAATGCAGGGGAAATATTCTAAATTTTGGCCTGGAACATTCCCTTCCCAAAATCAAATTTCATTCCCCAAATAATACAGCTTCAGTGACCACTGTCTGTGGTGCTGTAAGCATTAAACATGGCTTAGTTAATTGATGGAAATTAATCATTTCTTCAAACTAGCATTATATAGGCTATGGTTTTTGATAGATAGGGTCAACATGAAAAATTCAATGCCATGGCAGGGATTTGAACCACGGATCTCCTGGTTTCCATCCAGTCGCTCTAACCCATTGAGCTATCATGGCCAACTTGCTGTCATGACATTACCCCGGTAGACCACTAGGGGCTCTCGCATACGAGTCAAATGGAGAATTTACATTACCCCGGTAGACCACTAGGGGCTCTCGCATATGAGTCAAATGGAGAATTTAATGTCATGACGGCAAGTTGACCATGATGGCTCAATGGGTTAGAGCGACTGGACGGAAGCCAGGAGATCCGTGGTTCAAATCCCAGCTATGGCATTGATTTTTTCATGTTGACTATCTATTAAACATGGCTGTTTGACAGGGGAAAAAAAAAGCTGAAATACATAAGTAGAGTAAATAGCTACATGAACAACAGAACCTGACATATTGTGATATTTGCATGTATTATTTAAGGTAATTTAACAACTGCAATACAGATCTTCATGGTCTGAATGTACTGACCAAAACATTAAGGTCTCAATATTCAGAGAAGTATGTGGATGAAAACGAGTGTTTGTCAGAATAACATAGGGGATTTAGCCCTTTCACAGGCTCTTTGCACCATATACAAGAGGATAAAGAATTGTCAAGAAAGAAAACTGTTCCACTAGAGGTGCATTGAAATCCTTACCTTATAATATATGCTGGATATGTTGACCTGCTTTCAGACAGGTAGTATATCAAACAAAAATGTTCAGCCCACTTGCCTAAACTCAGAGAGGGAATCCTTTTTCTAACCCTTGGACACTACAGGATTTTGGTGTTAACATCATGCAAGAAAATACAAGAATTCCTGATAGTGGATATATCAAATGAGTTGTACACATGTTGCCACCAGTCTTGCATTTAGAAGTAGGGATAGCCAACCAGTGGGGAATGTGGTTGTAGCATAGCACGAACAAACAATTACAGCAGTAAATAGCTGAGCATCAGTTGCAAAAAAGCAATGAAGTTAAGAGGAGGGGAATGAACTAACAAAGTAGTTCCAAAATGCTGGCTTAGATTAAAAGCAGTGTCCCACAGCTTAATTGCATGAAATGAAAGCATATAAAGCAAAATACATACACAAACTTATGAGCTTATTCAATTAGTTAATTTATTTCTGTCAACAAATGCCATTTTTGAAACGTGGAATCAAAACTGAAAGTTTGCCTAAACACAGTTTGAGTTGGATTGACTGCCCTTATAAATTGATATTCATTTTGTTTAGAAAATGATTTAGCATTTTAAACTGTTTTGCAGATAACACTGCATCTCTAAGGCTACTATCCGCATTTAGGACTTTCAATGTCAACAATTGCATAAATCGTACTTATATCTGTACCAGTGAAACTTTTATATCATGAGGGCTGTTCAATAAACAATGATCACAATTTTTTTTTTGACAACGTACCTTTACTCATCCTCATAATTTTGATGGTCCTTCTCAAAATAGTCTCCCTTGAATGTGATGTACTTGTCCCAGCATTTCTGCCGGTCTTCAAAGACATGCTGGAAACCATTTTTTGAGATCCTTCAAAATCACCTCAGCAGCCTTCACCACTGCTTCTGATGATGGATAATGCCTTCCACGAAGGCGTTTCTTTAACTTAGGGAATAGAAAAACGTCACATAGGGCTAAATCCGGACTATAGGGAGGGTGAGGAATGCACTTCATGTTGATTTTTGCAAGATATTCAGCAACAACATTGGCAATATGCAGCCGCACATTATTGTGGTGCAGCATCCAGCCTGCTTCATGGAAATATCGTCTTTTGCGCCTGATATGGACTTGCAGTGTTTTTCAGGACATCCCTGTAGTATTGTCCAGTTACTGATGCGTGTGCAGGTACAACATGCTGATAAACCATTCTATGAATATCAGAGAATGAGATGATCATAACTTTCCCAGCAGAAGCAACCACTATTACTTTTTTGTGGGTTGGTGATGGAGATTTCTACACTGAGCTTTGCTGTTTGCTCTCAGGATCAAAATGATGTAGCCAAGTTTCATCAGCAATGATTACGTTTGAAAGAAACTCCGGATCTTCCTCTAACATCAACTCTAACTACATGTTATCTTAATTACAGCGGTAGGCGATACTGAACATGTCTGAACTTGGCTGGTTCTCACAGGCGGAAACCAGGAGTACTAACAATGAAACTACTATGACGTGTTTGACATTAAGCTAACAGATTAAGATTAAATTTTGGTGTGAAAGATTATAACCGCAAAAACATTGTGATCATTCTTTATTGAACAGCCCTCGTATTTTATATTACAGTAAGTCAGAAGAAAATGGATAAAAAATGAAGAAATTTCAATGAGCAGCCAGAAATGGGATTCCTAATGCATTTAGTTTCACACAGTTTCAAAACATTCACATGTGACAGTAATACTCATTTTATTATCATCAAAAAACACACTTTGCTTGAGCAAGAAGCCTAACACAGAAATACTTAAATTGAATCAATTTTAGTCAGTTGTTAAAACTTACTTCACTTGCCTTTCAGATGTTGAAATTAGGAAGAAGTCCTTTCAGATGCCATAGCTAATATGCAGTTTTTAGAAGTTTAATACACAGACTTTATGGTATACCTCTTGAAAAAAGAATACAATAAACGATACTTACATATTCTGGATACAGCTAGATTAAATGGATTCCCCACAAAAACTATAAAAAAATATTAAAAAGGACCTAAAAAATAAAATAAAAAATTGAAAAACAATGACTACCGTAAAAAGAACACAGGAGAAAAATAGTGGATACAAAAAATTTACCTACCACCCTGGCATTTTTAAAAAACATGAGAAGATCTTAAATTCAATATACAACTTGCCCCAAAAAACATATACAATTTGAAAAACTTACTAAACAAACCATTAAAAAATATCATGCCCTTAAATTTGAATTCTGGAGTATATCAAATAAATTGTTAAAACTGTGATAAATTTTACACAGGGTAAACCATCAGAAATCAAAAAACTAAATTAAAGGAACATTAGAGTATAAAATATAAATACACAGAAAAATCAACTGTGGCTTACCAATTTTGGAAGGAAAACCATGAAATAGGAAAAAATCAAATTATTGAAACCAGTTAATTTAAAATTGAATATTGACATTTGGGAGAAGATTTTTATCTACAAAAATAATGGGAGTTTATTGAATTCTGAATTGCCAACCCCGAGTCAACTACTCAAACTTTGCAAACCTAACACCAGAGGACAACCAAAAATAGTTGAAAATAATGTACAGCAGAAACACTGTTGGCAGTCACCTAACAGCTGAAGATGGATGCAATGGTGTCCAAAAAGACATCTTCCTAATTTTAACATCTGAAGGACAAGTGAAGTAAGTTTTAACAAGGGACTAAAATTTATTCAATTTGATATTATGCTTTACTTTTAAAAAATAGCTTCAAAAGAATTTATAACAGAAATACTTCTCTGTTTTGTACCTCATTTTAACAATACTGGTTCCAAAATGTTGATATCAGGAAAGTCTAACTACTGAACACTTCATTTTTCAACTTTTACCTTTGAGGCCGGATAATACTGGCTTATTCTGGACCATAAACATACTGGGTTGCTTACTTTTTAAACACGTTCTACTCTTGTAACAGCCCACAAATAATCTAGTAATATAAATGCAGTTGGCTTGCCAACAATGGGCTACATCTGGTGGTACAAATAAAAACAAGCATCAGCTTATACCTCACTAACTACAAGCAACTGCTTCATTTTATATAAATAAAAATGTTCTCAATCCCCTGGCTTGCAGCTTGCTACTGCCCTTCATTGCTGAGCTATTGCTCATATAATGGCATAAATAAAAACAAGCCCTGCTCACTTTCAGTAAGTTTTTGTTGCTTTTTCTTGAGGTGCCTACAAAGATACACCAGCATGGTCAGCAGAAGTTTAATATCATGGTGGTTCCTAAGCAGAAAATGAAAATCTGATGTTTTGATTCACATGACCTTTTCTACTTACCTTTCTACAAATAATTCTTACAAAAGATTATTTTTGGTATCTAATTTTTCTGAATCGAGGTAACTTTTCATTATGCATTTATATATTCTACTGTGTGTATAAGAATAATGCAGTAACTAAAGCCAGTAAAATCTAAAAAAGGTGGATCATTATTTGAAGGGAGTATTGCACATATTTAATCAAAAAGGCTAAAGCCTTTTTGAAAAATATAAATTTGTTAACAATCTTCCATGTAATGGGCACTTTGGAACGGTAACACTTTGTAAAAAAAGAGAAAAAGAAAAGCAAAAATAATGCATGCATGCACCCACTCACAATTTTTTTCTATGTTGATATTGTGTTTATTTCTTATGGTTTACCAGTTAAACAAGTTATTCAGATAACAGTCACATAACACGCTCTTCTCAGAAATATAACACAGTTCTTTAAATAAATGTCTTAAGCATATGACATAATCAACATTGTTGGAGCTATTTTAGAAAATAAAATATGAAACATTTTCAATGTAAACAATAGTTTTGTGCATGTGTGGGAAGAGGGAGTGTTTTATCTTTAAAAGGGTACTACATCCTTGGAAGATGCTAATGTTTAGGCGCACATTGATGTAAGCAAGCAGTCTGTTACCTGAAGGCACCTTTTCTTTAGTCCAGAATTTTAGAAGGATTCAAGAAGTCTCAAAATTTGAATTTCTTCATCATAGTTACCATATGAGGAGCATCGTTTCAAAACGCGATAAGTCCACTGTCGATCAAAAAGTAGTTTGAAGCGAAACTGAACTCTTCAGTATGCCCTGCGTCATGCTCGTCTCTGTTTACTCTAAATCATGTTTCAAACCCGTTAAAATCGAGAGCAAAATTGCAGGTTTGGTGCAAACTGGGTTATGTCCAGTGGCTAGACTGGATCAAACTGCAAAATGTCCACTTTCTTATGCACATTTTCGGGCTCGTGCAGGGGAATTTGCACCTCTTCCATCATTGCAGCACAGAAACATGTGTTTCATTGTTTGACAAGACTGCATTGTCAATAGCTATCTTGGTATTATTGTAAGCCTTGTAAGCTATTTGTGTGGCTGGCTCTGTGAAAATGGAAGAAAGCGGTGAGCGTTCTACTGATGAGCATTGTGGTGGTTCCAAAAAGAGGCAAAAGGGTACGACAAAAAGGAAAAGAGAACAAGAAGAAAGCTGAGTGCCATTTAAATTTTATTATAAGAATAATTATTGGTATTATTATAACGAAAACACAGCAACTGGAACACATTCAGAGCTACTTTGCTGATATTATCGTATAGTTTTCACATCATTCGTTGATGTGCTTCAGGTATTCTGATAAAGACCCTAGAATGCTGGAGTTTGAGTCTCCATGTAACAACGTTTTGGTGAAGATTGCTATGGTAACAATTCGACACGAAGACGATGCACAACATCAGGAAAAGGAAAGTGAGGGTGAAGAGTGTGATTGTTTGGAAGAACAACATGGATTAAATTTTTGAGAGTTGTGCCATTGTTTATCATTACAGTAGTTTGCATTCACTTTGATAACTATCAGTCACAATTGTTAGAAGTTTTAAATGCACTCAGGTTTTTCAGATTTTCTCAAACATAGCAGTGTTACAGAACCTTATTATTAACAACACTAGTAAAGACCTCCACATGTCTATGTCTAATTGTCATAATTAAAATATTAAGTTGGTTTCACATCTGCATTTTTTGGAAAAGAGTTACATGGTTCTAACCACAAATTTCAGATCAACAGAATGTTTAACTATTAATTACATTGCCATGTAACAGCTAAAAATACCATGAAATTTGCAATAAATCGATTTACTGAAGTTAGCATTGTTTATATGGAAGAATGGTTCAAAAGGCTTTGTGTCCATTAATTCGGTGCAAAACAAGATAAGTCCGGATTTTTTCATACTTTAACCCGCGATTATAGCTTTAGATTAGGCCTCTGATTTTTGACAAACAGCATCATGTTATTCATTATTTTTTCACAGCATGAGTGCATAAATACATTTCAAAGGTGTTGTTTAGTTTAGTAGTTATTACATTTTCGGTTTTCCTGTAAAATTGCTATTTGCGGAATTATCGTGTTTGGAAATGATGCTCCTCATACGTTAGTAGTAGAAAAACTAAAAACTGATAGAAGACACAAGGCCTCAGATGTGAAAACAATTATACTCTTTTAAGAGAGAGTATGGCCTAGCTTACACAATATTTTCTTTCAGTGGCAAATTAAACATAAGGTGAACATTTTAACAATGCTGCAGAGATCCTGAGGCATTTTCTCCTTGCCTCAGTATGATGCTTAACAGAATGCAGTGGCGCCTTGTGAGCATTTTTCTTGGTGGTGCCAGCTGTGAAGATGCTTATAATGAAATTAGAAGTAGGGTTATACTTTTAAAACAGGTCACCTGTAGTTGCATTGTCAAAAACACAGCAATAGCACAAATGTGTCAAAACACTATACATTTTTAAACATCAAGTAACTAATAATAAAAGGTAAACTAGAATTCACCAAGTAGCAGCATTACTTGTACAAGAGCTCAGCGTGTCTTCTTCTGGGTGGCAAACTTTTCAGTCACACTGTTGTTGAAGTTAGGGATTTCACCAATTTTCTCTTTAAAAATGGAATAAACAGCCAAGGAATTAAGCCTATCTTGGCCCATGTTGTTCCTAATGAGACCTAATTATTTTCAATGTACTAAAACTTCTCTCTGCCTCGGCTGTCGAAACTCACATTGCTATGTAATTTGTAGTGTTTTGTGTATTTCCGAAAACACTTCCTCAAAGGAGTGTTTATGACAAAACTGAAGAATTCACTGACTGAAGGGACATCTTTGAATTTACTATTATGATAAATCACTGACAGTTAATTTTTTAGCTTTTCGTAGGAGATAATGAGATTGTAATTTGATGCAAATTTTCTCACATTGTCAGCAGGGAAATTTTCTCTGAATGTAATAAATTTCTTTGGGTCAATAATTTCAAAAGTATTAAATATATGAGACTCTTGGAATCACTTTTAATTTGGTTTTGTCACTGTGTGACACACTTCTTTGGCAGGTCAATTCAGGTTCACTTCAGAACACTAATTCAATCCTTTCTTGAGGGAGGAGTAATATCTTCTAGTGTTCTCACAAATTTCAGACACAGCCTGGTGAAAACACTGTAAAGCATTAGATGTTGTAAGACTCTACATCTAAATTGTGTTGTACCGAATGTGATGTTTTATAGTGTTATAGAAAAAATTTAGCAGAAACAAAAATTCTCCATTGTTTAGTAAATTCTTCAAACTAAGCGCTTCCCTTATTGTTACATTATCCCACCCATCTTCCTGCTCCATCTTCTAAACACACTGTAGTAATTATAGTTTTCATGAATGCTGTTAAAAATCTGTGATTCAAAATTCCATCCAATTGTGCAAACAGCTGGAATGCTTATGTTGCAAACTGAACGTAACAGATCACTGAATTTTTGTAAAGATGATAAAAATGTGAATCCAACAATGTTGGCAAAAAAAAAAAAAAATTAACTGATTTTATGTTTTTGAAACAACCATTTTGTATATAAATTTAATTGGTGAGTACGAGAGGCGGGGTAGCACGGTGGTTTCGTTTGCAACTCTCGTGCTGAGGGTCCAAGCTCGATTCCTGGCTCTGGGGTGGCGATTTTATGTTGGGCCTATCTGCACCTTCACCTCGGTCTAGCTCATGTGAAGCAGCCCCTATGCCCAACATGGTTCAGAGTCCACGGTAAAAACTATAGGTTCTCTCACCTTACCATCATCTTCACTATCACTGTCATTGGAGGTAATGAACACCGCCCTCTGGGTGCCTCTACATGAGAAATGGGTCCAGTCATCACGTGGTGGGGCGAGGTTACCCCGAAGGCCATAGATGCCATATGGGCAATGTTGATGATTGAGATATGAGTTTTACTTCAATTTTATCTCATTTACTTCTCTAGCAAAACAACACTGAGACCACTGGCCGTTCGATCATGAACCTCTTCAAAAGAAAGAAACCTTTCAATGGGTTTACACCCTTTAATATATCACAAAATGACAAATTGACTGCAGCAAGCTATGTCCATTGTTTCAACAGCCTGCATAGAAACTTAATCAGCAGTACATATGCGTTTCATTATGATACCGTCCCTGTAAGGCATAACATTTAATAATAACCGCGAAAGTCTTATTAAATGCATAATTAAGGGCGGATAGATACCACAATATGAATTAAACAAAGTTATAACAAATTTAGAGGATAATGATTAAATATACAAGTGCAGAAACTAAATAGGCAATCCCGATATATATTATTGAAAGCAGGAGACCCCAACGTGTCATGAGAACGAGGAACATGAACACTTTCCCTCACAGGTATTTTCTTTGTGTTTCTAGCCAACAAAAGGTGGCATTGTTCAAGGCTAGACCCTCGTTGCTAGCCCATGTTTGATCCACACATGATACGTGACGAGAGAATAGACACTGGGATTTAAGATACACATTTTCAAACATGCTTATGCATTAATTAGCTGGACTGTGGGAAGGAGAAAATAGCGTGGAATACATGCCTCATACATTAAAAATTGCTATTAAATTTAAGAGTAGGGATGAAACACAACCTATAAGGAACAAGCAACAAGTCACATGACCCCTAAAGTGTCCAAAATTCGGCGAAAGGAAGGGGAAATTTGTGCAATGGCGACGTTTGATGTTTGCTAGGAAAAACACTGTTTCGGCGAGTGAAGGGGGCAACAAGTACTGAAAATTCTTCAGAGTCCGCGTTCGTAGATGGATGGACGGAGTAACTCACATTAGGTGGTTATCGAACACCCTGTGTTAGCGAATGAGAGAAACTGCATACATTACATCACTAAGATTTCTCCAAACTCCGTTTTTGTTTAATAATCCTCCGGAAATACTATGTTGTGCGAAGTAATTCACTACCGACGTTCAGGAACAACGCATACACAGATACATTTAAGTCGTGTCATGCGCACAGCAACGGGCAAATCTCAAATCTCGCGCCTAATATGCGAATAACATCAAGTCAACAGTGGCGAGTGGAGAGAACTAATTGTAACAATAAACATGACATTCAAAGGTCGTGGTGTCTTCTATGTGATAATACCCACACACTGTCATGACGCACCCACTCCCTGGAACTGAAAAGAGAGTATTCATGCAGATCTACCCTGAGAAAAACCCCGACCTGTTGGAAACCTCCCATCCGTAGTCCTCACCTATCACATATCCTATCTTATGATGTGTTGAGTGCTGGGAGGGCTCAACGAGGTACTTAATGGGCAAGGACCGCCTCATAAATTGGCGCTGCAATGTGGTTAACGTAGTCCTGACTGTAAAATTAACCCAACGCGGTTAAAGAAATCCTGACCGTACCATCATCTGTACCAGCATAAAACGGCGCATCAAGGTGTTGGGCTTTCCTTAACGAAGTCCGGACAATGAACTCAGAAAGTGACCTAGAACATTTGGAGCATTCTTCGGAGTCTCGACTGATGTATTCAACGTCGTAACGTAGGACAATGCACCAGTGAACAACGCACCGGAGTACTACTTCATGCGGGACAGCCGATGTCGACAGCGACGACAACGTAGACGCAACGACACTTCATAGTGCATCACAGCTTCAAGCCCGCCCCCCCCCCCCATGTGAAAGTGATAAAACCCTGTCTCAGGAAGACAGCAACACCAGGCACGGACATCAACAGTACGTAAGTCGAGATAATTGGATGTAAATGTATTTTTTGTTTTAAAAATTGTTGTATTTGCATGAGTAGATAGATGCTGCCAGTAGGAATAGGACTCCCAAAAGTGTGCATAAAAATAACGAAATTTTGAGAACCCGGGAAAGTGAGTAAAAAAAGGAATAGGCGGATGATACTCCAAAATAAGAAAGTAATTGAGATAGGAGGAAGTGTACGAGGAATCTGAGGGAATGGATGTAGGTGTTGAGGGAAATAGAGAGTAATATTAGGCAGGCCGAGGTAACCACTCCGGTACCGAACAGGAATACAGCAAATATGGATAGCATGATGCAGATGTTGCTAGAGAAGATGAACTTGATAGGGAATGAGTTAGGTGAGCTAAACCACAAAATTACCTCTCAAGGGAATGAGTTAGGTGAGCTAAACCACAAAATTACTGCCCAAGGTAATGAGCTAGGCAATGAATTAGGGGAGCTGAACTGTAAGATTAGCGCTCAAGGTAGCGAGTTAAGCAGTAAAATTGCTGCACACAGTAGTGAATTGGCAGTTATTAGTAAACAACTCAAGGAGCAAGAAATTAAATTTACAGCGACACAGGGAGAAATGAGTAACCAGATAAATAGGCAGTTTAGTGAGGTCGTGAGTGAGGTAATTGGAGTAAGAAATAACCTTCAGGGTGAAATATGTGTAGTGAGGAGTGAACTGAGATCCACTCAGGAAGAGGTGCGACAAATTAGGGCAGATTATAATGAAGCTGGCAGCATGAATAATAACACCAGTGTAACAATGAATAATTAGATAGATGAGTTAAGGAATGAGACTATGACTACATGTGTCAATATTTCAGACAAGTGTAACGAATTAGAGGTTGGGGTTGCATCCGAATTGGAAAGTTTAAGGGCTTTAATAGGGGAAAGTCAAAAATCATGTGCCAACGAGATAGTTAAAGTACGGGATGAATTGACACAGGTAGTCATCTCACAATGTGATAAGGTACGAGAGAAGATGAAAGAAATAGCTGTTAGAGAGGTAAGGGAATTATGGAAACGCGGAGAAAACCCTTTACAAAGTCCCGCTTCCACACTTCCTGTCACCTCAGACAATGGAAGACTAACTGAAGAAAGAACCAGTGTTAGTGTACATGACCCATTGTTACATTCTGACAGTAGTTACCGATTTCATAGCGCACCCGGGGCACGCCCTACAATACCTATGTCGATGCAATTTCTAAGCGAATTGCCTGTTCCACAATTTGATAGCACGCGCGATAACGCCAAGCAATTTATCAACGATTTAGAGGCATATTTTAACTTAAGAGGAATCCCGGAAGAGTACAAGATGGTAATAGTTCAGAGGGGCCTCAAAGGCCATGCTTTAAATTGGTTTAGGCTGACGGTAGGGGAATCGGCACGGTACAATCACTTTCGGGCGGCCTCCATACAGAAATATTGGAGTGACACCGCATAATACGTCAGGAACCAAATTAATAATGGTAGGCACCGCAGAGGCTCTCACGAATCAATGACGGACTACTTTTTGAGACTAGGACAATTGAGTAAACTCTTGGAACCAGCCATGCCAGAAGATCAATTTATAGCGCTTATGGGAAAACACTATCCCGATGTAATCAGGAATCATATCGTGGTGGCACGACCACGGACAATGGGAGAAGCGATAGACTTGCTGACCGCATTACAGGGACATGGAACACAAACAGGTTGGACTGAAGAAAACTTAAGACTTTAGGCCACAACCCAGACATTTCAATGATGGGATGAGGGCACAACAGCCTAGAAACGGGTACCATAACCATAACCCAGGCAACAGAGATAGGAACCCGCGACCATATGATACAAGGTAGAGGGAAGAATGGCGACACAGCAGCCATCAAAATAGCAATAACAGGCCTCCACAAACGTACCCTCTGAGGTACATGTCCTTCGCCCTGCGTGGACACAAATAATAACAATACACTTCGGGGAAACAGTAGACCTAGAAGCTGTGAAGGCAATTACCGAACTATGACCACTAATGACCGTCCCAGAGCTGCGTCTGAGAGCCAGACGCAGGCAACATTGCCACGCCCACCCTCGCCGCTGACGGGCACGCACACCTTTTACAATGCAAATGCAGCCAGTACGAGTCAACCCAGGACTCCAACCCCGACGGAAAACTAAGGTCCGGATGGGTGGATTCCCCGCACGCATCCGATAAGAAGACACTCCGAGTCGCACAAACCCTTGGGGACGTAGAATTAAGCAGTACAATACAAAAACAGTTGGAACCAGTAGTGCCTCGAATTAAAGAAAATAACAGTTTTGGAGCAAGTGTTAGCAAAATTACGTCATTAGAAAGGAACACTGCAATGCAAGAGGTTATGGAGGCACCGAGAATAATTGGTGAGATAGCAGGAATGACTTTTAATATGGTAGTTGATACTGGGTCATCTGTAACCGTATGCAGCGAAAAACTTTACGACCAGTTGGTTAGTCTGAAAATAAAAATGCAAACATTGCCGGTCAAGAATGCAGTATGCAGTGGCGCGATTGGACGGACAAAGCAACGTATTACCAAACAAATTTTGCTTAACACCAAGGTGCAAAACAACGAAATGCAGTTTGTATGTTTCATCGTGAGATGACTCGCAACTGATATTATTATAGGAAGCGACCTACTACACATGTTGAAATCAAACATTGATTACAAAGAATCCCAAATCACATTTAATATATCAGGGACTAAGGTAGAAATTCCCTTCATCTCTGGACCTCAGGAAAGTTATGTTCACCTGTCCGAGGTGGAGAGCAGATTACAGGATGAAGAATTTTACGTAGAAGCCATTCATATTGGGAATGACAGTGGAATAAACGACAGAAGTCTGACATGTTTACAAAATAGACTGGAGTGCAGTAACCTAGAGAGCGAGACAGCTGATGGCATAATGCATGCAGAAGAGAGGGGCAGACGTAAACAGACGGAGGAGACAACAGAATCCTTCACGGAGCAGGTAGAAACACGAATCGGACAGCTGACCCAAATTTCTAAGGAACAGAGACATAGACTGCAAAACATTTTGTTAAAGAACCGAAAGATTTTTACCGCTAGAACTGGGAGATGCAATTTGTTTACATATGCATTTGAAGTTGCCAAGGTACCAATCAACCACTACAAATGTAGGATTATACCCCAGGAAATAAGGGAGGCAGTATCTGAAAAGATAACCGAAATGTTGCAGGACGGGATAATAGAAGTTTCGGACACACCTTACGTACAACCGCTGTGTATTGTTAAGAAAAAGAACGGTACAGTCCGAATAACTATCGACGCGAGACACTTGAACCAATACGTCACGCCTGATTATGTGAGGACGCAAAACATAGAGGAAATATTAGCCGGAATCGGAAGACAGAAATGGTTTACATCTCTCGATCTAACTAAGTCATACTTACAAATTGAAGTAGAGCCAAAATTGCGGAAACACCTAGGATTCATCCATCAAGGAAGAGTGTACTGCTTTCGACGATGTCCGTTCGGCTTGTGCGTCTCAGGGAGTGGTTTCTTGCGAGCAATGCAACACAGTATTTGGAACAAATACTGGAAATTACATTTCCCAATATGTGGACGACGTATTAGTGTATGACCTAGACACCGACTTACACCTGGACCATCTGGAAACGATACTAGACCAAGTTGGTGAGTGTGGCCAAACCTTAAACTGGGACAAGTGCAAGTTTTTCGCACAGACTGTAACCTTTTTAGGATATGTAATTTCAGGTGAAACTATATCACCGGATAAGGAACGCATAGCATCCATTTTGAAAATACCGCGACCACGGAATGCGAAACAAGTGAAGAAGTTCTTAAGTGTGTTAGGATACCAGAGCGGTTTTTAATAAATTATGCCAAGGAAACGGCACCTTTGAGGGCACTGTTGTTAAAGAACACTAAATGGAGTTGGTCGGACCTAGAGGAGAATACATTTAATAAATCGAAACAGTTGTTTGCCAATTTCATATTATTAACACGCCCCAGAGCGGACTTGCCTTTTATTATGTATACCGATGCTTCAATGGTTGCATACGGATGCATTCTCACCCAGGAATACCCCGAAGGGGAGCTCCACGTAATTGCGACAGCGTCAAGGTTGCTAAACGCTGCTGAAAGAATCGCATGTGTTACTGAGCATGAGATTGGTGCTATATTTTATGGGATACAAAAGTTCAAACATTATATTTATAACAAACCAGTCATCATATACACCGACCACGTGAGTCTAGCATTTATAAAGAATTGTAAGATGACCAGTGGAAAAATATCAAGGTATACCCACGAGAATTCATACCGTGTAGATATAAGGCACATCCCAGGAAGCTGTAATATTTTTAGTGACCTTCTTTCGAGGATAAGCATGGGTGAGAACCTTCCCGAGACAGTACCGAGTGCGCAACGAGAAGTCAAAATAATGAAATTAGACCTAAAATTGAATGACAGAGTGGCTACAAAATTGAAACGATTAGAGGAATACCAGCAAAATGACAGTAAATTGGCCAAAATTCGGGAAACTGTGCCCCCAATTGGACCAGAAAACAAAGGAAAGTTAGGTTTATTTGAAAATGTGATATACAAATTTGATGGAAGACACGTGCCCGCCTGGAAAGTATATATACCCGCTGAATTAGAGGAATTGGTAATTGAGGCATACCATGTTGCATTAATTCATGCAGGTGTAGACAGAACGTGCTTAACCATATCGGAACACCTTTACTTGCCAAAATTAGGAAGAAAGGCCTAAAAAATTATATACACTTGTGAGATGTGCCAGAAGGCAAAGCCCCTTAATATTAAATTCGATAGAACACCGTTGGCCATATCTAGAAATTCACCTTTGAAAACGATTGCTTTGGATGAACATGGCCCATTGCCCACAGGTAGAACTGGCCTAAAGTACATATTCGTCATGGTTGATGTAATGACAAAGTTTGTGACCCTGTACCCCCTAAAGACGTTAACCAGCGCCAAATGCGCAGAAAAGATAGTTAAGGAATACATTCCTAGATACGGCAAGATGGATGCAATTTTGCTGGACAATGCAACTGTACACCATGGGCATAAGTTTGTTAACACGCTCAAAGAAGCAAATGTCAAACTATACTATATAAGCTCTTATCACCCACAAAGTAATCCCTCCGAGCGCACAATGCGCGACTTGAATACTTATCTGAGAGTATGATGCCATGTAAAGCACGCTAGATGGCCTGAGTATTTACACTACGTTCAATGGATTATGAATAATTCTGTACACCCCAGCCATGGATGCACACCGGTGCAGCTCATGACTGGACAGTCACCAGACCCAATAATAAAGGGTGTCCCAAAATCCTTACCCACTATTGAAGAAACGGAAGCAGAAAGAACTAAGCGAGCCTTTAAAAAAATAACAAGACAGAATTAACAAACGAAAGAGCAAAGCCACGAGACACGCACATACTTGGAAACCGCTGGCAGGAGACAAAGTTTTGGTTAGGAATTATGACAAGTCCTCACTGCTGAAGAAACAGTATAAGACGTTGAACTTGTTATGGAAAGGACCTATGGAGATAATTAGCTGCATGGGTGACAGAACATTTAGACTAGGTGACATTAGAACTGGGAGAGAAGTAGGCAAATACCATCTTGACTCCATATGCCCATTCAAGGAGGCGTTTAAATCGACACAATAGTGACTCATAAACTGCCAGGCATTATTGCGAGGGAATGGCATTGAGATAGATGAATTCAGGTTAACTTAATGAGAGAGAGTAAGACTGTAAGAGATAATCTAATGGGAAGAGAACACAGTTTTATCAAATAAATATGTCCGCTCGTGTATGTTTTCTTTCTTTTCTTTTGTTCCCTCTTTCTTTGTTGTTGCGACGAGAAAGCATTAAATAAGTCCCACGTAAAGCGTAATATAGGGAACGGAGCACCTAATCTCCGAAATGAATATGAAATTGGTAGCTAGGCCAGAAAGTATACGTATAATATGTATTAAAGAAACAATTTATATAAAGTAATGTATGTGCAATAAGGCAAGAAATGGAGGAATAAAAAGTAATTAAAAAAACTATGTGCTCTGTACATCGTGTTATATTGATCCACTGTAATTAGTGTCTCTCTGTCCTGCCGCTGTTCTCTTTTCCATACAAATATTTTTGTTGACCGGTAGCTAAGCTCGAAAAACCTGTTTTTGAACTATAAAGGACATGTAGAGATAATGGCCGGAAAAGAGAACAGCGGCAGGACAGAGAGACACGATGGTCAAATACCTGGTGTGTCAGGGACAAAGCCATGCTGAACCACTGTGTAATGATTCATTGTAATAGTTTTAAGAAATATTGTGTTTGTGTACTATATGTAATGTATTGTATAAGTTAATATGTAATTATCTCCACTCGTTCACTACCGACGATGCATATCATAGTATACATACACACGTACACCAACCAGCTCACACAATGATGGGATATTCTGAGAATTTCGAAAGTGACTTAATATAAAAGCCCTGCTCTAAATTATCAGAAGGGCATATGAAACGCATAATTAAGGGCGGATAGATACCACAATATGAATTAAACAAAGTTATAACAAATTTAGAGGATAATGATTAAATATACAAGTGCAGAAACTAAACAGGTAATCCCAATATATATTATTGAAAGCAGGAGACTCCAACGTGTCATGAGAACGAGGAACATGAACACTTTCTCTCACAGCTATTTTCTTTGTGTTTCTAACCGACAAAAGGTGGCATTGTTCTAAGGCTAGACCCTCGTCGCTAGCCCATGTTTTGATCCGCACATGATACGTGACGAGAGAATAGACACTGGGATTTAAGATACACATTTTCAAACATGCTTATGCATTAATTAGCTGGACTGTGGGAAGGAGAAAATCGCGTGGAATACATGCCTCATAAATTAGAAATTGCTATTAAATTTAAGAGTAGGGATGAAACACAACCTATAAGGAACAAGCAACAGGTCACATGACCCCTAAAGTGTCCAAAATTCGGCGAAAGGAAGGGGAAATTTGTGCAATGGCGACGTTCGATGTTTGCTAGGAAAAACACTCTGTTTCGGCGAGTGAAGGGGACAACAAGTACTGAAAATTCTTCAGAATCCGTGTTCGTGGATGGACGGAGTAGCTTACATTAGGTGGTTATCGAACACCCTGTGTTAGCGAATGAGAGAAACTGCATACATTACAACATCACTAAGATTTCACCAAACTCCGTTTTTGTTTAATAATCCTCCGGAAATACTATGTTGTGCGAAGTAATTCACTACCAACGTTCAGGAACAACGCATACACAGATACATATAAGTCGTGTCATGTGCACAGCAACGGGCAAATCTCAAATCTCGCGCCTAATGTGCGAATAACATCAAGTCAACAGTGGCGAGTGGAGAGGTCTAATTGTAACAATAAACTTGACATTCATAGGTCGTGGTGTCTTCTATGTGATAATACCCACACACTGTCAGGACGCACCCACTCCCTGGAACTCAAAAGCGAGTATTCATGCAGATCTACCCTGAGAAAAACCCTGACCTGTTGGAAACCTCCCATCCGTAGTCCTCACCTATCACATATCCTATCTTATGAGGTGTTGAGTGCCGGGAGGGCTCAACGAGTTACTTAATGGGCAAGGACCGCCTCAATTAATACCTCAATGTAAACCTGATACACACAATCCAATAGTTAATTCTGTATGTTATGTGAAGTATATTAACCCTTTCATCGATATGGACCTCATATGACCTCAATTTAAAATGCTACAAAGTGATTGGACGTGTATAGATGTCCTGTGCATACATGCATTTAATGCTTATTTAAGACCAATTATTTTAAGCTTTATATTTTAGAATATATTTAAATAATTTCTGTAAGAGATAGAAACTTACTCTTAAAGGTTCCCTTTTTTAACGTTACACTTTAAAACAAGCACACAAGGGTACATCTTTACCCTTGCGAACTCCTTTTTAGCAACACCTAAACATTTTCTGGGGGGATGTAGAGAAACTGTTTTTCTGAAACTTTTAAGAAACTGTTTTTCCCTCAAGTATAAGGGGTGCTTACACCCAGTATGAAGAGGCCTCTGAATGTTATAGTGCTCAATTAGGCTGTGAGCCGTTGATATGTTGAAGTCCAGGTAGATAATTGTCTTGCATGAGTTTAGAGCTCTGCAAATTACTAAACAATTGTATATGGTTATATCCAGCTGGTATAAAATACTTTTTATAGCAGTTAACTGTTTTTCGTAAAGAGATAACTTGCAATACCTGATCTAGTAGATCCACACCACCAATATTTGACCCATTATTTCCCCCCAAAAAATGGAGCAGCGAACATGCCATCTGTAGACCAGACATGCACACTGTCCACTTCTGAATTTTCCTCTTAGGCCCTAAATTTCCTTTAGAGGTCAGGGCTTACTTCATTCTACTACATATACATTTGTCTGTAACAATGAGACACTAAGTCAGCAGTTTCAAAAAAAAAAGGGGGGGGAGTAGTGAAAATGTCAGTTGGTTGGCAGTCAAAAGTTAGCTGTACACCAGAAAATAGGTCTTTGTTTATGTCTATGTTTATTTGTATTCAAGTTATTTTGACCACTTCACAATGTTGAATCTTCATAAACACCTGAAGGAATGTCATTTTCTTACTCACCTATATCCTCTACCCCTCTCTGAAAATCTGAAAACTGGCCATCGATCCAAATCATATCAAACAGCAAAAGATCCTTCACATTTTCTAAATTGATATCAAAAGCTCGTACATAACCTATGCAAGCTAATTTAAATGCTATATTACTAGGATAAGCCATGGTTAACATTGAAATTTAACAATTTCAAATGTGCTATTAAATTAACTTCCGACAGCTAAAAGAAATCTCTCTGAACTGCGAGAGAGTATAAATAACTAAATTACTGAGTGCAAACAGCTGCATAAGGCTACCATAAACTTCAGTTACGAAATACTGCAATAAAAAGTACATACAGACGCTGACAGAGAAGTTTGTATCTTTCCAGCATGTGTTTCACACAAAAATTATAATTATTATTATTGCTTGATAACATAAACTAAGCCCTAGAACCTTGAAATGGAGAACTTCCTTACAACTAATATACACAAATCGTTCATATGCACAACAAAACAAAATGACTCACAATTAGATGTGTTAACCGCTTCGCCGATGGCCATTTAAACCCTTCAGGGGCCGGAAACGGATACCCAATAAACAGAACAGGACATTTAAATTGTTAAATGCTGTAAAAATGCATCATAAATACAATTCCGTATCTTCCGTATTTATTAAGTTATTTAAACGAAACAAAAACTGTTTTAAAACTCATTAAAGGCAGTATAAATCTACAGTAACAATAAAGTGGAGACTACATTAATAAATTGTTGAAATTTCACTAATTTGTTTCACTGTGGCAAAAGCCATTCTTTGTGCCGAACGCGCCTAATATGTGAATCATTTTGTTTTGTGTGTATATGAGCCAATGTATGTATGTATGTATAGCTACGCAAGCGACTTCTCCGGTTCAAGTTTAGTTTATTTATGCTATACCAAGCGATAATCATACGAGAATATATTGCGTTACACACTCACACACTGGAAAGGAAACTCTCTGTCAGCATCTGTTATTACAGTGTTTCTCAACCGAGGTTTCTGGTAGCCTTATGCAGCGGTTTTCACTCTGTATTTTAGTTATTTATACTCTGTGTTCAGAGTGATTTCTTATAGCTGTCAAGAGCTAAATGAATGGCACATTTGAAATTGTTAAATTTCAATGGTAACCATGGCTTATCCCTGTAATGTAGCAAATAAATTAGCTTGGCTATGATGTGTACAGGCTTCTGATATTACTGTAGAAAATCTGGAAGATTTGTTTTACGATTATGAAGGAGATCTTTAGGACATACGTAGCAGTGACGTGTGCTGGTCTACAGTTGGCATGTTAGCTACTTCATTGTTTGGGGAAATGGCGGGTCAAATATGGGTGATGCGCATCAGCTATTACTAGCTATCCCTCTTTACGGAAAACAGTTAAACGGTTAAAAAAAAGTATTTTTATACCACTGGATGTAACTATGCACAGTTGTTTAGTAATTTTCAGAGCTATAAATTCATGCAAGACATTCATCTACCTGTACTTGCGCATATAAAGAGCTTCTAACCTAATTGAGTATTATAATACTCAGAGGCCTCTTTATACTAGGGGGTAGGAAATTCACCACGACATCACCCCTCATACTTGAGAGAAAACACTTCCCTAAAAGTATACCACCCACAACCAAAAAACTTGTAACCATTTCGAAAATGTGTAGTGTGTTGCGAAAAAGAAGTTCGCAAGGAAACCAATATTATTTGTTGTGAATCTGCAGATGTGCCCTTGAGTGTTTATCCAGGTTTGGAGGTGTACAATTCAAAAAGAAACCTTTAAGGATACTTTTACATTCCTTATAGAACTAATTTAAATTTATTGTAAAATAGCAAGATTAAAATAATTGGCGTTAAATGAGCATTAAATGCATGTATGCGCAGAACGTCTATACACGTCCATATCGGTTTGGGGCATTTTAACCTGGACGTCATATGACGTCCATATCAGTGAAAGGGTTAAACAAAAAGAGTGGCTCTCTTTACAGTTATACAAAATAGTGAAATTTCAATGGTTTATGAATATAGTTTCTACTTAAATGATACTGTAGTTGTATACTGTCTTTGATGAGCTTTAAACCAGTTTTTGTTTTGTTAAAATAACAATAAGTATGGAAGATATGAATATATATTTAAGAAGCATTTTTACAGAATTTAAATGTCTTATTCTGTTTATTGGGTATCCGTTCCTGAATCATGCAGGGTTTGAAGCGGTTAATATACTGCAGTACTGGCATACTGTCGAGATCACTGAGAAGAGATAATCTAAGAAAACTCCCACAGTTTATAGAATTAAAAAAAAAAAAAAAAAAAAAAAAGGATTTCAGAAAGTACAGTGCCCCTGTTATTAAAATTAGGCAAATGAGTCAACCTTGTAGACACTTTTCTCCACTTAAAAGTTTTCTATGAAGACTAGTTTCTAGGAACTTCTTCTCTATCCTAAGTTCAGTGCCACTGTTTGCTGATTTTTGTGTTTCACTGTGACTCAGTGCTAGATTATGAGTTTTGCAAAATTTTATGCACTATCACTCAGTTCAGTACGTGTCTATTTTAGTGGCTAGTTATTGTATATCTGGAGTGATATTTTATGTGCAAAATCAATCTTAGCAACAATGTTTACAGTTACCAACAAAATAAATTTTAAGGCTTATTCTAAGTGAAGTGCACTTGCATTGTGTTTTGCAACTGCTGTACTCCAATGTTTCAGATTCTTACCACCTACAGTCATCCAAAGATCTTCATCACCAAATAACAAACAGTACAAGCAAAAGACACTTCGTTTCTCTTCATTTGCAGATAGCCAGAATGTTTCACTAAACCAACTGCTACAGGAACACCTCTGCCATTTCTCTTTTTTTTTGGGGGGGGGGGGGAGAGGGGCATCTTGTTGCATAAATATAAAATTATTTGGTTTCAAGTGCACCTATTCGTTTAATTTCAAATTTTTCTTCTAACTTTAATGAAAGAAAGGGTCTTTTCAGCAAAACATCCACTCTAGTTTAAAACATTAATACTTTGTCCACCAAACAATTATGATTTCAACAAGTCACATGAATGCTAAAATTCAGGTAATGGGCCACAGTGAGCCTCGCCCCAAGTGTTGCTGTGTGTGATCTAGCACAACCTCTGGTGTACAACCACAGACTCAGCTAAATGCAGATGCATCAGCTCCCACCCTTGACCTATGTTGCTTGGCAGGACAGGAGGGTATTTGCAGCATTATCCAATTGCAGCTCTAAGATTCTAATGATTGATACTGGAAAAATTGATGCTCGTAACAAATTGTCAATTTTCAAGCCTGATATTATACAGGAATACAATATGCATATGGGTGGTGTGGATCTAGTATATCAGGTACTACATACATATCCCTATTTGCAAAAAACAATCAAATGGTATAAAAAAGTATTTCTACACCAGCTGGATATAACCATATACAATTGTTTAGTAATTTGGAGAGCTCTAAACCCATGCAAGACAATGATCTACATGGACTTCTGCATATAAATCACAGCCTAACTGAACACTATGAAATTCAGAGACTTCTCCATACTGGGGATAAGAAATCCACCACCCCAGCACCCCTCAGACTTGAAGGAAAACATTTTCCTAAAAGGATACCACCCACAGCAAAAAAGTCGTGTCCCTTTAGAAAATGTCTGGTGTGCCGCAAGAAAGGTGTCCAAAAGGAAACTAGTACTATTAGCTGTGAATGTGAAGATGTGCCCTTGTGTATTTATTCCTGTTTTGAGGTGTACTATTCAAGAAGAAACTTTTAAAGGTAAGGTTTTACTTCTTATAGAATTTATTTAAATCTACTGTAAAACAAAGTTTAAACTAATTAGCATTAAATGCATGTATGCACAAGATGTCTATAAAGGCATTTTAACTTGGATGTCATATGACTTTCATATTGGTTAAAGGGTTAAAAGAACCTTTGAGGGTAAGTTTCTATCTCTTAGAGAACCTATTTAAATGTATTATAAAATATAAAGATTAAAATAATTGGCAGTAAATAATCATTAAATACATATATGCACAGGACATCTATACATGTCCATACTGATTTGAAGCATTTTAACTTGGATGTCATATGATGTCCATTGCAGCAAAAGAAATGAATGACACATAAAATAGAATGACTTGAACTATACATATGGAAGAATGAATCTCACTTCAAAATTTATTCAGTCTATAATCCTCTAAACAGCACTCCTAATCTTGAAAATATAATAAATTCAAGTACAATCATAATTTGAGATTTCAATGCCCATTCAAATCTATGGCAAAATGACAAACCAAACAGCTCCGGGAAGATCTTGGAAGATCTACTAATTTCAACAGCTACAGAAGTTATTTATCATAAAGAAGATCCACCAACCTTTATCCACTATTCTGGTGCTGGTACCAAACCTGACTTACTTTTACTATCCTCTGATTTATATTCCTTAACCTCCAAACAAATCTTAAGAACCTGCCACTATTCAACTTGAAAAGAAAAATTTAACTCCTATTAAGTATAAACCTAGATGGAACTTAAAAAAAGCAAACTGGAAAGATACTACAAATGAATTACATATAAATTTGAAACAGCAATAAATGAATCAATAAAGTCAGATAAATTAAACAAAGATTTATGTATCCTTTCATGGAAGTGTTGAAAACAGTGTTGTTGTATAAATTAAGTTAATTGGGAGTCGATTAATAACACAAAACAACACTCACTTTTAAATTTTCCCGGAACCGGTTTCTGAGGCCTTCCCTCTATCTTCAGCCGGACATCGACTAGTTCTCATTGGTGTAGCTGGCAATATTTTGTCTTCGGTCTCCTCTGGTGGTGGTTCGAGGAACTTGCTGAACAAATCTTTCTGGGGAATGTCGAAATTGAATACTTTGTTCCTATTTTTTGAAATAAAGATATGTTCCCATGTGGACAGTTCTTCTTTTCTTGTAGTATGTTTTAGTAATTTTGGTTCTGGATTTATGTTGTGGTTTTTTTCCATATTTGCCATAGTGCCAAAAAAACACATCAGTGATGCACTAAAACTTTTAAATATTCAAGAAAAAAGCATCAAGTTCACTGTAGAAGTTGAAAAAGACGAGTGTTTACCATTTTTAGATCTAAAAATAATCAGAAATAAAAATAGAATAAACTTTGGCATTTACAGAAAACCAACACAGACAGACAACTACATAAAAGCTAATGGCTACAATCCAAGATCCCACAAACAGGCAATCTTTAATAGTTTAGCACACAGACTGGTCAACATCCCTCTCACAGCAGAAGAATACAAAATAGAATACAACAAAATTATTGAAATAGCACAGAAAAATGACTTTCCCAAATCACTAGTAGACAAAAAAGTGAACTTAGCAAAAAAGAAGAAACTACTAAAGGAAACCACAACCCTCTCAGCTACAGAAACTAAAATGATCTTCAAAAAATTCACTTACCATCCATGGGCCTTTGATAAATTCAAAAAAGTCTTCAAAAAACAAAACATTCAACTAGCTCCAGTGAACCATTACTCCTTAAAAAACCTAATTTGCTCAAACATCAAAGATGCCATTCCATCTAACAAAAAATCTGGTATATATCAAATTGAATGCTGTGACTGTAGTCAAATTTATATTGGAAAAACAAAAAGAAATTTAGAAACAAGAGCAAAGGAACACTTTAGGAACATAAAATACAAACAATTAGAAAAATCAGCAGTTGCCACGCATTTTTGGGAAAAAAACCACAACATAAATCCAGAACCAAAATTACTAAAACATACAACAGGAAAAGAAGAACTGTCCACATGGGAACAAATCTTTATTTCAAAAAATAGGAACAAAGTATTCAATTTCGACATCCCCCAGAAAGATTTGTTCAGCAAGTTCCTCGAACCGCCACCAGAGGAGACCGAAGACAAAATATTGCCAGCTACACCAATGAGAACTAGTCAATGTCCGGCTGAAGATAGAGGGAAGGCCTCAGAAACCGGTTCCGGGAAAATTTAAAAGTGAGTGTTGTTTTGTGTTATTAATCGACTCCCAATTAACTTAATTAAAGATTTATGTGACACAATTTAGAAAACAGCAACGAAATACATACAATGTGAATTAACTAAAAACTATAAACCTTTTTTGGAATTCACATTTAGACAAAATGAAAAAAGAAAGAGACCTAGCTAGAATTGCAGCAGAAAAATCTTAAAATCTGAAAGAAGCATAAAACTGGAGAAAATTGTGTGCTCAATTCAAGAAAGAAATTAACACCACATGAGAACATTTTAATAATTTTCTACACAACTTGGACTACAGAAAAGATGCACAAAAAGCATACAGATTCATGCATAACAGAGAAAACAAAAAAGGCAATCTTTTTTTATTATTATTTCGGAATTGTCCCACAATACAATGGTTTTCTGTCACACAACAAAGTTCTAGTCTCCAAGTTTCCTGGTTTTCGGCTTCACTGTCAGTCGAATGTAATAAAATGTAATTAAATATTTTATTTATAATAAACATTTACAAATTAATCTGAAAGAGTCAATAAATGTAATAAATACTATGCTAATACCTATAAAGTTATCTCCTAATACTAAAAATGGACAAAAAATATTCAAGAAAAACATTAAAGAACACATAAAATCAACAATTAAACTTGAAGACAATATATTTAATCAGGAATTGAATAATAAAGAATTTAACATTAATTAAAATAACTTAAATAACTTAAAATTGAAAACATCTCCAGAATCTGACAAGATGCATGCAGAATTCTTCAAACACCTGGGCAAAAGAGTAAAATTAAGACTCCTAGATCTCTATAACTAGTGACAGTTGCAAAAGTACCAGATGAATGGAAGAAGGCAATAATAATAACTGTTTTGAAATCAAACAAACCCGAAGATTATTTTTCAAGTTATCGCCCAATAGCACCTAAAAGCATATTAGCAAAAATCATGGAAAAAATTATTTCCTACTGATTAAAATAATTTCTAGAAAAAAAATTCAATTTTAACTAAACAAACAGGATTTAGAAAATACCACTCAACAAATAAACAGAGTTTAAATCTTAGTCAAGACATTAAAAATGCATTGAATAAAAAATAAGACTCTCCAGAATATTTATTGACTTTCAAGAGGCATATTATTATATTTGGAGGTACCAACTACTCAATAAACTTAAAAGTTTAGGAATCCAAAACAAAAGGTTACATTGAATCAGTGAATTTAATATTCGAGACTTTATTGCCACCAAATATAATGATAAATTATCAACAGACACACTGTGGTGTACCTTAGTACAATATCACAGATCTTCCATGTCAATTACCAAAAATACAATCAAAAGTGTTAATATTTGCAGAATATGTAGTGTTATTGAATTCTAAACAGAAAAATCCAGTCAACAGTTAATAATTATAGCACAGCAGACCTTGATGACATTACAGAATTGGACATCTAATAATTTAAGTAAATTAATACTCAGAAAACAAATTATCAACTATTCACACTAAGGAAGAAAGCATTAAATATTTCCCTTTAACTAGAAGGAAAAACTCTCGCAGAAACATGTGAAGCCAAATATTTAGGTTTTTTTTTTTTTTTAAATACAAAATTACATAGAAAGACTACATTGATAATATATAGAGGGAAAAAAGAAGAAAAAGAAAACTGAGAAAAAATTACCACTATTAAAGAGATTGGCATGCAAGAAATGGGGAGGCATTATTCAAACTTAAACACTTTTTACAAGAAGTATATTACACCAACTCTTAAATACTGTAAAGAGATATTAATAACTGCAAATATAGAAAAACTTATTATTCTGCAAAATCAAATTCTTCATCTAATAACAAACTATAGAACCTACTCTAATACTTGCTCTAAAAATTTTAACAAATAATCAAAGACTCGAATTTGACACTGAAAAAGCAGCCATCATACAATATGAAAAATAATCAGACTACCTTATAATGACTGGGAAAAAAGAAAATCGCAAGTAAACTTAAAAACCCAACTAAGTTTTTTTTACTACTGTCAAAGAAATCAAACAAAAATTAAAACTTGCTTACTTAAAACAAAACTTACAAACAAGTATCAATCCTTTAGAACTATTTGATATTGAGCATGATCTACACTTAGCTATATAAGTTATAAAATCTGAAACCTCGTGTGTCCTGAAACAAATGACACTAGAAATAATCAATTTAAGATATCCTGCCAAAAGATTAAGTTTAAATGCTACAAATTTTGATGGAGAAATTTCGGCAATCCTTCAGAACTTACAAAATCTTCTATATCATATAAATAAACTTAAAACAGTTGTATTATCTGACTCTAAAGCAGCTATAATATCCATAACATCTGATATAACTGAGAACCTAAATATTGCAGAATGTCATAAAATCATAAAACAGTTAATTTAAATAAAAGATTAATCTTAATTTTTAGATGAGTCATATTTATTACACATCTGCTTCACTTTCGTACCTATTTTGAGGACATGTTTCGCAAATCATCATTTGCATCTACGGCTCTTATGCGACTAAAGCTTGATCCAGCGGTGTGGGTAATTCTGGGGTTGCTGCTGCCATCTGTTGATTTAGTGATGAACTTAAATGTGGGATTCTCTTCTGGCGGGATTTCGAAGTTCATAAGTTGGTTTTTATGTTTTTCCATGTATATCCTCTCCCATATGACGAGTTCACTATGTTTTTGTACGTATTTTAGTAATTCGGTGCTATCTTCAATTTCATGATTTTCAGACCAGAAATGAGCTGCTATTGCGGACTTATCAATATTTTTGTATCTTAAGTGCCTGAAGTGTTCTTTCTTTCTAGTGCCTATGTTTCTTTTTGTCCTCCCTATGTAAATTTTTTCACAGTATTTACACTTAATCTTGTAAATGCCTGACTTTTCCTCTGGTTTTATCTTATCAGTATTATTACTGTGAAGTAGGTTTTTAATGTTGTAGTTGTTTTTTGGTGCCAATGTTATATTGTATTTCTTGAATATTTTTTGGAACTTTTTTGTGGCCCAGGGGTGGTAAGTAAATTTAGCAAATATAATTTCTTGTTTTATTGGTGTGAGAGCTGTGATCTGTTTTAATCTCTTTTGAAGTTTGAATGATTTTAGTTTTTTTATCTACAAGGTTTTTTCCATATCCATTTTTAATTGCAGTTTCTAAAATTTGAAGGTATTGTTTTTGATATTCTTGCAGCCTGAGAGGTAGATTTACTAATCTGTGTGTGAGACTGTTGATGGTGGCATGTTTGTGTGGAATTGGGTTGAAACTATTTGCTTTGATGTAATTATCTGTGTGTGTTGCTTTCCTATGGATACCAAATTCTAGTTTTTCATTGCTTTTTTTGATTTTAAGGTCTAAAAAAGGTAGAGTACAGTCCTCTTCAGTTTCCACTGTGAATTGTATGCTGGGTTCTTGCAGGTTGAGTAGTTTCAAAGCATCATCTATTTGTTTGTAGGGCACTATTGCAAAGATGTCGTCTACGTATCTGTACCATGTTTTAAACATATGAGGGAAGGCTTTAGTTATATGTGTTTCGAAAAAGCTCTTGTATAGATTGGCCAATAATATAAACACTCCTACTTACCTTCTGGCAAAATGGCTGTCCAAAAAATTTCAGTCCTTACCACAATTCCATACTCTGAGCATAAAAAACTCTTTAGACCTGGTAGAAAAAATTCAAAATCTTAAACTAAAACCTCATGACACTTTAGTATCCTTTGATGTCCGCTCCCTCTTCCCTAGCATTCCATTAGACAAACTTTTGATTCAACTGAAAAAATGGCTAAATTCTATAAACCTAGATGCCAATGCAATAGAAGAATATTTGGCAATGACTGAAATATGTATACATCAAAATTATTTTGTCTTCGATGGAAAATATTATAAACAAATTTCAGGACTAGCTTATGGCAAGCCCGCTATCACCATTTTTGGCCAATCTATACATGAGCTTTTTCGAAACACATATAACTAAAGCCTTCCCTCATATTTTTAAAACATGGTGCATATACGTAGACGACATCTTTGCAATATGCCCTACAGACTAATAGATGATGTATCGAGATTTAACTGTATTGGAACACCACAGTGAAGCGAAAAATTATTAGATAAAAAACTAAAATCATTCAAACTTCAAAAGAGATTAAAACAGATCACAGCTCTCACACCAATAAAACAACAAATTAGATTTGCTAAATTTACTTACCACCCCTGGGTCACAAAAAAGTTCCAAAAAATATTCAAGAAATACAATATAACATTGGCACCAAAAAACAATTACAACATTAAAAACCTACTTCACAGTAATAATACTGATAAGATAAAACCAGAGGAAAAGTCAGGCATTTACAAGATTAAGTGTAAATACTGTGAAAAAATGTACATAGGGAGGACAAAAAGAAACATAGGCACTAGAAAGAAAGAACACTTCAGGCACTTAAGATACAAAAATATTGATAAGTCCGCAATAGCAGCTCATTTCTGGTCTGAAAATCATGAAATTGAAGATAGCACAGAATTACTAAAATACGTACAAAAACATAGTGAACTCGTCATATGGGAGAGGATATACATGGAAAAACATAAAAACCAACTTATGAACTTTGAAATCCCGCCAGAAGAGAATCCCACATATAAGTTCATCACTAAATCAACAGATGGCAGCAGCAACCCCAGAATTACCCACACCGCTGGATCAAGCTTTAGTCACATAAGAGCCGTAGATGCAAACGATGATTTGCGAAACATGTCCTCAAAATAGGTACGAAAGTGAAGCAGATGTGTAATAAATACGACTCATCTAAAAATTCATAATTTTTCGCTTCACTGTGGTGTTCCAATACAGTTAAATCTCGATATAGAAAAGATTAATACTTCAATGGATACCAGCACATTGCAGAATATATGCTAATGAAGCAGCTGACTTTCTAGCCAGTGTGAAGTAGAAAAATCAGGTCAAATTCATTTGAGCCATCAAATTATAACTATCAAAAGAATACATAATTATATCAACAAACATATAATAAAAAAATTAAAGAAGATATGTTATAAACAAAAGGAAAACTATGTGAAAATTTATGTAACAGTATGACTAGAATCAATACACTACCAACAGAATCCTCTGTAGCAACTTTAGACATCTAACAGGCCATGACTATCTCAATAAAAATTTATTCAGGATTGGTACAGTGAGATCTTCTCTTTATCCTTTCTGTACACACTTAAAGAAGATATGGATGGAAACCACCTACTCTGCTGTCCAACCTTTAGTCAACATACCAACATAATATCAAAATACTGGAGTACAGAGAAAGAAGAAAGCAATATATAAGATGCTCAGCAGAAAGTTGCAAGGAAGAAGACTCAAGAGATCCAAGCATTAAGTGCCCGAATTTTCTGGTGTACAAGCTATTTCCAACATTGGTACCTTGACAAGCCTATTTTTATTCAGTATGTTTCACACTTGACCACACAAAGATTTACATAAACTGAACCAGTGATTGTAATACCAATGATTATATTGTAACAAATGAGAACACCAACTATTGCTAAAGACACTTTGTCTTTTAAGTGCTTAGAAGAATGCAAATATAGGCTTGAGATGCTGTTGCACACACTCAGAAGAAAAAACTGATCCACTGAATCCATTCATAACTGAACTGTTGAGTAACAACTAGGCTCGACACTTACCACTGAACTTGCTGAACTGCCAATGTTGTACTAATGATTGATTTATTATTTTAACTGCTGTGGTTCTCAGCTTCCCATTCTATATTGGGTGTGAAAGACTGCTGAATTGTTATGACACATTGGCCATGGTAGCTTAATGGTTAAGAGCAACCGAACAGAAACCGGGAGATCTGTGGTTCAAATCCCAGCCGTGGCAATGAATTTTTCAGTTTGGCTCTATTTATCCAAAACCTTAGCCTATACATGGCTAATGTGAAGGAATGATTAATTTCCATCTATTAATTTTGTTTGTCTACTAAAAACACTCACTTTAACTTAAACTCAACTGACAGTGATAGCTAGATTCGACTGACAGCTGAGCACAAGCTGCTTATTTTAGGGCCTGAATGCCAAGCAAACTTTCTGGAACGTGAAACTGTTAGAAGTAACTTGATCAGAAAGACAGTACACAGTGGCTATCATTTTGCTCTGGGTAATGCTCAGCCAAGAGGATAGCCTATTAGCAGCATATGGCTGGTCAGTTCAGTATGTACAGTGGCAGCAATGGAAATCTTTGCATGGGAATAAAAACAACAAACACCGACTTTAGATAGTTTTATTTTTAACTTCTTTGTACAATTAGAACTGTGTCATATTTCCCTTAACTTGTATCACCTTCATGAGTCTTCTAGGCACCGAATCTGCTACATTTTCAAAATACATTTTTTCCATTCGCATCCATATCTTTAACACCTGCAGCTCCTTAATATTTGATGGCTGCAGTTCTTCTATTTTATTTTCATTTGATACCAAGCATTTTCTATTGAATTTAGGTCAGGAAAGTTACCAGGCCAGCCATAAACCTATATATTGACTTTCAGGAACTTTTGAACCATCTTTGCTCTATGAGCAGGGACACCATGTGCACTAAGTACTGATACTGATGAACTGGCCAAAATGTGACCGAATGCTGTTGCAGCACTTCTAAATAGTTACTTCTCTTCATTGTTACATCTTAGGAAGAAAGTACAAGCCACCTCTACCATAATTACTACTAAAAGCATCCCATGCCATCACACTTTCTGGACGTTTAAAAGTTATGATGGTAAACTTTGGATCATACTGTGACACATTTTTGGGCCTTCATCTTTTTGGACTTTCCTCTGATCAATATGAAAGTGCTTTCATCAGAAAACATTACTTTGAACCAGTCCTCTGAAGTCCAGTGCTGATATGTTTTGCAGAAATGTACTCTTTGCTTCATCATACCTTCAGTTAGAAGAGGCTTCTTGGCAGCACACCGAATTGGTAAACCTAAGTATTTTCGAAGCTGATGCTGGATGGTCCAAAATGTAACACTGATGAGCAGGTCTGGATGATCTTTCTTTAACCCTGCCACTGTAATTCATAGATTAGCTGCGTAAGTCTTTCTCTTCCCAAGTGAGTCTGTTTTTCTATTTGGTATGGTGCCACATGGCAAAGGTGCTGCTGTTTTTCTTAAGTTGTAAAGGCTAATCTTGACACCCTTAGATCAGCAGCTACACGAATCACAGAGGTACCTGCCTCTAATAGAGCTAAAGAATGAGTCTTCTCCTCAGAATTGAGCTTCTTGCATCCCATTTTGTGCTTTAGATGCAGAAATACATACCTTCAAAAACAGCCCTCAGATTAAAAATCAAATGACACCACACTGTAAACAACTCGCTGTACAGCAAATACCAGAGGCAGACTGAGACCTGGGCTGCTAATGTAAGGAAGCTGCTGCTGTACTCTAGAATCATGTTATCTGCAGCCCTGCCCACCTTTTCTTATAGTGGTGGGAGGACAAACTGAACACATTGTCTATGTAAAGATTTTCCTTGCATTTAAAATGTAAAAATTTCCATTGTGGCAGCTGTATTTAGCTTACAGCACACTCACCATCTTTTTGCACCAAGCATCTAAGTGAAAGCTTACAAAATTAGCATACAGATATGATCACATACGCTTATACATTGGTTGCAATATGCATAAATAAATGAAAATAAAAAGGTGATAAAAACAATGGAAATGTTTAATTTTGAGGCTTTATAAATTCGATTTTCAAAACTTTTTTTTTACTTAAAGATGGATAAAAGAGTTTGTATTAAATTTTGCTTGAAAAATAAGTGCAGCATCACATTCAATGTTGACTGTGACTTCGGTGCATCTACTATACAACATTTTACAAGTAGTAAAGACATCTCAAATAGGGCTGTGAATATGCTGAAGATGACCTCCACCCTAATGCATTAGTAGGTTAACTAATGTTGAAAAGATAGAAACAGCAATATTCTGGGAAATGACTAATCACTATAAGAAATGTGAAATGTGTAGTGTTTAATGCCCGCTTTTACTACATACGGCACCGTAGGCGATGACACTGATGATACATGAGATGAAGATGGAACACCGGTGGAATGAGATGGCGGGGGAAACCGGAGATCCCGGAGAAAACCCGCCCCAGCGCCATGTTGTCCACCACAAATCTCACTTTGCTGTCCCTGGGATCGAACCCGGGCCGCCTTGGTGAGAGCCAAGCGGTCTAACCACTGAGCCACGGCACGACCAATCACTATAAGAGAGGTTGATAGTGATTATTATTATTATTATTATTAATTTATAGATGAGTTGTATTTATTACACATCTGCTTCACTTACGTACCTATTTTGAGGACATGTTTCGCAAATCATCGTTTGCATCTACGGCTCTTATGCGACTAAAGCTTGATCCAGCGGTGTGGGTAATTCTGAAGTTGCTGCTGCCATCTGTTGATTTAGTGGTGAACTTAAATGTGGGATTCTCTTCTGGCGGGATTTCAAAGTTCATTAGTTGGTTTTTATGTTTTTCTATGTATATTCTCTCTCATATGATGAGTTCACTATGTTTTTGTACGTATTTTAGTAATTCGGTGCTATCTTCAATTTCATGATTTTCAGACCAGAAATGAGCTGCTATTGCGGACTTATCAATATTTTTGTATCTTAAGTGCCTGAAGTGTTCTTTCTTTCTAGTGCCTATGTTTCTTTTTGTCCTCCCTATGTAAATTTTTTCTCACAGTCTTTACACTTAATCTTGTAAATGCCTGACTTTTCCTCTGGTTTTATCTTATCAGTATTATTACTGTGAAGTAGGTTTTTAATGTTGTAATTGTTTTTTGGTGCCAATGTTATATTGTATTTCTTGAATATTTTAACTTTTTTGTGGCCCAGGGGTGGTAAGTAAATTTAGCAAATCTAATTTCTTGTTCTATTGGTGTGAGAGCTGTGATCTGTTTTAATCTCTTTTGAAGTTTGAATGATTTTAGTTTTTTATCTACAAGGTTTTTTCCATATCCATTTTTAATTGCAGTTTCTAAAATTTGAAGGTATTGTTTTTGATATTCTTGCTGGCTGAGGGGTAGATTTACTAATCTGTGTGTGAGACTGTTGATGGTGGCATGTTTGTGTGGAATTGGGTTGAAACTATTTGCTTTGATGTAATTATCTGTGTGTTATCATTGTCTGTTATGACTTAGGTTGGAGTGTTTCCAGGGGTGGGTTTGTTGCCAGAAAATTGAAAAGTCTGTGTTTCTCGTAGGATACATTGCTAAGTTCAGGGCAATCAACATTTTATTATTGTAAACTAATACAATGCTACAGTAGAATCTAGCTTGACTTCGATGTACAAGAATTGCATTTCATAATGGTAACCAATTTTTTTCCACTTTTTCAAATGTATGCAAATGTTCATTATTGATGCCTGCCAAAGAAATAATAAACAGAGCATCTTCAAATTTAAGCTTTAAAAGACTGCTTTCTACCATAGTACTCTTTTTCTAAATCAATAATCTTCATACACATGTTCTGTAATCTTGTTTCATGAGGATGAGGATAAAAATGTCGCGGTGAATATAAAAGTTTAGTAATGGAAAATCAATAATTTTTCAAAAGGAGATATTCTGTAATCTTGATAGTGATGAGCGGATGTGCAGGAGTGAGGAATTTTATGTAATTAACGGAAAATATTTATTAAGGAAGTAAGGATTTATTGATATGCTGGCGGTAACCTGCCATGTTGACTAGAAAAGAAAGTTCGAGTAAAATGTAATCCAGATTATAAAATTAAATTATATATTATGAAATTGGACTTATCTATAATTTTCTTTACGTCACTAGAAACCACACCTGAAAACGAGAGATCTCATGACCCTTATTTAATCAAACACAATCATCAAGAAACAATTCAAACTACAGCGAAGTAACCCTGTTACATCTGACTTCTCGACCTGGGTCTTCGACAAAGTCAAGGTGCATCCTAGCTGTAACAGAAAATTTGGTTACGATAGTTAAGAGTCAGACAGAAAAATTCAATGCCATAGCCAGGATTTGAACCATGAATCTTCCAGTCTCCATTCAGTTGCTCTTAGCCATTGAGCAACCACAGACAATATGACAGCATGACATTAAATTCTCCAACTGACTTGCATGTTTTCAAGCAAACCACTATTGGTTCTCAGATACAATGAGATATGCACTGTTTGTGGGGATTTACGATTTTAAGTACTTAAGTCCCAGTCTTCATAGTTAAAACACTAATATTACTGTGTGTTTCAAATGAGAAGAGTTCTGGCTTGTAGCGAATCAGATGCATTAGAGCCTTCAGCGTTACCCCCACTCTTTTTATTTCTCTCTCTCTCTCTCTCTCTCTCTCTCTCTCTCTCTCTCTCTCTCTCTCTCTCTCTCTCTCTCTCTCTCCCTCTCTCTCGCACACTTACCAGTCTTCTTGGAGTTTGTTCAAATCACAATTGCAACATGGATATTCGTATTACGCACATGTTTAAAATATATAGTTTAAAAAGTAATTGTAGTTTATGAATTACCTATTTTTCTAATCCATTGAAACTGCCAGCAGCGCATATATATAGTAGCTATGAATGTCACTTCCATTGAGAGACAATTCCGTCATTGTCACTGTCTTCATCATCTGAGTGTTGCAAATTCATGATGATAGGCTACAAAATCTTGTCACGTGATTTTTCTTTCCAAAAGCAGTGTTCTTGTAGTTTATGTGCATGTCTCTTGCAGTTTTCCCAGTCTTGGGCAACCTTGTCAATTTCTTTGTGAATAATTCGTTCAGCATCAATCAGTTTAAAAGTATTATTTCTGTTTGCAACATAATTTGAGCCCACATTAACTCAATTGGACCGTTCTGGCAGTGGTAAGGGGGAAGGTGGTTTATAATACCTCGTGCCTCATTTCAATTGCAAGCTGATCCAGCTGATACACGTTCCCTGGTTTTTAAACAGAAGAGCAACTGAATAATACTGCTATGAACTCTCTAGAGTAAATAGAGATTACGTACAATCCATAAACAAACATATTGTGTGACAAGTCACGTTCTGCCAATGCACCATTCTGCAAGCGAGCAGAAAGTGTATTATATAGAATAAAAAGAAGTATTTCAGAAAGTGGAGTGCCATTGTTACTAAAATTAGGCAAGTGAGTCAACCTTGTATATACTTTTCTCCACTTACAAGTTTTTTGATGAAAACTAGTTTCTGGGGACCTCTCCCCTATCGTCAGTTCTGTGGTTGACCGATGATGCATCCGGTGTCTGCATCTGGCTTGGTGTCGTGCTGCCATCTAATGTCCTGGTAAGTTTGATGACGTCATCTACCGCAGGAATTTCAAAATTCATCAAGATCAAATTAACCACCCTATGTATTGAACAAAACAGCTTCACGTTCTCCAGCAAGATCTTCCAACAAACAGCAGGCTTGGCCATGGGTAACCCTCTTTCACCATTACTAGCTAATCTGTTCATGAGTAATTTGGAAACACACCTTACTAAAGCCTTTCCACATATTTTCAAATGTTGGCATAGATATGTCGACGATGTGTTTGCTATAGTCCCTAGAAGACTAACCGAGGATGCTATAAAGTTGCTAAACCTACAAGAAAAATCCATAGTTTTCACCATAGAAGTAGAGCAGGATGAATGGCTACCTTTTCTAGATTTGAAAATCATTAGAACACCAACAGGATTACAATTTGGAATACACAGAAAAGCAACACATGTTGACAATTACATTAAATGCAACCCATTCAACCCAGTACAACATCAATATGCAGTATTCCATAGTTAAGTTCACAGATTAATCAACATTCCGCTAACAAAAACAGAATATGAACAGGAGTACACTCACATACACCAGGTTGCCGAATTGAACAACTATAACACAAATTTCATCAAAAAACAGATCTACAGACACAAAAGAAACAAAAACTTAAGAGAATTACTACTTTAAAAAAACTAGAAAACCCAAACACCAGATATGGCAAATTTACATTTCATTCAAAATACTTCAAAAAATTTGAAAAGATATTTAAGAGCTTCAACATAAAATTAGCCCCTCAGAACAAACACAACATCCGCAACTTAATAAACCACCCTCTAAAAAATAGCACACCGAAAACTCAATTATCAGGCATTTACCAAATGAGCTGCCAGGATTGTGACAAGATATACATTGGTAAGACCAAAAGGAATCTAGGAAAAAGAATGAAAGAACACTTCAGAAATATTAAATTCAAACAAATGGACAAGTCGGCCGTAGCACATCACTTTTGGTCTGAGAATCACAACATAAAACAAGAAATAGAACTGATCAAACAGGCAAAGAAACCTCTGGAACTACAGATTTGGGAAAACATTTTTATTACGAAGAAACAGAACCTCTTGATGAATTGGTAGATGACGTCATCAAACTTACCAGGACATTAGATGGCAGCACGACACCAAGCCAGATGCTGACACTGGATGCATCATCAGTCAACCACAGAACTGACGATAGGGGAGAAGTCCCCAGAAACTAGTCTTCATCAAAAAACTTGTAAGTGGAGAAAAGTATATACAAGGTTGACTCACTTGCCTAATTTTAGTAAGAAAGTGTATTATCTGTTCTCGCTCGAATTTAACAAACCCCTTCGCTTATTCAAAGTAATTCTTTTATCATGTCATGTCAAACGCTTACATTTCAGTTCTGAGTAATTACAAATATACGTATACCCATATATGCCAACCAATAATGATATCCATTACAATGCTTACGTTGCAATGCATAGTTACACAATAACAGTGCTTTATTTATTTGTATTAGGAAACCTATTTGAGCTAATCATATGGAATTTTTGCGGTTATGTTAGATGCATTACTTTCTACCTTCTCATGGATCAGTTTTTGCAAAATCAAATTTTTGTCTTAGTGTGAATAGTATTTATTAGAGATTGATTATTATGTGTTTCAAATGGGATAATGTTTGTCCTTGAGCACTACTAGCTGAGCAACCAACCAAAGTCCTGAGGTGTCGTCGTATTGCATTCCCCCTATGTGGTGTGTTAGGAGCACCGAACTAATCAATCTCTAATAAATACTATCCGTGCTAAGACAAAAATTCAGATTAAGCAGAAATTGATCAATGAGGAAGGAGAGAGAGAAATGTATTCAACATAACTGTAAAAACCCCATACTTTTAGCTCATATAGCTTTCCTAATACAAATAACTGTAAAAACCCCATACTTTTAGCTCATATAGCTTTCCTAATACAAATAAAGCACTATTGTATAGAAATGCATTGCGCACTGTAATGAGTATCATTGGTTGGCATGTATGCCTGTAGGTATATTTGAAATTACTCAGAACTGAAACATAAACAAACAAAAAATGTTATTTCTTTTTGCAACATAATTTGAGTCCATATTAACTCAATTGGATTGTTCTGGCAGTAGTAAGGGGTAAAGTGGATCACGTCTCATTGATCCAGCTGATAACCTTTTTCATGGTTTTTAAACGGAAGAGTAACTAAATAATACTGCTATGAACTCTCTAGAGTAAATAGAGATTATGAACCATTCATAAATAAAGATAATAAAGTGACCAGACACGTTCTGCCAGACCAGCAGGAAGTGTGTTTCCTCACATCGAATTTAACAAACACCTTGTCTTATTCAAAGTATTTCTTTTATCACGTTCTCCCCCGTATGCTGCCTGACCTTTAAGATATAAATCTGTGGGCACCAGTCAGAATCTACTAAACAGAATCGATATCTGGATTCAAATTCCACCTCAGTGCACCTGCACCTTATGAGAACTTTGGGCAAAAAGTGTTTGAGAACAGCACTCAAGACAAACGCAAATGAGAACTTTGAATGCGTATTTGAATACACATACAGATTTCGAGAACTATCAAGAATCGAATGAATCGATTTTTGTATTTGAATTCGCCCATCACTAGTACAGGAACTTATTTTTCAGCTTAATGTCAGGAAGTTGCTGTTGAAGTCTGTGCACTCATACCCGTAACACCTTGTGTCTGTGCGCGTGCATTTGCAGAGAAGTAATGGTAACATCACCTTTAAATTCCATGATACTTTAATGCACACAAAATCAAGCTCTTAGGTTAATTACTGTGGCTATTAAACCTAACAGCTATAATGACTTTACAAGCATTTACGTTTAATAGACCTGTAATGACAGATTTAGAAATACAAGCTCTTTTAACATATGAAAAACTCTGAGACTTCAAGAGAACAAAAAATGTGTAAAAAAACTACACATTTACCTTCAGTTTGAAAACACAATTATGTTAGATAGTCAACATGAAAAATTCAATGCCATGGCCGGGACCTGAACCGCGTATCTCCTGGCATTGAATCCCGGCCGTGGCATTGAATTTTTCATGTTGACTATCAAAAACCTTAGCCTATTTATGACTAGTGTGTAGAAATGATTGATTTCCATCAATTAACTAACATAATTATGTTTCTTACAGAAAGTTCGACTAAGAAATAGACTAATCTCTGTTTCATATAACCTTGCCCCGCTGACATGTATCACTCCGTGTGCAACTACCTTCCCTCTCATCCCAATTGGCTAATGCTTTCGCGCCATAGGCCATAGGCGGTGCCTTCCCGTCACATTGAAACCTGCAGTAAATGTCATAATAATTGCCAGGAAGATGGATAAAAATCATACAAATAAGAATATGAAGGCATGCAAAAATAATGAAGTTTATAATGAAACTAAGCAAGTTGAAACTTAATGAATGAGCAATGAAACTAGAACAGGTTTATAATGAAAGGCCTTTGGCCTTTTCCACTGGGATTTTTTAAACCAGCACACATACCTTGCAAAATTGCTTGTCTTTCAGTCTTAAAAGTTGTGTCACGCCATACTTGTCATGTGTTCTTCATTCATCCAAGTCTCGTCAAGGTAGTATATTTTGCGACTTGTATCTCGGTACAGTCTTGATTGTCCTTAAATAACGCCTTTGCCACACAGCAATATCGCCCCTTAAGTGGTAAGTTTTCCTGTTGTCTCAATCTTATGTCACGATGTTCCTACGCATCTAACACACCTGTAAGTTCAGAGCACAGCTGATTGACTTCTCTCACTGACAAAGACGAATTCTTCTTTGTGAGTCCATTAAACACATGCAACACAATTCTTTTTTCGCCGCTTTGTAAAGGCTTTCCTTTGCGATGCTTCAGCGAAAAACTGGCGCTAGACTCTGCCATTATACATATAATAAGTACACGCGCAATAAACGATCAATAAAATAATTTAGCTGTCGCACTCGGGATAGCACACCATCGAATGGCAATATATGACTACTCCAGTTCAAAACAAGGTCAATGATAAAAGTCATATAAACAAATATGTCATCACTACTGTTAAATCACGTGCTATCGTGCCAT
The DNA here is from genome assembly GCA_030765055.1 of Mantis religiosa. Taxonomy (NCBI): domain Eukaryota; kingdom Metazoa; phylum Arthropoda; class Insecta; order Mantodea; family Mantidae; genus Mantis; species Mantis religiosa. Next base: position 148,555,760 of record CM060950.1, on the reverse strand, counting down.
GTGCTTGAGAGAAAAGGAACCTCCTCTTTACTTCGTTTAAGAATTAACATGCATTTCAGATAAATCAACTCTGTTGCATAATATATTTCATTAAAACTGTTACAAAAATATAAATCTGACAATTCTCTTCCAACATATAAAGACATATCACCATGTTAAATAACGAACTAATTTTTACCGCACAACAGTCTGCACAACAACAGCAGCCAATGAGATGTGATAAGGTCACGTGACCGTTAAGAGATACGGGGCAAGCTTATGTGAAACAAGAATTAGATTACCCATCTAAAATAGAACCTGTCATGCCCCTCAACAACCCATTGAACATCATTGAATTAGAATACAACTTTGGTCTAATTGCAAATTTTAAAAAGAAAGAAAATTCATCTACAGGAGCTACAGCATATGCCCTTGAAACCATAAATGCACGATATCCAGATGTTCAGTGAACTCACATCTATACATATGGATCCTTTTACAACCAAGAAGATAGAGCAGAAGGAGCTACCTGTAATTTTGTATTATTATTTATTATTATAAGCACGTTGGAAATAATTTCACAAGCTTTTATGTAGAAATTGATGCCATTTATACTTCCTTACCATATCTGTTCGCCTGAACAAATAAATTTTCCAACATAGTTCTATCAGAAACCAAAGCAGCTATGCAGGCTATTATTTCAACTCACTGTCTTAAAATGGAAGAAATAAATGAAATTTATAATATGATTAAATATCTTCTAAATTTAAATAGTTTTCTAATGGATTTCATACCACTGTGTAGTTTCTGGGAATGAGCAAGTGGATATAGGTTCCAAAACTGATCAAACAATGAAATAAAATATCCGCTATGAAATAGTTACAAGATTAATAAAAACTTTCCACATACAATTATGACCAATATCTTTCTTACTTCCCCTGAAAAACTTAAAATGAAAGATCTACAAAATAAAATTAATACAATTGCATATCTACCTATATAATTATCTGTTACAATTTCCAGATTAATCACAGGACATGATTGAATGGACATTTATTCAATACTAGATTAATCACTTTCCCTCGGCGGTATTTATATGATAAAGATGACTTAATGAGTATTTGATCACCAAACTGTATGTGAAATTCTCAAAATTCAAGATGATCTCTAGAGAGCAGATTTACAGGCTCTGAAAATGTGTGAAATAGGCAGGCAAAAAGGCACTAAAAAGGGGCAAAATAGGCACTAAAAATTTGCTAAGAAAGCACTTAGAAATACACAATTTTAGTAAAATGGCTCTTAAAATGCACTATGAATGCCCTATAAAAAAATTGCAATCAATGCAACATATGCTGCAACAAATTTGCTAAACACATACAATTTTGCGGTTCCCTAGGCGAAATATTTCTACATTTATTCCAAATTTCATAAATGGCTCCATAGCAAGTTAAAATAACAGATAGTCATATAATTATAATACATAGAAATCCACTTCACTAAGTAAGAACCATAATGTGCAGAGAGGTGTGAAGTAATTAACTATGTCAGAAAACAAAAACATGGGTTTTGGGAGGTTTTGAGGGTGAAAATTAAAATATCTGAAGCTTTTGTTAGATTTGTTTCAAATTTATACCATTTACTTTTGTGATGGATCAAGAATGGAATAATACCACGTTTCAGCTTTCTAGTTATAACAGTTTTTGAGGAATGTTTATGTCTAAATTACAGGCGATGTTCAAAATGTCCCACATATTGTAATTTTAAAAATTAATGCTTGGGGTATAAGTTTCTGCATACATTTTAACCTATTAATTACCTGTATCTATGTGAAATATTTGCCTTCACCATATCAACGAAGGGAAAAAATAATTATACCTATTTAACAATTTTTATTTTCCCAAGTGTTTTCAGTAAAAAGTAAGCATTATAATCCTTTTCAATACAAATAACAAAAACATAACAAACGTAAATGGGTACACTTAATATGCAGTTGCCCTTACATGCATGTTTAGAATTTCGTACAGATTAATAGAAAACTGCACCCTGTGGAACTTTTGAAGTTAAGAAACTGTAGAAAATATGGAATCTGAGAAATCTCAGGTTAAAATTACGTAATAGCAGCTGTGATACATTTGTAGGGTTTGTGACGTTTTCTGCAGTGCCGCTAGAAAAAGAAGAGAAAAAAAACTTTGTGTTATTGAAGTATGTCTATATTAATTTTAAAACAAAACAACTAAATTTGGGATTGTTGTAAGTTTTGGGCCAATTTGCACTAATGTGTCTCCTCAATAGAAACGACTGTTGGAAAGATAAATTCAAAAGTTCCATCACAGTAATCTTAATGTCAGAAAGATACAAAGCACAGAAAAAAATTAATTAAAAGCTAAAGCTACAGAATCCTAGTTTTTGTAACAAAAACCCTAAATGCCCCATTGTCGACTAAGAACAAATAATAAAGCACAGCATTGTGAAATGAATTTTCGTACCTACTTTTATAAAGGCACTTCTGTAAAATTTTACTCAAACCACTAAGATTTATTGGTCTGCAGTTTCATTTTCTATGTTGGAAACAACACCGGAAGTCTCCAAACAATCGATTTCATGATTCCTTGAGGTACATCTAGAAAAATGTAAGCATGAGAAAATCACACTTTTTTCATATATATAATCTTAGTCTGTGTAGCCTAGCTAATTAAGCGCTGGCCTTACAAGTTGTAACTTGAATAGAGTCCCAGAGTGGTGATTTTAAGATTGGGTAAAACAAAAGCTTCGTGTCAGTAGACTTGCACACATGTAAAAGAAATCTCACGGAAGTAAATTCCTGCTTACTAGCAGTACTAATTGTGATCTGATGATTGTTAACAATTGACACCATCAATAATTTACTTAATAATCCCTCCAAGCATTACCATTAGCTCAAGAAATAAGCTGTTTATCATGTTACTGCATTGAAACTGCCAAAAGATAATACTCATAACAAAATTGTGAAATCCGGTACACTGAATCTGCAAAGCTATACCTATAAGTTTCAAATAAATAATATTCTAATCAAGATGAAGTGCAATAGACGGGCTTGCTTAACAATTCAGACATGTTTTAAGCTAAATCTCAATGCAAAGTTGTATCATGTGATGAAAAAAGTTTTCACATTAGGCAAATTTGTGTTTTACTTTGGAAAACTGAAAACATTCAGTTTCTCTTCTTTCGGCTCTCCTCAACATACTAATTTGTGTTCGGCATAATGTTGCTACAGGGTTGATTTTTACAAGGGTTTTGAAATATATATATATATATATATATATATATATATATATATATATATATATATATATATATATATATATATATATAAGCTCGAGGGTATCTACCAGGGCAATCCACACAGAGTGAAGACTGACCCTCTAATGACCAGGGAGTTACAGAGCTGTCCCAAAAGGGCGCCCGGTGCCTCCGTGAGGCTTTCCATAAGGCAAGATCTAGAGACTAACAAGCCCCCCCCCCCCCCATCTGGTCCAGTGGACTCAAGACGGGATGGAAGTGGATACGCCACTTAAGCGTGCCAACCCCAAAGGGGAAGGTTACCGATTAACCTCGGTAGGGTGCCTGGTGATCTAGCACACCTTCTACTAGCTATGCAGGCTAGTACACGGGAATATATGGCTTCCCTCAACCCCGTCCAGAGACGTACCCGATCTCCCACGGGTAGCGGGAACCACTGCCCCCTCGAGTCCAACCCAATCTGAACAACTCCCATTCAGGGAGGGGCTCGAATGTTAGGCCCGAGGTTCCTCTAGTAACGTCAGAGGTACCACGAGTGCTAGGGGTCCGCAGCGTAAAGTACAGCTAAAAATCACATTCACATACAGCTCATAACAGTATAATGTATAGACACGAAAAATGTTTTTCATGTCATTACTTGAAAACGCTGGGTAATGGAAATGTTTTGTAAAAACATTTGGTATCAGCATTAAAAAGTTAAGTCAGAAACACTGATTGTTTCCCTTATAGCACAAAAAGGCTCAAATTTTGTCGGCCAGTTCCATAGAGAATAGTCAGCCTTCAATGTATCTTTTCAATCACCAAGATATCTGTCCCACAAAAACGTCTACATCTTGATGGTCATTTTGAACTTCTCCCTCACTACAGAAGTTAGGCTGGCTGGCAACCCAGGCATACCGCATTCTATACTAGCAGCTCCTAGGTTATAAATGAGTAATGATGGCGATGACTGGCTTGAAACTCGTATACCAAATTCAAGTGCCTGAGGCTAGGCAAGTTATGTATCCCAGCTGGTCAAGCAGTATACTTTTGTCACTAAAAAACTGAAAGGAAAGGGCAGTTTTTAAACAATTTCAGGTTCTTTTATTTTTTTGTTTTTAATTTACGTCCTCAAATATTACGTCGTATCACACGATGAATGAAAATAGTGAAATGATGCTCAAATGAGCCAAGGATTCGTAGAGCTTAGAGTTACCAGACATGTGTCTTTCAGGATAAGGGGAAACCCTGGAAAAAACCTTATCCAGGAAACTCACCATAACAAGATTTGAACTCGAGACCTCTTGAAGGTGAGGCAGGCACACTACCATCTAGGCTACTGAGGTGGGCATTCAAGGTACTACTCATATAGGATTGAAAGTAAAAGTTATAATTTTTGGCCAATTCCTACAGTATAACTGTACAATGTCTTGAGCAGGTGGACAGCACACAAAGATTTCTACAGAAGGGTTATAATATAGGATTATATAGTTATAAGGTAGCCTAATTTTGGTTGGGTTCTACAGTACAAGCACGTCATAAAAAACATTTTCTATGATGGAGGTATGCAGTATGAATATCAGACTCTTATGGCAAACAGCATCCTTGCCAGTGCCAACAAAATTCTCATTAGGCTAGACAAGCATCCAAACAAAGGCTCTGTATACACAAGAAGTGTGCCCACAGGAAATGTGCCTACATTATTGTACAAACTATATTGAACAAACTATCACTGCATTGCACTGCATGTTCTATAAGTGTAATAATGCATGAAATTTGTCTATAACATTTATAACTCATATGGTATTTCTGATTTGAAAATATGTTTCAATAAAAGTGGAAACAAACAAAATTGTGGAATAACATGATTGATGAATGCTACCCACTCTATGGTGTATTCAATACTGTAGAGCTATGTTTTTTTATTATTATTATTTTTTATTTAATGGATACTCTCTAACTGCTGTGATTCTCTACATTGGGTGTTAAAGGACCCCTTAAGTTTCCTCAGAGGCATCTTCATCAGGCTTGAGGTTCTTTAACATGCCATAAATCTAAGACACTGGACCACCAGTTTTACTTCCCTTCCAAAGGAAGCAATTTTATCTACCAAAAAATCAATCACCCTCCACTGGGCTCGGACCCATGAATTTGGGAATGTGAGTCTACCATGTTACACTAGACCATGTTGGCTACGGGATTTCAAGAAAGACGCAAGCAAATTTGCTATTACAAGTTTCCTACACAAAATTATGGAATTAAAAACAGATCTGAATCTTCCTAATTCTAAAGAAAACATTTTAATCAAAGAAAACCCACTAATATTCAATTAGATTTAGAACAAAGTTACAAAATCTGAAACTTCCAAACCTGTACTAAAAGCACTAGCAAGCCAACTGAAGAATGGTTACATATCTACACAAATGGATCTAACTTGGACAACAACTTAGGAGCAGGAGTTAAGTGTGCACTGTTCTCATTCTATCAACTAGCAGGATACCACACAACAAATTTTGATGCAGAAGTAACGGCTATTCATATTTCACTCCAACAAGTTCATATAAAATTAGGTCAATCCAAATTAAAGAATGTCACAAAATGATCCAACAACTTCAAAAACTACAGAAAAAAATTATATTACAGTGGATACCTGCACATTGTGGAATTGCTGGAAATGAATCAGCTGATTTTCTTGCCAAAAAAGGTGCAAATTTAATTCAGAACAAAAGTAAAAACTTACCCTTTACATCCATAAAAAGATTAATCAATAGCAAATATAAAAACAAACAAAACCAATCAATATCTAACAAAGCCAAAGATAAAAAGTGCAACATTTTAATTAAAAATCCAGAAATTATTCCAGATATCCCATGTAAAGCTGCAGTAGCAAATTTTAGATTACTTACAGAACATGATTATTTGGTCAAACACTTACACAGAATAGAAATTTATACAAGTCCAAATTTTCCTCTGTGCAACTAAGAAGAGGAAATGACTGAAGAACAGCTTTTAACCTGTGAAGTCATACCTGCCGGACCCACTAAACAGAATTATTGGAGAGCAAGAGAGCTAATGGCTTCATTGCCAAAGCCTAGCATTTGAAAACAACAATCTGTTATTACAGAATTAAACTTACAAAATAAAATAACCTAAAGGACCATAAAAATGTGAAATTACTTTTGAGAACATAAAGCATTGTATTAAATTCACTGCTTTAACGCTGTATGTAGAAAACAATATGTGAAAATAATAAAACATCCAAAGTAAAAGCTAAGCTAACCTAGCACTTGCCTACCACTGTGTTGATGCTTTTGTTGGTATTACATTAAAGACACATTCAATATCCCTGAGCTTTGCTCTTCGAGTGATCTACACACTCAAACAACAAATAAACTGACGGATTCACTTTAAGGCTGGAAAACTTAAACTAATAACATTTTCATAACTCATGTGAGAATTAAAGACATGAGGATAATTTTAGCAAAATTGAAGGAAAAAATAAAACATTATGAAGGGGACAGAAAACACTTAAAATTTTATTCTGAGAAAAAACTAGGAATAGAAAAGGGGGAAAAGTTTTAAATAAGAATATTTAATCAATCGTACATTTGCAAATATTTCTCTCTAAGAAATTTAAACAGTTTTCCAAATGTGAAAACTGCTTTAAATGCTTTAAGAAAATTGGACATATAAAGAAATGGTGGTCTCATGTCCGTACTCCATCCACCATTACTTGTTTCAAACTGCATCATTTCATACTTTTAAGTGCCATGTTGATTGCAGCATATTATAGATTTCTTTTAAATGAATATAAATTTTAAATAGACCAAAGATGCTTTTTTGTTTATTTTTTAGATAACTTAATAACTTTATGACTCAGATTTGCTGTGATGGATGAAATGAAAGTGAGTCATATCTGATGTACTAGGAATTGTACAAAATTTGTCTTTTCAGGTTAAAAGAAACTTCTTTTCCCCCTCAAAAAGAACACACACATAAATAATCCTATCCACCAAATAACTCCAACCAAGATTCAAACCCAGGGACTTCAGAACTTTCAGAAGTAAGATACTCCAGAAAAATCCTAACCAGATCATTTGCTCCAACTGACATGTTAGCTCAGTCCATCCCAGCTAGATGAACATGCTACCCCACGGATATGAGCTTAGAAAGAAATCATCCATGTGTAAAGCAAACATGTATATAGCTGATAACTGAAAGAACAGAGCTTACTCAACAAATAAAGATGTTCAATATGAAATAAAGTAGATGAGCGATTATCTAGTAGATTTTTATTGTAGTTTATTTCAAGGTTAGCTTTTAAAAAATGTTAGCCTTTTTTTTCCATCACTAGTATTGGAGCACCAGCATAAGCAAATCTCATTGTTGTTCAGATGTACATTTCTACAAGGAAAATAGTAACAATAAAGGTTCAAATAGTTGAGAGTTCTGACTGATCCAAAGGATGTCCCAAAGTGGGACTGCTATGTAGCTAAAGAATATTCATTTCATTGAAGAATGGAACAACTTTCTTACTTACCAAAATTTATTTTTTAGACATTTCACTATGTGTAATACCACTTTAGTAATGTAACTGAAATATACCCACAAACAATGAGAACATATAAGAAAACATTAGTTTTATGAAGAAATATCTTTTAACAGAAGAAAAGAGAGAAGAAAAATAAATATTGGTTTGAACATATGCATACAACTTTTGTGTTTGCCCTTAAAACCATAGTCTTGTTACTAAACTGAACTGAAAAAGTCACTGAATATTCTAATTCATCTTACAATTACTAAGATCCTATGTTTACATTGTCCAATAAATCAACCTATCTAATTTAATGTATTTATCTCGAATGTCCTTAATTCATTCTGCCAAAATAACTTTTGCTAAAGTCTAAGTTTAATTCTAGGAAATAGGAAAAACAGTCCATTATAAGACTATACAATTTTTAAGTAGATAAAATAATTACTTTTTGTTCTTGTAACTTCTAGATCTGCATTTGCTAAGGAACCTTTAAAATGTCCATGGTTTGCAAGTTCAATCACTGTAATATAGCTTCAATAACGAAGACAAGTAAAAACCATTAATACATATGTTAATTTCTTCAATACAAAAATATAGCAATAATATGTAATACAGCACACAGAAGTTAACTCATTCATATTTTTCATTTAACTTTTTTACTTAAGGTACTTCCCTGCAAAGTATACCAAATAAATGTTGCTGCTCTGATTTTCTACCTTCCTTTTATCCTAGACATAAGTTTGCAATTTTTTTTTTCCTTAACCCTTCGTTAGTCGCGCATGTATCTATGAGATACATAGCCTATGTTTGTTTCATTATTATGGCAATAAATAGAGGTAAGGGCTTGCCGACCAGGACATCTTCCATCATACCTTTGTTATGTTTCCTCTGAGTTTCAACCATTTCTCCCTAATGCTAAGTTTGCAAACCAGGCAAGCGAAGATCACATGTGTGCTGTTGTATCTCTCAGATACATCACGCCAACTCAAGTTACGATTGTCGCCGCTATCGGATCCAACCACGTCATTGCTAGAGAATGCTAATATAAGTGGTTGTGTTGTTGCAAGGTAAATGAGGGTGTCTTTCTTTATTACTGTGAATCGTAGGTTTGAAAATGAGTCAAGTATATGATTTGAAAAATCCTGAGGATTTGGAGGATATACATTGCCTTGTTTTTGATGATGTGCTGCCAATTGAAGATAATTTTGTAGATACTAATTCCGAATATGAAGACATAACTGAAACACAAACTGTGGACACATACAGATCATGATGTTGATGAAGAGGAAAGTATTGAAGTGCTAGAAAATGATGAAAATTACTATTTTGGTGAGTACAAAAGACACAAGATGATCGTGAAGATATTGATGATGATAATCATAATAATCGTAGTACTTCTACTACTACTAATAATAATCACAACAATAATAATAGTAATAATAATAAATAAATAAAAACTGCCTAGAGATGTGAGGCATGCCAAAACTATGAAAACTGAATTTGTAAACTTTTTGTCAGTGATGATATTCTGCATAATTGTGCAACACACCAACAGACACATAGATGATTTCAAAGTGAAATATGAATGTGAGAGTGATTGCAGAAACAGACATAAATGAAAGCATTTATTGCATTATTAAACGTTGCTGGTGTGTTCCGTGGACGACAAAATATTCAAGACTTGTGGACAACAGATGACCTTGGTGTCAATATTTTCAGGATGACTATGTCCCAGAAACACTTCCGATTCATAATAAGGAGTATTCATTTTAAAACTACTGAAAACAGATACTAAAACACAATTAACGTCATATGTATCCAGCAGATACATCGCAACTAATAGCGTCATGAAAGTTGACGCGCCTAATGGAAGGTTAAAAACAACAACAAACAGTACCCACCAGAACTGGACCTTTTCTTCAGATAAACGCTTACAAATTTAAACATTACAATAATGAATTTTGCAGAAGAAAAATGTACAGCACTTAAGGTCACATAAACCAGTAAATCATTTTATAACTTGGGAATATTTTTAGCATTGTTTAATAGCATCTAACACAACAGCTATCCCTATTGTGTACAGCAAGTATAAACTAGTTGAATGTAAACAAGATTGTATGCCACCAAATAAGAGCTACTGGTAAATGTTCTGAGGAATACCTTTATTTTTTAACGCAAATAAGATTCTGATTACTATGCATGCTAATCACTTAATGCACAAAGTTTGGATATTAGAAGTTCAGATTTCCCAGCACTTGCAAAACACACATGAACATCTTTGCATATTTATGACTATCAAAACAAAAGCATTACATTTACACTGTACAGGAATGCAATTTAACTTTAAACTTAAAAGTAGCAGTTAGAAGTGCACTTTGGAAGAGTTTTAATATCTGACAGTTCTAGCATTCTTCTAAATAGTTTCAAGTTATCCTGGTATGTGGCAGGTCAGTCCAATAAAAATGTAGACAGTCACCATGGCTAAAGCCTGCCCTGCTGTTCTGTTGTGCAAGATATAGGCCTAATGCAGGCTTCGGCAAACGTGTACTCACTGAGGCCGGGTAACTATAACTTATCAGGGGCAATGCTGTCTCACCCTCCCCTCACATTCTTCACTGGCAGTGCATATATACCTATCACGGGCGGACTGTCCTGTCGTATTTACCTGTACATCTAAACATGTCTCATAGTCAAAGGTGGCTGTGCAGAAACATGTGTTTCAAGAATCGTGGGAGAAGTATTTTTGCTACGCACAAGAAGACAACGTAAGATGTTTGTTGTGCTATAAAGTTCAAAAAGACATTCATCAATGGAACATCAAGCGACATGATAAATGTCAAAGATCACCACACAATTACAGGTCAGCATTGTGTACATATATTTACACCACCATTTAAAGTAGCATAACACTGACGTGATGTCCTTTATTCCTTTTATTTTCTTCAGGTCTAGATTGGGGAAACCAATTGCAACAGCTCAAAGAGCAATATTCAGATACCACACCTAATATTAATTCAAATATTATACCTGATAGACAGCTTCAGATTGCTGTCACTGAGGAGTTTTAGTGATGGAGATTTCATAAAAAAATATGTGAGTTAGTTGCCAACATAATCTGCCCTGAATATGATAAATTTAGTAATATTGCATTATCACCACAAACCATAAAGAGAAGGATACATAAAATAGCTGAAATAACCAAAAAAACAAGGTCCATGAATTTAATAGCCTTTTCTCTCGCATTGGATGAAAACACTGATAATGTTGACATAGCACAATTAGTACTTCTCATTCGTGGAGTTACTAACAACCTCTCGATACAAGAATATGTGCTTGAAGTCATTCCACTTATGGAACATACAACAGGGGCAGAATTATTTCAAGCATTTAAAAAATGTGTAGAAGAATGTAAACTGAATCTAAAGAATCTTGTATCCATAGAAACAGATGGGGCTCAAAATATGACTGGTGAAAACAAAGGTCTAATTGGTGGAGTGAAACGTTATTTAAGTGAAATGGGAATAAACAATAACACAAAATGTTGTTTTCAATGTATAATACATCAGGAAGCATTATGCAAAAAATACTAAATATGAAACATGAAATGGACATAGTTATACAGACTATAAATAAAATAAAATCAAACTCCTTGAAATCTCAAAAATTTCATGAAGTACTGAAAGATTTAGGGCTTTATTATGAAGACCTTTCACACTGCACTGAAGTCAGATGGTTAAGCAGAGGAGACATGCTCAACCGATTTTTCGAAATGCGTGAAGTGATATTTGAATTCCTGAAGGGGCAGTTGTGTTGATATTAGTGCTTAATTGCAATATAAGTTTATGTTGTACTGAATGTGTCTTAAAATTTCCATTTTATTTCCTTGTTTAGGATATAGACATCCATAAATTGGGAGATGAAGATTGGATAACTGATTTAGCCTTCCTCACTGACATTTCTCAACATTTCAATAATAATCCGGCTTCAGGGAAAGTTCCAAAATATAGTTCATATGTATGACATGGTTAGATCATTTGTAAAGATGACAGATGTATGGAAATCAAATCTCATGAAAAGAGTTTCATCCCTTTCCATGTCTAAAATCTCTTCCCAATATTTCTGTAACAAATCTGAATAAATATACTGGTCTGTTAGATGAAGTAAAGAGGGAATTTGAAGTAAGGCGATTCAGTGAATTTACATCCATGGAAAATGATTTTGCTCTGTTTGCTAATCCTCTTGCAATAGATTTACATAACGTTAAGCCAGAATTACAGCAGGAAGTCGCTCATTTACAATGTGATACGTATATTCAATTGCAGTGTAAGGATTTGACTAATTTGGATATATTAAAAAATCTGAAAGCAGATACATATTCATCTCTTAGATTGTTCGCTGTCGGTGTAGTAGCTATGTTTGGATCCACATATGTATGCAAACAATTATTTTTCCAAAATGAAACTTGTAAAATCGAAGCAACGGTTCCAATTAACAGATGATAATTTACGTGCTATACTGAGAGTGGCAACTTGTCATATATATCACTAAATTTTCATGGTTCATTGCAAATAGAAGTGAATTGAAATATATTGCTTAAATATGTAAGTCTACCTAAGGTACCGTAGACCAAAATAGCTGGATTCAAGTATGTGTACTATGTATGTATTTCTTATTGTACTGTGCAGCGAGCGAGTACAGCACTGACTCTGAACGAAGGTGAATGCCTACCCCTGTTCGACATTATTTCATGTACATTGCGGGTTGCATGTTGAGACGTCATACTGCTCACTCAATGAGTACATATCTGCCGGTGCCTGGCCTAATGTGTTGCACTGGAGATAGCAGATGGGTTCCTAGAAGACTGATGCAGTTGAATGGGCAGTGTTTTACTTAATAAAATGTGCACACATACCTTTGGTGAATAGAAATATTTCCTAATATCTCAGAGGGCTATGAAACTAAAAAGGTAAGCTTTGAGAAACAATAATTTTGACCAAAGGTTCATTTAAATCATCTTGTATTAACAATTAAGATTCACTGATGTGACTCAGCAGCGTCTGGATGCAAATAATTACCTTATGTTTGGGGTGAGAGTGCTGATGGATGATCAATATCTGACACACAGGAACTTATTGAAATTCATTGAAGAAAAAAAGAACTCACAAAGTACATGTAACCAAACATTGCAACTGCAGAAATAGTGAATGAAGGTGAGGATATTCTTATTAAATGTACTGCAACTAGTAGAGGGAATAAGAGGGAAGAATTTCTATTCTTATTTCATGTGTCCGAGACTGGAAGATTCATCAATGAAGAATTTTAACTGACCAAACCATTAAAATTAAGTGTAATTCTAGAGTCAGTGTCTGCATAAATATTCATAACTGAGTTGATCTGTTATTGTACTCAAGTGTCTTAATGTTTTTCAAGTGTGAATAGTAATTTGTGTAAACTATCTGGAAACTTTAGATTGTAAATACCTCATAGATGAATTGTAAATATTGTTAAATACTCTATATTGACAATGTCTATAATTCTGTATTAATTCCTGTGGCTAATAAACATTGTATTGTATTGTATAAATATGTATAGGTCAGGGTGGGGAAGTTTGATGGGCCACAGACTGTGTTGGTAAGAGAGTCCTAGCACCGCAACCATTGTAGCGTTTGTTGAGTCAGCATTGCATATGGCATAACCTGATTGAGGTCTACCAGAACCAGAAAGGAAGATCAATCTAATTCTGGGTTGGGAAATATGGGTGTTTTTCAGTCAACAAGATCACTACCTACTGAATGGCTGGTTTAAAGCATTAAAATTTCAAAAGTGCAACAACTGATATCCAATGCATTCTGGAGGTACACCAAGATTACATTCCAAACAAGCTAAGCTGCACAGATGTGTGTATGCTGCCACATCACACTGTAATTAGAGCTAAAACTGTCTTTAAAACCAAGGAAATACAGTAGAAGCCCAAAATAATGTGGTTATTGGGAGACTTCCTTTAACCCCACGTTATAACTTTACCACTATATATAACACAGAAGGGACAAAAATCAATACATCCAGTTAGAGGGAAATTGCATATAATAATAAATTACAGAATAGTATTAAACTCTTGTATATTTTTGCCTGCCTCGGTAGCATAGATGGTAGCGTGTCTACCTCACGATCAAGAGGTCCCGAGTTCAAATCTCGGTCAGGGTGAGTTACCTGGATAAGGTTTTTTCCGAGGTGTTCCCTTATCCTGAAAGACGAATGCGGGTAACTCTAAGCTCCATGGACCCCGGACTCATTTGAGCATCATTTCACCCATTTCATTCATTGTCCAATATGACTTAACGCTGTACATAAGGTAAATATATTGTAATACTTTCAAAATTATTCACCAGTTATGCTGGAAGATGTATTCCAGCCTGTAACCAATCTTGTTTTATATTCCACTGCACATATTTTACACATACCTAATTTTTGTTTTAAAAAACTCAGTAAAGTTTATTTGACGCAGTGATGTACTATGTTTTCTATCTGCATATTGTGACAAGATGGAGGAGATGCATGCTGATTCATTTTGCCTGTCCATCCACAGAATGTCATTGTTTAAATGAGTTATCACTTCACTAACATTCAGAATATTTTCTTCCGCCTCCATGTCATTTTCACCACTATCCTCTTCGTCATCTTGTTCTCCATTGCCATTCGGACAGTATTAAGCAAATTGTTGCATAAGTTTCATATGCTACTCGGATAACATACCTGTTAGAAAAGCAGTACAGTCCTTGCAGAAAAATGTCCACATAATTACCTGGCTGAATTAGTTGTGCAAATCTGTTTGTATTAATCCAATCATAATTGCAGGCATTGTAGATAAAATGATTTAAATTGTTCAGTACCACATACTCTGCCTTCCTCACCGGATATGTTTAGAACAAATGTTGTGCTTTTCTATAAGCATTTTCTCTTTTAGTGTTTTTTTCATTTAAAAACCAGTTAATGCTTTCTCTTAAAACAATAAGTAATTTACATATTGTAGGAGCACCTTCTTCCTGAATATAAATATTTTGAATCCTTTTTCTAATGACACATTTGTCGAAGTCATCTAGATCTATTACTCATTTTGGAACGCTATGCTTTTTACCTGATGGCATATTAATTTATGCAATTATTAATGTCTGACAAATTCACTATATTCCCTCATTATTGCAAAACTCTTATGTCGTAAATAGAACGTAACTGTGAATCACCAAGGACAGTGCCTAAGATGCAGAGGACATCGCGCCCCCTTGCAGGGCATGATTTCATTCGGCAGAATTATATGAGCTGATAAAAAAGACAAGGCTAAGAACAGAGGTATCATTCATTACTTTCCCGGAATGCAGTGGCCAGTGTCAACGAATAGTGGTGGTGAAAATTATACTGCAGAAACTCTGTTTGCAGAATATTTTTATCTCAAATTTCCAAATAAAAAGAAAAATAAATAAAATAATCAACTAAAATATTTTTTAATGGAGACAAACTTTTACCTGCATTAAATTCGAAGCACACTATTTCGGACTTCTACTCTATTGCTCCAAAGTAAAAATACACTCATCATACAAGCTTAACCCTCCGTTAGGCGGTAGACCACTGTTAGTCGCATGGATTCTGGGAAGCCAGCACTATACTTATGCGATTATATGCCTGTATTTTTTTTTCATTTTTCTCCCCCCCCCCCAATTTTTTGGCTTTATTAGGTTAAATATACATGACTTATTAGTATAGTCATCCTAAATACATCAGCTAAAATATAATACGAATAGAGTGTGCATTACAATGTGTATCAAATATATGTAAAGAGAATAACCATTCTTTTAAAATACATCTTGTCATTGGAAATAATTTTGGCATGTTTTCTAATAACAGAGAGGAGTGTTGCATTTCTCAGTTGCATATTTAGTTTTGCTGTTATTTTTGTCTTTATTGCAGGGTCCATATCGTTTCTGTTTTAATGATTCTGGTGCATTCAGCAACTCATCTGCTGCTGGTTGTTCAGCTTTATATTTCCTTATAAGCTCTTTCAGATCATTAGTAGCTTTGATGTTGCAGCAACAAAGCTAAAAACAGCACTCAAATATTTCTGGCTTGTAGAGTATTTGTTTTGGTTTCTAAGAAAGTTAACACTAGAATTAATATCTACATTATTCAACATATGGTTAAAAATTACCATTTGCCACCTTCATGTGTTCAGGCTACAATGTACATAACACACAATTCTCTACTGCATCAACTCTAGATTTAGTATTGTCGTAATACATGATTATTTCAGGCTTTTTCTCATCACTTCCGTCAGCATGGAACAGAAAAGGTTTCACAGCTCTTAGCCAGACAAATGGTAGTACTGCTTGCTATGCACAATGAGCAGGTGATGGTTCACCTGTGGTAATATACTATGGTTTATTAACTTTAAAGAGAGTCGATTAATGACACTAAACAACACTTACTTTTAAATTTTTCCGGAACATGTTTCTGAGGCTTTGCCTCTATCATCAGCCGGCGAGGCAAAGCCTCAGAAACATGTTCCGGAAAAATTTAAAAGTGTTGTTTAGTGTCATTAAACGACTCTCTTTAAAGTTAATTTATCATAACAACACTGTTTTCAACACTTCCAAGAAAGGAATACTATGGTTTGTTGTGCAAATTCTAACATAAAAAAAGAAAAAAGAACAGTACTCACATATATCAAACCAGCAGTTGTTGGAAGCACCTCCCTTCATTGTACAAGCAGTTTTAGCACATGCGTAAGAAACTGGCCAGTACATGCTGCAGTCCCCTTGGAGAAACGGCAACAATTACTTGATGAATGTTATTTTTAAATTTCACCATAGTGTGTTGATTTATTTTGTAAAGTTTCTCTTAAAGTTCCCGCCAGAATGCAGAGAACGCAGAATTCTCTGCGGGAATGCAGAGACCATATTTTGGGTGATAACTTCATGCTCCGACACTGTATTATCACAGTCGCTAACCTCTATAACATAGGTGGTAGCATGTCTAGAGGCCCTGAGTTCGAATCTCAGTCAGGGTGAGTTATCTGGATAAGGCTTTTTTGGGGGGTTTGCCTTATCCTGAAAGGTGAATGTTGGGTAACTAAGGACCTTGGGCTCATTAGAGCATTGTTTCACACATTTCATTCATTGTCCAAAATGACTTAACATTGAAGGACATTTGTTACATATTGGCCCTGCATACATTTTTGAGGCATATTATTCTTGTCGATAGCAGTGAATCACTTATGTTTCTAATCATGCAGGCAAAAATAATTAAGCTTTTCAGCATTCCAATAACAATTGTTTTGTACATTAATATAACCACTTATCAAAGGATCAAAGAGTCGTCGGAAAAGAAAATTAGATTAGAATCCATCTACCCAATTAAAATATCTGTTCATAAAATTGCATAATTTTAATGCAAGGTCTCCCAATTTAAATTCCTGCACTATGGTGATTTTATAGGACTTTAACTTGAGTAATTTTGTAGCCGTTTGAACAAAGTCACAGAAAATTTCCATTCGTTAGGAAATACATCAAAGTGACTTCCTATGAGGTATTTACAGAATGGAACCCATGTTAATAGAAGTTTATTTTGTGAGTGCTGTACATGGGTTCCATGTTTCTTACCAAGAAGACCTTAGTTTTACGTAATTTATTTACTAATCAATGAATCACAGTTTGACCCAGAAACTGAACCTGAGAAAATAAGCACTCACAGATTTGGTATTGAGATGTGAATCATAAATGAATACCTTATGGGGAACAGAATACTGGTACCCGAAAAGCCATTTCACTCAATATGCAATTTACTGCATCAACTAAGAAACATGTGCCATGTTTGCAATAGTTTAACTCATAATCAAGTTCTGAGCTGCACTGTTGGCCAGCTAAGAGCTGTGAAACCTGATCTCTATATTGACCACCAATGCCTTCAAGATTAAACCTGATGTACGGCTGGCTTTCTAATAGTAGAGAGATATTGGTGTGCACAGCCATGTGCTGCGGAAAGGATGGGGGGGGGGGGGGGGGGGGTCGTAGATTTCACTGCACAAATAACTTGTTTAATTCTGCTTTACCTTTAATATGAAATACATCACCTCACATATATTATATAAAGGCTCACTCAATTATTTACAAATAAAACTAAAAAATAAAATAAAAATATCTGAAAGGAAAGTTAAATGAACGAAAAAAAAATTTGCCCTTTTTTTAAACTGCATTACAACCTGGCATTGTCATACACAACCTTGAGTATACTTAAATTCTTAAACAGAAAACTTTTTCAGTGATGGTCACTTGAGCACAGTTTATACAGCAAAAAGCTATTCTCTACATTACACAAGGTAATACTAATAAAAGTAATTTGTATTATTGCTAAATAGCTGACTTCCTTTGCTTGAAAATCTAGTTTCAGTATCTGTACATACCAACATATCTATGAGTATGATCCCACAAAATGTTGAATGTCCATTACTTTTCTGCAATACTGAAGTAGGCATCTGCTTGAGATTTCTCAGTCACAGATGTATCAGGAGCCAGATAGTAATTCTAGATTTGTTATCTACAAACTTTAGAGCTTCACCCCCCAGGGGCCTACTTCGGTAGGTACGGGTTTGGCGCACCCGGGGTCCCGAGCCAACAGTCTCCCTCGTGTGGGCTCCTCTTCGTGGTTGAGGGAGACGGTCAACAGGCCCACCCACGTGTAGGCCGTGCGTGGAGACCCGTGGAGAAGGATTTTAGATTCTTTTCTAGTTTAGAGTTTAGGATTTAGTGAATGAAATTTTTAGTAGGTTTTGATTGATGTCTTTTATGTACGTGTATTTTTAATAGGATTTGTTACACTTGTATAGTTTTTAGAAAGTTTTATATCAGGCTTTTGCCATGACTACTTTTTTAAAGGGCGCTGATGACCGCCGTAGTTGAGCGCCCTTATATATATCATCATCATCATCATCATCATCATTTAGAGCTTCAGATGTCTCAAGACCTTCTCTTTGTAATAGAGTAATGGTGTTTTACAATTCCTCAAGTTTCTTATGTAGGAACAAAGTTTCTAACAACCTGTTTGAAAGTAAGCTTTGACCGATTGATGCACATTTCTGCTGTCATACATGTAAGTTCATTAATGTTAGTATAATTCTTGACATAATAAAACGCTGCATCCAACCATGTACTCCACCATGTTACTACTGGTTGTAGTGCCAAAGAAATTCCAGGAGCCATGTTTTTAAATTCCTGCTTTTACATATACTTCATTCACATTTGTTATGAGTTCATTAACATTACTAAATGATACTCATAGCTCCTAATGTGCTCTATGACATGCATGTGCTAGGCACATCAAGTATATTTTGGGATAAGTATTTTCCAAGTACCTTGTATGTAAAAAGCTGTATCAGTAACAATAGCACGTTTTTCTGCATAATCCCAAATGACCATAAAAGGGATCACCTGCTGGAAGATGTACAACTGCACCATGATGACTACTGTATTCCAGCACTTCACTATGCATTTAAAACTTTAATCCTGAACCATTTGGTTCAAGAATGCAAACAATGTTGTTGGTTAATTATTCGCTTGTATCATCTGTCATCTTATCAAAAGCATTTTATTCTACTTTATATTTTCTGATATTACTGAGTACTTTTGAGTAGCATATTCCCAAGTAACTGTTATGAGTACATTCTGAAGGACATCTTTTACTTGTATATTTCTCCATAATCCTTTGAAATGATCATTGCTTACTTTATTCTAAGGGATATTCACGGCAATCATTACCATCTATAAGAAAAATGTTGACTGCTTATTTTATATTGAGGTAGAAGATGATTGCTTCTTATTCAAAGAATATGTAAATGGTTCTTACGCCTTTTTGTACTGCAATGAGCCTCCATGTATCCTTCTTTTGTTCCTTTTATTTCTGCATTATATAATTGCAGCAATTTCTATCACCATTTATAGAAAAATACTCAGTCAAAATATTTTATACATTTCTCCAACTTATACCCCCTTGTCTTGACATACTAAATGCAGGTAAATAGCACACTGGCATTTATCACTGAACAGTATATTGATCAAATTGTACGCAATGTGAGGTTAATAAATGCACAGTCATCCATTTCTCCGTTCCATGTAGCACACATATTACAGTTATGAAGAAGGGCTTTATTACACCACACAGTTATGAAAATTTAGATTCCAAATTTACAAACAACATTGGTCATCTAGTACAGTATGACCACACAAACTACATTTCATGTATGTAATTCAGTATACCATGAACATATGCAGTAAGTAGATATAAAATTCTAACTTATAATTAGGTAGTCACCATTGATTATCAAGAAACTACTATTCAGAGCAATAGGCTTTCAGAGAGAGATCTTTAGGAGGAGGAAAGGATTTCATTTTGGTTTCCTGAGAGTAGCATTGTACGATAATGATGAAACACCATTCAGTTCATGGTAATTAACTGATCTTGCATACAATCTGTGTGAGGACAAGATTGAAAATGTAGAAAGGGACTGAAAAATTCAGTGCCATAGTAGGATTTGAACCATGGATCTTTTAAATCAGCGTTGGGATTTTTTGCTCCGTTTTATTATCCATGGCAGACACCATTGCATAGTGAGCTACAGCATCATACCTTGATTCCCTTCCACAAAATGGAGCCCGGGTTTGATCCCACCCCTGGGGGTGGAGATTTTAAATGCCCACTCAGCATTGAGAGGAAATTGAGGAGCTTGCAATAGGTAAGCGAACCTGGTCATGAAAGCCAGCTTTAGCCCACCTCGTAGTGTAGATGGTAGCACGTCTGCCTCACGTTTAATAGGTCCCGAGTTTGAATCTCGGTCAGGGTGAATTACCTGGATAAAGTTTTTTCCAGGGTTTTCCCTTATCCTGAAAGACAAATGTCAGGTAAATCTAAGCTCCATGGACCCCAGGCTCATTTGAGCATCAATCCACCCATTTCGTTCATTGTCCAATATTACTTAAGGATGGAGATCAAATTACACAAAAAAAGCCAACTTTCTGGCTGGGGGTGTCAAGATGCTGACCACACCTCCTCCCTGTATTGGTTGGAGGATCACCCACTTCTACCTTGCATGTGTGGGGATGAGGCCGGCAGTTGGGTTGGCAGGCACTGGTCCAATCTGAACTGTAGTGCCACAGGTTTAATTGTTTATTAAGATTTGCAGCTGACCACTGATTAGGACTTGACAAAGACAAAAAACTTAAAACCTTTCCAATTAAGATTCCAACCTGGGTTAGAAAGCTTACATGCTACCCCTACCACAAGCGAACTCATAACATTGGCACTGGATTATTTGAATAAATATAAGTATGAACTTCACTTTTTCAAGCATAGGCTCTGTTTAGTAAGAATAAAACAATCAAAATACCTCCTTCATTTTGAGTGTAAACATAGTAATAAGTCCATATTAAAATAATATGCATTCATAACTGATGTAAGTAGAAGATGGTTTATTGTAAGTTTCATAAGCTAATTCTTCTTTTCATGCTTAGCATAGTTAGATGCTTACTCACTTTAGTATATACTGTAAAACCATGTTTACCCGGACCACTTAAAAAAAATGTTTAGCACGGTAAATGCAGACCTGCTTTACAGACAATAAATTGCAATTCTCAGGAAGTACAGATGCATTATTATATCTTTACAGATGGAGAGTGATGTGCAGTGGTATTTGGACGAGTCCACTTCAGAACTGTTACAACTGGAGGGGAGGGTACGGTAGCTGCATTTCAGTTGCGAGCAAGTAAACAAGTGCACAGCTACTGAGTAATAGTACAGCTTGTTTCAAAATGTGCGTGTCTCCTGGTTCAAAGACAGCATTTAGAAGTGGCACCTCCTAGCAGCAAATTAGGAAATAAGGTGCTACATTTACAAACACGAGAAGTAATAAGCAATGTCTACAAATTTATAAAAAAGTAACAATGGTCTGAGTATGCTATGAAAATCTGGGAAAGGGCGTCAGAGACACAGAGGAAAGCAGTGTTAAAGAGAATTATTAAGGAAAGAAAAACATTGATGCCAATGCAACAATGTCCTTCTTTATGCCCAGTAAATAAAGATCAAGAACATGCACAAAATCTAACTTATATGGTGTTAATTAAGTGGTTAGGCGAACTGTGAATAATTTTTACAACACAGAAAACAAGAAAGTGCTTAGGAAGTTTCAAAATTCTATTGACTTCCAAGGGTGTCTCAACATTAAGAAGAGTTCTTTTGAAGCTTCTTTATATAAAGATCAAGCGCAACAGACAAATTGTAGTGGAAAATCATACCATATGGGCAAAAAGGCTTAAGTATTTATGAAATATTCAGAGATATTGCAATGAAGTTTACAGTAGTTTATATGGATGAACTTATATCAAAGCAGCACATTCAACGCCATATGCCTGTAGTGTAACTCGCCACAGGGAATCTTTGCACCTATATCTTTCTTTCAAAAGGCCAGCAGTTGGCATCTGTGCATGCTGGAGGAGAACAGGGAAACACCTATGTACGATTAACTTTAAAGAGAGTCTATTAATGACACTAAACAACACTGTTTTCAACACTTCCAAGAAAGGAATTGCACCTATGTACGATTTAAAATCCAACAAGTGTTGAGATTACTACAATAGTAAGAATTACAACTTAATTTATAAGAGCTGCAATACTGGCTTCGAGAGTGAGATTGTTTTAGACAGCTTATGCAGCATACTCCTCTCTCGTAATCTTACACATGTGACACATTGTAGCGGTAGGTGCACTATCCCCACCACAGTTGTTACACATCCATACCATGCAGGATTTCTTTCAATATATAAAAATACATCTGTACATTATTTGAATTTTTGCCAGCGGGCAAAATCATTGCACTCACCCCACCTGCCTGGGACCAGTTTGGAAGAGAAACTTTAATAGTCATGGAAAAAGTTGTGGCTAGCCAGAAAACAAGATTGAAGAAGAAAAAATAAGTGTGGAAGAAGACTTGATAGATGTTTTTAAGAATATCAATGGCTGTTCCGATGATGAAAACATTGACCGACAGAGATTATAGACTGATTAAAGATGAAGGCTTTATTGCATCATGACATGTTACTGAAAATAAAAAGTAATCAGATTCAGACAGTGTTGATGAATCAGCTGTGGTTATGAACCACACACAAGCAGAAGCAAACTTATGAGAAACTGATGCTTTATTTCAAGAGTTAAGCCGAAACATTGCCAAATTAACTTCTAATGTGAAGGTGGATGCGAGATTGTGCTGCTTGTAAGTGATACACTAAACTTGAGAGAGCAGAAGCTCACTGCCTTTTTCACTGCTGACTAGTTTATAGCTATGTAATAGCTATACAGTACATACTCTGTATGTGCTTTTAGGTGTAAGTGTGCCGATAGCAATTTCTAAACTCCATTAAAAATATTACAGTGATGTTATACATGTTTTTTATAATTATTCCGTCACTCTCCAGATAACCCGGATTTTCGTTAACTCGGATTAGCCCTGGTCCCAGTTGATCTGAGTCAATAAGATTCTAATGTATACTGTTTCACTGGAAGTTATAAACAATCTGACGGTCATGGCAAAATATACATACATCCCTGTTATACTTCAAGGAATTTCAGAATCCTAATTGTTTCAAGTAAACATAACCCAAAATATCACTGAAAGTCAGCATGACACTTGTTCATGCCTATAAACTGATTAATTTATGGTTTAGCCATTAGTGGTGTTTTGTTGCTATGCCGTTTATATTAAAGTCACCAAAATTTGAGCAGAAACCCTGCAATTAAATCTGATTAATATTCAAGTATCATTAAGAACTGGAAATGGAAGAAAAATAGAGAGGAAAAGAACATGAGGTGAGCAGACCAATGAGATAGTAAAATGGCATTGTTCTGTAGTTTTGAAATTTAGCCAGAAGTTAGGCTTATAAGGTTTAGGTTAGTGAATGTACATAAACTGGATTCAAATAACAGGTATGATAAAACCACCTGGACACTAAAGAAGTTGAGGGTTAACAACAGATGCCTGCCTAAACTAAAAGCATCGCTACTCTTGTGGATTGCATTAATACACTTGAGTGAGAGTTTCCTTGTACATGTACAGGATTAAAAAATTGTGTATTTTGCTGATATACTGTGATAAATCTATAGAGGAAGTGCCTTGAAAAGAGAGAGGGTGGGGTGAATTACAGCTTATGTAAGTGTTCATGTCTACTCTAAAAGCTACTGCTATAGGCATTTTCATTTCTTAAATCAACGGTTTTAGTAACTTCAAAATTAATTAGATATGGAACTGTTACCTCAGTTGTATTAATCTGGCTTACTATGCAAAATATAATATCAAAATCAAGAAAATCTTTAATAGAAGACTATTTCGTAGTACAAATAGGTAAACGTCAGTTATCACTCTGTGATGATTCATTTTGAATGGTCTGATTTACTGCTTTTTTATCACATTCATTTTGTTTGTTTCGCCCATCTTAATTATAGCCATGCCTATACTCATGTTACTTCAATTTAGTTTTCACCTCTAAGAAGTCTTTATATTTACATTACTGTTGATATTTGTTAAACATCACAGGATACTTTCTGACCATTTTTTGATTTTGCAAAGATTATGACAAGACAAATGAAAATGCAAATGCCTTTTTTCTGGAGGGGTAATTTTCTAACTTTGGAGAGTATTAAATGTTCCAGTTAAAACTTGATTTGTTTCATTATGTGAACTTTACATTATTGAAATAAAAAGACAGGATGAGGAAATACATGTAGGCTTATATATCCCCCTTAAAACCACCTCAATATATTTTTAGCCACAACAGAACGTTTAAGCACACCATAAGAAATTTAGGTAAAACTATTAATCCCACATTACATTTGAAAACTGGAGAAAGAGTCAAGAAATGATGTTAAAAATACTGTTATTGATTCAGTAGCAGATGTTCCTTTTTTGAAAAGAAGTGACCAACACACCCACCCTCCGTTTTAAAGTAGTGATGTTTTATAGGAAAACTGTAGCAAGTTGGACCAAAACAATCACAATGGCAGTAGTGAAACCAGGAACCTCTGACAACCTATTATTTAGTATTAACTTGTTTTGGCCTTGCCTCACAATTGTTTTGCAGCTACAGCCAACTCCTCTGCTTATAAAAAACATCCCTTGGCTACACTTAAGAGACTAAAAGGTCCTCAAACCCTGCAAAGAGTTTATTAATCTGAAGCTGACTTCTGTGACATCAGAACATACTTAGTGCTACCTTTAGTGAAAATTGGAAACTGAGATTTAGGGTGAGACCAGCTATGGAGACAAAATCTGCCGCATGTACAGTTGATCACAAATATGAAACTATAAAGGAATGCTGCAAAATATCTAAGGATGAAACAAATATTTCCTGAGAGAAAGAGAGAGAAACACAGTTTTGCAAAGCAGGGGAATATTATACATTAGTGGAAAGGAATCCACAGTAGAACTTCTGCAATGACCACTCAAAGTTAGATTTATACCTGCAAACACATCTTTAGCTTCTACCAATGGTACCATTGTATGCTGTATGATCTTTGTCTATTTGGTCCCTGAGTTTGAATCTCGGTCAGGGCGAGTTATCTGGTGAAGGATTTTTCTGGGCTTTTCCTTTACCCTGAAAGATGAATGTTGAGTAGTTTAAGGTCTGTGGACCCTGGGCTCATTTGAGCATAATTTCCCCCAACATTTCATTCATTGTCAATATGACCTAGTTGGAGAACATGAAATAAAACTACGAGGGCTGTTCAATACAGAATGATGACAATTTTTTTTTGACAACATACCTCTACTCATCCTCATAATTTTGATGGTCCTTCTCAAAATAGTCTCCCCTGAATGCAATGCACTTGTCCCAGCGTTTCTGCCAGTCTTCAAAGACATGCTGGAAACCATGTTTTGAGAGATCCTTCACAATCGCCTCCACAGCCTTCACCACTGCTTCTGATGATGGATAATCCCTCCCACGAAGGCATTTCTTCAACTTAGGGAATAGACAATATTCACATGGGGCTAAATCCGGACTATAGGGACGGTGAGGGATGCACTTCACATTGATTTTTGCAGGATATTCAGCAACATTGGCAATACGCGGCCACGCATTATCGTGGTGCAGCATCCACCATGCTTCACGGAAATGTAGTCTTTTGCGCCTGATATGGACTTGCAATGTTTTCAGGATATCCCTGTTGTATTGTCCAGTTACTGATGTGTGTGCAGGTACAACATGCTGAGAAACCATTCCATGAACATCAAAGAATGCGATGGCCATAACTTTCCCAGCAGAAGCAACCACTTTTGCTTTCTTGGGGGTTGGTGATGAAGGAGAATTCCACACTGAGCTTTGCTGTTTGCTCTCAGGATCAAAATGATGTAGCCAAGTTTCATCAGCAGTGATTACGTTTGAAAGAAACTCTGGATCTTCCTCTAACATCAACTTTAATGCAAATGTCCTTTTGTTCGGGAATCAACAGTCTTGGAACCCATCGCACACAAACATGTCTCATGTGTAATGTTTCTATCACCAACATCTGAGTGGCACCCAATGAAAAGTTCAGTATTTCAGAAAGTGATCTTAAGGTAATTTGTCGATCCTCTCTCACAATGGCAGCAGCAGTGTTGATGTTTTCTTCCTTAAGAGCAGTAATTGGACCACCAGGTACACCTTCCTTTGAAATTGATTGTCTCCCCTTTTAAACCACCTTCGAGCTGTGCTGTAGCGAAGAACAGATTCTCCATACGCCGCTATAACATTGTATAGGCTTTAATTGAAGATTTGACATAAAAGCAGAATTTCAAAGCCGCATATTGTTTTTCGCATGTTACCTCCATTGCAGCGGTAGGCGATACTGAACATGTCTGAACTTGCATGATTCTCACAGACGGGAGTACCACCAATAAAGCTACTACGGCCTGTTTGTTTCACATTAAGCTAACAGTATATAACAATATTGAATTTTAGTGCGAAAAATTAAGACCGTAACAAAAATTATGATCATTCTTAATCGAACAGCCCTCATAAAAACTTGTCTGTTTTTATTAATTTATAGATGAGTCGTATTTATTACACATCAGCTTCACTTACATACCTATTCTGAGGACATGTTTCGCAAACCATCGTTTGCATCGTTGGCCCTTATGCGTCTAAACCTTAATCCAGTGGTGTGGGCAATTTTGGAGCTGCTGCTGCCATCTGTTGATTTAGTGATGAACTTAAATGAGGGATTCTCTTCTGGCGGGATTTCAAAGTTCATCAGTTGGTTTTTATGTTTTTCTGTATATTCTCTCCCATATGACGAGTTCACTATGTTTTTGTACGTATTTTAGTAATTCGGTGCTATCTTCAATTTCGTGACCAGAAATGAGCTGCTATTGCAGACTTATCAATATTTTTGTATCTTAAGTGCCTGAAGTGTTCTTTCTTTCTACTGCCTATGTTTCTTTTTGTCCTCCCTATGTAAATTTTTTCACAGTCTTTACACTTAATCTTGTAAATGCCTGACTTTTCCTCTGGTTTTATCTTATCAGTATTATTAATGTTAAGCAGGTTTTTAATGTTATAATTGCTTTTTGGTGCCAATGTTATATTGTACTTCTTGAATATTTTTTGGAACTTTTTTGTGGCCCAGGGGTGGTAAGTAAATTTAGCAAATCTAATTTGTTGTTTTATTGGTGTGAGAGCTGTGATCTGTTTTAATCTCTTTTGAAGTTTGAATGATTTTAGTTTTTTATCTACAAGGCTTTTTTCATACCCATTTTTAATGGCAGTTTATAAGATTTGATGGTATTCTTTTTTATATTCTTGCTGGCTGAGGGGTAGATTTACTAATCTGTGTGTGAGACTGTTGATGGTGGCATGTTTGTGTGGAATTGGGTTGAAACTATTTGCTTTGATGTAATTATCTGTGTGTGTTGCTTTTCTATGAATACCAAATTCTAGTTTTTCATTGCTTTTTGTGATTTTAAAGTCCAAAAAAGGTAGAGTACAGTCCTCTTCAGTTGCTACTGTGAATTGTATGCTGGGTTCTTGAAGGTTGAGTAGTTTCAAAGCATCATCTATTTGTTTGTAGGGCACTATTGCAAAGATGTCATCTACGTATCTGTACCATGTTTTAAAAATACGAGGGAACGCTTTAGTTATATGTGTTTCAAAAAAGCTCATGTATAAATTGGCCAAAAATGGTGATAGCAGGCTTCCCATTGCTAGTCCTGAAATTTGTTTATAATACTTTCCATTGAAAACAAAATAATTTTGATGTATACATATTTCAGTCATTGCCAAATATTCTTCTATTGTATTGGCATCTAGGTTAATAGAAGTTCGCCATTTCTTAAGTTGAATCAAAAGTTTGTCTATTGGAATGCTAGGGAAAAGGGAGTGGACATCAAAGAATGCTAAAGTGTCTTGAGGGTTTAGTTTAAGATTTTGAATTTTTTCTACCAGGTCTAAAGAGTTTTTTATGCTCAGAGTATTGAATTGTGGAAAGGACTGAAATTTTTTGGACAGCCATTTTGCCAGAAGGTAAGTAGGAGTGTTGACATTATTTACAATAGGTCTCATGGGTATGTTGGGTTTGTGTATTTTAGGCAAAGCATATAATCTTGCAAGGGTAGGGTTGTCCGGTTTGATAGTTTTTTGTTCTGCAGTTGTTAAAATTTTACTATTATTGATGGTTTTTTGTACATATTTTATGCATAGGTTGAGTGGATTAGAATATATTTCTTTGAATTCTCTCTGTTGTAGTACATCTAACATTTTTTCCTTGTATGTATCTGTGTCTAAAATTACTGTTTTGTTCCCTTTATCAGCTCTTGAGAAGATTACATCCTTTTTTCTTAAAAATTTCATTATCTTAATTTGTTTCAAATGTTTTCCTGGTCTGTCTGTTTTTGTTATTTTGAACCAGGTTCAAGGATACACATGTCATACAACCATTTCATATTGATGGTAGTTAATCATTCTTCCACACTAGCCATATCTAACCATTTCATATTTACAATTTTTCATTTTTTTTTTTTTTTTTACTTCCAATATGGAAATAAAAATTACAACACAGTAAGGTTAACACTGGGTGATTAAGATGATACCCAACATTATAAATACTGCAAATGACCATTTTTTGTCATATAAACTCTGATTGCTGTGCGCTGAATTACTCCAGTAGATAATTTCATATCACAACAGGGAGCAAACACAGGCAAAACATGCTGTTCTTGAGGTATTTTGGTAAAGTTGATCTTTTAGGTTTCTTAATGCAGAGCAAACATAGCCAAATTTTGTTAGTATCACGATTTTTATTTTTCTCCAGATGAGCTTTTCATCTAGTTGAAGCTCGAGAAATGTATCAGATACATACTTTACTTTAGGTGTAATCATTGTATCTGATTTTAAATTAACTTACTTGTGCTTTATTTTGAAATGAAGGGTTTTTTTTTTTTTATTGACAAAGGTCTGAGGTGTATAATTCCATTTGTATATTCTCCTCAGTCACAGCAATAGGAGAGGATGCCCGCCTCGGTAGCGTAGATGGTAGCATGTCTGCCTCACATTCCAGAGGTCCCGAGTTCGAATCTCAGGGTGTGTTACCTGGATAAAGTTTCTTCCGGGGTTTTCCAGTATCCTGACAGAGGAATGTCAAGTAGCTCTAAGTTCCATGTACCCTGGGCACATTTGAGCATCATTTCACTCATTTCATTCACCGTCCAATATGACTTAACGTTGGACATAAAATTACAAAAAAAAAAAAAACAATAGGAGACATGACTTATGATCCATTTATCATCTACAACTGCACCTAAATTCAAAAGTCATAACAGCAATAATTAAATATAGATCTCAACAGGCTATTAAAGAAATAGCCATTTTATTCATTGTTTGCATATATCCAAATCACTCCACTTCCAATGCCTACTCAAAAGCTTACTGTCTAGTCCACTTTATTAGAATAAGCACATTATTTATCCTTGGTAGAATCATAACACAGTACAACATTTTAGTTAATTGATGGAAATTAATCATTTCTTCACACTAGCCGTATACAGGCTAAGGTTTTTGATAGAGTCAACATGAAAAATTCAATGCCATGGCCGGGATTTGAACCACGGATCTCCTGGTTTCTGTCCAGTCACTCTAAAACATTGAGCTACCATGGCCAACGTGCCACTATGACACTAAATTCTCCATTTGACTCGTATATTTCCCCAGTAAACCACTTAGGGACTCTTGCATCCGAGATGCACAGTTTGTGGCAACTTACTATCGTAAGCACTTGAGTCCCAGGCTTTATCATTTAACTCTTATTATTTTTTTTTTAAATAAGTGAAGAGAAGTAACGAGTATCAATAAACCAATTACAAATAGTTTTTGAGATTAATTTTGACGTCACTGTTACTAAATTCTTCCAAACACATATAGCACTGATTATTCTCAGAAAAGTGAAAGGGGTACTGGTGTGCTTCTCAGACATGTTCTAAGCACCACTGAATGCACCACTTCAAACTATAAAATGTACAGGAAACAAATGACAAGACGTTATGTCTACATGGAGTAATCAGTGTTATCTGAGAGGTTTCTATTAACAAAGATAATGCCAGGGTAAACATTTGAGTAGCACAACAATACTGAAAGACATGTGAAAAAAATATTGGGAGTGGAAAACAGTTTCAGATCATTTAACACAGTAATACAGCAAAACACAGGGATAAGATTGTGAAAAAAGTGACAGGTGAAAGTGTATGGGAAGTAGAGTTGCACAGTTTTCATATGACCTTTGCGAAGCATTCCTGGCAGCTAACATATTTTTATGGAAAATAAGTAATCCAATTTTGCATAAGTTTTTAGAAAAGAACAAGCAACATGTGCCTGACCAAAGTATGTACCTTATGTAAAACATACATTTCTTTTCACAATGCAATGTCTACCTTGCAAACTAATTAGCAAATGAATTTCTCTGTATTTCAATAGATTGGTAGATATATGTGTTTGGAGGAATTTAGTAACATTGACATCAAAATTAATTTCAGAAACTATTTGTAGTTGGTTTATTAATACTCGTCACTTACTTGTTTATATTTATGAGAGACTAGTTTCAAAGACATTCGCCTCCATTTTCAATCTCTTTCCAACTGGCATCTGTTGTCTGCTCTCTCTCTCTCTCTCTCTCTCTGGTGGAGGAACTATGAACTTCTTTGTCAAATTATCTACTGGTGAGATTTCAAAGTTCATTACGCAATCCTTATTTTTCCATATGAATATGTTCTCCCATGTTGTCAATTTATTTTGGTTTATCACTCCTTTTAATAATTTTGGATTTGGATCCATGTCATGGTTTTTATTCCAAAAGTGAAATGCTACTGCTGACTTATCTTCTTGTTTCAATTTGATGTTTCTAAAGTGCTCTTTGACTCTGGTATTTAGATTTCTTTTAGTTTGACCTATGTAGCATTTTTCACAATTCTTACAACTTATCTGATATATTCCGGATCTGTTAACTGATGGGATTTCATCTTTCTTTTTTTTAATTTATCAATTTTAAAATTGAGTGTCTATTGGTAGGTGCCAAGGTGATATTTTGTTCCTTGAAGATCTTTTTAAATTTATTAAATGTTTTTGGGTGATATGTGAATGAACTGAAAATAGAGAGCAGACAACAACAGATGCCAGTTGGAAAGAGATTGAAAATGGAGGCGAATGTCTCTGAAACTAGTCTCTCATAAATATAAACAAGTAAGTGACGAGTATTAATAAACCAACTACAAATAGTTTCTGAGATTGGTAGAGTTCGATAACAGCTGCATTTTATTATACTACATATTTAGAATCAGTCCAGAAGTTATTAATTCATTACAACCATATGATGCGGTTACAAATTATTCAGCACAAAATGTTCTCTGAGATAAAGAGATAGAAGGGAATCTTGTCTTCATATTAACACATTTTTCCTACATGCCTGGGAGCAACAGGTCTCCCTTTAAATCAGTCAGTCATTAAATGTGTTTGATACCACCATTTCTTGTTTTGTATCCATTACAGGTAATATAAGGCAGAAAATAAAAGAAAGTAAACTACCGGAAAAACTATTTGTAGTTGGTTTACTGACACTTAGTCACTTACATTTTTATATTATAGAGGGACTAGTTTTCGGAAGCCATTGCCTCCATTTTCAACCTCCCTCCAACTAGCATCTGTCTGCTCTCCTCTCTCTCCTCAACTATCAGCTTTGTCAAATTATCTACTGGTGGGATTTCAAAGTTCATTATGCAGTCCTTATTTTTCCATATGAATATGTTCTCCCACGTCAGTTTATTTTGGTTTATCATTCCTTTTAATACTTTTGGATTTGGATCAATGTCATGACTTTCATTCTTAAAATGAAATGCTACTGCTGACTTATCTTCTTGTTTCATTCTGATGTTTCTAAAGTGCTGTTTGACTCTGGTTTTTAGATTTCTTTTAGTTTGACCTATGTAGCATTTTTCACAATTTTTACAACTTAATTAGTATATTGCGGATCTGCTTATTGATGGGATTTCATCTTTTGTTTTTGAATTTAGCAATTTTAAAACTGAGTGCCCATTAGTAAGCACCAAGATGATATTTTGTTCCTTAAAGATCTTTTTGAATTTAATAAATATGTTTGGGTGATATGTGAATGAACTGAAAATGCTGTTAGCAACCACATTTACAAAAGAAAAAGAAAGCAATAGTATATTCAGTTCATTCACATATCACCCAAAAACATTAATAAATTCAAAAAGATATTTAAGGAACAAAATATCATCTTGGTACCTACTAATGGGCACTCAATTTTAAAATTGCTAAATTCAAAAACAAGAGATGAAATCCTATCAGTAAACAGATCCGGAATATACCAAATAAGTTGTAAAAAAATGATACATAGGTCAAACTAAAAGAAATCTAAAAACCAGAGTCAAAGGGCACTTTAGAAACATCAGAATGAAACAGGAAAAGTCAGCAGTAGCATTTCATTTTTGGAAAGAAAATCATGACATTGATCCAAATCCAAAATTATTAAAAGGAGTGATAAACCAAAATAAACTGACAACATGGGGAACATACTCATATGGAAAAATAAGGACTGCGTAATGAACTTTGAAATCCCACCAGTAGATAATTTGACAAAGTTCATAGTTCCACCGGCAGAGAGAGGAGAGTAGACAACAGACGCTTGTTGGAGAGAGGTTGAAAATGGAGGCAACGGCTTCCAAAACTAGTCCCTTGATAATATAAAAATGTGCCGAAAAGTGTCAAGAAACCGACTATAAATAGTTTCTCCAACTAATTTTGACGTCACTGTTACTAAATTCCTGCAATCATGCATAAAGTAAACTATGTTCTTTTAGGAAACCCTGCATATAAAACAATCTCCAAAATATGAGACACTGTTGGAGGAAAGCCCTCAAGTATACCTAAGACTTGTCTCCGTGAAACAATTATCAAGTTTTAAGTGTGCACCAATATTCCCATGTGATGCTGAAACAAGTTTTTCACGATACAAAAGTATGTTGATAGACAACAGACTATACACCATGCAGTCTTTTTCATGAAGTAGTGGTAAATTGTAATTCGTCCCTCATCTTAGATTTGGAGTCATGTGCATCTACTACTCAACAATAATGTAAGTTTGCATGTGCACTATATCTTTAAATAAAATTATTTTAGGACATATTTTGGTGCATATGTTGCACATTTAAGAGCATACTTGCATGCATATTACAGGAGTTTTTGGAGCATGAACTTCCCAACCCTGATGAGAAATAGCATACCCACCATGAATAACAGTTTTCCCTCCTACTATTTTGCATTACAGAAGAAAAGCTGAAAATTTGTGAACCACTGCAATTTCAAGAGAAAACTTCAGGATTACTTAACAATTTTAGTTAACATGGAACTTTATAAATTTTGTCACATAAGTACTCTGAGTCAATTCCACCCTCCAACAGTTTGTTCACTGGGTCCCCAGCACAAGCAATTCATACATTTATGGCAAATGCGCCACTAAGAGTAACAAACACGCAAACACACCATCACTAGAACACTGGTTCCCATTTCTTAAATCTTATCCTGCATTATGTATAACACATGAACTTACATACTAATTTACATGTATAGTGAAACATACTGATTGGTTCTAAGCTGCAAAGCACATAGAACAGATGCTTCTTATAAGAGCAGTGTAACATTTGTGACCAAATGGAAAGCATAGCCAAAACATCAGTGTAACTAAAACCCAATGGTCCTTAATTACTCCTCATTAATCAGAATATACACCTATCCTGAAATTGCTAACGTAATCATTCTCAAGCTTCAGTAATCATTAACATATGTAAATGGAACCAAATAATATTGACCCCACATACTAACAATGTTCTAAATTTTTATTGCAAAGTAGCAATATCCTTCTTGAAACAGTTTTAAGGTATTTGCTTGTCTACACAAGTTGCCTGTGTCTCATACTGTCACGCACAGCAAGGTTTGTAGTGCAGTTATAATTATCTGTAGAACAGTTTAAGAGAGAACATATTTATTTACCAGGAGCAGTAAGAATTTTTTGGATCTTAAATTATGTCCTATAGGAGTAATGGGACCAAATGCCACAAATAATGTGTGGCTCTTTTTTGTAACATACCGAAACACTTGTTTGCATGCAATGAAATACACCAGAATAAAATTATATATCACTCTAAGGTATGAATCGAGGCACTATATGCTGTTTTTCATGCAGTTTGGTAAAGCAAAGAATGCAAAACATAACTTCTCGTAGCACATTTTTTTTCACTCCAGCTGAGCTCTTCATCTATTTGGAGTACAAGAAATTTCGAGTTACATTCTGTATTCTTAAAGGTCCCAAAATTGACATAACATGTTTTGCATCATTCCTTTACTGAATTACCACAGAGAATGCACTAAAATATACTGAACATCACTTCTAAGGACTCCTGATAACTAAATACAATATATGTGAATAAAAAGCACTTTAGGTTGAAAGTCTAACAGTTCCACCACAAGACAACCAGCACATACTACCCAAAGCAATATAGGATTCCAACAGCTGTTCACCTGTTGTCAACACTTGCACACAAAACACAGCAAAAGATGTAAGTGCTGTGGACCCTCACAGCAAAGCATAGCCAGAATATTCGGCTCCCTAAGTAGCAAAGTATAGCCATGAATGTTTTTATATAGAGCAGTGTGAAGTGAAAGAAAAGCATAACTGAAACACCAGAAAAGGTAAACCCCACTGTTCTCCAATTTAGCAACCCATTTTGTGACCTTTACAAGCTCCAGTTGGCATTGTTTACCTAGTTGCCTTTCAATATGGTGCTTGCTTCTCCTAATTAGGTAATGCTTCTTATGTGGGAGGGTGAATGGCCACTATCACTACATCCAGGAAACAGTTTAATAGTTTGTTTTTTGTACTTTAATGATTCCTTATTAATAGAATCTCTTAATAGCAGATGTGACTTTTTAGATTAAGTACACCAGTATTGCCTGCAAAGAGTACAGCTATTGTTTGTTTGCTAAGATCAGCAAATAATTGTACTTGGGGTCAATCCACGTTAACGCAATACTGACATCTCTGAACAGGTTTTCCGGTTGTCTATGACATAACTTACAAATATATTGAAATATACTGAGGGCCCTAAGCCACAACGCGTATCCCAGGAATGTTTTTATATATAAACAGAGATGTCTATCAGTGCAAAGCGACAAAAGTATACCTGAAACATCAGAATAGGGTAAACCCCAATAATCCCCAATTACTCAGGCTTAATATGCACCTATCCTGAAATCACTAACATAAGTCTTTTTTGTGCATTAGCAACTGTTAGCTATACGGAAGATGAACCCAGTAAATTGACTCCAAGTATGATAACTTGGCTGCGATGATTATATGGCAAGTCAATTAAAAATATTAAAAACAACAAAGATCCAAATATGGAACCTAAAGGTAAACCTCTTGTAAAAACACCTGATTCAGAATCTTCAGAATCATAAGCACTTATACAGGCTTTCTGGATTCTATTTAAGCAAGATCTCTGAACCAATTTACAGCAATCATGAAACCATAACATTTTAACTTCTGTGAATTGTACTGTCAAATGTCTTAGCTAAGTCACAAAAGTATCTTCATGGAAGTTTCTTTTTTTTTATCCAAGGCTGTTACTACTTCAGTTCATTATTTCATCTCAAAAAACATATAGTGGATATTATATTTTAATCCTTGCACACTGTCAGCTTCAACGAGGCTTTGCCCTTAAGTATTTACATATACAACTTACCCATAACTTTGCCATCTCGAGTGGTGCCACCGTTTATTGTGCTTATCTTATTAATTTCGAATGACATTTGTTGTTCATCAGAAGTTTTAAAATTTGGGGCCTTCAGTTTCATTAATTTTTGGGGTATGTCACTTTCATTTGCACTAGCTGTGCTGCAAGAATAACGCCTGCCCATTGCATCATCAACGTAACCTGAGTTTGAAAGTTTACGGTAATCGTGGTGCACTCTCTTTCTTTTACCGTGTTCAGCACTGACAACGTCCTCTGATTTTATGTTGCCATTATCTAACAAATCTTCACTATTTTCCAGATTTCTATCAACTTCGTCAACCGATGACGCCGTTGCTATTAAACCTGGTAAATTGCGGTAACTGTTCAATTCGCGTTTTTCAAATACTTTCATGGAAATACCTATCATGGGTGCACTTTTTACAACCGTACAGTTATCAACAACTGTTTCACATTCATCAGATGAACTATTATTTACTTCACGCTTATCACTTGACGTAGGACTTCTCATATTTTCTGATGCCATGTTGATTTTGTACCAAGACCCCTAATGGTTTCCTATTACGTTACAAGAGTCTTCATTGGATGACTAGAAGCCGCGTTCATTTATCATTGGCTACAGAACCACCATTACGATTTCTAATTGACCACTCACAGATATTCTTCTCAACCGCTTCTCTCAACCGCTTCGCTTCAGTGTGGCTGTGCTTCAGTGTAGTAGTGTCGCTTAGATTGTGTAACAGGATTGTGCCATTTGAAAAGTTTGTGAAGGAATATAAAAACTTCAATATGTCTAGTCGCCCAACTCCCAAAAAAGTGAAGAAAATAGAGGGAAAGACCTCTTCGAACGAAGGAGAAGACAGTAAAGATAACGACGCAGAAACGCAAAAGGCATTGGAAGAGATAGATGCTTGTCAAAATGAAATCGATGCTCTGAACGAGAAGGCAAGCGAAGAAATACTCAAGGTGGAGCAAAAATACAATAAACTCAGAAAACCATACTTCGAGAAAAGAAACGAAATCATCAAACGTATACCAAACTTCTGGGTTACAGCAGTATCCTTTTGAGAGCATAGTCATTTAATTGTTGGTCTTTCAGGCGTCATGTTTTAGAATTATCCGCCATGTTAGTATGTACAAAAGATTTTATGGATATGTTCTTTGTTTTAAACGTAGAGTAATTCAATACTTTTCATACGCTTCAAAGATAAGCATAGCTTTATTAGTATTCTTTTGAGGGCATAGTCGTTTAATTGTTGGTCTTTCGGGCATCATGTTTTAGAATTATCCGCCATGTTAGTATGTACAACAGATTTTATAGATGTTCTTTGTTTTAAACGTAGAGTAATTGAATACTTTTCATACGCTTCAAAGACAAGCATAGCTTTATTGTTTAATAGTAGTGAATGTTGGTGGTACATGTTGGCTAATACAAAAATACCTGAAAATGCCGGAATGAAACAAATGAATATCGAGCCACTATCCTTGCGCCACCTCTTAGATAATTTTAAGAATCTTTCTGCGAACTTAGCTCTTGCCATCCGACGACAGAGAATTCGTAATCAGTTACGTTATGAGTTTCATATTTGACGGAAGAATAAAAGGTAAAAGTGCAGAATAGGTGCGAAGATAGCATAGCTCGGGTGTAGCCAACTTACGGAGCATGCCACCGCGAAAAATACCAACATTACGCAAGAAAACCAGCGATTCTGTAATACGCGACGTAAAGATCAGTGGATCATTGCCAGAGTTATATTTTATATTCTTCCTATCATTATTATTACTTAAAAACTTCAAGGAATCTAGCACAAAGTGTTGGAATTGTCAACATTACATAAGCAAACCAGCGGTAATGTAACACCCAAATAAACTGACGTAAAGATTAGTAGATCATTGCCAGAGTTATCATCATTATATATTCTGATATTCTCACTATCATAATTAAAAACTTACACGAATCTAGCACAAAGTTTTGGAATAGTCAACATTACGTAAGCAAACCAGCGATATTATAACACCCAAATAAACTGACGTAAAGATCAGTGGATCATTGCCAGAGTTAATATCATAATTATTTAAAAAGTTAAACAAATTTAGCACAAAGTTTTAGAGTAGTCAACGTTACGTAAGTTAGGTAGAGGTGCACAATAATGGCGTAGCAATATGCCGGGCATGGCCTCATGGGTCGAACGTTGCCAACATCCAAAGCATGCTTTCGCAGAAAGTACAAACACTACGTAAGTAACTAGCGATACTGTAATGCGTAAAGAAACTAATTATAAATATGTATTAATAAATCACATGAAACTTCATTTGGGATTAATTATTTTGATAATATATTTACATCATTAACGAATTTTGTATAGTTTTATGAATCATGTGACACAGATTCCAGCATTACAGTTCTCATTCTGTGCGAATGCGAGAGTTGGAAGATCCTTCGCTACAAAGGCGTCATTGATTTGTTGGAGCAATCAGATGGTGAAGACTGTCTAGTCTTAGGTGATCAGATAGTCTAATCCAGGCTCTGCCAATTGACATGCACAGAGTGCCTGTACAGTTCGCACGGTGCTGGCATGCCTGGTCGTTGCTGGCGAGCGCTAGGGAGATATGCCAGTCACTACCTCGAGCAGTGGAGTTCCGCAATTTGCACTTGCATTACCATTAAATAGTTAAGGACATATGTATATGTGTTTGGAGGAATTTAGTAACAGTGACGTCAAAATTAATCTCAGAAACTATTTGTAGTTGGTTTATTAATACTCGTCACTTGTTTATATTTATGAGAGACTAGTTTCAAAGACATTTGCCTTCATTTTCAATCTCTTTCCAACTGGCATCTGTTGTTGTCTGCTCTCTCTCTCTCTGTTCCACCACCAGAGAGAGAGCAGACAACAGATGCCAATTGGAAAGAGATTGAAAATGAAGGCAAATGTCTTTGAAACTAGTCTCTCATAAATATAAACAAGTGACGAGTATTAATAAACCAACTACAAATAGTTTCTGAGTTAAGGACATGTTAGTAGTGAAGGAACAATCCAGAAACTGTATAATATGTGGTTTAATATCTCTGTGGTGCTTTATTAAATTATACATAAAACAACCGAATACCAGTAAGATTATTACAGTCTTCAATCCTATACAACCAAATGATGGCATATAAAAGCAATATTTTTTTTAATTATAAGAACGAAGCAGTACTTTGTGGAAATTAGCACAATTCTGATCCTGAGACAATTGAAAAATATCAAATAATAAAATATTTACTATATAGTGATATTACATAAAATACTTTATATTACACGAATATACAGTTTCAATTAAGAATTTGATACATTCAGTTTTCGGTAGACACTCATGCCTTCTGACATCCTTTAGCTTTCACAATATTTGCCACATTTGGAGACAATGCAACACAACTCTGGACCCTTAATGCACACTTCACGTTATGATCATTGATGTTGGCTCTCTGATGGGTTTTAATGCATTTCATAGCTGAAAATAAGAATTCACATACATGGGTCGAACCAAACATTGGAATCATAGATGCGGCGCGCCTGTGTATTCGATGGAATCTTGATTTAGGAAATCTCCTGTAGAAATCTAGCATACTTCCTCTGTTTCTGTAACTGTCAGCTAACTCAGTTTCACATTTCAAGGTGATTCCTCCACCTGATCTAGCATTTCTTTCACAACTTCCAAATGTTCATTTACTCCACAAGCCATGCCCGCCTCGGTAGCATAGATGGTAGGATGTCTGCCTCTCGTTCAAGAGGTCCCGAGTTCGAATCTCGGTCAGGTTGAGTTACCTGGATAAGGTTTTTTTCCGGGGTTTTCCCTTATCCTGAAAGACTAATGTTGGGTAGCTCTAAGCTGCATGGACCCTGGACACATTTGAGCATCATTTCACCCATTTCATTCACCGTCCGATATGACTTAACGTTGGAGGACGTAAAATAAAAAAAAAAGATAATAGTTGAGCCATACTGATAAGTCAGTGCTCTCATTAATGGGAATAGAGAATGCAACAAATTCTCATACTCTTTAAATAATTGTGTGTAAATGTAGTCTGCCAGATCTTGAATTCTGCATGAAATAGTATGAGGTGACACACTCTAATTGGTGAACTCTGACGGGTGAATTTACTTGCAGATGCAAGCATACATCATTTAATAAGTGGACCATCAGAAAAACTACTAGAGGATCTGGTAATTTGTAGTTCTATTTTGTAACTCACATAAACTAAGGTTTCTGCCATTCTGCCATCCCCTTCTTCCTGTTCCTCTTCCAGCAAAGTGATCTTTTCTCTGTGC
The DNA here is from genome assembly GCA_030765055.1 of Mantis religiosa. NCBI lineage: Eukaryota > Metazoa > Arthropoda > Insecta > Mantodea > Mantidae > Mantis > Mantis religiosa. Next base: position 148,515,304 of record CM060950.1, on the reverse strand, counting down.
TTTTGTATCTCTGCAGTGCGTTCTTCTTTTCATAGGGCCAAATAATCATTAGCATGCAATGTATTAAAATGTTGCTGAAGATTGAGGCCGCGTCGTGGCTCAGCAGTTAGACTGCTTGGCTCTCACCAAGGCGGCCCGGGTTCGATCCCAGGTGACCGCAAAGTTAGATTTGTGATGGACAACACGGCGCTGGGGCGGGTTTTCTCTGGGACCTCCGGTTTCCCCCGCCATCTAATTCCACCGGTGCTCCATCTTCATCTTATGTACCATCAGTGTCACCGCCTACGGTGCCGTATGTAGTAAAAGCGGCCGTTAAGCACTACACATTTCATTTCATTGCTGAAGATTAAATCGTTTCAGCCCTTGAAATTTTTTTTCTGGCAAATTAAACAAATAGCACCACTGCTACATTGCATGAAGAAGTACTCTTTCCCATTCGGGATTGAAATAATGTGTCGGCATGTGTACCCTTTGCTTTAACAAGTGCCCTTCCGTATCAAACTGACATTGAAGTACTGACCACCTCTGCTACGGAAGACATGTGCTACGTGCGGAGCACTCACTGAGGCAACATGGTGCTTGTAGCCCAGCACATGCGCTGTGGCAAGCGAGTTGGCTGTGGCTAGTCTAATCCCTGTCGTATTCCGTCTCAAAGTGGGCATTCGTCCTCCATATTTGGATGCATTTGTATACTAAATGAGATATGTGGTAGCTACTTCTCTCCTAAATTCTAACTGAGGTATCTCTCTTCCTGATTTATGCAAAAGAATCCAGACGTTATGAACCATTGTGTCCAAGAGCCATGTAAAAATGTACCACCACCACTTTTTCCCTCGTATCCCAATTCTGTACAAGGATACATTTTCGTCAGTGTAATCTTACCTTTGCTTCAAGAATTAATAGCTCGTCACTTCTGTCCTCTGCACCTCGTTTTAAATTTACGTAGTACTGACGTTAGAACATACATTGAAAGGAATATGCCGCTTGCCTTTGCTTCGAGTATATACTTCACGATTTTATAATTCATCAAATTGTGGCTAATACACTTGTCACTTCTGTCCTTCTTCGCACCTTGTTTTAAATTTACTTAATACTGATGTTAGAACATGCATCAAAAGTAATATGCCGATCTCACCTTTGCTTCAAGTATTAATAACTGCAATTTTATAATTCACTGGATTATATGGATAATGCACTGTGCACCTCGTGTCTTGAAATGTTCAAGTCACTTGTCATTTCTCTCCTATGCACCTCATTTTAAATTTAAGTAATACTGATGAAGTTATTTCCTGCTTCTTGTAGTGACATGCATTCGGATTAACTTCATTTCCAACCTTTACCTGACATCTTTCTCTTTTACATTCACTGCATCCGTCCTCTTATTTTCCACGATATCCTTATACTTTGATGGTTAGAGTCAACATGAAAAATTCAATGCCATGGCTGGGATTTGAACCACGGATCTCCTGGTTTCCGTCCAGTCGCTCTAACCCATTGAGATACCATGGCCAACCTCCGTCACCACATTAAATTCTCCATTTGACTCGTATATTTCCCTGGTAGACCACTAGGGGCTCTCGCATTCGAGATACACCATTTATGGTGACTTACTATCGTAAGTACTCGAGTCCCAGGCTTCATCACTTAACTCATGTTATTTAAGTTAATTGATGGAAATTAATGTCTTCACACTAGCCGTATATAGGCTAAGATCTTTGATGGATAGAGTCAACCTGAAAAATTCAATGCCATGGCCGGGATTTGAAACACAGATCTCCTGGTTTCCATTCAGTCGCTCTAACCCATTGAGCTACAATGGCCAACTTGCCGTCATGACATTAAATTCTCCATTTAACTCCTATATTTCCCCGGAAGACCACTAGGGGCTCTCACATTGGAGATACACCCTTTGTGGCGGCTTACTATCGTAAGTACTTTACTTACAATAGCTTAATGGCTTAGCTCAATGGTTTAGAGCGACTGAACAGAAACCAGGAGATCCTTGGTTCAAATCCTGGCCATGGCATTGAATTTTTCATGTTGATTCTCTCCATCAAAGACAGCTGTCTTCAAAGGCAAACAATTTGACACGACAAAAACCGGATAGCCAAGGTATTTTATATATTTAATGTTCAACATAACAGGATTACGTAGAAAATGAAGCTAGTTACAGTGAATCAATAAATATTATACAAATATAACTATTTGTAACAAGAAACTTCACCTATGTTAAGAAAAATTATGTCGATTTTTCTTATTAGTTGAAGTTGAAATCGATTTCACGAACCTTTGTTCGCATCAGAGAAAACCACAAGAGCAAACACATTTATTGTTAAGGAAGTTACTATGTTTTTTCAGTATTACCAACATCTGAAAACGAAACAAACTTTGAGAACAGAATCAACTGCTGGTATTTCAAAATTCATTACGCGATGTTCATTTTTTAAAATAAATGTCTTTTTCCAAACCATTAAATCTATCACGACATTTCATTGTTTTAATAATTTAACTTCAGGATTTATACTATGGTTAAATGACCAAAAATGATCTGCTATGGCCCATTAATCAGTTTATACTTAACGTTACGAAAATGTTCTTTTGTTCTGGTTTCCAAATTACGTTTCGTCCTACCAATGTAAACCCGATCACAATCTAAACATCACATTGATAAATACCAGATTTTTTATTATTAGGAATTTAATCTTTTTTAGAGCAATGTAGTAAATTTTTAATACTATATTTGTTTTGAGGAACCAAAGTTACACCAAACTCTTAAAAACTTTTTGAACTTTTTCATTAAAGCAAGGATGGTAAGTAATTGAGATTTAATTGTATTGGAACACCACAGTGAAGCGAAATGATTATTAATTTTTAGATGAGTCGTATTTATTACACATCTGCTTCACTTCACGAAAGTGAAGCAGATGTGTAATAAATACGACTCATCTAAAAATTAATAATGGTAAGTAATGTTTTTTAAAATTATAATCCTTTTTTAAAGGGTAGAAATATCATTAACAGTTTCTTGATATTTAAATTGTCCAATCTTCTTTTGTATAAAGTCTTTATTAAAACCATTAAATAAAGCTGTATTAATAAGTTTATACTATTTATTAAATTCCGCTTTAATCAGGGGGTATATTTATTAATCTATAAATCAAACTATTAAAAACAGCAAATTTATGTGGAAAAGGGTTAAAACTTTCGTTTTTTATGTAATTATCGATATGAGTCGACTTCCTTTAAATACCAAAATCCAATTTATTATTTCTGATCTTCAAATCCAAAAAAGGAAGAAAACCATCAATTTCAGTTTCTAATGTGAATTTTATAGCTTTATCTTGTAAACTTAGTAATTTTAAAGCATTATTTATTAGTTTATCAGGTATCAGTTTAATAGTAAAAATGGTTTTAATAAAGACTTTATACAAAAGAAGATTGGACAATTTAAATATCAAAAAACTGTTAATGATATTTCTACCCTTTAAAAAAGGATTATAATTTTAAAAAACATTACTTACCATTATTAATTTTTAGATGTGTAATAAATATGACTCATCTAAAAATTAATAATCATTTCGCTTCACTGTGGTGTTCCAATACAGTTAAATCTCAATTACTTACCATCCTTGCTTTAATGAAAAAGTTCAAAAAGTTTTTAAGAGTTTGGTATAACTTTGGTTCCTCTAAACAAATATAGTATTAAAAATTTACTACATTGCTCTAAAAAAGATTAAACTGCTAATAATAAAAAATCTGGTATTTATCATTGTGATGTTTAGATTGTGACCGGGTTTACATTGGTAGGACGAAACGTAATTTGGAAACCAGAACAAAAGAACATTTTCGTAACGTTAAGTATAAACTGATTAATGGGCCATAGCAGATCATTTTTGGTCATTTAACCATAGTATAAATCCTGAAGTTAAATTATTAAAACAATGAAATGTCCTGATAGATTTAATGGTTTGGAAAAAGACATTTATTTTAAAAAATGAACATCGCGTAATGAATTTTGAAATACCAGCAGTTGATTCTGTTCTCAAAGTTTGTTTCGTTTTCAGATGTTGGTAATACTGAAAAAACATAGTAACTTCCTTAACAATAAATGTGTTTGCTCTTGTGGTTTTCTCTGATGCGAACAAAGGTTCGTGAAATCGATTTCAACTTCAACTAATAAGAAAAATCGACATAATTTTTCTTAACATAGGTGAAGTTTCTTGTTACAAATAGTTATATTTGTATAATATTTATTGATTCACTGTAACTAGCTTCATTTTCTACGTAATCCTGTTATGTTGAACATTAAATATATAAAATACCTTGGCTATCCGGTTTTTGTCGTGTCAAATTGTTTGCCTTTGAAGACAACCACCACAAGATGGTCGAAACGTTATTTTAAATAATTTGATGCTGCAAAAACCGGATAGCCAAGATATTTTAAATGCTGGCCGTGGAAGCTTGACAGAATATATTAAATTTATATAATTTCAAGTTTTATCTCAAATTTGCATTCGTTTAAAAAGTGATATATCTGAATGTTTAAATAATATTTAAAGGATTTTCATTGTGTATTAACCCTTAACCATTGCTTCAGTTCGTAAACCATCCTCAGATCTCTGCAATTCTTGAGGAAGATGAAGAAGACTGTTTGCACTATCTCTCAAAGCTGGAGGTTGAAGAGTTTGAAGATATTAAGTCTGGCTACAGGTAAGAGTTCTGTTTTAAGGTATATTTCCTCTAGATTTCATTTTCAAACACTGCTTAAACTTATTAAGGTGCTATAGTGTGTTGGTTATTTCACAGAATAAGTACCCTTTGTATATGACAAAACCTGTCAAGGAAAATTGTCAAATGGTTTTTCAATATTTGACAAGTTAGCACTGTACCACACAACAGCTGACAAGATTTGACATTGTTTTTGCCACACTGAAACTCTTTGGTGCACATTTGATATTTTGTGTATCAGATAATTTACTATTATCACAGTATAATAATTTGCAATGAAATTGTTACTTAAATAATATTATATAACATTTGTTAAATTATCATACATGATATTGGATGGAATTTAATCTGATTTCAATTAATGAATACAGTGGAAATATAAATTGTGTTATGTAATATTGCATTAATGCATTATTGTATACTTTAGAAATCTCCCTGTCAATATTTTCTATGCATTCCATTGTAGTATGTTCAAATCTCCAAATACAGTCCCCACCTGGAGATCCGAACGGGGGACTATTACTCCGGATTGTTTTGTAGAAGGAGACATAAACATAGTGTATTGAGCAGGTTTCAACTGTTTCTTATGGACACCTCTTTTTTTATAAGTAGGCACTTGAATCGTTCCTTCTTAACCCTCAAATTGTGGAGGGGACACACCTGTCGTTCTACGGATCTGCCGGATCAGGCTCGGCAAATCATTATCACCAGCCTTTCCTTCATTTACCAGATGGACGTTCCTACTGCCATGAGAGGTCAGCAGTGAATTTATAAATGGCATTTCCTCCATTTTGATGGAACCGTTATACCGCTGTAGTTCGGTCCCCAGAGCCTCATCTGTTAAAGCAGGGTGCACCATGGGCATGAAGAGGATGGGATTTGGATAGGAGAGGCTATAAGAGCCACATCACTATCCCTTACAGCCCAATTAGGCTTTTCTAGATGCAGTTAGGCTCCATACAGAAAGTTCAACAACTAAGAAATAAACTAAATTACCCATCCAAAATAGAACCTTTCATGTCTCTTAATACCCTGCTGAACATCATTGAATGAGAATACTACCTAGATTTACTTGCCGATTTTAAAAAGAAAGAATACTCATCTACAGAAGCTGAAGCATATGCCCTTGAAACCATAAATGTAAGATATCCAGTTGACAAATGGACACACATCTATACAGTTGGCTCTCTTTATAATCAAGAAGATGAAGCAGGAGCTACCTGTATATTATTTTCTTCTATAAGCATGTTGGAATTTACTTAACAAGTTTTGATGGGGAAATTGATACAATTTATACTTCCTTACAAAATCTATTTGCCTGGAAAAATAAGCTTTCCAACATAGTTTTCTTAACAGATTCTAAAGCAGCTTTTCAGGCTATTATTTCAAATGACTGCCCAAAAACCGAAAAGATACATGAAATTCATAATATGATTAAACATCTTCAAAATTTAAATATACGTATAGTTTTCCAATGGATACCATCTCACTGTGGAATTTCTGGCAATGAGCAAGCAGGTATGTTGGCCAAGAAGGGTTCCAAAATATCTCAAACAACGAAACAAAATATCCCCTATGAAACAGTTAAAAGATTAATCAAAAACATCTTCACAAAACTATATAACAATTATCTAGTTTCCTCTGAAAAACTTAATTGAAAAGATCTCCAAAACAAACTAAAGACAAATCCAGATCTACCTCGAAAATCTTCAGTAGCAATGTTCAGATTAATCACAGGCCATGATTGTTTGAATGGACATTTATTCAAGGTTGTATTAACAACTTCTCCACAGTGCTGTTTATGTGGTAAAGATGATTTAATGAACATCGATCATCTAACTGTATGTTAGATGATCTAACTCTCCAAAATCAAGAAGATCTAGTCTCCAAATATTGGGAAGCAAGAAGAAAAATGATTTTATCAAATTCTGAGCATTAAATACCCACACATATTTTCATATGCTCTCATTTTCATCTTAAGGTAATTCATAGAGCCAACAATGTCCAGGTATGACCAGCTATCATATAACCTTATTTGCTCAAATGGAGTCCCATACCGAAGTGGTGTTTTTTACTTTTCACTTTTACTTTTGAACTTGACACTGAAATACATTTCATTGGCGGAAGCCGTCAAATCTTTAACTGTTTATAAATGTCTTTATTTGCTTTCAAGACTTCTAAAAAAATATTGGATGCAATTTGACAAGAAAAATTTCGAAGTTGCAACAACTCTTGGGAAAACCTGTAAATCACTGAATTTGGCAAATGTTTGATGTGTATAAGGAACTTACAGAATAACTTCAAAATAAGTTATGCTTTTATTGTGTGGTGCTGTCTAGTATTTTACACATTCTTAGTAAAATTTCAGCTTTCCTATTATTAAAAACAGCTTGCTCATTTATATACTAGATTAATTGTATTAGTTGATACTCTTGCAAGACTTTCCGAGCCATTGTTACATAGTTTTAGCTTCTGGATCGGGCTGCATTAAACTGGCTTAAAATACCATCATTCCAACGAAATCTGAGCTTGGCTCCTGTGGACTACATCCATCAAAGCATTGAAAATAGCCTAGAAGACTACACATTTGAGCAGCATTTTTGCAAAATTGATAGATGCAAAAATTTTCCAAAAAATGGGTTATATTACATCTATATTTATTTAGCATTTGAATTGACCTCTGAAATCAGGTTGAGCAAAAAAAAAAAAAAAAGTTGAATTAAGCCATTATTAGACAGCTAAATATTGCCACTTTTTTCAAAACTCAATGTGTCCACTCAGCTAAAGCATAATGTAACATGTTCTTTACCTTGTTAGAAATAATTTGAAGTAAGGTTTTTAAACGCTTCGCTGATGGCCATTTAAACCCTTCACGGGCCGGAAATAGATACCCAATAAACAGAACAAGACATTTAAATTGTTAAATGCTGTAAAAATGCTTCATAAATACACATTCGTATCTTCCATATTTATTAAGTTATTTAAACGAAACAAACACTGGTTTAAAGCCCATTAAAGGCAATATACATATATAGTATTAATAAAGTGGAGACAATATAAATAAATCGTTGAAATTTCACTAATTTGTTTCACTGCAGCAAAAGCTATTCTTTGCCCCAAATGTATCTAATATTTGAATCATTTTGTTTTGCGTGCTTACGAATTAATGTATATATGTACACTCCTGGAAATGGAAATAAGAACACATTGATGCCGGTGTGTCAGACCCACCATACTTGCTCCGGACACTGCGAGAGGGCTGTACAAGCAATGATCACACGCACGGCACAGCGGACACACCAGGAGCCGCGGTGTTGGCCGTCGAATTGCGCTAGCTGCGCAGCGTCTGGGCACCGCCGCCGCCAGTGTCAGCCAGTTTGCCGTGGCATACGGAGCTCCATCGCAGTCTTTAACACTGATAGCATGCCGCGACAGCGTGGACGTGAACCGTATGTGCAGTTGACGGACTTTGAGCGAGGGCGTATAGTGGGCATGCGGGAGGCCGGGTGGACGTACCGCCGAATTGCTCAACACGTGGGGCGTGAGGTCTCCACAGTACATGAATGTTGTCGCCAGTGGTCTGCGGAAGGTGCACGTGCCCGTCGACCCGGGACCGGACTGCAGCGACGCACGGATGCACGCCAAGTCCGTCGGATCCTACGCAGCGCCGTAGGGGACCGCACCGCCACTTCCCAGCAAATTAGGGACACTGTTGCTCCTGGGGTATCGGCGAGGACCATTCGCAATCGTCTCCATGAAGCTGGGCTACGGTCCCGCGCGCCGTTAGGCCGTCTTCCGCTCACGCCCCAACATCGTGCAGCCCGCCTCCAGTGGTGTCGCGACAGGCGTGAATGGAGGGACGAATAGAGACGTGTCGTCTTCAGCGATGAGAGTCGCTTCTGCCTTGGTGCCAATGATGGTCGTATGCGTGTTTAGTGCCATGCAGGTGAGCGCCACAATCAGGACTGCATACGACCGAGGCACATAGGGCCAACACCCGGCATCATGGTGTGGGGAGCGATCTCCTACACTGGCCGTAAACCTCTGGTGATCGTCGAGGGGACACTGAATAGTTCACGGTGCATCCAAACCGTCATCGAACCCATCGTTCTACCATTTCTAGACCGGCAAGGGAACTTGCTGTTCCAACAGGACAATGCACGTCCGCATGCAACCCGTGCCACCCAATGTGCTCTAGAAGGTGTAAATCAACTACCCTGGCCAGCAAGATCTCCGGATCTGTTCCCCATTGAGCATGTTTGGGACTGGATGAAACGTCGTCTCACGCGGTCTGCACGTCCAGCACGAACGCTGGTCCAACTGAGGTGCCAGCTGGAAATGGCATGGCAAGCCGTTCCACAGGACTACATCCAGCATCTCTACGATCATCTCCATGGGAGAATAGCAGCCTCCATTGCTGCGAAAGGTGGATATACAAGGTACTAGTGCCGGCATTGTGCATGCTCTGTTGCCTGTGTCTATGTGCCTATGGTTCTGGCAGTGTGATCATGTGATGTATCTGACCCCAGGAATGTATCAATAAAGTTTCCCCTTCCTGGGACAATGAATTCACGGTGTTCTTATTTCAATTTCCAGGAGTGTATAACTGTGTCAGCGACTTCTCCGGTTCAAGTTTTTAGTGTCTAGTTTATACCACCAAGCGATAATCATTGTATATGTTGTATGAAACACACTCCGGAAAGAAATAAACCTTTCAGTCAGCACCTCTTATTACAGTATTTCACAACCGTAGTTTATTGCATCCTTATGCAGCTGTTTTTGCACAGTATTGTCGTTAAAATATGTACTCTGAGTGTTCAGAGAGATTTCTTATAGCTATCGAGAGCTAAATGAATGGAACATTTGAAATTGTTTCAGTGTTAACCATGGCTTTTCCTAGTAATGTAGCAAATAAATTAGCTTCCGTAGGATGTGTACGAAATTCTGATATCCCTTTAGAAAATCTGGAAGACGTTTTGCTGTTTGACATGATTTGAATATTGAAGGCGATTGTGAGAGAGGCACTGAGGATATAAGTAGGTAGCAGTGAGGAAGAAAATGACCCGCTTCCTTCAAGTGTTGGTGAAGAATCAACAGTATGCAGTGGTCAAAATAACTCAAAACACAAATAACATGTGGGCAAATACACATATTTTCTGATGTACAGCTAACTTCTGACATCCAACCACCTGACATTTAGACACAAAACATTTTTTATTGTTGACTAAGTGTCTCTTATTGTTACAGAAACAAATGTATATGCGACTAAGATGAGGGAAGCCCTGACCTCTAAAAGCAATTTAGGACCTAAGGAAAGAATTCAGGAGTAGACTGTGTACATGTTATTTGTAAACCTACATTAGACGTGTACTGGTCTACAGATGGCATGCTAGCTTCTCCATTGTTTGGGAAATGAAGGGTCAAATATGGGTGGGGTGGATTAGTTATTACAAGCTATCCCTCTTTACAAAAACCAGTTAAATTTTAAAGTATTTTTATACCAGCTGGATGTAACAAACACAATGTTAGTGATTTGCAAACCTCTTAAGTGCATGCAAGACAATGACCTACCTGGATTTAGGCGTTTCAGTAGCTCATAACCTAATTGAGTGCTATAATATTTAGAGGCCTACTCATCCCAGGGGTAAGAAATCCACCACTACAACACCCCTCATACTTGAGAGAAAACCTTTACTAAAAGGGTACCACCCATAAGCAAAAATTCGCGACCATTTCGAAAATGTCTACTGTGTCGCAATAAAGAAGTTCGCAAGGAAACTGATGTTATTTACGGTAAATCTGAAGATGTGCTCCTGTGTGTTTATCCAGGTTATGAAGTATACCATTTACAGAGAAGCCTTTAAGGATTAGTTATCATCCCTTATAGAACTAATTTAAATTGATTGTAAAATAGGAAGACTAAATTAATTGGCGCTAAATAAACAGTAAATGCGTGTGTGCACAGGACGTCTATACACGTCCATATAGGTTTGGGGCATTTTAACTTGGACATCATATTACGTAATCAGTGAAAGGGTTAAACCTTTGCTGAACATACAGCATTTGCCACTTTTTCTACAAGCACACCGTTGTCCATTTAAATTTTGATCTTCTATAACCACCACTTGTTAAACTAAAGTGACCTATATACCTGCATAATATATTTCAATAGATAAATCAAATGTATTAAATATCTCCTTAAATTGGTTTGCAATGAATAGGATTTATATTTTATTTGAATACATTATATATGAAAACATCAACACCTTTGTAGCAAAACTTTTTTTGCTTGTTCCATTTATACCCCACCTTTAACTGCTATGGTCATATCGGCAGCCGTTCTCCTTTGGAACATACTGAAGGTGTTAACTCGTTATCTTTTGGTTTTCAATCATTACATCACGCACACATTCACACTCTCATTCATACTTCCAGACTCTGTGGAAGATGGGGAATTATCTTGGACGGAGAAAAATCCCCACCCCCACCTCCGGGAATCGAACCCGGGACCCCTAGCACGGTAGGCAGGTGCTCTACCGACTGAGCTATGCGGCCAGCCTGTAGCAAAACTTGTCTGTGGCCCGGATGCATAAAAATTGCTAACTTCAGTTCATTTAGAATCAAAGATAAAAAAAAATGCAAAGCTGCATGGCAGCATCACCAAACATAAGTAAGCATTGAATCAATACAGATATTACAATAAAATATAATTTGTTACAAACTCAACTTATCTGCTTAAGAAATTATAAATTCTTTACAGTGCCCAGGACTGGTTTCACAAATTAATCACTTGCATTTTCAGCATAGGTGTTCATTTCTGCTGTCATTGTTACTACCACTAGCTGACATATTTTTGTATTCATTACCAACCTCTGAAAGTAAAACACACTTTACAGGATCATTAAATTATAGATGAGTCATATTTATTACATATCATATTTATTACATACGTACCTATATTGAGAACATGTTTTGCAAACCATCGTTCGCATCATCGGCTATAATGCGACTGAAGCTTGATACAGTGCTGCGGGTAGTTCTGGAGTTGCTGCTGCCATCTCTTGATTTTGTGATGAATTTAAATGTGGGGTTGCCTTCTGGCGGGATTTCAAAGTTCATTAGTTGGCTTTTTGTTTTTCTATGTATATTCTGTTCCATATGACGAGTTCACTATGTTTTTGTATGTATTTTAGTAATGTACGAGGGCTGTTCAATAAAGAATGATCATAATTTTTTTACGGTCATAATTTTTCGCACTAAAATTCAATCTTCAGACATGTTCAGTATTGCCTACCACTTCAATGGAGGTAACATGCAGTTAAAGTTGGTGTTAGAGGAAGATCCGAAGTTTCTTTCAAACGTAATCACTGCTGATGGAACTTGGCTACATCATTTTGATCCTGAGAGTAAATAGCCAAGCTCAGTGTGGAAATCGCCATCACCAACCCCCAAAAAAGCAAAAGTGGTTGCTTCTGCTGGGAAAGTAATGGTCATCTCATTCTTTGATATTCATGGAATGGTTTATCAGGATGTTGTACCTGCATACACATCAGTAACTGGACAATACTACAGGGATGTCCTGAAAGCATTGCGAGTCCATATCAGGTGCAATGGTAATGTCATACAGGCAACTCTACCTGAGTAGATTTACATTACCCACGCTAACCCACATACATAAACAGAGCCTGGATTTGTATGCAAAAAGAAATTTCATAATATGCATGCAAATATGTGCTAAATAGTGAGTTCTTGTACTTCACACATTTGCTCAGCCAGTGTTTTGCAATTTTGCAAATTGCTTTATAGCCTGTATTCTTATCAAGAACTGTGTTCAACATATCAAAAGCCATTTTTGCAACTGCATTTGTTTCAAAGGGATGCCTGATTCACTAGGGCCAGTTGTACTGTATTATTCCTAGCCTGCAGTTTCTTTATGATTTCTGGTAGTTTGGGATAGAGAACTTTTGCCGCCTTTACAATGCACGGAACAGATTCTGTATGAAATGAACCGAAGTCATATTTGATACCATCTGACCACAAAATGACTAGGGAATCAAAGAATTTTGCATTGTATAATGGTTTACCCTTTTTAATATTTGAACATTTAACAGGTAAGTTTTACTTCCCAGTTTCATTGCATTGACAATTGCACTACATACACACTGGCCTCCAGTGTCTGTGGTCTCATCTACCAAAAAACCCAAATCTTTTCTGGTTTTAGCGCTTTCCAAATTTCTCAAATAACTTCGTTGAAACACTCGGGTGCACACGTTTTGTGAACAGTAAATTCGTCAGGCACTATTCTATTAGTGTGCTTTTCTAAAAAGTTTCAAGATGAATATTATTTATTTTCACAAAAAAAAAAAATTGTTTTTATAAATGCTGAACACAGTTCCATGGCAGATCACATTGACCTCATTAAATGACATGCATACAAAGTGTAACATATGGATATAACATAGACAAATGTGACAATTTTACCAGTGGCATAACGAAGCAAACTGTTTTTCGCTGGACACTTTTGCTTCTGAAATGTGATTGCAACTGCAAGTAAACTTAACCAAACACATCTGGCAGATATGATCTTACGTCATACCCCAGAGATGACATCATCACACTATAAAAAGGGAAACGCCTGCTTCTGTTGCAGCACGGGAAAACATTTAGCTTATAAAATGAAGTCATTACCGTGCTAATCAGAAGGTTAACCTGCCTTTATCTTTGTTAATAGAAACCTCTCAGATAACACACTGATTATTCTTGGAAGAGTGAGAGGTGTATGCTGCAGTAAACATAATGCCTTCACATGTGTTGCTGCTCTTAGAACAGTTAGAGATTGTATATTGGCAAATTCCTTTGCATTCTATTTGTGGCAGTTTGCTTTAGTTTACGTGTTTTAGAGTCTGTATATCTGTGTGGCATGTGATTTGAGCATTTGCAAATGTTTTAATGTTTGTTTAATTATGTCCAAAAATAGTGACAAAGATAGCGCAGACAAATGAAAATCTGAATTTGTGAAAGATATTCAGCTTTTATTGTTAGAACCTCTTTCATCAGCTTTATTATTGATGACACAGTGAAATCTTATTGTTTTGGTCAACATAACAATTTACTTCAGCCGATATTAACTCAGTTGAGTTAAGATGGCAATGATAAGGGCAGGACAAACCATTTTATGACTATATTCTGTAGTTATGCTGTAAACTACATAACTTGGAAACCATAGTTTATTCTCCCTCACACGTTCCAGAAAGGCTCCCCTTTCAGTTTCTCCTCTTCAAAGTATTCTCTCAAAGTTAAAATGATCAAGTGATATGGATATAAGCAACATCTCCCCACTACAGTAAGCATAAAAGTTTCACAGGTAGGCCTCTTTGTTACAATGATCTTTACAATTATATATTCTTGCATGTTCTATCCTTTGTATGTAGATTCACAACTTTACTATTGTCTTCATGTCTAGTATCATAAATAATACACACTGCAGCCACATCCAAAACACCTTCATACATCCTAATGCGCTATCCACATGGCAGTAATAAGCTGCAAGTGGCAACATTGCCTCTCTCTCTCTCTCTCCATACAAAATGACAATCACTTTCTAGATTGACGACCAGTATAGAATTTTTATTTAGACTAGAAGTAGAAAAATTAGCCATTACCTGTTAAATTTTAATAAATATGCCTGCCAATTCAATTTTTTTGAAAATATGCATTTTAAAACTACTAGTGACCTCTTAATGATGATTATGATAAAGAATACTGCTAATGGATACATTTAGACTGTTCAAAACTCTATGCATTTTGCACACTATTGCACACTAATCTGAGCTCTGTACATACTAAATATTTAAGAGCACATTCGTTTGCTTGCTGAGTATAAATATAAATTAATAGAAACAACCATCCTTAAGGTAACACATATTCTTTTACTGTACACATAATCAATATTTGGGTTTTTTACTTGATGTGTTAAGCTGAATCTCATTTGCAGGAACAAAATAATCCTCATTCACTTATGTACATCTGGAGATAAAAGTTTGATCTTAATAGAAGAGATGGTTATCCCTGTTTTAGATGGCAATATTTTACTAAATATGTTTAGAAAATGGTATTTTATTTTTAGACTGTCCTGTTCAAATTAACATTTTCTATACTTTTTCTTTCAGAATTAATTTCCACTTTGAGAAGAACCCTTATTTTGAAAATGATGTTCTCACCAAAGAATTTCACTTGGGATCATCAGGTAAGATAAATAAAAATAAATGCCAGCAAAATCATGTTGCATTCAGAAAAGGAAATAATAAACATGCATCTGTAAAACTGAACACATATCAATAGTTAATACTTAAAGTTAATGTTGGGCTCAAAAATCAATACAGTGAAGTATAATATATAATAGGGAAAATATGAATGTTAATGCGTTAGTGATAAGCAGAGCAGATCCCTAGATGCATCAGTTCCAGTTGAAAAAATTAAAATAGTTTATGGGCATGCTGTTTGGACAAACAAGCTATGATCACTTAAAATTTTTCAGAGCAAATAGTTTTCAAATGTATTTTCATTATTGTTGCTTGAACTTAATTCATTTTACTAATTACACAATAGCAGCAGGTAATAGATTGGTTGTATAGCACATTTGAATTCTGGTTTTCTTGCACTTCTGTGCTGGTCATTAATGAAATATGAACAATTTATTTCACTTTATTTAGTGACCTAGTTGGTATTGCCTAGCTTAAACCCATTTCTGGGCAGTTCATTGTGGTTAATGTTAAATATGTAGAGTAGCTCTTAATATGAATAGCATAATATAGTGGTGTATAAAACAAAAGGGGTTAACGTTTTGTGAACTCATTTTAGATAACTTAGTAAAGCAACTTGTAATCATTGTTTTGATTTCTAATATGTAAGACTAAGAAAATACAGTGACGCACAAAATTAATATATAATTTGTCTAATACTCAGTGGTACATTAATTACTATATTTGTTGGAACCTTCCTGACATCATGGTCAAAAGAGCTGGTGATGTGCAGAAGGTCCAAACAAAATGCATTTTAGGTCAGCAGTCGGCAAGTGCCAGACTTGTGGCGTAAGCACAGGTGAACATTAATGAGGCACTTTGTGAACAGAAGACACAAGCAGTGCGCATGAAACAGCAGTAAGAATGTATAGTACTGTGGCAGCTCACAATATAGTTCATTATGTCAACACGCTTGCATATACATTGAAGTTCATCAGGATCTTCCAGAATAAGAACCTGACACTGACATTCAAAATGGCAGACATCATTGGTGATAAATGGTTATAAACAACTCTTGGCCTCAAACTACAATTTTGAGACAGTAATATGCAAATGTGTTGTAATAACAGACTATTGTGTGCATAAAGTCTGTTTTACACAAAGCTCTTTACTCCTGAAAGTAAAATATATACAGTTTAATATTAAATAGTGTCCAATGAGCAAGTAACTATTTAACCTTAAACATTCTCACAGTCTACAGTACCATAATGTATCAGCATTTCTGGATACAGCTACACATTTAAATTACAGAGATAACAGAAACAACTGGAAGCAGTGTACCACATACACAATACAGAATTGCTGGCATTGATTTCAGTCAGAATTATTAATCACTGTTTACACTGTTTATCTTACTGTACACATTATATACCTATACAAAACACAAACGGTTGACACACAAATTCTGCTATAACAGCAATTAGTTGCCGAATTTAGAAGCAATGGGGTGGAATTTACTTTTGCCTTCACGGAAAACTTTTACTTTGTCAGCAGTAAAATCTTAGCATAGATTGAGTCAACATGAAAATCACTGCCACTCACATCAAATGGTAAGTTCAATGTCAGGACGTCACGTTGGCCATGGTAGCTCAATGGGTTAGAATGACTGGACAGAAACCAGGAGATGCGTGGTTCAAATCTTGGCCATGACAGTGAGTTTTTCATGTTGACTCAATCTATCTCTAATGTTTGAGTGCTTTTAGAAAGCTTGTGTAACCTTTTATATTGTAATATCATGCTTTCCCTGTTTCCATTGGCAGATAATAAGACTCCATTACCATAAGTCAGTCAATTTTAAGTTTCCCAACTACGGTATCAAACCCTGGTTGCACTACTGGTTTTTCAACTCATTACAATTATTTGCAAAGCCCACCACCATTCAGTGGATGGTTTGTGTCATGACTGTCTCAGAGTGGGTTACCTGCCAATCGCTGTTCTAGGTAAAAAACAGCAATTGTTGGAGCATTGAGTATTAGTTTGTCTAAAATTATGTACATTTTGTGCTTCACTGTATTATCATAGTCCTACATATTAGAATATTGTTTGGCATTCAAGCCCTCACTGGAGTATACAGTTGGAACGAGCCAGATGATCAAAGTGGACAACAAGGAGGTTAGTTTTGTTTGTTTTGATGTTCAATTTGTTTTTCTGTGTTCAGAGCAAATTTCCTTTTATCACTGCTGAATTCTTTTTAATTTCCTCAGTATTGTAGATGTTAAATGATGGTTGCCATAATGCTGCTGCCATCCCTTTCTAGACCTTCAGGGACTAAATATATGATGTTATGAATCCAAAGGCCCCTTGTAATGAGTGTGATTTATCTGTAAACTTGATATGAAAAGGAAATGCCATTAAAAGATACGCTCCTTCCTCAAAGCTACTCATCCCAACCAATGTCACTGTAGTTGGTCAGGTAGTATAGGGTTCAGAGACCATAGCATTGATCATCTTAACCATTCAGTACTGGCAGAGATGCCAGTCCCTGGTTTGGATAAGGCATTAATGTCACATCAAATTCCCCTCATTGGAAAACTTGCCCATGGGCTTGTCAATCATCACTCCCTATCCTAAATGGTTAGGCAGTAAAAAGTGCAGGAGCAGAGGCCTTTTTACAGCATTGTGACAAAGACAGCAAAGCATTCAACTTAAGATGAAATGAAATGGGGGGGGGGGGGAAGAAAGATAGATTACAGGTTGAATGTACTGTGATAAGTGGTATTAATACTGTCTCTGTATCATCAGTTGTGTGTGTATGCATCATCATCGTGCAGTTTCTTCACTGGGCTGCAACAAAATGCATAGCATGCACATTTAAACTTCTATTTGACCAATAGTTTACCTCTAGTAAGCAGCAACAAATGGCCGATAACATTCAGTAATAGACCACATGAATTGTACAGTAATTCCATTGTGTAAATTGTTCAACCTATTCATGTTATGTAGTTATATATGTTTGTCATTTTTTTAATAGTTTTGTTTAAAGTTATAAAGTGTCAACTACAGACTAGAAAGTTCTGTATAGCTTAGGAAGTCATGTTCTTTGATTTAGTACATGTTTATCTGTTATATGAGGAAGAAATTTAGCATGTGTAACAAGCATTATCTTCAAGGATTCCTATAAATTGGAATTTCAACTTTTCTTGTAATTTATGTACATAAACAGCAGTAAGCACTTTAAATGTAATATCTTCACATTAGAAAATTACTAGGTTTTGCTGAATGAGAAAGTTTTCTGTGTGTTATAAATTCAGAAATTTTGGCAAGTATTCAATCATATAGTGCTTCAAACTATACAAGTGGTTGGTAATACATCATTTCAGGCATATCAAACAGAGCAGTCCCTGACATAGTTGGGTACTGATTCTCATCAGACTTTCAAAAGCTTTTTGCATGCTAGGTGCAGCTCTTTGCTAAATTCAAAATTTCAAAGCTTGCCAGTGTCATTTTAAACAATCTTAGGCCAGCAAACAATGCAGCATCATGACATCATGGTCCTTTTGATGCTTTTTCATACAGCTTTTTCTTTGAGGATCTTTCTGTATCCTTTTGCTATTCCAGGAGATTGTGTGCAAAAGTGTAGTCTGTCTTATGGACCAAAGTGCTTCCATCAATGTGGCACGAAGGTGGTGCATTCATCACTGTGTAGTTTTCATTGTACTTCAGTGGAATTTCAGGTTTTCTGCAAGACAGTCATAGATAATTTTTAATCCCTGTTCGGGAATGCCTTACACCTCTAGCCATGGTCACCAGAATAACTGTTCCCTTAGTCATTCTGGTCAATATCAGTGGTGATTTGTTCAAACAGTTCTACCAATTTATATTGCTATACATGACAATGAAAAATGCAACCCCATGCATTTTTAAGTTCTTGGCAATTTGCCAGTTATTCAGGAGAATTTTATCTTAATTAGTGTTGCAGTTTCATTGACATTAAATTAAGATGTTCTGTGAAGCAAAAAATTACTCTTCTATTTCTGTTCTCTATTTCTATCTCTGTTTCCAGTACTTTGTTAAAAATAAGGCATTAAATGACTAATATAGCATTTTTTGTTTAGATTTCTAACCTTCGCCTAACAGTGTGTGGGAATTTATTCATAGGAAGCATGCTTGTGAGGGCTATACCATGAAAGATAGATGTAACTCAAAGAAGAGATTGATTCTAAATTAAAGCATTTTAATGAGAAAGATTTAACAGTAGAGCTTCATAATCAGTAGGCAGGTCACCATCCTCCACCTTTGGCCAGATATGTCTAATCACATTATGCTTGTAATGACTACGGCTCAGACTCGCGAGAGAAACTCGCGTCTGGAGGCAGTAGTAATTGCTGTTATTCTGCCCATCTTTCCTGTTCTGTAAACTTTGTGATGCTTGTGATGCTAGTTCTGTCAATGTATCCACACACTGATACGACAGTGAGCACTGTATCAGGTAGACCAACCCATCTACCAAGTGCTTGTGTAAGACTTGAAGCTTTCACGGTTATCAAGGCTTTGCAATAGTTTTACACTAGTTTTTACCCCCCCCCCCCCAAAAAAAAAAAGATTGAATTTGTTGCTGCAATGTCTTTACATTAGGAAAAATGTTACATTCTTTACAATTTTTGTTATAAATTATTGAAACTTTGGATTCTGGTTCCTTTAGATAATAGTTACAAAACTTTATGTACTCATTTGCCCATGTCTAATGGTTCTGGAGGAGAAAATTTAAGGAATATGATAGAATTTTCTTCAATTTTTGTCAATTTTCTGTTTCCAGTACCTATCATTAAGTTTTTGTTATACAGCCATAATGATACCAATTTTTATTGAAAACTTATCTAGGAATATACATATATGCAAAACTTAAAGAAATTCATGGAAAACTTCAGTATCTGAAGTATTAGCAGTATTAAAAAGGTGCTAAAAATTGGACACAAAGAAAAATCTAGTCAGAAGCTCTAAATATACTCAACATTCTTTTCTACCTTTCAAAACCCTTCTGCACTATATGAAGACCACTCAGCTAGTTTATTATCCTCTTCTAATTTTGTCACTTTTAACTGCTTCCTGGCAGATTTATATTTGCTCAATGAAAAGCACTTTGTTTTAGCTTTCAACTATCCCTAATACTGCTAATTTTCTTGGTAACAGGACTTACTTTGATTGCTGCAACTTAAGCTTAACATTTAGACTAGCTTTATAACCCATATTAAACTCACTAACAGCTGCAGTCACTGCAATTTGCAATTTCTTTCTTGATACAAAAACTCCTTTGACATTTTACTGCATGCAGACTTTCATTAGCATTCTGTGTTTCTCCTTTGATGCAACTCTCCAGTAGAATAGTACTAATTAATCTCTTTATTTTTGTCTATGAGATGAAAATTGTAAGTAGAATATTTCATGCAGTTCATACCCATGGTCATACTAAACTTCTGCATAGAAATATGACTCACAAAATGCCCTGAAATGCATCAACTCTTCTATTTACAGTAAAAGGTGGACCTACTAGAATCACTGGTAACTCTTGCGGTATAATATGTTTTCACTTAAGATTTACCCGAAGCAGGGCATTCTGGTATCTTTACTTACTATTATTTCATTTCATTTATGACTAGCAAACCTTAAAGTTTCATTATATTTTGCTTCAAAACAGCCACTGTACTGTTAACCTAACCCCGTATGAATTATATACCTACTGTTGCAACAAGTAAGCAATATAATATAAAAATTATTTGTGGTTGGTTTATTGACACTCGTCACTTACTTTTTCATATATTTATGAGAGACTAGTTTCAAAGGCCCTGGCCTCCATTTTCAATCTCTTTGAAACTAGTCTCTCATAAATATATGAAAAAGTAAGTGACGAGTGTCAATAAACCAACCACAAATAATTTTTATATTAATTTTGACGTCACTGTTACTAAATTCCTCCAAACACACATCAAGCAATATAATGTTAAACCAGGCTTTATTCCTATTCTAAACCATAGTAATCTAATATAAGCTGCTATCCACAGCTTTCACTTGCATATAAACCGTACTTCACAAGCACTACATGCGGAAATGTTTACTTTCAAAAGTAGTGGAAAACAATAAATGAAAATGGAAGCAGGTACGTTCAGTAGCTTTCACAAACATCCAGAAGATGTCTCTGCACATGACCACAGTGTATGGAATCAAACGCGTAGTTCCATCAATTTCTTTGCAAAATGCTAGCAAAGGCAATATAAATGGCCATGCACATGGGCATTTAAATAATGACGTAGCAGCTTTTTAAATGGCGCTAGGGTGTAACTGACGGCAGATTCTGAAACTAAAATGTTTAAACATAATTTTAAGGCAAAAAAAAAAAAATGGAAAATGTCGTTTTTTGACATTTTTGATGGAATTTCACCAATGCCTTCCCTTAACTTAAATAGTAAGAGTTAAATGATGAAGCCTGGGACTCAAGTACTTACTATAGTAAGTCGCCACAAATTGGTGTATTCGAATACGAGAGCCCTTTGTGGTTTACTGGGAAAATATGAGTCAATTTTAGAATTTAGTGTCATTATGGCAGGTTGGCCATGGTAGCTCAATGGGTAAGAGCGACTGGATGGAAACAAGGAGATCCTTGGTTCAAATTCCGGCCATGGCATTGAATTTTTCATGTTGACTATCTAATCAAGAAACCTGTTAAATTTCAAAATCCCATCATTGATGGCACCTATTAGTCAGAAGAACAGAGGTAACACAATCGCACATAAGCCACAAGATTCCCAGTGAACTGCAAAAATGATAACAGGGAAGAAACTAGTCTTAACATTCCTATGTGGAGAGAGAAATAAAAAGTGTTCAACATTTGTCGACTCATTCTAACTTGAGCTGCTTCCAGTTTATTTGAATCAAAGTAGTTATTTACTTTATCATAATTGATTTCAAGCATATACAGCCTCGGAAGAAAAAAAAAAAAGCAGCCACCAGAAACAAAGTTTCATTGGATTTGAATCCTGGCTATGCCATTGAAGTTTTCAGTCTGACTCTACCTTTCTATACTGTGGCCAACACATGGCTAGTGTGAAAGAACAATTAATTTTTCCAATATAGGCTTTGACACCACTCTGGCTTTATTTCAAATCTATGCATTAGATAGGGAGATGCCTTGCGGCTTGGCCATATGCATGGTAGCCATGCTGTAAAATGCAGCTCTCTCTCTCCTAAGTGGACCAATTTAAGTTAGAATCCTTGATGTGCATGTTTCTTTTTTCTCTCTCATTTATAAAAAAGCAAATAACTTATTCTTGTTTTCAAAATAAATGCAGTGTTATCAGAAAAATGACCTAATGTTTGTTGTGTAAACACTCATTCATCTGTTATTTTGCTGGCATATAATGTGAAGTATCCTCTCGTGAAAATTTCACTAGGCATTTGGTTTCATCCATGCTCTGCAAAATGAGGACAGTAATGGAAACAGAGGTTTTACACACTCAATACTAAGTTAATTTCCATTTTTATTTGATTTTACATGTACAAATTAGACATTTATTTCTTTTAGCTTAAAAAGAGCAGTGTGTTTCAGTTTTTATATTTGAGCATAAATACCATAGTGCCATAAAATCAAGTAAACCTTAGCAATTGGAAGTTAAATTACAATGTGCAGAACACACATTTTGTATTTCTACAACAACAAAAATCAAAATGATGTTCGGGATTCAAACCTTTGTAGGTCTAGCTCCTACATGCTTGTCTTTAATCATTCGACTATCAGTGCACATTTAGTAACTGAGACTGAATTTTTTGCACGCATTACAGTGTATGAAAAAAAGAAGGGGTTGACTATCTGAATATGCACGAAACATATGAAACAACACATGTGTGTACATTATCGTTATTATAATTATGAGAGGATTCAGTAGGATGAAGCTAAGGAGACATGTTCAATGAGACCATTGTAAACCAGCCATGGAAGCAATATGGACTTAAAAAAGTATATGCTTCCAGAGTTTGCGGAGCTTTTTTCGTCAAAGGTTGTATAAAGGCAGATGTCCAATGGCTCAACATTCAACAAAACACGTTGATTTGAAATTTAAAGCTCAACATGCTGACATTTACCTGATGTCTCCATTGACTGACAAGTCTCGAGTAACATCTTCATTCAATATGTTTTGGCTAATCAAAATTGTTTTCCATTGCTAGTGAAAAACATGTCAAGTACTGTATATATTTGGCTGGCTTTGTGCCATCCTGCCTAACTTTGGTTAGACATGGTGCAGATAATTGGCCTGTGTACATTATTGTTTTCTAGCAAAAAGAAAATGGAGTGAACATAAGATCAGAGGATAGAGTTAATTTACAAGATATGTACACAAAGTATTTGTTTTCGTACTTAACCAACTACATTAACTTGTGTAGGAATCTCCAATGGCAAGAAAATGTAAGGTTAGGCCTAACATCAAGTCAGCTGATATTGTTGCTCTGAAATTTGTCTACTGTTTTGCAATTATTGGTGAAATTAGTGAAGAAAAATTTTAAGTTGAATCTCTCCTTAATGTTCAATTCAGACAAAATGTTATTTATATTGTTTCTATCGTGTAGATAAGGGCACACCCATTCACTTGTTCTGGCAGCTTTCACCAGCCACACGTTGCCACAAAGGCTAAATCTTGAATCCATGTGAAGATTGATATAATGAATGCAACATGTTCACTTCTTGCAACACTTGTTAATGCAGTGGAGATGGCATATGGATAAGAATTATTCCAACTACGCCCATGACTCAATAGGTTTCAGATGACATGTTACTAAACTTATTTAGGTGTAATGTCATCATTTGAGGTAGTGGAGACACACCTTGAGGATTTGCAGGCTCAAATTTTGTCTTATCACTGCATAAAGGAGTATCATATAATTAAGCACTTAAGATCATTCATGGCCAGTTTGATACACAGCCACAAAGCTCTGGATTTTTTCAATTTGAGAGTTTGAGTTAAGTAAAAATGGATCACTATTGTGTTGAATTGTGTTAAGTGGAGAACACATTCACCAAGCCAGTTGATTTGTCTTGTATGTCAGGACTAGTACAGGAACGATGCCACTTTTTCTCAAAACTCAATATTGATACTGATTTTTATACTACAATAATCGATACTGTCTGCAAATCTGTAATGGTGATATAGCGTGTTCTGTGAATTATGTTTGTAGTAGTTGTGTTTTATGTAATCATGTTATATTTAGGGAGGAAGCTGGTCTTTTCAGGTAATGCAGCATTGTGTTGTGACAGCAACAACAACAAAGAAACTCTTAAATTGCTTTTTATCGCTTTTTGCACGAATGTAACATTCTTTAATTGCTTCTATTTCAAAAAGTTGCATACTTAACTGATGCTTTATTCAGTATCACTTGTATCTCGCTTCTATTTATACAGTCACTACAGGTTTGAGAGGCACTCTTGGGCTTTACAGGTGGAGTATATACGAGTATAGCAAGGAGGAGATATTTGTATCTTTTCATTTTTGCACATGCAGTGGTGTTATCTTTTATGTGCACAATTCTGTAGATTATTCACATATGAGCAATGTCTTCAGATGGCAAATTGGCTTCTTACATTCCCACAATTTTATTCTTTCCCAGCGCATCTGCGCAATATTTGCATACCTGCTACAGTTATAGAACACTGAAAGTGAGTTTTCTAAACTTCTGTAATTGTAAACTATTTACTTGAAAATTGTTATGTTAATTCACTAAGAAATCACTATGCAAAACTTCAAATCTATAGCTCAAATAGTCTCTCAGATAATATAATAAATGTTTTGAGTTAGGGGAGAAGCATTTTTTTTTAAAAACTGCATTGTGCATTTACATTTTTTTAGAGAAATATTTTAGTCACAACTTCTTATACTTAAGTACAGCAAAAGTAAGTTGAAGTATTTCAGTGAAATTGATTTATTACCTAGTAGTGAAATAATTTTTAGTTTTTATGAAGTTGTTGATAAAATTCTTATTTTTCAGTGGAAATTGATTTTTTTGTATGTCAATGAATGAAACAATCATAAAATCCATATTTGAAAAATTAGATAGTATGTTTCGAGATAATGTATGTAAATTTACATAAAAATCAAAGTAAAGCTGAAATGTAAGGATTAAATAGTATACATAATTATGCAGAACTGGGGGGGGGGGGGAGGGGGGAATCCACATGTAGAACAGGAAAGTTGATAGATTCAGTGGAATTAAAAAAGGGCACAAGCTTAACTTAAACAAGTTGCTGAGGAAACCAGGAGATCTGTGGTTCAAATCCCGGCCATGGCATTGAATTTTTCATGTTCACTCTATCAAAAACCTTAGCCTATATATTGTTAGTGTGGAGAAATGATTAATTTTCATCAATTAACTAAAGTTGCTGAGCTTTTACAAATGGCAGATGGAAAAAAATTAAATGGCAAAAATATTATAAGCTGTCTATAGAATATGTATAGGTATAATTAAAAAATGAAGATGTCCTCACCTAAAATCTCAGTTCCTCGGTACCTAACGTGCATCACTGCTTGGTTGAATGACAAAAGCAGAATGCTCCACACACAACCCTTCCTCCTATGTACGTGCCAGCTGAGATGGTTGGTAAAATGCATCTGAAACTGTGAGGAACCAAGTTTGCATTGGTAAAGCAAAATATTTTTGGAAATTAATCATACAGCATACCTTCAAAGTGTGGTCATGACTGCAGTTTGAATAGTGGGCTCTTCTTTCTTATATGCAATGCGGCAATTTTTTTCTAATTTCTTCACACTTTTTGATGTTTTTATATACAAACCATAATTTTTAATATAATTTCTTTACTTTTTAGTGCTGGAGGGCATTCTTTTAATGTTATTGTTTGTTTATTTACTTACTGTGTAATGAAGCCATATTGAATGCAGTGCAGCCAAACTATGCTTGCTTCTCCACTAAAAGCAATGTTGCCAACAGTCTTACTTCTCCCGAAATTACACTATATTGCCCGGTCAAATTTTGTTACTCATGCACTGCTTTGCACATAAACAATCCTACGACACGATGATAATGGAGTGCTCCATAGGAAATACATGTATGAGTTCTCGGACTGGTTGGGCTACTGCCGCAAAGTGTGCATGATGTCAAATGACACCAAGTATAGTGCAAGGGGGAAAATTGGTGGTCCCGGTTACGTCGTTCAAATCTACGAATGAAAAATAGGACGAAGCAAGCTACATCGTGGGTGCTGCATTTGGGACTGTAGAGCCTATTTGCATCCCTTCTGTTGTTGGGGCATATTGTCATCTGCACTTCATTCGTTTCCACCTCGATCATTCCCAAGATCCAGTTGCCTTCTACGAGGCTCCCACAATGAAACTTGCGTCATATTTTGCACTCGTCGATTTGAACGACGTGGCCGGTACCGCCAATTTCCTGCCTTGCAGTATACTTGGTATCATTTGACTTCATGCACACTTCGCGGCAGTAGCCGAACCAGTCTGATACAGTCTGTGAGCTCATACATGTATTTCCTACGAGAACCAGCCTGTCATCTGCTGGCGCATGCATATAGGTGCACCTTTGCATGTCGCACAAAAGAAAGTTTCTCCGAATTGTGAAACAGATGGATAGAAGAACTATCTCCATAAGCTGTGATATCTTAAGCTTTAAGTTCTGATTTGTTTCTGCGGAATTGAGACCTTGTTGACCAGAGTAGGTAAATGTAATGGCCATGAGTGGGTCACCAAGCCAGGCAATTGCAGAAACTTGATTTGGGTATCAGATAAATCAGCTTTGTTCACAGCTCAATTGACACTTCCATGTTACAGCTCTACTCCTTTCCTTCCCCCCCCCCCCCCCCCCCCCCCATTGTTTTTTATGTTTTCATTTGCACACGCGTCTATAGAAAGCAGCACTCAATCACAGGAAAGGCAGCCAAGGTCTATAATGCCTTGGTTCTTTCATTATATAGCATAAACTTACATGTGACAGCTTTCAATAATGCAAAACTTAAAATTTAAAAATATCAAAGGTTTGTTTCAAAGTATTAGACATACTTTGATACCATAGAGTATTGAGGTATCAATGGTAACAAGGTTCCATCCCTAATGAAAACATACAATTTTTTCATAATGTATAACACCTAACCCAAAAAACTTCCAAATGGAGTGAAATTGTATTTTGACTCCTGTTATGACACAACTCTGAATTGTCACGCCAAAATTGATATTTGAAATGATTTGATTCCAACTTTATATTCCAGGAGATCCAGCTTCGCAAAGTACTGCAATAAAGTGGAAAGAAGAAAAGGATCTTTCGAAAAAGAGCAAGGACAAGTCTGGTGCCAAAGGAAAGAAACGAGCAATGGAACAAAAATCCTTTTTTGGATGGTTTGCAGATCATGTTGATCCATCAGCTGATGATATTGCAGAAGTGAGTCAGTTCTAGATAACTTTAAAGCATGTGAATTTAAAAAAATGTTGTTGCAATACTTGGTTTCTATCCCTCTCTGGCAAGAAGCAAAGCCTATCTTTCTTTAGTAGTTGAAGGAGTTTCACTACATTTTCCTGCTTTTTTATTTCCCAATAGCTGATTTTGTATGGTGCACCATTTTTGTTGTTTAATTATGAAAGTTGAAAAGTAAAAAAAACTGAGAGTTGTTTAGGTTTTGCAGATTTTGGAATCATGATCTTGTACAGTTTCATTTAGTTGATTATATTCATTCTTATTCTTATTATCATACACTGTTATTAGAAATATAAAAATACAATTCAAAACAATAAACTTGGATACAGTTGGAAAATCCCCCAGGGGCTTACTTCAGTAAGTAAGGATTTGGCACTCCTAGTGTCCCTAGCCTCCGGTTCTGAGTTTTATTGAAGTTGGTATAGGATTAACAGCCCTACCTGTAAGACAACAGTTCCTAATCCTTCGGAGGATAGCTGGGGTGGTGTGGGTAACTAAAACTTCACTATCTTAAGAAAATGTCAATTTTTCTTATTGAGATCATTTTCTTAAGATAAGTGAACTTTTTGTTACAAATAGTTATATTTGTGTAATATTCATTGCTTCACTGTGGCTAGCTTCATATTCTCGTAAAAGACATATGGTTGATCTTGCCTTGGAAATCACTACTACTGTATCTGAAAAATGACACCCTGCTACCTAATCATGTACTTGTAAACCAGAACGGTCACCTGTTAGCTCTTTTGAACCCCTTTGTGGTGTAGGCCATCTTGGACAATATCACTAGCTCAGTACTGAACTTTAACCAGCAACGCAATAAATCTTTATTAATACAGATTAAACACATTACACAGTAGCTATAAGAAATCACTGTGAATACAGAGAGAGTATAAATAACTAAAATGCTGAGCAAAAACAGCTGCATAAGGCTACCAGAAACCTTGGTTGAGAAACACTGTAATAATAGATGCTGACAGTTTTCTTTCCAGTGTAACGCAACATATACTCATATTAAATTAATTAGGAGTCGATTAATGGCACAAAACAACACTCACTTTTAAATTTTCCCGGAACCAGTTTCCCTCTATCTTCAGCCAGACATCAACTTGTTCTCATTGGTGTAGCTGGCAATATTTTGTCATCGGTCTCCTCTGGTGGCGGTTCGAGGAACTTGCTGAACAAATCTTTCTGGGGGATGTCGAAATTTAATACTTTGTTCCTATTTTTTGAAATAAAGATTTGTTCCCATGTGGACAGTTCTTCTTTTCCTGTTGTATGTTTTAGTAATTTTGGTTCTGGATTTATGTTGTGTTTTTTTTTCCAAAAATGTGTGGCAACTGCTGATTTTTCTAATTGTTTGTATTTTATGTTCCTAAAGTGTTCCTTTGCTCTTGTTTCTAAATTTCTTTTGGTTTTTCCAATATAAATTTGACTACAGTCATAGCATTCAATTTGATATATACCAGATTTTTTGTTAGATGGAATGGCATCTTTGATGTTTGAGCAAATTAGGTTTTTTAAGGAGTAATGGTTCACTGGAGCTAGTTGAATGTTTTGTTTTTTGAAGACTTTTTTTGAATTTATCAAAGGCCCATGGATGGTAAGTGAATTTTTTGAAGATCATTTTAGTTTCTGTAGCTGAGAGGGTTGTGGTTTCCTTTAGTAGTTTCTTCTTTTTTGCTAAATTCACTTTTTTGTCTACTAGTGATTTGGGAAAGTCTTTTTTCTGTGCTATTTCAATAATTTTGTTGTATTCTATTTTGTATTCTTCTGCTGTGAGAGGGAAACTCAGAAACTGGTTCCGGGAAAATTTAAGAGTGAGTGTTTTGTGTCATTAATCGACTCCTAATTAATTTAATTTATACAACAACACTGTTTTCAACACTTCCATGAAAGGATTTATATACTCATATGATTATCGCTTGGTATAGCATAAATAAACTAAACTTGAACCGGAGAAGTCTCGTAGCTATACATACATACTTTGGCTTGTATACACAAAAAACAAAATGATTCAAATATTAGGCACGTTCGACACAAAGAATGGCTTTTCCTACAGCGAAACAAAGAAGTGAAATTTGAACAATTTATTACTGTAGTCTCCATTTTTTTGTTACTGTAGATGTATACTGCCTTTAATGGGTTTTAAACCAGTTTTTGTTTCGTTTAAATAACTTAATAAATACGGAAGATATGGAATTGTATTTATGAGGCATTTTTACAGCATTTAACAATTTAAATGTCTTGTTCTGTTTATTGGGTATCCGTTTCTGGGCCCTGAAGGGTTTAAATGGCCATTGGTGCAGCGGTTAAGAAGCATAGGTGATTAATTGGTGAAAGTCAGAGAAAAATGGTTAAGAATGATTAAGAATAATCAACAATTGAGGCGCTAAGTATAGCAGGGGCATATGCGCCAAGATATGCTTTTCATTTTTTCTTGCAACATGTAGATTGAAGCATACTCTTTCATGCCTGCAAATATGAATGGGATAATGGCAAGGGCGTATGAGCCTGCGTGCCAGCCAGATAACCGGCCACTATGCTGGTAGCTGCTATTTAACAGCATTGGCAACAAATTATTTTCTATCTTTTAACCCTCATAAATTCCTTAACAATTTTAAAGCATTACTTAATTGTAACTGTTAAATGAATTTGCATGAATATCAAGCTAAGCTGGCACAAACTGTGTTTTAAGGAAGTGGCAGATACAAGGATCCATCAATTGCTGCTGTTGCCATGACATGCAACAAGCGCTTCCAACACTAAAAATAAATTCTGGAATTCCATTTTACAAGAGGAAGTTGTGGACTTATAATCTGGATATCCACAATGTGAAGAACAGAACATCTATGTATCTTTGGGATGAAAGTACTGAAAAACAAGGCTCTGTTGAAATTTCAAGCTGCATCATGCACCATATTGAAACTAAGATACCACCAGAAATAAAGACGTTGTACATTTTCAGTGATAATTGCAGTGGGCAGAATAAAACCTTAACCATGGTTTTGACCTGTCTCACATAGGTAATGTCTTGTGGTACCTATGTACAGTGAATAGTTTCCTATAGAAATGTGAAATGTGTAGTGTTTAACACCTGCTTTTACTATATGTGGCACTGCAGGCAGTGACACTGATGATACATGAGAACCAGATAGAGCACTGGTGGAACGAGATGGCAGAGGGAACCAGAGAAAACACACCCCAGCACCGTATTATTCGCCGCAAATCTCTCTTTGCAGTTTCCTGGGATCTTTCCTTTAGAAGGTAATATTTTCATGCAAGATGGAGCGCCATGCCATCAAGCAAAAAGTGTTACTTTGAAACTCAAAACACATGGAATTGCTCTACTGGATTGGCCAGTAAACAGTCCAGACAATGAACCCAATAGAAAATCAGTGGCATTGTAAGAAGATGAAGTCCTGAAGTGATAATGGACCAGCTTATTAATTAAATATATAAGTACGGATGCAAACTTTTACGGAACACACAGCATCTTTTATTTTTAACAAACAAAAGCATTACAAAGTACAAAGAAGTTCCACTCCTTTCCAAAGGCTTCATTGATGTTTCACTCGTCCCCAACATCCTCCCTGTCCTGGTCTATCTCCATGGGGATGACCAGTTGTACAGGTCGGGCAATATGGTGGCCCTCACTTGTTCAAAGATGCATAGTCCTTAAATGGCCGTCTCGTCCCAGAACCATTTCTTCAATGTGGGCTCTTCACAGCTGTCATGGGCATACATCTTTTTGGAGGAGAACAAGATTTCGCACCTTCAATTTTCCACCCCTTCTGATCTTCTGCCATACATGGTGGAAGCTTGTCAAGTCCAACAGGTACTCTTTCTCCACTTCCAAAAATCTTCTGTGGCTTGTTGATGAAGTCTGAACTCCCTCTTCAAGTTTTTGATAAGGAGTGGTTTAAGTTCTGTCTGTAATGATGGTTGTTAATCAATGCCCAATTAAGAAGTGTTCAGGTGTCAATACATCTGAAGTTTCGTTTTGAAATAGGGAGTGTGAATTGACTCAAGCTTCAACACTCATTAATGTAGTGTTCAGTGTTTCCACGTCCATTTGTCTTCATCCTAGGTCTTTCTGTTTCACTGTGGCAGTGTTAGGCACTGTTTCACCGTGCCCACCATTCATTACCAGCATCCTCCCCGCCAAGCAGCTCCTGTAGCAATGAACTTCCAGGTAATCCCACTGATTGCAAAGAACAGAGATGTCTTTAGTTCCTGGAAGATGGGGCTCAGTTCTCGTAGTTCCATGTTAGCTGTGTGGAAGGTCGAAGCATTGTGTGAGCAGTGTTAACTTGTTTTACTCCAGTGCAGTTATGAAGAAGTGAGGTGAGATTCGAACGGGATTGGTGTAGTGGTAGTGGTGCTTCAGGTACTTGTCCGATAAGGTTATTGGCTAATTTGCAGGAAAAGCATGTGCAGATAACCCTTTTGTCATCTTGGTGTGCTCTAAGGATCCAAAATTGTGTGCGTAGCTCTGATAGGATGTGTGATCCCAAATGGTGTAGTTTCACATCGGTATACTGGATGAGCAGATTACTGAAGGGATGTGAACCATTGAGTAGGAGTGGATGAATTTCGTCGTGGGAGGCATCACTGAATTGCAATCTATCTCCTAGGCGGATTAGATTATCCTCTATGGAGTGCCAAAAGCATGTGATTTTCAAATGTTTTGGGAGTGGCAGACCCTTGCTCAGTGCTTCATATTCAGTGGGGAAAGCTTGTTCCTTTGCAATTAGGATTAGGGAAGTTTTGCTTGAATCTAGCTTGGCTGCTGTTCTCCATGGTTTCTGATCTCCACTTGTAAATTGTTGAGGAAACGAAGTACGGTACATACAAGTTATACAAACTGAACCGTGAAATGGAGATTAGGGGTTCCCTTGTAAAAATTGTGAGGGTATGGTGTGTTAATTTCTTAGCTTCCAGGAGTGCCACATTCTCTGGACTCAGGTCAGTATTCTGGGGAGTCAAGGAAGCCAGGTAGGTTCATGCCACCAAGTTCCATCTGTAGATAGCTCTTGTACCTGAAGCCCTCTAGACAGTATATCAGCCAGGGTTATCTATCCCTGGACAGTGCCTTTACTGAGATGGCGAGATGTGGCTATTTCTGTCACCCTGTTGCAGATGAAGGTTTTCCAGTGATATGGTTCACTGCAAATCCAGCCGAGCATAACAGTGGAGTCAGTCCAGAAAGTTGCCTTCCTTACATCGCTGCCAGTGGCTTTGCAGTAGTGTAGTAAATATCTGACACCTATCAATGCTGCGAGCAATTCAAGGCGTGACAGCGATATTGTGATTGCCAAATACATTCCAAATGGCTCATTTAATTTTGGAGTGACCTGAATAAGACATTGTTTGGTAACAGGACTGTGTGGCAGACAGATCAAGATGTCATCACTGGAATTAGTGAAGCAATCAGTCTTGGTGTTACAGTCGATGCCCAGGACTTGTCTTTTCTTCTTGTATGGCAGAGCCTGGATGTCCCATGTATTCGGGAGTGCAGTCGAGTTTGTTGCCCATTTTGACAAAGAAAATTCGGCTCTTCTTTCTAATATGTGACACTGCGATTTTTTTTCTAATACCTTCACACTTTTTGATGTTTTTATATACAACCATGATTTTTAATATAATTTCTTTACCTTTAGTGTATTCTTTTAACGTTTGTTTATTTAATTTCTGTGTAATGTAGCCATATTAAAGAATTCAGTGCAGCCAAACTGTGCTTGTTTCTCCACTGAAAGCAATGCTGCCAACAGTCTTGCTTGTCCCGAAATTACACTATCTAGCAGACTAAATGAATGAGTTCACGGACTGTATCGGACTGATTCTGCTACTGCCGCGAAGTGTGCATGATGTCAAATGACACCAAAGTATACTGCAAGGGGGAAAATTGGCGGTCCCGGTCACATCATTCAGATCGACAAATGCAAAATAGGAGTATTTGCATCCCTCCTGTTGTTTGGGCATATCGTCATCCACACCTCATTCGTTTCCACGTTGATCATTGCCAAGATCCAGCTGCTCTCTATAATGCACCCACGATGAAACTTGCATCGTCCTATTTTGCATTTGTCTATTTGAACGACGTGGCCGGAACCACCAATTTCTCTGCTTGCAGTATACTTGTGTCATTTGACATCATACATACTTCGTGGCAGTAGCCAAACCAGTCAGATACAGTCTGTGAGCTCATACATGTACTTCCTACAGAGCACTCCATTAGTAGGATTGTTTATGTGCAAAGCAGTGCATAAGTAACAAAATTTGACCGGGTGATAACTTATCCTGCTCAAACCATGTTCCTTTGCACACGGACTGCATCACCTATATCTGGGACATTTTTGCAGAGGTTGGCTTCAAATTTTACATATCTTTCTCATGTTAGCTGCAACGCCAGAACCGCTGGATGTCTGCTTGCGCATGTGTATACGTGCACCTTTGGACTTAGAAAATATTCTCGCATCTCACAAAAGAAAGTTTTTCCGGAAATTCTTTGAGTCCCTTGAGTGCGGTGATCTCAGAGAATATCTTATCTCTTTTTCTTTTGGGGCTGAAGTTGCAAAATCATCCATGTAGGTCCATTTATCGACTAGTGATGAAGCTGTAGAAAATGTCTGTTATGCATGGAAGCTAATTCTCTCAGTGTCACAGATAAGAGAAATGGACTACATGAGAGTTTAGAAGGTAGCTTTGTAAATCTATATGCTGTGATTGTGTCAGTAGCATTGAACATCTCATTTTCATCTGATTCCACTGTACATCAAAGAAACCTAGTTGGATCCCCTGTCTTCTGGGTTCCAAGTTAGTTGCAGGAATGCTTGACTAACGTCACCGAGGAGTGCATATTTGTGAAGTCTGAATCAAAGCAAAACAGCCAGCATTTCCAGAAGAAGATTAGGTCCTATTTCTAAGATGTCATTTAGAGAGTAGAATCATGGCCATGAGAAGAAGTGTTGCATTCAATTCTCCATTTTGACACTCCTCATTCTTCCTTCCTTACAGCATGATGTGACAATTAGAAACAAAGTTCAGATCTGACTTCCCCAGTGGCTGATACTACATATGACTGCTCCGTTAGCAATGATATTGCACAACATTTCTGTGAACTGAACCCGATTGAAGAGACAGTAGGTGACGGTTACATAACGCATTCTTTTGCAATGAGTAATAATAAATGTGAACTTTGGTTTGTCCTTAACTGTACCAAAGAATTTACAACAAAGGAGGCATCTAACTTGTGGGCAGATTCAGTCACAAATTGAGTGTACCACATAAAATTGTATGGTGTGTGAAGACATCAGTGGTGGCTTTTAAGTTAGTTAGTTACTAACACTCCCCACATGGCAACCTTGGCCTTCGGGGTAACCTCACCCCACCAAGTGATAACCGGACCCATTTCACAGGTGGAGGCACCCAGAGGGAGGTGTCCATTACCTCCGATGATAGGGTGATAGTGAAGATGGCGGTGAGGTGAGAGGACCTACAGTTTTTACCATGGACTCCGAACCACGTTGGGCATAGAATAGAATAGAATCTTTATTGTCACATAACGTTTACATTGTCAGCCTAGCTGGTAAACTGGTGAGTCGTCAAGTTATACATACTTCACACGGGATACTTCACGTGTGCTAGACAGAGGTGAAGGCGTGGATAGGGCCGACTTAAAATCGCCAACCCCAGAGCCGGGAATCGAACTCGGGACCCTTAGAACGGGAGCCGCGAACGAAACCACTGCGCTACCCCGGCGCCCGTGGTGGCTTTTAATAGTTGATGAATATTAACCCTTTCTGGTCGGATGTCGATACTATGTCGACAGGGTAAGCGAGTATCAAATCCTGAAGATGATGAAGCTTTGAGGCATCTTCTACAGGAAGTGCTAAATGATAACAGTGATGACGATTTGGATTTTGCGGAAGAAGCTGAAATTGCGAGTTCTGCTTCAAGTAGCGCGTCCAGTGACTGTGAGGACAACAACGGGCTAAGTGCAGTTGGTACCGGTGTTCGCGATAGCCAGGCTGACGGAGATGGATGGTATGCAGTAAGCGCAAATAATTTAACTCCTTAAAGCATAACTTTAGCAAAAGTTCAGGCCCTAAGGTAAATTTGAGTTATGATGCTACTCCATATGACTATTTTCTTTGCTTTTCGATGATGAACTGATTAGTGAAATAGTTGCCAAAACCAATAGATATGCCGAAGAAAAAATCTCAAAAATAGAAATGAGCCCTCGTTCTATTTGGCTGAAATGGAGCAGTGTTACTTTAAGCGAAATGAAAGCCTTTTTGGGCATGATAATTAATATGGGTATGGTACCAATGCCGGAATTAAAAGATTATTTTTCCTCAGACTGGAAGACTGAAATAAAATTTTTTCGTGATGTAATGGCTAGGGATCGTTTCTTACAAATATTTTGGATGCTTCACGTGGGAAATGACACAGTAAGTGAAACAAATGCAGTGCTGAGGCAGACTAGAAAAGTTCATGGCGTTGTTGAACACATAGAAAAAAAATTCCAGCAGCATTTTGTACCTGGTCAAAACATTGCCATAGATGAATCTACTGTTGGTTTTAAAGGGCATATAATTTTTAAAACATATAACCCTAAGAAGCCTACAAAATGGGGACTTCGTTTGTTTGTTTTAGCTGACAGTGCAACGGGCTATATTCATAGTATTATCCCATATTATGGCAAAATTACCCCCGATGTTTGTAGTTTACCGTTTGAAAATAAAAGTTTCACAACCAGGATTGTGTTGTCTCTAATGTCACGCCTTCAGAAATGTACAAATGACATAACAGGGTATCATTTATTCACAGATCGTTATTACAGTAGTGTTGATCTGGCACAAAAAGTTTATCAGCTAAAATGTCATTCAACAGGCACAATAATTGCTGGCAGAGCTGGGAACCCACGACCTGTTAGGCAAGGAGCCTTCAAGAAGTTGAAGAGTGGGGATGTGTCTGGTTTTCGTAAAAATGAAGTTCTCATTTTAGGGTGGAAAGATAAAAGACCTGTCATTATGATTTCCACCTATCACGACACTTCGATGGAGAAGGTTAGCACAATACAAAAGGGAGGACTAGAAAAAGAAATAATGAAACCACTTTGTGTGTTAAATTACACTAAGAACATGGGCGGGGTTGACCGAAATGACCATTACTGTGCAACGTATGCATTTTTACGAAAATCTTTTAAATGGTGGAGAAAACTGTTCTTTTGGTGTCTTGAAGTGAGCATCGTAAATTCATATATTCTTTACAGCTGCCATAAACAAAATTTGCAATCCAGCAACAAGATAATGAGCCACTTTCAGTTTCGCCGTTCTCTAGTTCAAAGTTTAGTAGGAAATATTAGAAATCCAAGGAAGAGATGTCACCCCGGTACGGCGGAAACAGAAGAACGTCTAAACCAGACCAATCCTTTCATATACCATTTTGAAAATAAGTAACACAAAGACTGTATTGTCTGCAGCAACAGGAAGGTGAAAGGAGCAAGAAAGGAAACATATTATTACTGCAAAACATGTTCCCACCAGCCTGCTTTGTGTCCCGGCGAATGTTTAGAACGGTATCATACATTACAGGAATATAAATGCAAATAAGGTTGTTCGTCATTTCCTCAGTTCCTTTACAGTATTTATTTCCCATATTTAGTGTTCACGTACATTAAAAAAAGTGAACCATTTATATAAGTGTAAATATGCATACGTTTAAATTGACCAAACATTACAGTGTAGACATACAAAAACTTTGGTTCTTCAAGGATTGGTTTCGTACATTTACAAACGTGCAACTTATATACTTTTAGATATGGACATAAATGAGTTAAACATTACAGTGCAGTGACAAACAATTCTGGATTTCCTAAGGAAATCGCCGAGCACCATTTGCCTCAGAAACATGTGAGTACAATTTTATCTTAGTTTCTGTTAATATTTACGCACGTGTTAAAAGCTGCATGAGAGTTACTGCATTGTATGTTCCTTCCGTCTACCTGGCTCTCGGGGATGCAAGGTCAGCCACTTAGGTCCTTATTGCACAAACATTTCCTTTAGAAATCCCTCGCGCAGGAATGTGAAAATCCCTACGACCAGCTGGCGAAAATTTTTACCAGCGTACTCGACCGGTAAGGGTTAAATGTGTGTAAACATTACCGAAATGAATGAACTCCATGAATCATACAATGAACATTCTCATGTAAGCCCGCCTCGTTAGCGTAGATGGTAGCATGTCTGCCTCACATTCAAGAGGTCCCGAGTTCGAATCTCGGTCAGAGTGACTTGCCTAGATACTGTTTTTTCTGGGGTTTTCCCTTATCCTTAAACGACAAATGTCGGGTAGCTCCGAGCTACATGGACCCTGGATGCATTTGAGCATCATTTCATTCACCGTCCGATATTTTCTGGGGTTTTCCCTTATCCTTAAACGGCGAATGTCGGGTAGCTCCAAGCTCCATGGACCCTGGAAGCATTTGAGCATCATTTCATTCACCGTCCGATATGACTTAATGTTGGAGGACGTAAAATTACATCAACAAAAAAAAACTTGCATATAAATTATTTATCCTTATTTCAGCAAGTATGACAGAAGCGGTACTATCAAGTCTTCATTGATTCTTTCCATTTATTTCAGGTGTTATTTTTGTACGTTGACTGCACTGATGATTTTATGCATTCTAACCTGCATGTCATTGAAAAATTATATCTGAATGAATATTTTATGAGTTTCATTTTCAGGAATTTGGTAAATATGTGGTTGCTTGATATATGATCTGTGTTAAATGTCCTGCACCACTTAATGTTTTGAAGCAACATGAAACTTGATGTGCAAGGAACTCGAATTATATTAACCATTTACTACATCCTTTTTTTTACCAGAAGAGATTACAACTTTATAAATTTAAATGGTATATCCTATATGTTTTTAATGTCCTATAGTACTCTTCAATAGCTTTTCAGCAAGTACACAGGGTAGAAAATCAAAACAAGATTAAGGAAAAGCCAAAGGTAGTTTACCTTCTAAATTCTGAGTTCAAATTGGTAAGCCAGCTGCCTGAAAAGATGACTATCTATCATAAAAACCTTTAAGGAATTACTTAACCAGAATTTACGAATGTGTCTTTTTGCTTTCCTTATTTGATGTTCCAGATGTTTTAAGTTGTTTGTATTGTCTAAATATATCACTGACTCCAAATGAGACCAAAAAGGAAGTCCAAAGGTGACAAATTGGGATCTTGTTGGCCACTTCGTCACCTCTCCTACCCATCCATTATTCTGGAATGTTCTGGTCTACCAAGACCAAGGTCACAGGCTTAAGCTTGGCCCATGCCAATGGTTTTTAACTTTGCTTAAAAGAAAACAGGACTCTGCAGTAAATTTGGCGTGTAAAAAACAAAATCCTGCAGGATGAAGTTCTGGCTCACCAGCCGTACTGATATGATGCTGGCCATTTAAACCCTGCACGGGCTGGTGGCGGATACCCAATAAACAGAACAAATCATTTAAATTGTTAAATGCTGTAAAAATGCTTCTTAAATAGACATTCGTACCTTCTGTATTTATTAAGTTATTTAAACGAAACAAAAACTGGTTTAAAAACCTATTAAGGGCAGAACCTACTACATCTACTGTATCAATAAGGAGAAAGTATGTTAATAAATTGTTGAAATTTTACTACTTTGTTTCACGGTAGCAAAAGCCATACCTTTGCATCGAACACATCTAATCCTTGTTTCACGTAAGCTTGCCCAGTATCTCTTACCGGTCACGTGACCTAATCACATCTCATTGGCTGCTATTGTGGTAAAGACAGTCGTGCAGTAAAAATTAGTTCGTTATTTAACATGGTGATATATCTTTATATGTTGGAAGAGAATTGTCAAATTTATATTCTCGTAACTGTTTTAATTAAATATATCACGCAACAGAAATGATTTATCTGAAATGCATGTTAATTCTTAAACGAAGTAAAGAGGAGGTTCCTTTGCTCTCAAGCACAAGACACGATAGCACTTGCTTCAGCGGTAGTGGTGACATATTTGTTCATATGACTTTTATCGCTGACCTTGTTTTGAACTGGATTAGTCATATATTGCCATTCGAAGGTTGTTGTGCCTAGTGCGAAAGCTAAGTTATTTTATTGATCGTTGATTGCTCGTGTACTTATATGAATAATGGCAGAGTCTACCGCCAGTTTTTCGCTGAAGTATCGCAAGGGTAAATCTTTACAAACAGGCGAAAAAAGAATTGCAGTGCACGTGTTTAATGCACTCATAGAGAAGAATCTGTCTTTGTCAGTGAGAGAAGTCGAACAGCTGTGCTCTGAAGTTACAGGTGTGAGTTTTAGATCCGTAGGAACATCCAGAAAACAGGAAATCTTACCACTCCAGGCAAAAGCAGGAATAAACAAAAGCGCGTGCTCGGAGAAAATACGTGAAAAGTGCTGTGCGTCCTCATGTGTAGGTATAGTTTTTTCTTTAGAAACTAACTCCCTAACATAAATAACATTTCGTTTGCTGTAAATGAGGATGCAGATTCACCAAATTTCAGCAGATTGCTTATATAGCTGGGGTTTGTGAATGAAAAAAGAGGCAAGAAAAATGTGCTAAAAAACAGAGGCGATGTTGCTGTGTGGCAAAGATGTTATTTAAGGACAGGCAGACTGTACCGAGATACAAGTTGCAAAATATACTACCTAGACGAGACTTGGGAGAATGAAGAACACACGAAAAGTAAGGTATGGCGTGACACGACTTTTAAGACTGAAAGACAAACATTTTTGAAAGCTATGTGTGCTGGTTTAAAATATCCAGTGGAAAAGGCTGAAGGCCTTTCATTATAAACTTGTTTCAGTTACATTGCTCAGTCATTCAGTTTCAACTTGCTCAGTTTCATTATAAATTTGTATTTTTGCATGCCTTCATATCCTTATTTCTATGATTTTATTTATCTTCCCGGCAATTATTATGACGTTTCCTGCAGGTTTAAATGTGACGGAAAGGCACCGCCTATGGCACGAAAGCACTAGCCAATTAGGGCGAGGGGGAAGGTAGTTTAATGCGGAGTGATACATGTCAGCGGGGCAAGGTTATATGAAACAAGAGTATAGTACTTGAGTCGTTTTGTTTTGTGTGCATGCAAATGATAGTATATATGTAGAGCTGCATAAGCGAGTTCTCCAGTTCAAGGTTTTAGGCTTTGGTTTATACTAACCAAACGATAATCATATGTTGTGTGAAACACACACTGGAAAGAAACAAACCTCTCTGTTAGCATCTATATGTAACTCTTATTACAGTATTTCACAACCAAAGTTTCTGCTAGCCTTATGCAGGTGTTTTTGCTCAGCATTTGTTATTTATCTTGACTGGGTTTTCAGAGTGATTTCTTATAGCTATTGAGAATTAGATGAATAGCACATTTGAAATTGTTAAATTTCAGTGTTAACCATGGCTTATCCTAATAATGTAGCAAATAAATTAGCTTGCAGACGATGTGTACGGGCTTCTGATTTTGCTGTTTGACATTTGGATATTGATGGCGATTATGAGGGAGGTATTGATATAGGTCACAGTGGGAAGATGACCCTCTTCCTTGAGGTGTTCGTGGCGAATCAATATTGTGCAGTGATCAAAATAACTTGAACACACATAAACATATGTATAGACAAATAGACATACTTTCTGGTGTACAGTTAACTTCTGACAGCCAATCATCTGACATTTTCACAAACTTTTTCTGGTCACTTAGCGTCTCTCATTGTTACGGAAACAAATATATATGTGTGTATGAGTAGAATGAAGGAAGCCCTAAACTCTAAAGGCAATTTAGAGTCTATGAGGAGAATTAAGAAGTGGACAGTGTTCATGTTAATATGTAACCAGTATTATTTGCCGTGATTTCATCAAGATACCGACAGAGACACACCTATCACCTCCAAGGAGTTCACCAAACCAACATCTGTTAGTCCACAACAGCTGTTGGGAATATCTTAACGAAACGCGTCCTAGGTAAATACTAGCAATAAGTGGAGCATTGTGCTTCATTGTATCATAGTCCTTACACATTGGAGTGTTCTTGTTATTTGCAAACCTACATTAGATGTGTACTGGTCTTCAGATGGCATGATAGCTGCTTCACTTTTAGGGGAAATAACAGGTCAAATATGGAAGGGGTGGATCAGCTATTACATGCTGTCCCTCTTTACGAAAAACAGTTAAATATTATAAAGTATTACAGAAATAAAAATATTTGTAAATTAATGTCCACTTAT
This sequence comes from Mantis religiosa, assembly GCA_030765055.1. NCBI lineage: Eukaryota > Metazoa > Arthropoda > Insecta > Mantodea > Mantidae > Mantis > Mantis religiosa. The sequence continues at coordinate 148,473,572 of CM060950.1, read as the reverse complement.
CTTAAGAAGTTGATCTTAATACTTCTTTCTTCTTTTTAAGATCGATTTCACGAACATTTGCTCACATCGTCAGTTAACACACTTTGTCGTCAAGGATACTATGTTTTCTCGTATTACCAAAATCTGAAGACGAAACAAACCTAAAAACAGAATCAATTGCTGGTATGTCAAAATTCATTATATAATTTTTATTTTTTTTTAAATAAATATTGCTTCCCACACTATTAAATCTAGGGACCATTTAATTGTTTTAATAATTTAACTTTGGGATTTATTTCATGGTTAAATGACCAAAAATAATCTGCTACGGCTGATTTATCAATTTGTTTATATTTAATGTTATAATGTAAAATCATAGCAAATGTTTGTGAAGTTGATCTTTAAAAGAAGTATTAACATCAACTTCTTAAGATAAGTGGACATTAATTAACAAATATTTTTATTTGTGTAATATTTATTACTCCACTGTAACTAGCTTCATTTTCTGTGTAATTATGAAGTATTTTTACACCATCTGGATCTAACCATACACAATTGTTTAGTAATTTGCACAGCTCTAAATTCATGCAAGACAATGACCTACTTGGACTTACGTATATCAATAGCTCATAACCTAATTGAGTACAACATTCAGAGGCCTCTTCATATTAGGGGTAAGAAATCCACCACTGCAGCACCCCTCATACTTGAGAGAAGACACTTTCCTGAAAGGATATCTCCCACAACCAAAAAAGTTGTGACCATTTCGAAAATGACTAGTGTGTCGCAAAAAAGAAGTTTGCAATGAAACCAGTATAATTTGTCGTAAATCTCAGTATGTGCCCTTTTTTATTTATCCAGGTTTTGAGGTGTCCCATTCAAATAAACCTTTAAGGGTAATTATTAATTTTTAGATGTGTAATAAATACGACTCATCTAAAAATTAATAATTTTTCGCTTCACTGTGGTGTTCCAATACAGTTAAATCTCGATAACTTTAAGGGTAAGTTTTCCTCTCTTACAGAACCAATGTAAACTTACTAAAATTAGGCAAGTGAGTCAACCTTGTGTATACTTTTCTCCACTTACAAGTTTTTTATGAAGACTAGTTTCTGGGGACTTCTCCCCTATCGTCAGTTCTGTGGTTGACTGATGATGCATCCGGTATCTGCATCTGGCTTGGTGTCGTGCTGCCATCTAATGTCCTGGTAAGTTTCATGACGTCATCTACCGCGGGAATTTCAAAATTCATCAAGAGGTCCTGTTTTTTCGTAATAAATATGTTTTCCCAAATCTGTAGTTCCAGAGGTTTCTTTGCCTGTTTGATCAGTTCTATTTTTTATGTTGTGATTCTCAGACCAAAAGTGATGTGCTACGGCTGACTTGTCCATTTGTTTGATTTAATATTTCTGAAGTGTTCTTTCATTCTTGTTCCTAGATTCCTTTAGGTCTTACCAATGTATATCTTGTCACAATCCTGGCAACTCATTTGGTAAATGCCTGATAATTGAGTTTTCGGTGTGCTACTTTTTAGAGGGTGGTTTAGTAAGTTGCGGATGTTGTTTGCTTTGAGGGGCTAATTTTATGTTGAAGCTCTTAAATATCTTTTCAAATTTTTTGCAGTATTTTGGATGAAATGTAAATTTTCCATATCTGGTGTGAGTTTTCTAGTTTTTTTAACATAGTAATGTCCCTTAAGTTTTTGTTTCTTTTGTGTCTGTAGATTTTTTTTTTTATGAAATTTGTGTTATAGTTGTTCAGTTCGGCAACCTGGTGTATGTGAGCGTACTCCTGTTCATATTCTGTTTTTGTTAACGGAAAGTGATTAATCTGTGAACTAAACTATAGAATACTGCATATTGATGTTGTACTGGGTTGAATGGGTTGCATTTAATGTAATTGTCAACATGTGTTGCTTTTCGGTATATTCCAAATTGTAATCCTGTTGGTGTTCTAATGATTTTCAAATCTAGAAAAGGTAGCCATTCATCCTACTCTACTTTAATGGTGAAAACTATGGATTTTTCTTGTAGGTTTAGCAACTTTATAGTATCCTCGGTTAGTCTTCTAGGGACTATAGCAAACACATTGTCGACATATCTATGCCAACATTTGAAAATATGTGTTGAAGGTCACTTATTATTCCTTCCCTCTTTTTACAGTCCATATCCACTTGTTTTTTACCTTACTTAAAAACTGCCCTATGTTTTTATAATTTTTGTTTAAAACCTTGATAAAGCTGATTCTCCTATTCATTTTTTATAAAAAAGTATATGTTATCCCCTTATGTAAACAAATATAGCATTTGTACCATTTAGAATAAGAAAGTTGCAAATAGGAAAAGCTAAAATCAGTAATATAATTGTTCAGGTGGTGTAGCACTTTTTATCCTACTTACTTCAAATACAAACTTTCTACACTTTTATGACTTGTGGATATCTATTGTGCCAGTTCTCTTTCCTCAGGATTTCTAGTTTTAAGACACCATTAAAATCATTGTTTTAGAGAAATAGAGCAATAAAAATTGTGTAAGTGATCTTTCCGTAATGTTTGGTGCACTGATCTCTTCTATAGGTTATCAAAGATGATATGTGGCCAAATCCTCTGCAGTATTATCTTGTTCCAGACATTGAGGTTGAGAATGGAGTTGAAGGTGAAGAAGATGGAAGGTATGTAAGGCTAAACATAATCACTAGAATGTCAAATGCTAAACAATGAATAATGGTTAGTGCACCAACATTAATACTGCTAAAATCACTAAATGTAAATATTTTTAATGCACTATATCAGCCACAAGACAGTCCCACAATATAAGACAGCCTTGCATATAAAGTGGCCCTGAATGTTTTTATGATTTTCACAAGCAAATTACCTAAAAATTAATGCAATCAGAAAATATTCACTACACATTGAAAACGTCTAGTTTCATTTCTCCTGCACAAATTGACAAGTGCGTGTTTCATTGAACTTTGCTGTCTTTGGTCCTCTGAATACCTTTCTTGATGTGCCTGCATTCATCAACTTTTTTTTGATAATTTAGTCTTGCAAAACCCTTAATTTGAAGTTAATGTACTTTCTCTGTCTATTCGATTGATGGGACAAGAACTTGTTTCTATACTGTCTTCCATACATGGAGTTACTGACCAAAACCATGCATTAATGCAATAGTGCCAAACCAAGCAACTATCAGAGTATATTCTTTAGCAACATTAGATTATACCAGAAGTTAATGATTTATATTATCTAAATCATGAAGTTACGTAGGTACTTAATTATGGAAGAAAAGAGGATGTCATGGTTCCAGAAATTCTAATTTGTGACCTTGAGCTCAACTGCAGTGCATGCGTCTGTAATTTACGTCCTCCAACGTTAAGTCATACCGGACAATGAATGGAATGGGTGAAATTATGCTCAAATGAGCCCAGGGTCCATAGAGCTTAGAGTTACCCGACATACGTCTTTCAGGATAAGTAAAAAAACCCGGAGAAAACCTTATCTGGGTAACTCACCCTGACCGAGATTCGAACTCAGGACCTTGAACGTGAGGTAGACATGCTGCCATCTATGCTACTGAGGCGGGCAATGCATATGTGAACTCCCACTGCTCAATACTGTACAGACCTTCAAACATGAGTATCTTTATGTATTAGTCTGTTTGCATAAGAGGACTACAGTTTGTAAAAGTACATTTAAGGTGAAACATTCATTGTCTTATATTTGGGACAATACACTGTTTCTACTGCATTTCATATTTATTTGGGCAAGGCACTGACTTTCTGTCTCATTGCTCCCTAGGTCATAGGTTTAAACCTGCCTCAGGCCAATTGTTCTAAGTATGCTTAAAAGTGGCAGTTCCATGTCTGTAGGTTTACTGGAAAAAAGTGAACTTGTGCAGGATGAAGTTAAAAAGTTGAAAGATCAAATGTATATTCGTGTATGAGTGCCATAAAACAATCATAGAAGAGCTGTTGATGAATTAATCAACATTTTCTTTTTGACCAGGTGATAAAAATTATCACTATCCGACATGGAATGAATGAGATTTTTTGAGCCAGGTTGCTAATTGTGCCAAGTGTATTGGTCATATCTTTTAATAACCCCTAGGGGCCTACTGCGCTAGGTACAAGTTTTGGTGATCCCAGGGTCCTGAGCCACTCACGGCCATTTGTTCCCTTCTACCTCCAACTGTGCCATATCCAAATACTGTCTTGTTAGTACTCGTCACTTTCTTTCTATTTTAGATTTTATGATTATTAGTTTGTAAGCTCCTAGATTTATTAACTACTGTCTCAAAGGTTTAGTAGACCCTTCACACTGCCCGTCCACACCATCAAGTACACCCATGCAGCTGCTTAAGGACAAAGCTTGTGATGGCCATTGGGTTAGTATTACAAGCTGGACGTGTTACTGCTGACAAAACCTGGTGTAATCAACCACAAGTCCCTGGATCTGCTTCTGTTTTACACACAGTGCTGCCTAAAGTGGGGAACCATGCTGTCATTCCTGTAGTGTCTTCACACGAAGCGAGGGTGTACATGGTGAACAGTTCACCCATTGGACAAGCAATGGAGATTGAAGGGTAGATCCTCTGAAGTAGGTTGAGATCACCGGGAGGCTGACAGACGGTTCCAGAAGATGATCCCAATAATCACGTATCCATGCAAAATCCCTCTTACAGATTCTTTTTTGGTAGTGACTTTGATTTGTGAAGGGGAAACAATTAACGACAATCCGTTTTTCATCAAGCATGAGGCCGATATGATTAGTGGTGTGGTAAAGAATGTGAAACCTCTTCACAGCAGTATGTTATTGTTTCAGACTAACAATGCAGACCAGTCCCAGAGATTGTTGGAAATGAGTTTTGGACTCCTACCCTATCCAGGTAGCCCTACACAAATCACTGATCTTATGTCTGGAGGGTCTGTCAAACAATAAAATAGTCACCTGCCTCTGCGAATAACGAGTATGTCAAGCATACAGGCTATCAAAAGCAAGACAACATAAAGTATCCATTACAAACAGTATCTTTCACCTTTAAGAGTACTAAGCTACCAGAATTTAGTCAGTGACTACAGGCATGCTGTTGTATCCCTGTATGTTCTGAACCCCATGCCAGAGGTTGGGACATAACTAAAGGCTTCTGTAACAATCCTGCTATTCGTGAGCATTGTGATCTACAAACCCGTGAGGACACAGCATGCACCTGAGCTGCTTTCTGTGTGAACTGTGGAGGAAATCATCTATCTAGCTTGCAACAGTGTGTGAAATTTCTAGAACTTTCTAGAGGAAAAGTGTATTCAGGAGCTATATATCAAGAAACACCTAACATTTTCTGAAGCACAGTGGAAATTTGAGCAACTTAAAGCTGCTTGCACCACAGGTTATTCATCAGCAGCATGTCAACTTCGTGTTGCCACTATTTCTTTACATTTATCCATTATATGCTTTTACACAAAGGGACTTGCAACCAAATATTCCTCCTGCTGATCATTCATCTCAAAATCTCTCTTATCAGGAAACCACTGATCCTCAACCTGTTGCATATGGGCCTTGTGGTTACACGCTTCAGAAGGCCCTGTGTTCCACTTAACCCAGATTAAGTAGTTGAACTCTGTCGATGAAGACCCATTCGTATTCCATGAACCACCCAGGACATCTTCCAACTCCCAAACATCACTCTGACGGCCATTTTAAGGTTGTCAGTCATAAGTTAGTCACAGTAAAGAAGAAATAAAGATCATCCATCCATTGCTGTAATTTAGGTTTTAATATATGAACCCATCTTGTATTTTTATTTAAGGAGCATTTAATTTTTTAATTTTACATTTGAACATTTTTATTCTTGATTTTATGCTTTAACCTCTTGATTTAACTTCTTAGCCTTAAATTTTATATCATTTTTCAACTTTTAAGTTTCACATCGGGGCCCAAATGATCTGACTGTTGGTGGGCCCTTAATCAACTCCTCACTATCTCTTAATACTTATGCTTTAATTGGTACAGGTCATCACATTAATGCTCAGTTTTACTGGCAACTGTCAACACATTTGAGGATCAACAAGTTGATGATGCATGATTGGAGGAATTTAGTAACAGTGATGTCAAAATTAATTGGAGAAAATCAATTTGTAGTCAGGTTTTCTGACACTTCGTCACTTACTTTTTTATATTATTGAGGGGCTCCCGATACTAGTCCCTCAATAATATAAAAACGTAAGTGACGAAGTGTCAACCCCCCCCCCCCTCCCCTTATAAAAGTGGGAGTTCTGTTTCAGTAAGATGTCACCATTTTTGCTGATGAAGCCTCCATCAACTTTTGTATAACTTTACCACCTTCAAGTCAGTTGTTCTTTGTTTATGGTTATATGGATACTTACTCTGTGAAATTACATTGTTATTTTCATTCCTCTAAGTCAGAGGTGCCATCGAGTTTGTGAGGGTGACTCCCCTCCTTTTCCCCTTCAACTTTTCGCTTAGCGTCGCAGAGGTGCATGGGAACAGCTGACTGTCATTGGCTATTGTGGTATGTCAACACCCCTTGTGTTTTAAAACAAATGCAAGTAAGCAGCAGACCTTCAACATGTCCCATTACAGAGCTCGACAACGACTAATTGATAGCCAGGAAGAATAGGAACTCTGAACTCGACTTAAATTATGAACTAATAATTATTAACATGTAGCTATAAAAGTATAATTCACAATGGTATTCAATATACATAATGCACATAAAAATAGAACAAATAGTTTAACAACCAGCCACTGAATCTCCTGCACGCTCTTCCTCATCCCAATATCTATTGCATCACCTGCAAACGTAAACTAGGAGGGGGAAAAGCAACCACCCTGTTTCCCCTCAATGACACCACTGCTCTAAGTAAATAGTGGATACTTTTGGCTTTGAAATGTTCAAGTTTATAGAAAATGTGCCAGAACATTTAAAGTTAAAAATAACCAAATCTAGAAATGAATGGCAATGTTTCTGTCATTACAGGATATTGAAAGATAGTACTCAAAATATTGCAGGAAATAGATCAGAACTGATGACTGCACAAATAGAAAATGCCATGTGTTCTAATATTGCTGTTCAGAATATTGCAGGAAACTTCGATCAGGACTGTGAAAGGTGCAATCATAACTGAAAAATTCAATGCCATAGCTGCAATTTGAACCAGAGATCTTCAACTCTATGGAAGAGCAAGCCAGGCATAGAGCAGATCAGTGTTTCAAATCCCAGCTTTAGCATCGCATTTCTCAATTCTAATTCTATCTTTTATAGTTAACCTACACATAGTTTGTGTGTGTTAAAACAATTATCATTGATTGATCTTATAATTGGAAAATGGATCAGGGCCAGTGTGAACTACCACTGATAAAATTGATGTCACATAACCAAAATTTATTGCTTATATTTTGTTATTAATTTAACTTAATTCAAACTCATCCTTTCGAGTACTTGTTATCAGTTACTAATTTCAGATAATTCTCAAACCATACTTAAAGATGGAAGTGGCATTAAGTTTAGTTACAACCACTGCCCTCTACAGATGTAGGATATTTGTCTGAATAGCAGTTTTGTACATTACCATGTTTCGGCAGCAGTAGATGGCTTGAGTAATGTTAACCATCATGTTTGTTTCATATTAGTAATTTTTTGACAAAATACTGAATTACATGTTAATAATTTGGTTTTCAAAGTGTTGTAAAAGAAACCACAATATTAAAATGTGAAAATTATGCCATTTTAAAATGACATCACTTCACTGTGTAATTCAAGCATGGATATGGAAGTAGAGTGCATTATAAGGCATGAATTCCGAAGTAAAATCTAGCCACTGTGAATTGACAACTTATTAAGGCAGCCATTTAATATACTTTCACAGGAAAAGTAAAATTATGAGTAATGGACAACCATGGCAGAGTTTGAATGTAATCACAGAATTGAAACCATATATTCATCATTTCACTAGGAATATTTATGTGAGTGACCATTGATCTGTGGATGTGAAGCATTGAATTAACTTTTTTATGCTGGACTTGTTTATGGTTTTGTTATAAGATAAAAACGAAATAATGTGGATTGACTGTTATAGAGATTTGAATATTCAGATATCAGTTAATGATATACGAACTCAGTTAATCATATTAAATGTGAAAAATAACTGCATCTATTCAGAAGGGAAGCAATGATAAAATTTTCTCTCACTGCACATTTTAAAATTTCAGTGGAACAATATAGTGAATGAAATAGGGAAATGGTCATCTTATTTCTGCAGCATGCTTACTTGGGAAAGGTGCCTAGCATGCAAAGGGCAAAATGAAATGCTACTGCTGACTTTATCTTGGTTCATTCTGATGTTTCTAAAGTGCTCTCTGACTCTGGTTTTTAGATTTCTTTTAGTTGACCTATGTAGCATTTTCCACAATTTTTACAGCTTATTTGGTGTATTCCGGATCTGTTAACTAATGGGATTTCATCTTTTGTTTTTGAATTTAGCAATTTTAAAATTGAGTGTCCATTAGTAGGTGCCTGATATTTTGTTCCTTAAAGATCTTTTTAAATTTATTACTTTTTTTTTTTTTTTTTTTTTTTTTTTTTTTTTTTTTTTTTTTTGGGTGATAGTGAATGAACTGAATATGCTGTTGCTTTCTTTTTCTTTTGTAAATTAGGTTGCTTCCTTAATGCTTTTCTTTAGTTTAGATTTGCTATTCTTAAACACCAGACTTTTGTTGTATCCATTTTCTTCTGCTATGTGCAGTATGGCTTTTTGTTATTTGAATTATTTTGCTTTATCCATGGGTATGTTGACTAGCCTGTGTGTAAGACTGTTTATTATTGCATGTTTATGTATAATTGGGTTGTAGCTATTATTTTAATGTAATTTTCTGAATGTATTGGTTTCCTGTAAATTCCAAATTTTATTTTTGTGCTATTCCTGTGATATTTAGATCAAAGAAAGAGAGAGATAGTCAACATGAAAAATTCAATGCCATGGCCAGGATTTGAACCACGGATCTCCTGGTTTTCGTCCAGTCGCTCTAACCCATTGAGCTACCGTGGCCAATGTGCCATCCTGACATTAAATTCTCCATTTGACTCACATATTTTCCCGGTAGACCACTAGGGGCTCTCACATACCGGGAAAATATGAGTCTAATGGAGAATTTAATGTCAAGATGGCACTTTGGCCATGGTAGCTCAATGAGTTAGAGCGACTGGACGGAAACCAGGAGATCCGTGGTTCAAATCCCGGCCATGGCATTGAATTTTTCATGTTGACTATCTATCAAAGACCTTAGCCTATATACGGCTAGTATGAAGAAATTACCAATTTCCATCAGTTAACTAAAATACCAAGAAAGCGAGTTGTCCATTGATTTCCTTTTCTGCTGCGAGTAATTTTAATTCATCATCTAAATGTTTATTTGGCACTATTGCAAAGATGTAATCAACATATCTATATCAAACTTTAAAGATCCAAGGGAAGGCCTTTTTAATTAGTTTCGAATGCACTCATAAATAAGTTTGCCAAAAAGGGTGAAAGTGAGTTCCCCATTGATAACCCTGATTTCTGCTTTGTGTTTTCCATTAAAGCTGAAGAAGTTTTGTTCAATGCATAATTTTGCTAGTGAAATGCATCCTGCTTCTACTGTTTCCATTTCTATTTTAGTTGGCCATTTTTTTATTAGTCTAATTTTTCTGTTGGTATACTTGGGAATAAAGATGACATCAGATGAAACCAGTCTCATTTTCGTCCAAATTTATATCTTTAATTTTTTTTTTTCTACCAAATCTAAAGAGTGTTTTAAATTTGCACTTTCAAATTTTGGGAAACTATTGGATTTGTTTAGTAGCCATTTGGCTAAATTATATATGGGGGCATTTATGCTATTTGTGATAGTTCTCATGCCTTTTCCTGTTTTGTGAATTTTCGGTAGCCCATTTATTCTTGGTAATGTTGGATTATCTACTTCAATTTTGTGAAATTCTATTTTGTTGATTATTTTGCTCTCTTTTAAAGTTTTATTTGTGGTTTCAAAGCAGTACTTTAATGGGTTAGTTTCTATTTTTTGGTAATTGTCTTCTGACAGGTCTTTCATCCTCTTTGTGTAATCTTTTTCCAAAATTACTAGTTTATTTCCCTTGTCTGCTTTAGTGTAAATAACTGGTTTCTTTTTAAGGGCTTTTATGATTTGGTTATTAAAATTAATTTTCTTTTCATTTTTAATTTCTTCTATTTTGGAGCATTTGGTTTACTGTTCCTATTTTCTTCATTTAATGTTTGTGTGGCCATTTGAATGTCAGCAATATAATCTTCAACGGTTAGAATAGTCTACACATGTTTTTAAACCTAGATTAAGCATATTCAATTCTGATTTTGTGAAAATTTGGTTTGCTAAGTTAACAACATTGTTTGGTTGATCTTTTAGGTTATGTTTGGCTTTTTTGGTTGGCTTTTCAAAAGTGTTTATTTTTTGGCATATGTTTTTAAGTTTATTTTTTAAATTTACTGTTTTGCTCTTTATTTTTTCCATTGAGATATCCAAACAAATTGTTTTCAAAATTTTCCCAAAATATATTTCCTAATTTTTTGGTAAGTTTTTGATGCAGATGTTACAATTTTATTTCTGACGTATTTTTATTTCTGTAATGTTTGTTCTTTTCTACTTCTAATGCTTTTTACTCTGTTGCTTTTTGATGTTTACTATTTTTATTGTTCATTTTTTGAATTAAAATCATGACATTGATCCAATTCCAAAATTATTAAGAGAAGTGATAAAACAAAGTAAACTGACAACATGGGAGAACAGATTCATATGGCAAAATAAGGGCCGCGTAATGAACTTTGAAATTCCACCAGTAGATAATTTGACAAAGTAGTTCATAGTTCAACCGCCAGAGAGAGGAGAGCAGACGACAACAGATGCTAGTTGGAGAGATCTTGAAAATGGAGGCAATGGCTTCCGAAACTAGTCCCTCGATAATATAAAAACGTGACAAAGTGTCAATAAACAGACTGCAAATATTATTCAATTTTAGATGAGTCGTATTTTTTTGCACATCTGCTTCACTTTCGTACCTATTTTGAGGACATGTTTCGCAAATCATCGTTTGCATCTACGGCTCTTATGCGACTGAAGCTTGATCCAGCGGTGTGGGTAATTCTGGGGTTGCTGCTGCCATCTGTTGATTTAGTGATGAACTTAAATGTGGGATTCTCTTCTGGCGGGATTTCAAAGTTCATTAGTTGGTTTTTATGTTTTTCTATGTGTATCCTCTCCCATATTGACGAGTTCACTATGTTTTTGTACGTATTTTAGTAATTCTGTGCTATCTTGTGAAGTAGGTTTTTAATGTTGTAATTGTTTTTTGGTGCCAATGTTATCTTGTATTTCTTGAATATTTTTTGGAACTTTTTTGTGGCCCAGCGGTGGTAAGTAAATTTAGCAAATATAATTTCTTGTTTTATTGGTGTGAGAGCTGTGATCTGTTTTAATCTCTTTTGAAGTTTGAATAATTTTAGTTTTTTATCTACAAGGTTTTTTCCATATCCATTTTTAATTGCAGTTTTTAAGATTTGATGGTATTCGTTTTGATATTCTTGCTGGCCGAGAGGTAGATTTACTAATCTGTGTGTGAGACTGTTGATGGTTGCATGTTTGTGTGGAATTGGGTTGAAACTATTTGCTTTGATGTAATTATCTGTGTGTGTTGCTTTTCTATGGATGCCAAATTCTAGTTTTTCATTGCTTTTTTTGATTTTAAGGTCTAAAAAAGGTAGAGTACAGTCCTCTTCAGTTTCCACTGTGAATTGTATGCTGGGTTCTTGCAGGTTGAGTAGTTTCAAAGCATCATCTATTTGTTTGTAGGGCACTATTGCAAAGATGTCGTCTACGTATCTGTACCAAGTTTTAAACATATGAGGGAAGGCTTTAGTTATATGTGTTTCGAAAAAGCTCATATATAGATTGGCCAGAAATGGTGATAGCGGGCTTCCCATAGCTAGTCCTGAAATCTGTTTATAATATTTTCCATCGAAGACAAAATAATTTTGATGTATACATAATTCAGTCATTGCCAAATATTCTTCTATTGCATTGGCATCTAGGTTTATAGAATTTAGCCATTTTTTCAGTTGAATCAAAAGTTTGTCTAATGGAATGCTAGGGAAGAGGGAGCGGACATCAAAGGATACTAAAGTGTCATGAGGTTTTAGTTTAAGATTTTGAATTTTTTCTACCAGGTCTAAAGAGTTTTTTATACTCAGAGTATGGAATTGTGGAAAGGACTGAAATTTTTTGGATAGCCATTTTGCCAGAAGGTAAGTAGGAGTGTTTATATTATTTACAATGGGTCTCATGGGTATGTTGGGTTTGTGTATTTTAGGCAAACCATATAGTCTTGCAAGGGTAGGGTTGTCCGGTTTGATAGTTTTTTGTTCTGTAGTTGTTAAAATTTTACTATTAATGATGGTTTTTTGTACATCTTTTATGCATCGGTTGAGTGGATTAGAATCTATTTCCTGGAATTCTTTTTGTTGTAGTAACTCTAATATTTTTTCTTTGTATGTAGCTGTATCTAAGATTACTATTTTGTTCCCTTTATCAGCCCTTGAGAAGATTACATCCTTTTTCCTTAAAGATTTAATTATCTGAATTTGTTTCAAATGTTTTTTTGGCTTTTTATTTATTAAGTTTTCCAATAAGAATTTATTTAAAAAATGGACGAGAAAACGTTCATGATGGAGAGGAGTGGTAAACCATCATTGGTGACGGATGAACTCGTTCAGACAGTTGATGCAAAAGTTGGTGAAAACCGACATTTCGCAATGTCGGAGTTGTCTACTGATTTTCCACAGATTTCTAAGATGATGGCGAAGAGCTCAAAGATGCGGTCATAGGCTGGCTCCAGGCACAAGCGGGTGATTTTTATGCAGAAGGAATTTCAAAGCTTGTGAACAGATACGATAAGTGCCTCAATCTTTATGGAGACTATGTAGAAAAATAGTACAAAGATGTAGTTGTAAGATGTATATATTAAAATAGTTTTATTTAACTTAGTGAATTTTTTGCAATCAACCGGAGGTTACTTTCTGAACAACCCTCGTATTAAGATACATTCACAAGAGGAATCAGAAAGAGTAATGGTATGATTTTTGAAAATCTTTGCTGTATCAGACTTCAAAATTGGCTAACCTGCTTTCACTGAATTTCAAATACGTGGAAAAATATTAGTATGTAATGAATAGATGATATCTCAGTGCAAAAATCAATGTTTATCATTGTCTGTAAAATGCATTCCTATTTCAGCTCCTAGTACAGTGTTAACCAAACAAACTTCTATCTTTACTTTCCATTTTCATTCTGAATCCAGTTCCTTTTCCCAGTTTGTGAGCTAATCTTCCAATTAAAACCAGTATAGCAAGTAAGAATCTGTTAGTGTCTATATGTATGTGATGTTTATTTTTGTTGTAGCTTTAACTAGCTGATCAGTTGCAATGTATGTTGTTGCAATTAAGAACCTATTATATCTATTTCAGTGATGAAGAAGCAGATGATTCAGTGGTTATTCTTGAGGACGAGGAGGAGGAGGAGGAGGAATTTGAAGAAGTTCTTATTGATGATGATGATGATGAAGAAGAAGAAGAAGAAGAGGATGAAGATAATGAAGATATTGGAGAAGAGGATTTGGAAGAAATGGAAGAGAAAGGTTAGTACAAAGTTCTGCAATGCTCTTTAATTTAGATTTAATTATAGCAAGAAGGTCTGGTCTGGATACTGGTATTCAGAAGCAAGATTTTATATTGAAAATGATTTTCAAAGTTTGTATTAACAGTTTTAATTGTGTTGTTGAGTGTTAAATATTTTAGTGCAAATTTGCATTAATTTGTACCATTCTTTAGGCAGAATTAATGAGTGATGACATTATTGAAAACTAACAGGTAACATTAAAGTTAAAACCCCTTGTTTCCAAATACCAATCTTTTAATCGTAAAAACTATTTGTAGTTTATTGACACTGGTCATTTTTTTATATTATTGAGGAACTAGTTTCAAAGGCCATTGCCTCCATTTTCAAGCTCTCTTCACAACTAGCATCTGTTGTCTGTTCTCCTCTCTGTGTCGGTGGAACTATGAACTTCTTTGTCAAATTATCTACTGGTGGTATTTTGAAGTTCATTACGCTGTCCTTATTTTTCCATATGAATATGTTCGCCCATGTTGTTAGTTTATTTTGGTTTTTCACTCCTTTTAATAATTTTGGAATTGGATCAATGTTATGATTTTCGTTCCAAAAATGAACGAAATGGAACAAAAATCATGACATTGATCCAAATCCAAAATTATTAAAAGGAGTGATAAACCAAAATAAACTGACATGGGAGAACATATTCATCGGGAAAAATAAGGACCGCATAATGAACTTCAAAAGCTCACCAGTAGATAATTTGACAAAGAAGTACATAGTTCCACTGCCAGATAGAGAAAAGCAGATGACAACAGATGCTAGTTGAGAGAGGTTGAAAATGGAAGCAATGGCCTTTGAAACTAGTCTCTCGATAGAGTTGTATTTATTACACATCAGCTTCACTTACGTCCCTATATTGAGGACATGTTTCACGAACCATCGTTCGCATCATCAGCTGTAATGCGACTGAAGCTTGATCCAGTGGTGTGCGTAGTTCTGGAGTTGCTGCTGCCATCTGTTGATTTTGTGATTTTGCAAACGATGGATCGCGAAACGTCCTCAATATAGGTACATAAGTGAAGCTGATGTGTAATAATTCGACTCCTCTATAATTTAATAATCTGTAAATAAGTTGTGATGTTTACATTTTCCATAGTTGTCTTGGTTACAAATAAGATACATGATATAAAAATTTCTCATCACATTTGATATCAGAAGCAACATTAGTGAAGGCCCTTTACTCCAAAAACGGGTAAGATTTTGCTTTTTATACCAAGAGTGTGTTTACTGCATCTAATTTAACATTGCAGCATGGCTTAGCTGTTCAACAGTGACACAACGTTCTTTGTAACTGAGATGCAGATCATTGTTATTACTAGTTTTAAATACATTTAGTTGCTTAAATCTGCCATTACATTATTTGAATCACTGACGCTTGTGAATGGTAAGTTGTGAAACTTAAGTGACTGAGCTTGAAGGCTCAGCGAAATGATCTAAAGCTCTTACTGTATCATCATTTTCTTTTGCCATAATGGAGTCCAATTTAGGTAAAGTTTACGGCAACAAACTTTCAATTGTCTTCTACTGTATCTCTTAACATAGAGACCCATATGTTGTGCAAATGTGGTTATTCTATTATTAAAGTGACCACCAATATTTCACGTTTGGCTCTGCTAGTTAATTTGGGATAAAACAAGCTGAGTTAAAGTTTTTTTCTTTAGATGGAAACTCTAATATTGGTTCTCTTGACAACTTGCATTTTTTCAGAAACGAATGTTTCATGTATCTTTGCACTGCAACTGAAAACTTTTCCCAAACAACAGGAACAGTTAAGTCTCAAAATTTAAGTGGTTTTCTGTGAGGTATTGTTTGTATTTATTTTTTAGCTTTTGTGCATTTTGAAGTGCATTCTTAACCCTGAGACAGTAGTATTTAATTCTTTCAAACTGATCTGCAAATTTCACCTAATAAATTGAATTTCTTTTTCCAGTATGTGAAATCACATAAATGATTCACAATCACTACTTTATGTAACTTAACAATTTTAACATGTAAGGTGCACTTTCAGTTCACATGGCTTTAACATTACTAAACCAACTATTGAGGTCATTTACTGCTTGTAAATCTGCAGGTGTTGTGGTTGTGCTTGCTGCTTCTAGGAAACTACATTAGCTGAGACAGCTGCTGGCAAGCATCACCATAGAAAGTTCCGAAAATTAGCACAAAATCACAGTTAGGACTGTGATCTGGTGTTTCATCATAAAATAATAGCAATTGGCATGTCAATTTTATTGTGCACACTTTGATACATATGGGTTTCTTCAATCAGTCAGCACTAGGTGAATCCCCGGAGCCTAGAATATATTTTTCCATCCATATCACACAGCAGAATGTCTATTTTTTGAAGGGGGATGTTAGGTAAAATAAACTGATTTCTGTTAGAAAGTTTGCAATAGATTGCACTAATTTCATAATCTCTTCCCATTTTTAATAGTTTATAAGTAAGTACATACAAGTGGTCTGAGTCCAAGCAGAGTATTTTCACTTAATCGAATGTCTAATGATCACTACCAAAAGTTACATTCTCATCGTTAAAGAGAGCATAATAGAAGTATTTGGTATGGTGTACCTGATATTTCAACAATAATACTCACGGCTAGCTTACAAACAGTTATAGGATATTGTTGACCAGCTGTGTGCAGTTGTGTCGGTTGATTGTTACGAGCACATTTTCCCGCTTGGTGCCTTATTTTAGTATTGCAAAGCTAACATGATTTTGTTAAAATTTTAGGTTGCTTCACAACTTTAAGCTTCATGGTATGAAGACATAATCTTACATAGAAGTTCTATTTTATTAAAAATGAATGTTTTTTTTATGGAAAATAAAACAATAGATCTTTTTCATTTATTCCGAAGAAACATTCTTAGTGTGAAAAAATTATCAAAATTTTCTGTAAAAAAAAAAAAAAA
Organism: Mantis religiosa; assembly: GCA_030765055.1. Lineage (NCBI taxonomy): Eukaryota > Metazoa > Arthropoda > Insecta > Mantodea > Mantidae > Mantis > Mantis religiosa. The sequence continues at coordinate 148,456,937 of CM060950.1, read as the reverse complement.
AAAAAAAATAGCATGTAAGTAGTTCAGAATTATTTATTTAAATTCATAGAAATCTTTTTTTTTTTTTTTTTTTTTTTTTTTTTTTTTTTTTTTTTTTTTTTTTTTTTGTTCAAAAAAAGTAGGTAACTAAAGAACTTGTACATTTTTCAAATTAATGAAAATGCAATTTGAATGAATTTCAGGGGGCATCAGTCATTGTTTTATCTTATTTAATGCAAACTGTTTATACGCTACAGGTATATTAAGTGCAATGATTGGTGATATAAAACAAAGTACAGTAAAAGATTTTTCATTTGCTGCAATATGTTGCTGAATTACTGAAATTTTTACAAAGGACATGAACATTTTGTTCTGTAAAATGTGGGAAATCAGCTGTTTCAGATCATGCAGCATTTAACAGCTAGTAAACAGAACGGTTGCTTCATGTATGGAAAAGCAGCCTCCTCTTCACTTATCTCAGTTGCAAACATACAAATTTATGCAAAACATTTCTTTTATGCAATATTTCTTTATAGCACGTATTTTATTTAAAGCCTGTCCGTAGTTTGCACTGCACTGACCTTGATATGTATGAGGTAACTTGCTACCATGAATGATTCATTCAACATGACCAGGGTGATCATCTGTAAGGGTTAACTATGGACTGCATGGCAAAAGCATGGGAGCATATTGGAAAACATGAGAACAGTGTTTACGCAAGCATGCATGGTATGTCTGTGTATATGCACTCTGTTCAAGTGCAATCATGCCTTCTGAATAGCAACAGGTCACATAGGCAGGCGCGATAAATTATATATGATGTGAATGAATATTGTGACAAGAGAAAGAAGGGGGCAATCAAAATCTGTTTGTATCAAGCGACTATGAACAGGTGATTGCAATGGTAATTTACATTTGTGTGTAATAATTGGCTAACCATTAATATTAACACACAGTTACCAAGCTATCTCATCACTTACTATATGGCAAGTTATTAATATTTCACTCTTCTAGTGAACAAGATAACAAGCGAATGCAGCACTCATCACTGAAGGTGAACATGCCTCAGTGCTCTGCCGTGTAGTACAGAATGAATTTGTTCATTGAACATCTTTTTGTTCTCTAAGGAATAAGTTTTTTCACTGTGTTACATAAACGAACGTTTATTCAAGATATCTGTGTTCTGATTTAATTACGTTTAGATAATTCATGTGAAATATTAAATATCACCGAAATCCAACCAAAACTTTTACACTGGAATTAAGCATTTTTATGTACATATGTGGAAACTAGGATGCAAAGGATAGATAACATTGGAAGATATAGGAATGGGAGAAACATGTGCAGGAAGAAGGAATAAAAGTTAAGGTTTCTGGAAAGAAATTGGGAAAACAGTCAAGAATTGCGTAGAAAATGAATATTGAATATTCATTTCATATTCTTGAATAATCAAGAATATTGAAAAGCAAGAAATTTGAAGCAGTTTTAATGAAAAATAGTTATTACTGGATTATAGATATTTTAAAATAGAATAGGGGAGAGAAGAAAATGTTGATATGGAACAAGCAAGCTGGAATGGGCTGTGCACGGTCAAGGACTGGTGCAATGAATTTTACTCTTTCGCCAATATGGATGTTATGACGACCATGTTAAGTGTTGGATAATCGATATGGACTTATATACACATCCTGTGCAAACATGCATTTAATGCTTATTTAATGACAATTATTTTAATCTTTCTATTTTACAGTAAATTTAAATAAGTTCTATAAGAAATAAAAAAAAACTTACCTTTTAAGGTTTCTTCTTTAATGTTACACCTCAAAACCTGGGTAAATGCACAAGGGCACATCTTCACATTCACAATAAATCAATCTGGTTTCCATGCATACTTTTTCGCAATACACTGCACACCTTTGAAATAGGCATAACTTTGTAAGGAAAATGTTTTTCCTCAGGTAAGAGGGGTGCTGGGGTAGAGTTCTTATCCTCAGTATGAAGAGACCTCTGAATGTTACAGTGCTCAGTTAGGCTGCAAGCTATTTAACGCTTAAGTCCAGGTAGATCATTGTCTTACCTATGTTTAGAGTTCTCCAAATTACTAAACAGTTGTATATGGTTATATCCAGCTGGTGTAAAAACACTTTTTTATACCATTTAACTGTTTTTCGTGTTTTTCTAGTAGATCCACACCACTCATATTTGACCCATTATTTCCGTCAAAAAATGGAGCAGCTAACATGCCATCTGTAGACCAGTACATGTATAGTGTAGGTTTACAAATAACATGCACTGTTCACTTCTGAATTCTCTTAGGCCCTAAATTGCCTTCAGAAGCCAGGGCTTCCTTTACCCTATTCACATACATATTTTTTTCCATAACAATGAGAGACACTAAGTCAGTAGTAATAAAAATTTGTGATAATTTCAGCTGGTTGGCTGTCAGAAGTTTGCTGTGCACCAGAAAATATGCCTATTTGTGTTCAAATTATTTTGACCACTCCACAATGTTGATTGTTCACCAACATCTGAAGGAAGCCAGTCATTTTCTTCCTTATTGCTACCTATTTCCTTAACACCTCCCTCAAAATCTGAAAGCTTGCCATCAATACATCAAACAGTAAAAAATCCTCCACATTTTTTAAAGTTATATCAAAAGGCATATGCATGCTATGCAAGCTAATTTATATGCTACATTTCTAGGATAAGCCATGGTTAACACTCAAATTTACAATTTCAGATGTGCTATTCAGTTAACTCCCGAAAGCTAAAAGAAATCTCTCTGAACCCTGAGAGAGTTTAAATAACTAAATTAGTGAGTGAAAACAATAGCTGCATAAGACTGTTATAAACTTCTGTTGTGAAATATTCTAAGATTTACATACAGATGTTCACAGAGAGGTTTCTTCATTTACAGCTTGTGTGTGGCACAGCATATATGATGATCATGTAGCATAAATTGAACCATAAATCCATGAACCTGAGAACATTTCGTGCCAAAGTTTGGCATTTGCTATAGTGAAACAAAATAGTGAAATTTCAATGATTTATGAATGTGGTCTCTACTTTAATGACACAGTAGTTGTATACTGCCTTTAATGTGCTTTAAACCAGCTTTTGTTTTGTGAAAAAAAGCCTTAATAAATACATGGTATATGAATGTGTATTTATGAAACATTTGTATAGCATTTAAGAATTTAAATGTCTTATGCTGTTTATTGGGTGTCTGTTCCCGGCCAGTGCAGTGTTTAAATGGCCATCAATGAAGAGTTAACTGGCTTGAGGCCCAGTTGCATAAAAATTGCTAACTGCAGTTCATTTATAATCGAAGATCAAAATTGAGCTAAGTTTGCAAACCCATGCAGGTTGCAAAATGCTGATCCTAGATCAGATGAATGCCATTCAATACTGATCCAAGATCAAAAAAACAAATGTGACATCGCCAAACATGTTGCAACTTTTGTATTGTATCAAAAAAAATTCAACAATTATCAAAACTATTTGACTGTTAATGTCAAGTGTACAGCGCAGCCAATCTTGACTTAACAAAAACTAAATGAATCTTTCACTTTGTTATTAGTCCTAAAAATATTATTTTATATGATCACTATATGAATTTACTGCATATTGAAACAGTATTTGTCAAAAAATAATTATTTCGCTTACTTTATCTTCATTATATGCCGAATGTACATTTTTTCATTTTCATCTGTTTACAATACTGACTTGGAAAACATTGACAAAAAATGGAGGTTCAAGGAAAGATGATTATGCATTCAGCAAATTTTAAAAATGAAGAGAAAGCTATGTTGGTGGACATTGTCCTCCAACATAAAAATGTGATGGAAAACAAAATAAGCAAAAAAACAAAGGAACTGCAATACCACAAAGAAAAAGGAGCAGTAGTGGAAGGAAATAACAGCAGAATTTAATTCCAGATATTCCATTGCACAAGATCACAAAGCTTTAAAATTATGTTATGAAAACATTAAAAAGTGCAGACAAAAAATAAATGCTGAAGTTAAAGTACAAATTCACAAAACAGGAGGAGGTATGTGCCATCTTCCTTGGACAAAACTGGGCACAAGCTAATTGCAACAGTCAAACCGCAGTTTCTACCAGTTAGCTGCAAGTTTGATGCTGTGGGTTTTCACACAAAGGAAATTACAGGAGTGTGTGGATATCATCTGTTTACTGCAAGCGGACTTACATGATGTCCAACTGGAGGTTGTGGATGCCTGCATGCACTTCAAAGAATTTTTTGAAAAGGCAGGTTATTGAACCAGATTCTTCAGCTTCAGGTACACCCTGATCTTCACTGAAAAGAAGAGGAAGGAAGACATTAGGGAACAATTTTGTAAGAGGAGGCTTCAGTGTTTTGGAGGAAGAACATGAGCGAAACCTGAAACTTGCCAGGAAAGAACATGAACTAAAGATGAAAATTTTAGAATTAGAACTAGGACGGAAAAAATTAAACTTGAAACAGTAAAAACCATGAAAATGAGATTATGTTGAATAAAAATAAATGGTGATTAATTGAGAGTGTTGTTACTTAGTGCAGTTTTCAGTGCTGTGTTTTCCCTTCTATCTCTCTGATTTAAATCAGGTATAGGCAGTTCTTGGTACTCTCCTTCCTCTGTAAACAGCAACGTCTGTCAGAAGTGTTGTCATTTGAATTAATGGCTAAAGTATGTGATATAAATGTTGCTACTGTTATGAGATGAACTCAAAGTAATTTCACAGCTAATTTCATCATTAAACATAGGAATCTTCTTTTGACAACACCAAAAGACCTTTCAATAACTGATCTTGTCTGTTACATGTTTGCTCTGCAGGAGTTTCTTTGTGCATTGTAGTTCTATTTCATGACAGCAGCAATAAGCACCCTCTCTTAGGAGCATACCTTGGGGAAATTCTTCAGCTCCAAACTGTACATGAATTCTAGAATTTCTAAAAATATTGCTATCATCCGCTGAATCTAGTTACCTAGCAACAACATTCTGGAAACTAAGTTTTTGAGTCACAGATAGCTTGAACATTTAACCGCTTTGCCGATGGCCATTTAAACCCTTCTGGGGCCGGAAACGGATACCCAATAAACAGAACAAGACATTTAAATTGTTAAATGCTGTAAAAATTCATCATAAATACAGTTCCGTATCTTCCGTATTTATTAAGTTGTTTAAACAAAACAAAAACTGGTTTAAAACCCATTAAAGGCAGTATACATCTACAGTAACAATAAAGTAGAGACTACATTAATAAATCGTTGAAAGTTTACTGCTTTGTTTCACTGAAGCAAAAGCCATTCTTTGCTTCGAGCCCGCCTAATATTTGAATCATTATGTTTTGTGTGTATATGAACGAATGTATGTATAGCTACACAAGCAACTTCTCCAGTTTCAGATTTTAGCTTTTAGTTTATTTATGCTATACCAAGCTATAATCATACGAGTATATGTTGTGTTACACACGCTGGAAAGAAAACTCTGTCAGCATCTGTTATTACAAAGTTTATGGTAGCCTTATGCAACTGTTTTCGCTCGGTATTTTAGTTACTTATACTCTCTGTGTTCAGAGTGATAGCTATCACTCTTATAGCTATCAAGAGCTAAATGAATGGCACATTTGAAATTGTTAAATTTCAATGTTAACCATGGCTTATCCCGGTAATGTAGCAAATAAATTAGCTTGCATATGATGTGTACGAGCACTGTAGAAAATCTGGAAGATTTGTTGTGCAATTATGAAGGAGATGTTTAGGATATAGATAGCAGTGACGTGTACTGGTCTACAGATGGCATGTTAGCTACTCCATTGTTTGGGGAAATGGCGGGTCAAATATAGGTGATGCAGTTCAGCTATCTACTAGCTATCGCTCTTTATGAAAAACAGTTAAATGGTAAAAAAAGTATTTTTATACCACTGGATGTAACCATGCACAATTGTGTAGTAATTTTCAAAGCTGTAAATTCATGCAAGACATTCATCTACCTGTACTTGCGTATATAAATAGCTCCTAACCTAATTGGAGTACTATAATACTTAGAGGCCTCTTTATACTGGAGGGTAAGAAATCACCATGACATCACCCCTCATACTTGAGAGAAAACACTTTCCTAAAAGGATACCACCCACAACCAAATAAGTCGTAACACATTTCGAAAATGTGTAGTGTGTTGCGAAAAGGAAGTTTGCAAGGAAACCAATATTATTTGGTGTGAATCTGCAGATGTGCCCTTGGGTGTCTATCTAGGTTTGGAGGTGTACAATTCAAAAAGAAACCTATAAGGGTACGTTTACATCCCTTATAGGACTAATTCAAATGTATTGTGAAATAGGAAGATTAAAATAATTGGTGTTAAATGAGCATTAAATGCATGTATGTGCAGGACGTCTATACACGTCCATATCGGTGAACGGGTTATAGAAAACCAACCATGGTGATGTCTGTAAATCTCAGCATTATTCCCACCAGGTGATATAATTGGGTGCACTTAAAGCTCCTGGAAAATTACAGGCATTATAGCAATCTTTCATAACTCTTCTTATTTCACCATCTTCCTGATGAAATGATGTCTTAAAGCTGCAATCACCCTTGTAACTTTATGCATTGTTCTACAAGCAGTCCCTTTATTTATATTAAATATATCCCCAATCACCATCTGGAAGCTATCAGTTGCATAGAACCGTAATGTGAGAGGGATCATAAATATTGGATTGAGTGCATATTTCCTGAGAGTTTGTTTTCTTAATTGTACATGTAGCCTATGCTCGTGCTTTGATAGTTGAAATCTCATTTTGAATTCTTGGTCATTTAGTTCTAAAATGGGATTTGCTGTATTTTGGAAAACACAAGCCCTTTCAAATTGAAAATTCTCATCCTCAATCTGAAATCTGAAAAAAATAAAAATGTATAAGCTATAAACACAAACAATTCATCATAAACAGGCATTTGTGAAATGTAGAGGCTAATTATCCAACTAAATGCAAAAAAAAATGCATTACCATTTCATTTACAGCTGCCCTACTTATTTCTTCTCAGGAACTATTGTCACTTCTGCAGTTCAAGTTAACTGGAGAAAATTCACCAGTTAGATTTGATCTTAGATCAAGAGGTCATGAACTTAATTATCTTTTATGCAGTATTGTGTTAGTTGGCATTATATTCTGGAATGCAAAGCTACTTTTTAAAAAAAACAACGTAATACTAAAGAAATGGAAAGATTTCCCAGTGGAACTAAACTCTTAGGGCTGGTCACTATGTGATTATTTCAAAGATTAATGTCCGTTATGCTGGTAGGTTCTATCGGATGGTGAATGAATGAATTGGGTGAAATGATGCCCAAATGAGTACAAGAGCTTAAAATTAAACATTTGTCTTCTCAGGATACGGGAAGAAAACCTTCAACTGTGCAATTATGTGAGTATTTCAAAGATTAATGTCCATTATGCTGGTAGGTTATATTGGATGGTGAATGAATGAATTGGGTGAAATGATGCCCAAATGAGTGCAAGAGCTTAAAATTAAACATTTGTCTTCTCAGGATAAGGGAAGAAAACCTTCAACTGCGCAATTTGCTATAATGGCTGTTGATGTCTTTGAAATTCCATTCTCTTTATATGATATTGAGAAGGAGGGGGGAGGGCTTGTATAAAAAAACACACACACAAATAACTTTCCAATTCAGAAAAGTATAAACATCTTCAAAATTCAAACAAATAACAAATGCCTCGGAAATCAGTAGCTCCTCTAAGCTTTCATGAAGGTCATCATTGATTATCACTAGGGTCGGAACTTACGAAATGTCATCTTTTTTCTGTGTAATCACAGACAGTGCAGAATGCAATATAAATGCATTTCTCTTAAAAATGAACCAGTATTGACTAGTTTTGTTTTGCATCTTTGCATTTTTTGGTGTTCTAATGTCTATTGGTCATTTTTTAGGAAATGTACTTTTGTTCTGTTTTTTACTTTTAACACTTTGTTATTCATATGAATATCATTGTTGAGGCTGCTTACTGAATTCTGTTGTGTGTAGTATTCTTATGGTCCTTTAGTGAGTCATTGGATACTTGTTTATGCATTTATCGGTTTAATTATTGTGGTTCCCTGCGTTAAGAACATAATTTGCTCTCAGGTGAAAACATATGCAGGGGATGCTTTTTCTGGAGGGGTCGGGGGGAGCTACTACTATTTGAGCTTGCAATGATATAAACAAATGTGGTATCTATATTGAAAACAATCACTGTTCATTTGCTTGCATTTTGTATTCTGTTTTCAGCACCTAGAATGTGCAAGAGAGAATGTTTTACAAGAGGCCAGTAAAACTTGTTGATAAGTTGAAAGTAAAGTGATAATGCTAGAGTTATGTCTTGTGAGAGGAACACTTGTTACAACTACATCCGCCATCCAATCCCCATTTTACTTCTGACAAGTGAAGCTTAAAAATGCCAAAATTGGTAAAGAAGTTTGAGAAAATGAAAAATGTATTAGGGGGGGAAAAAATTGAGTGTCAGTCGTTGAGTAAAATTGAAATTTTGCAAGGTGAACATTTTTACTTTATATGTTTTAGAAAATATTTTTTAACAGATGACTTCGGTCATTTCAAGTATGCGCCCATGACATCACTTGCAATAGAGAGGAGTTTTTCAAAGTATAGGAGTGTTCAAGATAACCTGCAATCCTTCTAATCCTAACACGAATGGCATGGGTTCTGTATTGCAATGCTGAATAAGAGGTATGCCTAAATATATAAATTTGGCTGAGTATGTAAATATGTATGGTATACATTACAAAATATTGCTAATAATAATAAAAATGAAATACACTTTTTAAATGTTCAATGTTAAAATTGCAAAAAGAATATGCATTATTTTTTTTAAATTTTAATGTCATTTTCCCCAAAATTTAAGGGCATTTTATTGGTTATTTTTCTCTGATTTTTGTGTCATCAACTTCCGAGCCTTAATTATCACTGTTGTCCATGCTAATGCAATAACTGATACTTTTCGCGGTCTAGAAGATATTACTCCAGAAGTCTTTAAGTTGAGCAGGATCCATTTGGAATCTGCATACTCATCTATGTATAGCTTCTGTGTGATAAAAAATACCTTTTTGTGCATTGAAAAAGCTTACCATAATGATATGATTTATTGAGAACCAAAACAAATACAACTTGGACTATCCCTGAGCTGGGCCCTGGCCCTTTTGCTAACAGGGCAGCCTTTCAACACAAATACATACTTTACAGGTGTTTGTACCTTTTAAAAGTCGTTGCTTTTCATTTAAATTATTACACACTTTCTGCTATCTATTATTGTTTCAGTGTCCATGTTTCTCAAGGTGTTGTCGAAAGGCAATAAAAAGGAGGTAGATAATCCTGAAAATAATAGAGGAATGAGCTTATCTGTGTTAGGTAAGATATATACTGGAGTTTTGGCAGAGAGAGTACAAAAGTGGGCAGAACACGAGAGCAAGCTATCAGATTTCCAAGCAGGATTTAGACAAGACAGGAGAACAGCGGATAATATCTTTATGATAAGCACGTTGATAAGTAAATACTCAGCAGATAAGAGGGGGAGGGTATATACGTTATTTATTGACTTTGAAAAGGCCTTTGATACAATAAATTGCGAAGCACTATGGTACAAATTGAGTAAAAAAGGAATGAGTAGCAGATTTATTCAGAGGTTACAAAGTATATATTCAGACAATGAGTTTTGTATAAAGATGGCAAATAATAAAGTAACAAGATTAATTCAGAATAATATAGGATTGAGGTAAGGCTGTAAGTTTAGTACCATATTGTTTAATCTGTTTATAGATGATTTTTAGATGCACTTAGAAACGAAAATAGGCATGTGCCAATAATTAATAACAGGGAAATACCTGGGTTGCTATTTGCAGATGATTCAGTAGCATGAGCTATTTCTAAAGTGGGAACAGATAGAACAATTGGAGCAATAGATAAATTTTGTAAGGAATGGAGCCTTAGAATTAATGTAAACATAACCAAAATTATGGTATTTAAGAAAGGCAACAAGTTAAGAAAAGAGGAGAAATGGTACTGGCAAGGAAGAGAAATTGAGTTGGTCAATACATTTAATTATCTAGGAGTACGATTAAGCAGAAAGGGGGGGGGGGGGTTGGAAAGAGCAGATGAGAATGGCAATGGCAAAAGGTAAAACTGCATTAAAAGCTATTAAAGCATGCCTAGGTAAATTACCAGGAATGCAAATAAAACAGCTGGAGAGAATTTACATAGCCATAATAACAGCAAAAATGCTCTATGGTGTAGAGATATGGGGTTTGGAGGAGAGGGGGTGCAAATATGAATGTGATACATAGAAACTTTTGCAAACAAGTTTTGGGCTTACCACGAGCTTCACCAAATGGAGTGGCGCAAGCAGAATTGGGAAGACTGGGAACTAGAGGAATAATGGTTGGAAAGGGTGTTAAAATATTGGACGAGAGTTAGGAGTTTAAATGAGCAGAATATTCTGCGTCAATGCTTGATAGTACAGGAAAGACTAAATCAGAAAGATTTATGGCTAAATAGGATAAAGGAAATGATGTTAAAAATAGGGTTGGATGTCAATTGGGAAAACAGGGAATTATTGCAAAGTGGATTTGGGAAAGAACTTAGGCTAAGAATGGAAGACATTGAAAGGCGAGCAATGTTAGAAAGCTTCAGTTTTAAAAGCTCACTGGAAATTTATAGAGATGAAAGTGATGTGGAACAGGGAAAAATACATTGATATTTGTGATAAAGCAGCAAGAGAAGGCTTTGCATGGGGCAGAACAGGGGTGGTAAAACTGAAGGGTTTGGGAAGAGGGAGGGATCTGGAGAAATGCCCATTGTGTCACCAAAGGAAAAAGAATGGCATTTGCTTTTAGAATGTCAAGAAACTAGGTTGCTTAGGGAGAAGATAGGTAAAAAAGAATGGGCAAGGCTACCAAAAGAAATTCAAGCAATGAAGTTAATGAGTGTAAAAACTAATTAGCTCATCAACCTCAGAGTTTGAGTCTGTTGCACCCAAGGGTAACCGGCAACTCAGTGTAGTAATAAGTATGTAAATGTATAATAAATTGTAATTGAAATGGAAATAAAGATTACTATTTATTATTTGGTAATTATTGCAAAAATTGATTTTGAAAAACTTTGACTTAGTTTAATTACGTAAAAAATGAAGTTATCCATAGTGAAGCAATAAATATTGCACAAATATAACTATTTTTAACAAAAACTTCACTTATCTTAAGAAAATGATGTATATTTTTCTTATATGTGTTTGGAGGAATTTAGTAACAGTGACGTCAAAATTAATCTCAAAAACTATTTGTAGTTGGTTTATTGATACTTGTCACTTACTCTTTTATATTAATGAGACTAGTTTGAAAGGCAATCAACTCCATTTTCAATCTCTTTCCAACTGGCATCTGTTGTCTGCTCTCTCTCTCTCTCTGGTAGTGGAACTATGAACTTTTTTGTCAAATTATCTACTGATGGGATTTCAAAGTTCATTAGGCGATCCTTATTTTTCCATATGAATATGTTCTCCCATGTTGTCAATTTATTTTGGTTTATCACTCCTTTTGATAATTTTGGATTTGGATCAATGTCATGATTTTCATTCCAAAAATGAGATGCTACTGCTGACTTATCTTCTTGTTTCAATCTGATTTTCTAAAGTGCTCTTTGACTCTGGTTTTTAGATTTCTTTTAGTTTGACCTATGTAGCATTTTTCACAATTCTTACAACTTATCTGGTATATTCCGGATCTGTTAACTGATGGAATTTCATCTTTTGTTTTTGAATTTAGAAATTTTAAAACTGAGTGTATTAGTGGGTGCCAGGGTGATATTTTGTTCCTTGAAGATCCTTTTAAATTTATTAAATGTTTGTGATTGCCTTTGTAACTAGTCACATTAATATGAAAAAGTAAGTGATGATTATCAATGAACCAACTACAAATAGTTTTTGAGATTAAATTTTTCTTATTTTTTGATGAGATCAATTTTGTAAACATTTGGCTACATCTTCAGTCATCAAACAACTTAGTCATCAATATTACCAGTTAAATTTAAAGGGAGTCGATTAATGACACTAAACAACACTTACGTTTAAATTTTTTTCGAAACATGTTTCAGAGACTTTGCCTCCATCCTCAACCATCAACTGGTTCTCATTGGTGTAGTTGACGATATTTTGTCATAGGTGTCCTCTGGTGGTGGTTCAAGGAACTTGCTGAACAAATCTTTCTGGGGGATGTCGAAATTGAATGTTCCTGTTTTTTTAAATGAACATTTGTTCCCGTGTGGATAGTTCTTGTTTTCCTGATTTATGTTTTAGTAGTTTTGGTTCTGGATTTATGTTGTGGTTTTTTCCCCAAAAATGCATGGCAACTGCTGATTTTTCTAATTGTTTATATTTTATGTTTCTAAAGTGTTCCTTTGCTCTTGTTTCTAAATTTCTTTTGGTTTTTCCAATATAACTTTGACTACAGTCACTGCATTCAATTTGATATATACAAGATTTTTTGTTAGATGGAATGGCATCTTTAGTGTTTGAGCAAATTAGGTTTTTTAAGGAGAAATGGTTGACTGTTGCTAGTTTAATGTTTTGTTTTTTGAAGACTTTCTTGAATTTATCAAAGGCCCATGGATGGTAAGTGAATTTTTTTTAAATTATATTAGTTTCTGTAGCTGAGAAGGTTGTGGTTTCCTTTAATAGCTTCTTCTTTTTTGCCAAGTTCACTTTTTTGTCTACTAATGATTTGGGAAAGTCGTTTTTTTTGTGCTATTTCAATAATTTTGTTGTATTCTGTTTTGTATTCTTCTGCTGTGAGAGGAATGTTGACCAGTCTGTGTGCTAAACTATTGAAGATTGCCTGTTTGTGGGATCTTGAGTTGTAGCCATTAGCTTTTATGTAGTTGACTTTCTGTGTTGGTTTTCTGTAAATGCCAAAGTTTAGTCTGTTTTTATTTCTCATTATTTTTAGATCCAAAAATGGTAAATACTCATATTTTTCTATTTCTACAGTGAACTTGATGCTTTTTTCTTGGATATTTAAAAGTTTTAGTGCATCACTGATGTGTTTTTTTGGTACTATTGCAAAGATGTCATCTACATATCGTTGCCAGAGTTTGAACATCTAAGGGAAACCTTTGGTGATCCTTATTTCTAATGCACTCATGTACAGATCGGCCAGGAAAGGTGATAGGGGGTTGCCCATTGCTAAACCTTAAGTTTGGTGGAAATATTTTGTTTGAAACTGGAAGAAATTTTGTTCTATGCATAATTTGGTTAATTCGATGTAATCTGAAATATCAGGTGATGACATTCCAAGTGATTTGAGCCATTTTTCTATCAAGGGTGGGAGTTGATTTACTGGTATGCTGGGAAACAGTGATTTAACATCAAACGAGACTAGTGTGTCCTCTTCTTTTAGTTTAGTATCCTTAATGTGTGCTATAAGTTCATAGGTGGTTTTGATGCTTAGGCTGTCAAATTTTGGAAATAGTTGAATTTGTTTATTAGCCACTTTGCAAGTTTGTATGTTGGTGAATTTATACTGCTAACTATAGGTCTCATTGTTATGAATGGTTTGTGTATTTTGGGTAAGCCATAAAGTCTAGGTAAGGTTGGGTTATCTGGTTTAACTGTATATTTGTTTGGTATTATGCTTGATTTCTCGGTTGATGTTAAATAACTGTTTCCCAGCATACCAGTAAATCAACTCCCGCTGTTGATAGAAAAATGGCTCAAATCACTTGGAATGTCATCACCTGAAATTTCAGATACATCGAACTAACCAAATTATGCATAGAACAAAATTTCTTCTAGTTTCAAACAAAGTATTTCCACCAAACTTCAGGTTTGGCAATGGGCAACACCCTATCACCCTTCCTGGCTGATCTGTACATGAGTGCATTAGAAATAAGGATCACCAAAAGTGTCCCTTGGGTGTTCAAACTTTGGCAACGTATGTAGATGACATCTTGGCAATAGTACCAAATAAACACATCAATGATGCACTAAAACTTCTAAATATCCAAGAAAAAAAGCATCAAGTTCACAGTTGAAATAGAAAAAGACAAGTATTTACCATTTTTTGATCTAAAAATAATGAGAAATAAAAACAGACTAAACTTTGGCATTTACAGAAAACCAACACAGACAGACAACTTCATAAAAGCTAATGGCTGCAACTCAAGATCCCACAAACAGGCAATCTTCAATAGTTTAGCACACAGACTGGTCCACATCCCTCTCACAGCAGAAGAATACAAAACAGAATACAACAAAATTATTCAAATAGCACAAAAAAACGACTTTCCCAAATCATTAGTAGACAAAAAAGTGAACTTGGCAAAAAAGAAGAAGCTATTAAAGGAAACCACAACCCTCTCAGCTACAAAAACTAATATGATTTTCAAAAAGGTCTTCAGAAAACAAAACATTAAACTAGCGCCAGTCAACCATTTCTCCTTAAAAAAAAAAATAAAAAAAAAAAAACCTAATTTGCTCAAACATTAAAGATGCTATTCCATCTAACAAAAAATCTGGTATATATCAAATTGAATGCAGTGACGGTAGTCAAAGTTATATTGGAAAAACCAAAAGAAATTTAGAAACAAGAGGAACACTTTAGAAACATAATATAAACAATTAGAAAAATCAGCAGTGGCCGCGCATTTTTGGGGAAAAAACCACAACATAAATCCAGAACCAAAACTACTTAAACATGAATCAGGAAAACAAGAACTATCCACCTGGGAACAAATCTTCATTTCATAAAACAGGAACAAAGTATTCAATTTTGACATCTCCCAGAAAGATTTGTTCAGCAAGTTCCTTGAACCGCCGCCAGAGGATACCTATGACAAAATATCGTCAACTACACCAATGAGAACCAGTCGATAACAACACTGTTTTCAACACTTCCAAGAAAGAAATATTATCAGTTGTTACTATGGTGTTCTTCTGTTTGCAGTATTACCAAAATCTGAAAACGAAACAAACCTTAAAATAGAATCAACTGGTGGTATTTAAAAATTCATTGCGCATTGTGTATTTTTTAAAATAAATAATATTTCCAAACCATTAAATCTACGGACCATTTAATTGTTTTAATAATTTAACTTCAGAACTTTAGTAGTGTACACTGTAATATTTTAAAATGCACGTGGTGTCTTAGGAAACATTTGGAGCAAGTGCCTTCGACTAATCTTTTCTTAACAAAGCAGCATTAATGACATGAATGGTTTGGGGGATCATTCATTTTCACGTACTCAGCAGGAAGGTCTATATTTTCAACTCTTTACTAGCACACCATATTTCGTAAAATTTCAATCACACTGATTGTAGGAGTGACCCCAACAGGGAAAATATGTTCAATTTCATTATAATTCAAAATTTCATTGTCTCTTTACTCCTGCACAAATACTTTCATAATCTTCTGAAGTCACTCACCGTGTGACTTACATTGTACTAGCAGTAGCAGTAAACACAGAGTACTGGGAACGGCATGGACATGTATACAAGAACAGTGTTGCACACGATATTCTTTTCAAATCATCTGCCATTTAAAGACATCATATTGAAATAATTTGTATACAGACGATAGTTGAATGTCTGAAGAATACAATGCATGCATTTATGCAATAAAAGTGTTAGCCAATGTACATAGTAGATAGTACATGTAGATAGTACATATTTGGATTATTCAATAATCACAATAATAATCAGATAAGGACAAATCTTCTGCTGTCATTAAATCTCCAAATACTGTCCACCTTTGAGATGTATGTTACCCCTAAGTGTTTGAGAATTGATTCTGTCAAAATGTTACCATAAATTTTCTTGAATTCTAGGTGAAGGTGCTGATGGTGGTGCTGCTAGTGCTGATGGTGGTGCTGCTAGTGCTGATGGTGGTGCTGCTAGTGCTGATGGTGGTGCTGCTAGTGCTGATGGTGGTGCTGCTAGTGCTGATGGTGGTGCTGCTAGTGCTGATGGTGGTGCTGCTAGTGCTGAGGGTGGTGCTGCTAGTGCTGATGGTGGTGCTGCTAGTGCTGATGGTGGTGCTGCTAGTGCTGATGGTGGTGGTGCTGATGATTAAACAGTTCCGTGTGATATTGCAAATCCAAAGACTGGGACCTGTTAAAAGACTTTAAAGTGGAAGTGTTAGTGTGTTCCAGTGGCCCTAATTCCCTTTCTATTTGATAACTTTTTAAACTACCACAAAGAAGAAAAAAGGAAACATTTGTACAACAAGGAATTTTTATGCTGTAGTATGTTTAGTAATGTACAAGTGAATGTTCTCTTATCTACAGCATCAAGATCTTAATTATTTTAATAATTATCTTAATGGATTTGCACTTCAACTTGTATGTTGTTTTGTTTGTTAGTTCAATTGATGAAGATGTTTATTGTAAGAAGAAAAGAATTTATAAGTCATAATTATTTGAAATAAAATACCAATGGGCCCTGAGAGTTAGAAGTTTGTCAACTTCCTGGGCATTAATTACTAAAGCTTTTTCTCCCTGTGTATAATTAATCCACAATTCTTGTTTGAATTAAAAGTGTGCATTGTATATTTATATATCTGAGAAAATTAGAGAATTACTGATATACAGTGCTTAAGTATTTCCACTTTTCATTAAAACAGCTGTTATTTCAATTACAATTATTTTGATTATTTGAAGTTATCTTCATATATAGTTGAGAGCTTGTATTTGCATTCATGACTTTTGTATTGAGCATTTATTTTCTTCAGATGCTGAAAAGACTATTAACAGTTATTTATATAATTAATTTGGACATCAGTTACTAAATTCTTGCAAGCTTCAGTTAACTATTCTTGTCATTTAATTAAATCCTATGAGAGTTAAGACTATTATTTAGAGTCTACCCATTATTAATGCACTTTATTACTGGTGCATTTATTGTAAATTGGGCTATGCTCCACATTAATATACCGTTATAAACTTGCAATAAATACAAAGATTTTAAAATAAAACAAGAGAATTTATATTAACTGTTCAGAGCTGTTTGGTGTAATTACACATCACTAAGTGCATGTTAAGGATAAATATGTACTTTAAAAATGTAAATGTTATTTTGTACATTAGTATTAAATGTTTGAAGAATACTACTGTATAACTAATCCAAAATTCACAGGTATCGGATAAAGCAAAGTAATTGAAAAATTACTGAAAAATGCTTTGTCCTAACTGAAGTAACCATCCCAACTTCATTCACAAGTTAGCAAATTTGGGAGATTTTTCAGTTATGATGAATTCACTCTTGTGTTGTCTCATCACATATTTATAATAAATTATATGAATTTGCCAGTTACTCAGAATTCAAGTGAAATGATTTGGCAAAAACTGGATAAAAAGTAAAACACTAAAGCTATTGACAGTGAAGCAAATATAATTCAATAAATTATATGAATTAGTGATTAAACTTCACTTATCGTTTTACTATATATCTATATATTATTGCAACTATTTATATATTATGATGAGTATTATCAAAGATAAGTAAAGCTTAGCCCTGATTATAATTTATTGAAGAATTGGAAAGTTGATTATTTTTAATTTGTTTATTTACAGGTATAAACTTTTCCATACAGTACTTAACCCATAACTATCAAGGTATTGTAAGAGGTACAACATTTAGTTTGACCTATGAGACTTTAGTACTAAAATAAGAATCTGTAGATATTTTAATTTGTTTCATTAATTTCATGTGAATAGTGCTGTAAATAATTATGCAAAAAGATGTTAAAATACTCTTATAAAAACTGCATAAGAAAATAGGGATCTGCCTAAAAAAACTTGGAACAGTTTAACGTTATTTGCCTAATTTGTTAGTAATTTCAGAAAATAAACTATCAGATATTAACCCAAAGCTAACACAAGATGTAAAGATTGTCGATCAGATATGTTTCTCTACAGTCAAAAAAGTGTATCTTCCATTCATGTGACACAGAGCACTCCAAATAAACGACTTGCATAGTAATGGGAATCAACCGAGCGGGATGGCTCAGGTGGTTTCGCAGGTGATCTGCATTCGGGAGGTCTGGGTTCGTTTCCCGTGACTGACCTACCTGACCCATGGGTTTTTTGGGGGGGTTTTCCTGGGATGCCAGGCAAATGCTGGGTAGGATAATTGCATCCCCCAAATGTTTTACCCCTCCATTTCATCTCCATTACCATTTCACATATCTCATATAGTGGTCTCTTTCAGAGTAGAAGTATCGGTGGGTGTCTAAGCACCTTGGTTCGGCCACCCTCTGTCTCTCATACCTCATCCTTCCTTCCGGGGATACCCCCACTTGTGTCTTAGGTACAATAAACCACCGGTTTTGGTGCCAAATCCCCTCCATAGTAATCGTACTTCTAATGGGAAGCATATGTAGCTTTCATTTTCTTCATAGACTGAGTACATCTGTGTTAAAATGGGTAATTTGAGACTGCATGGTTAGATTACATCTTAATAACTGTCAATAAGTCTAGTAGCTGTGCTGTATATTAATCCAGAATTGCCCCTGTGAATGCTGAGTTTATGATTTGTTTCCCTGCATCCACAGAAAGCCAGGCCATATAACATTTTGTAGAGGTAGTTGGTTTGCATACAACCAGGGGCATTTTACTGCATAAACAGTAAAATACAAAATCATATCCATATCCAAAATTTTTAAGACACAAAACTTGTTCAGAAGATACAGTACATCCTATAGTGAACGGCACCTAAGTTGGCAGTTGAGGCAGGATGCACAGTGGCATTTACTAATATCAACCATGTCCACAAATGGTATTGAGTATGCTGGAAAGCTGTATTCACCGATTAGACATCAAAATGTTTTTTTAAGTGTAGTTATAAAGTGCATGTATTAAAATTAATAAATACAGTATTTAGTGTAAGTTAAGAAAAAAATAATCAGCAGGTTTTATACAAACAGAGAGGCATATACTGGCAAGCCATTATGCAGCATTGCTAAATGTGATATAAATATATGGTTGAGGCTTGCAGTAAAGGTCTTAAAACTGTGCAACAAATTGTACAAGAAGGCATATTATCAGGAAAGCTTCCAAAAATCCGTTTGTTTAATTCTCCTGTCAAAAATAGGCTAAGGCAGAAACCTGTAACTAAAATGGACAAATTTGACTTAAGCATGCTTTGTTGAAAAGTTTTAAATGTTAATGTAATTTTCCATTTCTTCATCATCTTCCCCCAGAATTCCAGTTTTGAGAACTGACTTCAAAGCTTATTTATCAATATTGCTCATTTTCATTACAAGTAGTTTTTTTGTTATTGAACATAAAATCAATGTATATAAAATGTACATATTGACAGTGCAGTGTTGTGTAAAGAAACTCAATATTGTCAAAGTAATAAATAGAAACTTAGTTTATAATTGCGTAAAGAAATATTGCATATGTATAGAAGGGAAACATGCAACAATTTTAAAACCAGAGCCGTTTTATTTCTCTTTATGCTATTTTCAGGGTGAATAAACTTATAGCTGCCTTTGTTTTGCACTACTTTATAGAAGTGAATGCTAAATGTAATTGTCTTCCTAATCCCTTGTCTGTTAATCACATTTTGCTATTCAGATTTCTGTCTGTGTAACTGAAATAAAACATTTATTGCAAGAAATTAAAAATAAATAAGCAAGATTTAGATTTGAGAAATACAGTAAATGCACTTTGTACGTAATGTGCACTATAGAAAATCCTTTGCAATAGGATATACACAATTATTGGTATAATAGTCAGTTTGCCCTTTTCCATTTAATTGTTGAAGGGAAGTTTGCTGTAGCACAAGAAACTTATGGTACATGAAACAATATGACAATGCAGTAAGGCTAGTCCTGTCTTTGTGCAAATAACTGCTCGGTTAGCTGCTAGTCACTCACTGTTAAGCACAAAAATGTAACCATGATTGAAGAACACCCTGACTAGCAAAGAAAACAGTAGCCTCTATATGCTATCTCTGTAGCAGTAAAAAAGTTAATAAAGTGCAGTATTTTTGTAGAACAACTTTGGTGGCTGACCTAAAATTCAGCCTGCTTCAAATAGGAAAACTAGAAATGTCACATTAATTCACTCCTGTCTGATAGTACTGGTCGTGTATAGTTGTGGGTTGAGGAATCATGCAATATGTAACCCAACTATGCTTTGACAATGTAAGTGAATTTGTATTTCTCTTCTTATTTCTGTAGATAAAATATCTTTCACAGGAGCTGAAATATTCAGTTTTCTCGGGCTTCAAGCCAGGTGTAGAAGTGGTGATCTACCAACATTTCGGAAGCATGCATTGTATTTAACGAATTAACTCGAAAGTAGCTCGTTTTTACGCAATCGATCCACGTGTGCAAAGGAAGGCGCCGTAATTAAACTATATGACCTGAATTCAGATGTGGCCACCAAGTAAACCCAAAACCAAAATATAGCCTACACAATTACAAGCCAAAGAAAATAGTCAAGCGTTTGTTAACTAACCACGCTCTGCTACCAATTGTGACGCCGCCCTTTTCGCAGCCGCCTGACGGGTGTCCCCACATGTAACTACCACTAGCTGGAATGCGTAAACCTTTTGGCTCTACTTCGCTTAAAAAGTGGAGGTCCAGGTTTGTGGGATGGGCAAATAGTGAACAGTCATTGGTGCCCATTAACTATATAAGCTTTAATATAATTGCCAGGGAGCGGTCTTTTAGTGCGAAATGCGTTAACAGTGCACCTACCAGAGACCTTGGAAGCGTGGTGTCCTTGATAGCACCATGGACGGCAGTACGCAGCACATCTTGTTTCAAATGTAGGAGCAAAGTGTAATGTTTAGCCATTGGTAGCATGCAGGTAATAAAAGGCATTTCGATTCAGTTTCTAATGTAGAAAAATCTTAGACATCGTGAGCATTTATTTCAGTGTACAATGACTACTGCAGTGTACTTTCTAAATGTATGGAAGGTAAATTGCATTGTTTGACGTTGACATGCTTTATATTTTGAAAAACTACGCTCCACATCACATGAGGTAACGGTAGCGTACAAAAAAACATGCAATGTGAGGGATGCTTGATATTTCCTGATAAAGTAATGCCTCCCTTCTTTTACAAACAACTGCGTAACCAGTATTCTTCTCTAGCACACTTTTTAGTTTATCTGACACTTTCTCCAACAGTTCCCTCTGGTACTTGATTCAGTGTCTACAACTTGTTCTATTGTTTTACTAGCTTCAGGAGTTTGTAGTGCAGATGACTGTAAATACGTAATTGCGGTTGCTATAATTCTAAAATGCATCAGGATATACGAAAAATGTTCACACAAGGTTGGTACAATAGTTATGCAGCGAACAGAATAAATACGACAGTCGCTCAAACTGTTGTGTAGCGGTGGGTCCGGGTGGGTCAGACTTCAAGCTACCTGACCTCTATTCTCCGTGCTGTTATACCGCTCGCAAAAGTTAATGGCATGTGAACGCCGGCGAATGCTCAACCGGAGCGCTGTTGCCAAGCGTAGCACGTGTACCGCAGAGGCTCTGTACTTAAGTGCAGTTTTACCCGCCAATAAAGGTTTTGGTTATTCTTCCCGTAATCAAACAACACGTTAAATATTCCTAAAACAATATCTCACCTTGAGACATGTCACAGCAGTTGAACAACAATCACGGTTTCCACTACATTAATTCGCTTTCTAACTTCATGGGTCTTTCCCGGAGATTGAAATACAGAGACGCACCCATTTTCTAAAGATGAAGCTGCTTTACTACAAATTTGTGACACTGTGCGCACTATCTACATCACAAGGTTAGAGAGTTAATTACTGGGATTTTGAAAAATTTGCAGTTGCCCTATATCGTGTATTGGAGAGCTTTCGTAAAATCTTGTTCACGTTAAATATTTTTCTACCCTGAGAATGAATCACTTCATGGTTGATCGAAAAATCCCTTGTCCCAGCCTTGAAGGACATGTTCACGCACTCAGCTCACAAACACTGGAAAAAAAGATATGTATATAATAATGATGATAATAATTTAATGTAATATTAACAGTGTTTCAGCTCGAGTTCAACACACGACTTAACGATGCCATTCACTTTAACAAAACAACACCTATACTCTGAAAACGAACTGAAAAGTTACTTCGTGTGTAACTGCGTGACTTCTGTTTTCATAGTAGGTGCACTATTTATTTATGCTTGAGATATTGTGAGGAAATAATGGTGTTTTTCAGGCTTATCTGTGAGGAATGGGTGGATGTTGGGTAACCATAACCATGTGAAGATAAAACGTACATCGCTCGCGATCTAAGTATCGTAGAGACAGGATCTTTGTACGGTCATAATCAGAAAGTAAAATTATTTCTTATTATAAGATGGGCATCTGTAATATTCAAATATTTATCCGTAACTATGTGAAGATAAAACGTGCATCGCTCGCGTTATAAATATCGTAGAGAGAGGATTTTTGTACGGTCATGATCAGAAAATGAAATGCTTTCTGATTATAAGACTGGCATCTGTCATTTTTAAACATTTATCTGAGCGTAATTAATATAATATTCTCAGGTCAGTCGCGCGAGTTGCCTGTTCCACATTCTGTCGTAACACTCCTGTGCTGGTAGGAGGGTCAAGCTTAGGATTGGCTGGAGTCTGCAGTATAGCCCACCTCCATTTGCCTTGAACGTTTGCGAAACTTATAATACCATTCCTCTGTTTACTTACTAAACCCGCTCTTCCTGATAAACACCCAACATTTTACAGAAAAAAGAACTGCGTTTTCTAGCTGTATTTTTTAAACCCCAACACAGGGAAACAGGTGGTGCATGAGCAGCACATTCTCTAATAAATAGCTTTATAAATTTGCATGAAATGTTCACATAAAACAGGTCTCAAAATAGAAATCGAGAATACGAGAGGTTCCTCATTAAACAGCATAAACACCATAAAACGAGGAGTGGCAGACAGGACATTTGTATCTACGTATTATATAATGCTTCCCCCTTGCGCTAGTAAAGCGTGTTACGCGACTGCAGACTTTTTTGGGTGTCCCAGATGGACACACACACACACACGCACGCACAGACACACACACACACACACACACACACACACACACACACACACACACACACACACACACACCTTAACTTCCTGACTGGCGTAACCGATAGCCTGCAACGCTCTGTTAGTATGAGAGAATTCCAGAGAGAATAATAGTTCTGGCTGGCAGATGCTGTTAGTACGATCATCGGGTTTTCATCACAGCTCTTTTCTGATCGTGATGGTGATTGGAGATTTGTGGAAATACGGGTTTTTATGCTTGGGTTTGTGGTAGACTGTATGATTGAGCGTTCCGTCGGGCTTACTGGCTGCAAGTACGTCCAAAAGTGGAAGTTATCCGTTATTCTCCAATTCACCGTGAACTGTATGTGTGCATGACTAGTGTTGATAGAATGTAGAAATTCTGTCACGGCGTCTTTTCTGTGGTTCCAGATAGCGAACATATCATCTTCGTAGAAAGCCCAGTACATGGGTTTTGTGTAGCTAAATCCAAAGCAGTACCCTCAACGTGTTGCTTATTGGGGCTGCCATTAATTAAACTTATTTCCAAGCTCACGGATGATCTTTTGGTCACGCCATATATACAAGTTAGTATTATCTTGTAACATTATCAGCGCTGAACACAAGAACAGCTACTGCAGAACTAATCATGTAAAACAACCCTTTGATCGGACAACGCAAATCACACTTGTGAATATTACCAATTTTAAAATTCCTTTTAAATCACCTAATGATGTTGACATAACTGTTGCTACTTTAACCAGATGTGTTCCATTTGCACCTAATGTATTTACCATCCAATCCAGACATTTCAAATGGCGCTGTCATTCCGCTTTAAACAAATTCAAGAAAAAAGGAGCTGTTGCAGATTATTAGAGCCAACATATCCATATACATCTACTATATATAAAGAGGGCTTTATAATTCGACCGAAAATCTGAAAGGTGTTACAGAGGGTTGCGGGGACAATTTCAGATATGACACGGTTCCAGAGCGCATAAGTTTGTGCGATAAATTTGAGCCAGTATGCCACTGATATCCTTCAATGATAAATGTAAGCATTTGTTGCACGTTAAATAAATATATGTGAATAGTAAAGTAAGGTGTTTACGGCCGCGCGATGGCCGAGCAGTTAGACCGCTTGGCTCTCACCAGATGGACCAGTTTCGATCCCAGACGACTGCAAAGTGAGATATGAGGTCGTCAACACAGCGCTGGGGCGAATTTCCTCCAGGATTTGTTTGCACAATGCTCTTTTTTTAATGTACATCCTCCAACGTTAAGTCATCGGACGATGAATGGAATGGGTGAAATGATGCTCAAATGGGCCCAGGGTCCGTAGAACTTAGAGTTACCCGACATTCTTCTTTCAGGATAAGGGAAAACTCCGGGAAAAAAACTTTATCCAGGTAACTCACCCTGACCGAGATTCGAACTCGTGACCTCTTGAACGTGAGGCAGACATGCTACCATCTACGCTACCGAGGCGGACACAATACGGTTGCAATACTCATATGTATCTTACTTTGTGAAGGTGACTGCAGCTATTCAATGTTATTAAGTTTTTTTTATATAATTTACGTCCTCCACGTTAAGTCATATCGGACGGTGAATGAATTGGGTGAAATGATGCTCAAATGAGTCCTGGGTCAATGGAGCTTAGAGCTACCCGACGTTCGTCTTGAAGTACAAGGGAAAACCCCAGAAAAACTTTATCCTGACCGAGATTCGAACTGGAGACCTCTTGAACGTGAGACAGACATGCTACCATTTACGCTATCGAGGCGGGCGTTATTAAGTATACAGATTAATGATAAAGTTGTACAAAAGAAAGCAGCAATAAATATCCCATTACGTATAAGAAATAATCAGGGAATGATATAGTCCACATTTCTAACAATGTAACAATAACAACATAATGGCCAATTCCGTAAGGCATTCTGATTACCCACCATATGCAGGTTTAAACCGAAACAGTATCTTACGTTATACATTCCTGTTGAGAGTTATTGGTTTTATTTTCGTGATTACATTTAACAGCATCGGTAATGACAAGTAGAGCAGTACAGTATGGCATATCCTTCACAATTAACAATTTCAAGGACGAAATTTAAAAAATATAAGATAAACAAGTTCATAAAGGAAGAAAGGGGGGCTTGAAGTTGCAATTTGGCGCCTCTAACTTGAGAAATTTTTTTAAGTTACCCGCATAATATACACGTTATGGTAGTGCAGTAAATACTGATGTGTATCACTGGCGTACTGGCTCAAATTTATTGAACAAAACTATGTGCTATTGGTACATAAGTGTCCTATTTCATATGGTTCTCCCAACAGCCCTCTGTAACCTATTCCGTTTTTCGGTAGAATTCTCAAATATTACACACACACACACACACACACACACACATATATATATATATATATATATATATATATATATATATATATATATATATATATATATATATATATATATATTGCCACCAAGAGAGGGACGACAAGCCCAAATATGAAAATAATTACGAGAATGCGGGTTTACGACAGTCAAGGACAAAAAAGTCCACCACCAAAGGAGAACTTTATTGAGTACACCAAAATGAGAATTTTACTGCCGCATTGTATTGAAATCCGGCGGGAGGTAAGAGAGAGAACGTAGCTTGTTCTAAATGTTAGGAAAATCACGCGCTATTTTATATGTTTGTAGGGGGAAGTAAACCTAAGCCAGTGAAGAGCCAAAACATCGTAGTATTCAGCGGCGGAAAAATTCAACAAAGTGAGTAATATTGCGGGAGTCGCTATTGAATGTCTGGCAGGTGAAGATGCTGTCAAGTTGACCAGCAAGTTTCGCGCTAAAAAACTCGCGAAGGAATAAAGGACGCATCGCACATCATAATGAGAGAGATATAATCGCGAGATACTAAGTAGAATGCGCAAACACATAAAGCGGTAAAATCGTTCTTCAAGGAAACGGATAGATGCTCGATATGGAGCTTATCTTCAAATACATAAGTAAAAAAAGTTCAAGCACTACAAGACTTGGTTCTAAAACAATATCAGACGCCTCATGGTGCATTCACAATTCCAGTATTTGTTTGAAACATGCCACACCAACTTTAAATGCAACCGCTCGCTCCCCCCACACTAGACTTTACAAATCCTTCACCAGCAATCCATCCTAATAACCTCCTCAACCACATTCCTTTGCATTTAACTACAATAAAAGATCGAAGATTAAGAATAAAATGCCATGTCGACCATGTGAAAGTTGCTGAATAAAATAAATCTGAGAACCTGTAACCTCAGCAATTTCTTCTCTACACAAAATCATACAATAGAATACTGTAGACTAATTGTAATGCACAGTTAGAGTAACAAAGTTAAAAGTATATGCGCAACATAAATGTGCATGACTTTAATTGATCCCTATGGTCCAAATAGTTTTAGCACAATGTTCATTCCAGTGACAATGTAAACTAATCAGTTGTGAGTAGCTGTTGATATACGAAGCTTCCATGTAGAATATTTTGTTGTAGTGCAATACTGCCTACTAGCTAAGTGGTAGAGATAACTGGCTGGCCCTTGTATCCGTGGTCGCTGGAGTCTATATCTCTGGCGTTCTGCCGCTTAGAGGGTCGCGGGTTCAAGTTCCGCCTTGGACCTAGGTAACTTGTGTACTGTGATATCTGTAAAAATACAGAAAAAACTAAGAAACTTCAAAATGTCGACCATTGTCACGCACACAGGCTTTGAGTCTTTGGGCCAGTCATCTATTGCAGTACGGATAGTATCGATGGGAATATCCGCCATTGTTCCTACCAACGAATGCTTAAAACTTGCAAGTGGAGGGTGTCTTCTCTTGCAGACCATTTCTTCTAGCACTGACCAGAGTTTGTAGTCCAGAGCGTTTAATTTGGGCTTCCAGAAGGCCAATCAGCCATGGAGATGAAGTCTGGTAAATTGGCCTGAAACCACTGTTGTGTCATCCTTGCCTTATGAGATGCCGCTGGAAGACCCAATGATCATTGTTAAACATGGTGTCACTCAAGTCCTTCACAATAGTCTCCAGAACGGTTTCCAGATATACCCTGGCACTTGTTTTTACAACTTTCTCACAAAAGTGAACTCTGGTGGAGCCTTCATAGCTCAACCCCACCAAACGATGACTGAGGGGGGGAGGTCACTTCTCTGAATCCTAGGAACTCTCTCATGAACTTTTCGAGAGCTTGACACATATATTCTGTCATTTTGGCGGTTAAAGCTCTCTTCAATGGTAAAGATTTTCTCGTCGGTAAAGAGAATTTTCCGATGCCCATTGTTGGAGTACTGCTGCAGGAGCTGTCTTGATTTCAGTTTCCTCTGCAACTTCGTCTGTGATGTTAAGAAATGCCCCGTGCTCCGCTAATAAGCTCTGACTCTCATATCTTCAACAAGTATCCTGGGCATTGATTTTGGGAGAATGCTGTGCTCCCCTGCCATGATCTTCTGCTTCCGGACTGGATTTCGCTGGAGACGAGCCTTCACTACTCTAACAGCCACCACTGTTCTCACACTACTGGGACGACCTGCTCTTGGCCGGTTATTTACACTGCCGGTCTCAGTAAACCGCTGGATTGTCCGGTAAGCAAATCTTTTGCCGATTTTCAGATGTTTTGGCACTTTGAAAGTCTCAGTTGGTGAATTTCTACCCTTGTTCAAGGAAATCACTGCTATTCTATTTTCGTAATCAGCCCACTCCATGCTTAAGCGAACCAGATCCACTCCTTCCCTTTCACTGTTCAACACACACTGACCGGGGCTGATCTTGAGCTAAATTGCACCTTGCCACCTGCAAAACCGGTTCTACAGTCAAAGCCAAAAGTTTGTGTCAACATTTATGGTTGCACTAGTTACGTATTAAAAAATCTCAGTTTTGGGCATGGAGCCACATTACGGACATTTGCTTGACATGCAGAGCATAATTTCCAGACGGCTCTGTCCCCCTTCATAAAATTTTCCCTCCGTGTGCTGGCTAATCCGTTGGTATGTTCTGAGACCATGCGTCGCATTATATAGTCCCTCCGGGCTTAAACTGGAGACGCACATAAAAGTTGTGGTTTGTATCACTACGCTGGCAAACACATGTTTAAGTTCTGTGCCTTCAACTGTTTACGTCTGACCTTTATTGAAACCGCCATGTCTTTCTCTGTAGCAGTGTAGGGTTAGAAAGCAATCAGCTGATATTTACTAAATATACTAAACTGATTAAAGAAACTACTAAAGAAAAGTTATGCAATATACTATTGCGGCTAAGAACTTGCTAAAGTAAGTTACTTGTCTATAGTATAAGGTTCATTGTTTGAAAAGAAACTACGCTATTAAAAGTGAATAGTACTTTAAACGAAATTATCCTTTCGCCCTAAAAACTAAATGACCTTTCCTTATGTCTTTTTGGAGATTTTTATAGTCCCAGTTTGTTTGGTTTCGGTTCTCACACATGAAAGGTTGGTCACGGATACATCAGTTGCTTCAGAAGTTAAGATTTTTACTACCAGGGTTTTAGAGCGTTGAAAGAAGGGTACATAATTTAATTCAATATCCTTTCTACCACTTTTACAAGCTTATGTTTTTGTGCACTGCTCTGAGAAACTGAGCACGTCGCTATACTGGCCACCCGCGCACACGCAATACTAATTGGACGAGTGGAATAGTATCGCTTCACTGCTTTAAATGCTATCGGGGAAGTACCGAGTACCACGTGACAATAAATGGAAGTAAAATGTTTAAGCTCATATTTAAATGCTGTGAAAGCAGAATTGTGGTATTTATTCACCCCGTTCATTACATGCATGCGTCAGATAGGCGATTAGGCATGCAATGCAATAAGAACAGTAACTAGCCTTTGAAACAGATCCTTATATAGAGCCGAAACGTTGATGCCACATATCACTCCGATTGCTCTCTTGTGTAATATAAATACTCGCCTCTCCCCACCGAGTTTCCCCAGAATATAAATCTATATTTAATTGTTACACCAAAATACTCATGGTGTACCTGTTTCAGTCTCTAATTACACAACAAGAGTTAAGTGCAAAGGTACAAGCCTAAGTGCAAAAGTAGCCTATCTCAACTTGGGTATGATACTCTCTATGAGCTTTTCAATTAAGATGCACATCCACCTACAAACTCAAGAATTCAGTGAGTGAAGTCTGGTCATTTTTGTAGTGTTTAACCTCCCGAGTTTACTACATGCGGCACCGCAGGCGGTGACACTGATGACACATGAAATAAAGATGGAGCACCGTTGGAGTGAGATGTCTTGGGAAACCGGAGGAAACCCTCCCCTACGCTGTTTTTGTGCACCATAAACCTCACACGCGGTCGCCTGGGATCGAATCCTGACCGCTTTGGTTAAGTCTGGTCAAGCACAGTTTTATCAGTACCTACGTTCACACAAAGTTTTTGTTGATTGTATGCTTGAAACCTCAAGACCTTTGCTTTGTCAATATGTAATGCCAGTTGTTCACCTTAAACCAATTGCATATAGTGTCGAATGTATTATTCCGCTCTAGTGCCCGCCTCGGTAGCGTGGTGGTAGCAAGAGGTCTCGAGTACGAATCTCGGTCAGAGTGTGTTACTTGGATAAGGTTTTTCCGGGGTTTTCCCTTAACCTTCAAGACGAATGTCGGGTAACTGTAATATCTATGGACCCTGGACTCCTTTGAACATCATTTCAGCCATTCCATTCATCGTCGGATATGACTTCACGTTGGAGAACGTAAATTAAAAAAAAAAGAATATTCCGCTTTAGTGTGGAATCATCTAAGTTGCTGCTAGTCACTGTTACTCTAGTATCAGCAGCAAACAAAAGATTAGTTACGATGCTTTTCATTGCTAAATGGAGATCGTTGATATAAATTAAGGGAAGTTGCGCACCAAGAGTTGAACCTTGCGGAACTCCATGCTTAATGACCTTCCAAGCAGAACTCTGCCCCTTATTTCTAACTAACAGACCATTTTGCATTCGAACTGAATTATCAAGTAGTTTCTTTGATTATAAGATATACCTATCGTTGTTGAACAGTTATTCTGAAGTACCGAATTATTCTGAAACAAAAACTATTTTGAGCTTAAGTGTGCCAACTCTCGGTTTACCAGAGACATTCAGACTCGAGATACCTCTGATCAGATCACTGGATCTTCAATCATGTTCGAGATTGTTGTGCCCAATCCTTATTTTCATAAGTATCCTGCGTTTTACTCTAAAAATATCATGGGGTGGTCTGACCCGTTGCAAAACAGGCCAAATAGGCCAAATTCCCCCTTTTTGCTCAACACCTCCCATTTAAAGAGTTTGGTGGTCGAGGACTAAGGATCGGGAGATTTAAACTTGATCGGGGTTTCTTCAGTGTAGATCAGCATGGCTTCTCTCATCTGCAGTTAAGGGCGTGGATGCGACCTGACTGGTTGTGGATTTCTGACTCGGAAAAACAGACCTCGCCTGTTCCATATCAGAAGTTATTCCAATTCTTAATT
Organism: Mantis religiosa; assembly: GCA_030765055.1. Taxonomy (NCBI): domain Eukaryota; kingdom Metazoa; phylum Arthropoda; class Insecta; order Mantodea; family Mantidae; genus Mantis; species Mantis religiosa. The sequence continues at coordinate 148,426,366 of CM060950.1, read as the reverse complement.
CTTCTCCGCCCGCCATCTGGGAACCGTCACAGGCGAAATTGCACTGTTCAATGTCACTGTGTCCCGGGTATGTACTGCGATGTAAAGTGTAGTTCTTAGTAACAAGGCGGCGTGGATTATTATTATTATTATTATTATTATTATTATTATTATTATTATTATTATTATTATTATTATTATTATTATTATTATTATTATTATTATTATTATTATTATTATTATTATTATTATTATTATTATTATTATTATTATTATTATTATTATTATTATTATTATTATTATTATTATTATTATTATTATTATTATTATTATTATTATTATTATTATTATTATTATTATTATTATTATTATTATTATTATTATTATTATTATTATTATTATTATTATTATTATTATTATTATTATTATTATTATTATTATTATTATTATTATTATTATTATTATTATTATTATTATTATTATTATTATTATTATTATTATTATTATTATTATTATTATTATTATTATTATTATTATTATTATTATTATTATTATTATTATTATTATTATTATTATTATTATTATTATTATTATTATTATTATTATTATTATTATTATTATTATTATTATTATTATTATTATTATTATTATTATTATTATAGTTATTATTATTGTTATTGTTATTGTTATTGTTATTGTTATTGTTATTGTTATTGTTATTGTTATTATTATTGTTATTATTATTATTATTATTATTATTATTATTATTATTATTATTATTATTATTATTATTATTATTATTATTATTATTATTATTATTATTATTATTATTATTATTATTATTATTATTATTATTATTATTATTATTATTATTATTATTATTATTATTATTATTATTATTATTATTATTATTATTATTATTATTATTATTATTATTATTATTATTATTATTATTATTATTATTATTATTATTATTATTATTATTATTATTATTATTATTATTATTATTATTATTATTATTATTATTATTATTATTATTATTATTATTATTATTATTATTATTATTATTATTATTATTATTATTATTATTATTATTATTATTATTATTATTATTATTATTATTATTATTATTATTATTATTATTATTATTATTATTATTATTATTATTATTATTATTATTATTATTATTATTATTATTATTATTATTATTATTATTATTATTATTATTATTATTATTATTATTATTATTATTATTATTACTATTATTACTATTATTACTATTATTACTATTATTACTATTATTACTATTATTACTACTATTACTACTATTACTACTATTACTACTATTACTACTATTACTACTATTACTACTATTACTACTATTACTACTATTACTACTATTACTACTATTACTACTATTACTACTATTACTACTATTACTACTATTACTACTATTACTACTATTACTACTATTACTACTATTACTACTATTACTACTATTACTAATATTACTAATATTACTACTATTACTACTATTACTACTATTACTACTATTACTACTATTACTATTATTACTATTATTATTATTATTATTATTATTATTATTATTATTATTATTATTATTATTATTATTATTATTATTATTATTATTATTATTATTATTATTATTATTATTATTATTATTATTATTATTATTATTATTATTATTATTATTATTATTATTATTATTATTATTATTATTATTATTATTATTATTATTATTATTATTATTATTATTATTATTATTATTATTATTATTATTATTATTATTATTATTATTATTATTATTATTATTATTATTATTATTATTATTATTATTATTATTATTATTATTATTATTATTATTATTATTATTATTATTATTATTATTATTATCATTATTATTATTATTATCATTATTATTATCATCATCATTATTATTATCATCATCATTATTATTATCATCATCATTATTATTATCATCATCATTATTATTATCATCATCATTATTATTATCATCATCATTA